>JARQOC010000005.1:278968423-280168423 GCA_033576535.1 Allobates femoralis | reverse complement strand
TTACCATAGTAACCAGCCCTGTGAGGTCACAGACTGCTGGTTTCTCGCGGTCACACGCAGCGATGCATGCTGACCAGCGGAAAACCAACGATCAAAAAATGACGCAGAGCTCTTTGCAGCGATCAGCAACCTCACAGCAGGGGCCTGATCGCTGCAAAGTGTCACACAGAACGACATCGCTGGAGAGATCGTTGTAACATCACAGTTACAACAATCTCTCTAATGATATCGTTATATGTGACTGGGGCGTATGTCAGTCCTCTTTGTAATGATTCTCTATTTTTAAAGACTTTTTCTTTCAACTATTTCATTTTAATTGCCACAAATTCTTGATGATAGCCAGCCAATGGGCTCTGGGTCTTCACTGTTTAGTTTACCAATAACAATTTAAATAGCATTTCCTTTTCTAATTAATTTACTTCAATATATGTCTAAAATAGGTCAGTTTTTTTCCTAGTCATCTACTAAATCTACCTCCTTGAGAAAGCGGTTTTTACTAGTGATGGGCGAGTCCTAAATTACTCGGAATCGCTTGACTCTAGCGAGTCCGAGCGCGGGACTCGCTACTCATTGCGAGTCCATCGAGTCCAAGGTTAATGAATGGGGAAGCGAGTAATAGCAAGTAGTGTGCGATTTACAAATCACAGATGTGTCTCGGAAGCTTCAGCCTGAAGCAATCCTAGTTTTGCCATTGACTTGCATTGGACTCGTTTGCTGTGCAAGTAATCGCTGGGAAACTCGCACAGTAAGGAGTCAGGCTGTCTGCTCTGTGCTGGCTGCCGCAGCTCCAGGGTCCTAGAGCCTGCCTGCTGCCTGATGTAGCAGAGCTGAGATTGTTCTCAGTCTGCTCACTCCCTGTGCATAGACATCTATATCTATGCACAGGGGATGTAGCAGAGAGGACATCGCGTTTTGGACTACGTCGGACGGAAGAGGATTTTTTTAATTAAAGATGGAGTCCCTAATGGCTTTTTTTTTTATTTCTAATAAATAATTTTCTCTGTGTTGTGTTTTTTTTAAAACAATTTAATAGAAATTCATGGCGGTCATGTCTAATATTGGTATGACCACCATAAATTTCGGGCTTAGGGCCAGCTGATAATGCAAAGCTGGCCCTAACCTCTTTATTACCCAGCGTGCCACCGCCACCAGGGCCGCTGGAAGAGCGGGGTTCAGCGCCAGAGGATGGCGCTTCAATGAACGCGCCATCTTCTGGGGCGGCTGCGGGCTGCAATTTGCAGCAGGGGGTGCCCAGAAAGCTTGGGCATCCCTGCGCTGCGGATTCCAGCCCCCAGCTGCTTAGCTGTACCTGGCTAGACATAGAAATTGCGCGGAGCCCCACGCATTTTTTTTTAATTATTTCATATTATTCTTGTGTCTGGCCAGGTACAAATAGGCACCTGGGGGTTGGGGGCAGCCCATCGCTGCCTGCTGGATCCGGCTGGTTCCAGAAATACGGCGAAGCCCATGTAATTTTTTTTCTGAAAAATCAATAAAACAATCCTAAAAAAGGGACTGCATCTTTATTAACCTCTCGCCCATGGTCCAGGGGTTAATAAAGATGCAGTCCCTTTTATTTACATTGTTTTATGGATTTGTCAGAAAAAAATTTCATGTGGGCTTCGCCGTATTTCTGGAACCAGCCGGATCCAGCAGGCAGCGACGGGCTGCCCCCAACCCCCAGGTGCCTATTTGTACCTGGCCAGACACAAGAATATAGGGGAGCCCTTTTTTTTAATTATTTCATGAATTTCATGAAAAAATTAAAAAAAAATGCGTGGGGCTCCGCGCAATTTCTATGTCCAGCCAGGTACAGCTAAGCAGCTGGGGGCTGGAATCCGCAGCGCAGGGATGCCCAAGCTTTCTGGGCACCCCCCGCTGCAAATTGCAGCCCGCAGCCGCCCCAGAAGATGGCGCGTTCATTGAAGCGCCATCCTCTGGCGCTGAACCCCGCTCTTCCAGCGGCCCTGGTGGCGGTGGCACGCTGGGTAATAAAGGGGTTAATACCAGCTTTGTTATACAAGCTGTAATTAAGCCCGAGATTCTTAATGTCAGGCCACATTTGACCCGGCCACTAAGAATCTCCAATAAAGGGTTAAAAAAGCACAACACAGAGAAAAAAAAGCCATTAGGGACTCCATCTTTAATTAAAAAAATCCTCTTCCGTCCGACGTAGTCCAAAACGCGATGTCCTCTCTGCTACATCCCCTGTGCATAGATATAGATGTCTATGCACAGGGAATGAGCAGACTGAGAACAATCGCAGATAAAAAAGCCAAGAAGCCAGCGCTGCCTAAGGTTAGCACGCAATACAAAAAGTGCATGTGCACATAATTTCTAACTGTACTTTAAACTGAGAACATTCGCAGCTCTACTACATCATCTCTGTGAGCAGGGGGGCTCTAGGACCCTGGAGCTGCGGCAGCCTGCACAGAGCAGACAGTCGGACTCAGCTCGCAAAGTAACAGCAGTTACTTTGCGAGTTTTCCTGCGATTACTTGCACAGTAATGAGACCAATGCAAGTCAATGGCAATCCTAGTTTTGTCAGAGTCTCTGACAAAACTAGGATTGCCATTGATTTGCATTGGACTCATTGCTGTGTGAGTAATTGCTGGGAAACTCGCAGAGTACCGAGTCTTGCGAGTCCCTTACTACTCGCCGAGTAACGAGTCCTAGCGAGTAGACTCGCCCATCCCTAGTTTTTACACATGCAAATTTCCAACGGCTGAGAGATGATCTTAGTGCAATAAACTGGGATGATGTACTGAGACATAAAAGTACACAACACAAATGGGAGATGTTTATTAGAATCCTGAATAGGACCTGTGCACAATATATACCCTTTGGGAATAAGCATGCTAGAAATAGGAGGAAACCACTATGGCTAAATAAAACATTAAGAGGTGCAATAAGTGACAAAAAGAAAGCATTTAGGGAATTAAAGCAAGTAGGTAGTGATGAGGCATTAAATAAATACAGAAAATTAAATAACATTTGTAAAAAGCAAATCAAGGCAGCAAAGATTGAGACAGAGAAACTCAGTGCCAGAGAAAGTAAAAATAATCCCAAAATATTTTTTAACTACATAAATAGTAAGAAACTAAAAAATGATGGTGTTGGCCCCTTTAAAAATTGTCTGGGTGAAATGGTGGATGAGGATGAGGAAAAAGCCAATATGCTAAATGACTTTTTTTCAACAGTATTTACACAAGAAAATCCCATGACAGACAATATGATCAGTGATAACAAAAATTCTCAATTAAATGTCACCTGCTTAACCCAAGAGGAAGTACGGCATCGTCTAAAAATCACTAAAATTGACAAATCCCCGGGCCCGGATGGGATACACCCCAGATTGCAGCAGGATTTAAGTACTGTCATAGATAGACCATTGTTTTTAATATTTAAAGATTCCATAATAACAGGATCTGTACCACAGGACTGGCGTATAGCAAATGTGGTGCCAATATTCAAAAAGGGGACAAAAACTGAACTTGGAAATTATAGGCCAGTAAGCTTAACCTCTACTGTGGGTAAAATTCTAGAGGGTTTTCTAAGAGATGCTCTACTGGAGTATTTGAAGAAAAATAACCTCATGACCCATTATCAACATGGTTTTACGAGGGACCGTTCCTGTCAAACTAATCTAATAAGCTTCTATGAAGAAGTAAGTTCTAGACTGGACCAAGGAAATGCAGTGGATGTGGTGTATATGGACTCTTCAAAAGCTTTTGATAGGGTGCCACACAAAAGGTTGGTACATAAAATGAGGGCAATGGGGATAGGGGAAAATATGTGTAAGTGGGTTAAGAACTGGCTTAGCGATAGGAAACAAGGGGTGGTTATTAATGGAACACACTCAGAATGGGTCACAGTTAACAGTGGGGTACCACAGGGGTCAGTGTTGTGCCCGCTTCTTTTTAATATATTTATTAATGACCTTGTAGGGGGCATACAGAGTAGAATCTCAATATTTGCAGATGACACTAAACTCTGCAGGGTAATCAATACAGAGGAGGACAATTTTATGTTACAGGAGGATATATGTAAACTAGAAGCTTGGGCTGCTAAATGGCAAATGCGCTTTAATGGGGATAAATGTAAAGTAATGCACTTGGGCAGAGGAAACAAAAGGTATAATTATGTGCTTAATTGTAAAACACTGGGCAAAACTGTCACTGAAAAAGACCTGGGTGTATGGGTAGATGACAAACTCACATTTAGTGGCCAGTGTCAGGCAGCTGCTGCAAAGGCAAATAAAATAATGGGATGCATAGATGCTCATGAGGAGAACATAATTTTACCTCTATACAAGTCACTAGTGCGACCACACTTAGAATACTGTGTACAATTCTGGTCTCCGGTGTATAAGAAAGACATAGCTGAACTAGAGCGGGTCCAGAGAAGAGCGACAAAAGTCATTAGAGGACTAAGGGGTCTGCAATACCAAGACAGGTTATTAAACTTGGGGTTATTTAGCTTGGAAAAACGAAGGCTTAGGGGTGATCTTATAATAATGTATAAATATATGAGGGGACAGTACAGAGAACTTTCTAATGATCTGTTTACTCTTAGGCCTGAGACGGGGACAAGGAGGCATCCTCTACGTCTGGAGGAAAGAAGGTTTAATCATAATCACAGACGAGGATTCTTTACTGTAAAAGCAGTGAGACTATGGAACTCTCTGCCACATGCTGTTGTAATGAGTGAGTCACTACTAACATTTAAGAAGGGCCTGGATGCCTTTCTTGAAAACTATAATATTACCAGTTATACATACTAGATTCTTTGATAGGGCGTTGATCCAGGGAACTAGTCTGATTGCCGTATCTGGAGTCAGGAAGGAATTTTTTCCCCCAATGTAGAGCTTAGTGTTGCCACATGGTTTTTTTTTTGCCTTCTGCTGGATCAACATGTTAGGCTATGGGTTGAACTAGATGGACTTAAAGTCTTCCTTCAACCTTAAAAACTACGTTACTATGTTACTATATGTTGGAAACCACATTGGGAAACTTTATGCTGCTCATGCACTTGCCACTTTATCTGGGTATGATTAACTTGATCATCGTAATATTTTATATAATTAGACTGGACTATTATGTGTTTACTTGCACTATGCGGATGTCAGTGGATTGTGGACTTTTATGTCTTTATTTGTGCAATACCGATGTCATTTCATGTTTTACATTTACATTACAGAACCACTATTTTCATAGTGCTGATTTGCATTTTTCCACTTGTTATCCCTCTGTGATTGTTCACGTAATATATTGTCCTTTTAACATTCATGCTAAATTTCTATGCATTAATAATAAAGCATTTGTGGCTATAGAGCCATAGCTCCATATATTTTCTACTCTTTACTATAGAGTTATATCAAACAGAAATAGTTAAAGAGGACCTGCCACCCCTGGTGCATGGCAATCTAAATGCACCACTGAATGCAGCATTCCTGCTAGATTCAGGGAAGGGGCCCCCATGTCTCTAGCTCCCCTGTGCACTGAGATATACACTTTATAAATCTTACATTTACTGAGTCAGGAGGGCATTCCTTATTCTGGAGCAAGCGCTGACACAGAGGTTTTTCCCTGCGCACAGTGTGGATGGGAGCAGGTGGCTGACGTCACGGCCTCGCTATGCGCCTGAACAGAAGGTTAGACGTTGGCGCAGGCGAGGAGGGGGGTGGATACAATAAGGAGGAGGAACAGAGCAGCAGGAGGCGGTGCAGAGCGACCGGAGGCAGGGAAAAACCTCCATGCCAGCCCTGAGTACTTCCCTGAATTCCCTGAATGCAGCAGGCATGCTGCATTCAGTGGTGCATTTAGATTGCCATGCACCAGGGCTAGTGACAGGTCCTCTTTAAGAAATCACATTTTCCACATTATACTTAAAATCAGCACAATTTTTGAAACAAATTTTTTTTTAGTTAGAAAGTTGGAAGGGTTAAAAGTTCATCAGCAATTTCTATTTTTTCCAACATAGTTTACAAAACCTTTTTTTTGGCTTTAAATGGAACTGTTACGTGCTCAGATTGCACTGACTTTACTGATGCTGCTGTGTGTGTTGTGTTTGCATTCCTTTAGGAGCTGCATGAGGTACAGATGTGAAGGTCTATTGCATAGCTGCTGGTGATGTAGGTATAGATGTGAAGGTCTTTTGCTCAATTGTTGGTTGATGTGAGGCTGGGTGTGGCTCACCTGGAGTTCCTTCCCCCTGGCCTTTAAGTAGCCTTCCCTTTACTCTGTCAGACACCATTGATAGAGTTATTTACTCTTGGTCACTGAGCTGTGAAGATGCCATGGTGCTGAGCTGAAGTCCCTTCTTGAGTTCTATTGCCTTGAGAGTAGCTGTGATTCCTGACCCATGGGTGGAGGTAGGGGCCCTCAACCTAGGGCTAATCAGGAGCTTAGGAAAAAGAGTGGCGGCTCGGACATCCTCACCAACAGAGGTACCTCTGAGAACACGGCGAGCTGGGGACCCCAGCATCAGGGTCAGATACGCCCATCACACTATCTAGTTATCTGATTCCCTCTCTTCCTAAGCATGAGAGGAACCTGTCAGTTTGTTTTTACCTCCTGTCTTACCACTACCTGTCCCCGCACCTTGCTAGCAAATCCCTAACCATGCTTGAGAAAAACTAGTTATTAACTTACATTTTCCTATGGTAATGAGGTCTCCAGGCTATGGCATAGACTGACATGGGCGGTCTCCAGGTCTCCAATCTTCTCCCCCTGCTGCTCCCATCACACCCTACTGGGCATCATCATTCCTTCTCCTGCACGCCCACTATTTTTAAATTATTACCTCCTCATAGCTTGACATGCAACTTGAACATCATTTCTTGGCCTGCGTAGTGAGCAGGTATATGGGCTGTGTAGGACGGCTAAGGCGCATGCGCAGTGCGCATATTGAAGCCGGGCCGTACACCTGGTAAGCTGACACAATGCACTGGGCCAGAATTTACATCCGGCTGTGCATAATACTATGAGAAGGCAACATTTTTAAAATAAGGGGCAAGGAGCATTATATTGCAGTTTTAGCTTAGAGGGGCATGGTTAGGTATGTGCTAGCAAGGTGCAGAGACAGGTAGTGGTAGGATAGGGGGTAAAAACGAGCTGACAGGTTTCCTTTCAGGAACCATTATGACAGAAAATACCCAAAATTGACACCATTCTTAAATCTGCACTTCTCAAACTACTCAAAAGCACACCCAGCAAGTTTATTAGCCCTTAAGGCACATCACAGGAACTAAAGCAATGTGGAATTAAATAATGAAAATTGTACTTTTTCAAACAAAAATGTTATTTCAGCGTTACATACTGCATTTTCACAAGGGTAACAGGAGAAATTGCACACTGCAATATTTTGTGCAATTTCTCCTGAGTATGCTAATACCTCATGTGATGGAAAACCACTGTTTGGGCACACAGCAGGGATCGGAGGGGAAGGAGTGCCATTAGACTTTTCAAACGTAAAATTGTCGGTAATCGTTAACTGAAACCATGTCACATTTGTAGAGCCCCTTACGTGTCTAAACAGTGGTCCCCACAAGTGACCACATTTTGGAAACTAGACCACCAAAGGAATTTATTTAGATGTGTGGTTAGCACTTTGAACACCCAGATGCTTCACATAATTTTATAACGTTGAAGAATGAAAATGTAAAAGCACATTTTTTCCACAATTATGCTTTTGCCCTAATGTTTTCATAGGGGTAAAAGGAAAAAATAGACCCTAAAATTTGTTGTGAAATTTCTGTTGAGTACTCTGCCACCCCATATGTGATAGACAACCACTGTTTAGGTGCAGAACTTGGATTAAGAAGCAAGGAGCGTCATTTGATTTTTCGATCAGTAAATTGTCTGGAGTCGTTAATGGACTCCATGTTGCATTTGAAGAGACTCTGATGGGACTAAACAGTAGACACTCCCCAAACATGACTCCATTTTGGAAAATAGACCCCCAAGAAATTTATCTAGATTTGTGGTGAGCACTATGGACCCCCAGGTGCTTCATAGAAATTTATAATCTTAAGGTGTGAAAATGAAAAAGTGCATTTTTTCTCTACAAAAATGTTTTTATGTCCCCATTTTTTTCATTTTCTCAAGAGCAACTGGAAAAATGTGACCCCAAAATGTATTGTGCATTTTCACTTGAATATGATAATATCCAATATGTGGTGGAAAACCAATTTTTGGGTGCACAGCAGGACATGCAAGGGAAAGCGTGTTATTTGACTTTAACAGAAAATTGTCAGGAATCGTTAGCAGACTCTATGTCACGTCTGAAAAGCTTGTGATGCATGGTGAGTACTGTGAATCCCCAGGTGTTTCACAGCATTTTATAAGCTGTAAAATAAAAAAAATACATTTTTTACTTCAAAAAGAAGAAGTCCAACTCTAAATTCAGTTATCATAGTACTGAGACCCCTTGGAGTTGCGCCTGGTGGCTACTTACCAGCATAAACCTAACCTCTTTACCTGAGGCTCTAGAGAAGACTCGTTAGCCACTGAGGTTTGCTCTTCAAAGTGGTGATTAGTTCTTCAACCGAGTGAATCTACTCCCAGGTGCTTGCCCCTGCGAGCATTACATTAGGTCTGCCTTTGCTTGTCAACTCACAGGACCATTCCTGGATCCTAAGATCAACCTAAGTAACCAAAGAAGTAAGTTTATCCAGAGAAGCCAGCTAATCCTTGAACTTCCCGGACAGACCTTCCTAGAAGGAAGCTACCTGAACCTTATTATTCCAGCAAAGTTTGGAGGCAAGTGTACAGAATTGAACTGCATATTTACCCACAGTTTATATACAGCCGCAGGAGAGTGGATGCTGTATAAGCAACGTGACTCGGCTCTTGGAAGACCTTGCAAATAGCATCCAGGAACCCTTGTATTTTCGAGGTAACAGGGCCTCCCCATTCCCACATGGGGATGACCAAGGCAGTAGCATCCCCACCAAGGTTGGACATTAAGTATGGCAAAGAGTTCAGAGTGCAAATATCAACTGGTTGATGAACTCTCAGTACTGCTTTGGGTCTTTGCTAAATTGGGGTGCAGCAGACAGATGAGGTCCAGATACAGACAGAGCTGAAGCATTCAAACGGACATTCATCATCCGTATATGAGCTGTGATTTGATCTTGTTGTTCCCACATGTGACACTTCTCATTTTAAAGTTTGGACAGAAGCGGAGTGACAAAATCGATGGGATCCATGGCCTGGTCAAACTTTGATGGCTAAAGTGGAAGAGAGTGTTATGTCCTAGATAGAGTTAGAGACCCACTGGACCAGGCTTACATTTGGAGGTGTAATTAAGTGCTTACTGGGTGATCACCAGATTCTCTGATGGTGAGTTTGGACTTGGATGCTGATATTTAAGAGGTGCCACTACATGGAAGCCTGGCTCTGAAGTAGCTAACCCGAACAGCAGCAGACAGGACATTGTCAGAGCCACAGGCTAAAGTCTGGTCTGGTAGTATCCCAGATTTCATAGCCAATGGTGGGAGTAAGGATTGGCAGCACAGCCAGAAGCCAGGCAGGGTGGAGCCAGAGCCACAGGTTGAACAAGTGCAGGTTCAAGTGCTAACAGGCAAGAACACATCAGTTTCAGGTACCAACAGGATGTCTGGTTTAGGCAGTTTAAAGTTTTATTGAAATCTTTGGAAGGTACATAACCAAAAAAATCAGGAGCATTACAATACATATCAACTCAACATACAAATAAAGAAGACTAACCAGGGGAGGGGGGGGGGTAGAAGCTGCAGTAATATCATACATAATTAAATAACAGAGATGTTAGTATTAGAGCGCTCACTCTATATCTGGACCAGATTATGCCCAGAGGTCACCCACGGGTCTCACCAACTCAGAACCCTAGTTCTCCTTTTAATTGTGTGGGACAGGGTCAACTCATGCTGAAAGTGAGTGTTGAGGCGGACAAGTGCATCCGCAGCAGTAGGAGTCACAGGGGATTTCCAGCAAGCCGCAATACATTGCCTCGCCGCAATCAACACATTAGTGTAGATGGGTCTTAAAGGGCCAGGAATGGCATTCAATCCAATACCCAGCAGTGCCATCTGTGGCAGGAGGGGATTAGGGATTCCAGTAATTCCCAGTAATATACGTTCAACATCTCTCCAAAATGTACGTACACCCGGGCAGTACCACCAAACATGCGGGGAGTCTCCAATCACCAGGCACCCCTTCCAACAGTGGGGGTTGTGCCCGAGTCGGAGATGAGATGAATCTGGCTATTCTCTCCGGGGTGAGGTACCACTGCATCTGGGTCTTCCTAGATTGCTCCAAATGCGTTATACATGTGGAGTAGCGGGCAGCATGAACTGCTGCCGCCCGCCAGTCCTCAAGTGAGGCAGAAAAGGACAAAAGACCCTCCCATTTAGACATATAGGGAAGTTTCACCTCCCCCTCAGGTTTCAGTAGGGCTCTCTACACTATGGAGGTCCCATGTCTAGCATGTGATCCATTTTTTATAAATATCTGCAAGGTTGAGTCAATAGAGGCCAGATCTGGGACAGGCCATTCCAGGGTAGTCAAAAAATGCCTAAGCTGGAGATATCTAAAGAAGGTGGAGTTAGGCAGACCCAATTCCGAAACCAGTGTCGAAAATTGTTCCAGACACCCCGATGAATCCATAAGGTCTGATAGCTGCAACACACCCCGTTTTTTCCAATCCTGCAGATATAAGTTCTGAACAGAATGCTCAGCTGCAGTGAGGGAAATGTAACGGTATAAGAAAGGAAAAAAGGGTCTGCCCACCTGCGACCATATCCTAAGTAAATTTGTCATAGTTCTTAAACAGTTTGGGGTGATCTTGTGACTCAAAAGATTCATTTCTAATAGAAGCCGAGTGGACCCAGCCGGGGATGATTCCAATTCTATCTGCATCAATCTAGATCTGAGAGCGTTAGACCACCAGTGTGCCGCTGCCTCCAGAACCGCAGCTCTGGTGTAAGCCGCAATGCTGGGAATCCCCATACCCCCTCTAGCATAAGGCAGGGAGAGGACCCTCCTAGCAATCCTAGGAGGTCTGCCACTCCAAATGAATTTGCTTAGCGCTGCTTGGACCGGGGTGAGGTACCTGGTGGGAATCTGCAAGGGAAGACACCGCAAAAGGTATAGGATCCGCGGGAGGACGGACATCTTAACTATCTGTATTCTGGCCATCCAAGAGAGCTGCATTCCAGAGAGTCTATCAAATTCCTGTTGAATCGTTGTTCGTAATTTATCCCAATTATGCTTTATTATCCCTGACAACCTGGAGATCCATACACCCAAATACATAAAACCTTCCTGAGCCCAGTGAAAGGGAAAGAGGTTTTGGAGAGATATTTGCTCTGTTTTGGGGAGGTGGAGGGGGAATATAGACGACTTGGAGAGATTTAGCTTATAGTATGATGCTGATGAAAATTCTTCCAAAACCGAGAGGACATGGGGTAGGGAGGTATGCAAGTCAATGCAGAAAAACACCACGTCATCGGCATATAGTCCAATTTTGTGTTCAAGATTCCCAACTGCCACCCCCCTAATTCCTGGGTGTGTATGAACTATAGAAGCTAATGGCTCCATTATGAGAGCAAATATAAGGGGGGAAAGTGGACAGCCCTGGCGGGTACCGTTTGATATGGTAAATCGGGAGGAAAGAAAGCCCGATGCACTAGCTGCCGCACAGGGATTAGAATAGAGGGCCCTAATAGCATCCCGAATCAGTCCCTGGAATCCAAACTTCAAGAGGACCCCGTCCAAGGCCTTCTCTGCGTCTAGAGACAAGAGTGCACTGGGGACCCTTTTCCGCTCGAGCAGATCCAGAAGATCCAGGAGTCTGCGCGTACCGTCAGAGGTCTGACGCTCTGGGACGAATCCAACCTGGTCCAGTTGAATCAAGGAGGGGAGGATAACCGAGAGACAGGAGGCTAACAATTTGGCATAGATTTTTAAATCACAATTAAGTAGTGATATGGGCCTAAAGTCTCCCGGAGTAGTTAGCGGTTTCCCCAGCTTGGGAATTGTGGTTATTAACGCCTCAAGACCTTCAGACCGGATGGAACCCTCTCACTGCCAAAAGGTAAATAATTTAAGAAGATAAGGGGTTAGTAACTCAGTAAAGGTGGTGTAATATGCATATGAGAACCCGTCTGGGCCAGGAGAGGTGCGCTTTTTAATGGACTTGATGACCGAGACAATCTCTTTTTCAGTGATAGGGGCATTAAGAAAGGCCAACTGATCAGTGGAGAGAGTGGGAAGGTTAGCTTTAGAAAGGAATGATTGTATAGACTCAGTGGAAGGCTGGACAGTGTCCACCGACTCCCTCAGATTGTACAAGGTGCTGTAATAGTTGCCAAATTCCTCCGCTATCTGGACAGGATTACGAATAATGGAACTTGAATTTTCATGTATACTAGTAATTTTGGCCTGTAATTCCCTTTTTTTGATTCTCCTGGCCAGGAGGGCCCCAGCCCTGTCCCCCATGCTGTAGTATTTGGAGTTAGTTTTCCTTAGGTATTTCTCTGCCGTTACCAATAAGCATGCCCTCAGCGACCGTCTAGTCTCCGTTAACTCATCCTGCGTGGATTTCTGAGGAGAGGTTCTGTAAGCAAGGTCAAGGAGCTTAATCCTAGCCAGGAGAGCCGTAACCTTTGCCTCACGTTCCCGTTTAACTCGGGAGGCCAATTGGATTAGCACCCCCCTGAGGACCGATTTGTGGGCCAACCAGAGATTCTCCGGCCCAACCTCATCATTATCATTACATAAGAAGTATTGCTCTATCTGAGTCCCTATATGCTGAGTATGAGAGGAGTTAGTTAAGAGATATTCATTCAGTCTCCAGCGAGTGGGGGCCGAATGGAAGCAGGGTCAGCTATCTCCAGTGAGATCTGTGCATGATCAGACCAAGAGATTGTCGCAATTTCTGCGGCTACACAGTGGGTTATCAAGGAGTCGTCTACTAGGAAATAGTCGAGCCTGCTTAATGTGCCATGGCGTGAAGACATGAATGTGTATTCTCGGTCAGTGGGATGGAGACAGCGCCAAATGTCGTGCAAATGGGACTGGGCAACAAGGGCCCCCAAGTCACCCCGGAAAGTTGAGGGGTTGGAACAGTCCAAGCGTCTCTCCATGGGCGCGTTGAGGTCCCCAGCCACCAACCTACATCCCCTAGCATGAGAGGCCAAGACCGAGAGGAAGTCTCTAAGAAAGGCACTTTGCCCCTTATTCAGGCCATACACAGAAGATAAAGTGTAGTATACATTATTAAGAAGACCAATGACAATTATGTAACGGCCCTCAAGGTCAGCAATCTCAGTGATGAGAGAAAAGTCAACATTTTTGTGAATAAAAATGGCCACTCCTGCACGTTTAAAGTCAGCAGAGGCAAAAAACTGAGTAGGGAAATCACGAGATGCCATTCTGCGGCAGTCCTCACGCAGCAGATGCGTTTCTTGCAAAAACAGCACATCACTCCTGGATTTCTTCAGCTGACGCCACACCACGCTTCTTTTACCAGGGGAGTTCAGGCCGTTTACGTTAATTGAAGAAAGTGTGAGAGTCATGGTGGGATCCAACAGAATCTATATGAAACCAGTGTGCTAGTAAAAGGCAGGACAAAGTCCATGGAGCACCCCGTGAGGATATCTGCAGCTACAGAGCAGAGGATGGGGAAGGAGAAAAAGGGGAATGGAAAGATAAAAGAACATATCAACAGTCCAATGTCCAGAACAGGCATGTCATCCCAATAAGGGAGGAAAAAAGGGAAAAAAATTATTCCTGAGTCTGAGTGCACGCCAAGAGCAGCACCCAACGGGGGTTACTCAGTTCTCGTCCAAACAGAGAAATTGGGAAAAGTGGCAAGAGCGCCAAGAATGGAAGGGGAAGGGGGAGATATAGATAATGGGAAGGGAAGAGTAGTCAGAGGAAAGGAGCAGGAAGAGAGCAAACAGAAAAGGAGAAGGGGAAGGGGAATAGGGGAGGAGAAGAAGGGAAAAAAGGGTGAAAAGGAGGTGACTTCAGACTAAGGGGGGAAGAAGGGGAGCAAAGTAGAGTAGTAGAGGGAGTAGAGTGATAACAGGGGGGTGGAGTGTATGTCAAAGGGGGGAGATAGGGGGGGAGAAAGGGGGAATTGTTCAGTGCTAGGAGGGAATGAGAATGAGAAATTCAACTACCTATTTAAAGGCAGAAAGAAAAAGGGAGAGAGGATGAGAGAGAAAAGAAGGCAGAAAGGAAGAGAAAAGGGCGAGAACAGAGAGACGGCCAGGAAAAGACAACCTAGAGCACATAGGTGCAGTGTGGGGAGGAAGGAACCTGCATTTGTTGAGTTATCAAACTGTAGACCACTCCGGATCGATGCGGCCTCCTGGCCTGGGTCTTGGAGAGGCCGCAGGAGCAGTGGATTGTGATGTAGATTCAGGCGGCCACAGTTCCCATCAAATTAGATTCTTCTCTGCATGCGGAGGAATGAGGCATGGAATCAGGGCGCCATTACGACGGATCAATAGCTTGGTAGGGAACCCCCAGCGATACTGTATTCCATGATCTCTCAGGATTTTGGTGTAATGCCTGAATGCCTTCCTCAAAGCCAGGGTGCCTGGAGAAAGGTCCGGGTAGACTTCAAGAGAGGCATATTGATCCTGGAGGTGCGGGCTCTGCCTGAGGACACGAAGGAAGTCCTCCTTTAGTTCGTAGTAATGGAGCCTGGCTAGCACATCTCTAGGACTGTCTTCAGCGACCGAGGGAGGCTTAGGGACCCTGTGAATTCTATCCACAACCAGGAGCTCCTGAGGGGTTCCAGGCATCACTGTTTTGATGAAGTCTTTGAGGTATGACCTTAGATCAGCCGCCGCCACCTGCTCTGGTATGCCTCTGAGCCTAATGTTGTTGCAGCGCGATCTATCTTCTAAATCTAAGGTCTTTGCAGATATTCTGTCTGTTCTGCTCTGGAGCCGGTCGTAGGAGTCCAGTAGCTCATTGTGTGAGCGAACCACCTCCGCCATTTTCTGCTCCAATTTGTCAACTCGTGCGCCCAGCTCCGCAATCTCCCCCCGCACCTCCGCCACCATAGCCCTCATATCCTGCAGCAGGGAGGATCGGAGGCTCGCCAGGAGATCCGCCATCATACCTCTGGTGAGTGGGGCATCCATGAGTTCAGCGTCCCCCAGGTCTTCAGCCTGCACTGTGGCGCGGCGCGCAGCTCTCTGTGCACGAGGAGATGAGGGAGGCACCATCTTGAGGGAGCTGTTACCGGCTAGGAAATAGTCGGTGACCCTCTTAGGGGATTGCCTCACAGGGGGTTTTGTTTTGCCCATCAGTTGCACAGGCGGTTCAGGAAGCTCCGTGCCGAATTGCCCAGGTTCCTTCACTTTCTTGTTATGGCTGCTTCTGTGCTCAGGCTGTGCAGAGCTCCTGAGTTACACAGCCAGCTCCATTGCTGCCAGGACACGCCCCTGTTAAATAGATGTTTTAAGGACATTGTTAGCTTCCTGGACTTCACAGCTCCTGCCACATCTGACAACGTTTGCAAAATTCACACCCTGCAGGTGTCAAAACACAGCTGTAAACTCCAGGAAGTTTAAAAGAATTAATTTAAAGCTCAATATAATTTCAGTTTAATACAATCTGGTAGAACCGATGGCTGAGAACACTCCTAACTGTAAGTTTAGGAATTGTTTCCATCCAATGTGTCTTCCTGTGAGCTGTTTGGCCTCAATCAATCAGGGAAAGTTTTAGGGCCATTTTAAATTTAAAAACATTTTTCCAAACAAAGCCACCTTTGCTCATTCTTTTGGGAAATTGTTTGTGGCAAATTTGAAATTGATTAACATGTTCGGAGAAAGTTCACTCAACTCTAATTGTGATTAGATTTTAGTAAAACATCCTGTCCTGTAGTATGAGATGATTACAACAGTATATTTTTATTGTGAATTACAGTCCCTAATTTAGCTCTATCAACTAATCTAAATTATTATTTTTATTTGATTGTCTTTTACGCTATAGTAACTGATGTTAATTATGATTACGTTTTAGTAAACGCACACATGAAGGTGGTTGAAATGGAGGGGAAAAATAGAAATAAAAATTCCTGGCAAAAAGTGAGCAGAGATGCCAATCAGTGATTTGCATGACTGATAAGTGACTCAGGGGCTGTATTAAGATTGTGGAATCAAGTCACGCTGGAAAAATGGGAAAAACACTAAAATCTGCAACTGGCCCAGATGGTTCCTGAAGAGACTAGAGATAGGTGCAGTCCCTAGAAGTACTTGCCTAGGTTAGAATGGCTCTAACCCTAGACTTATCAATGACAACTCGGACCTTAGCTGGCTAAATGGCCTTCACATACTTACTAGGGAACTGGAGGGCAAAGCAGAGTACAATTTACCTACAGGAAGGAAGGTATGCTGAAATTTGATAAGGTCAAATATTTGTTTGTACCGTGTTAGGCAGTAGATAGAAAAATATTAAAATCTGAGAGTCCTCAGTGGTTGGTACCTTTTAATGGCTAACTGAAAAGATGGTAAGCATAGCAAGCTTTAGAGACAACTCAGGTCTATTCTTCAGGCAAAATCTGATGTCGAACATATATATACACAACATGGCATGGAATACTGTAGTTCTTAAGAGAAGGGAAGTGGAGCAGGAAAGGAATGACATGGGGTGAAACTGTTATGGCAGTAAATATCGAAAGAGTTCACTGATAAGAAGTGTGAAAGTTTTATTGACCTCTAATTGGGGTCTGTTCAAATATATGATGCCCCCAAATGCTCTTTCAATTGATTTAAAAAGACATGAATCCATGTGAAATGTTCATTCCTGCTCTGAATGATTATCATTATCAAGTTGTATTCCCAAATTTTTCTGTCTCTGAAACTTGAAATTACCTTTAAATACAAAAACAGAAAAGAGAACAAGTGGAGATTATTTGCTTATAAATAATCATGTGCTAGAAGGAGATTTAGATCAGGCGGTTCTACACACATCTGACAGAACAGATGGATTTACCAATACTCTGGTAATAGAAGTCATGCAGTCTCACATGTCAGCCTGTGAAACTGCACAATCAATTGGCATTATAAGTGATCCAAACGTGTGCTATATATAACAGTTTTAAACTGCCACATGGTCAAAGTTCAGAGTCACACATAACAATCAATATTACACATAAAAATTACAGATCATTACCTAAAATGCTGTTGCATGAATCAGAGAAAGTAGGATGGAGGAAAGGCACCCCCGCCAGGTTGACCCCAACACGTGTTTCGCGTTATTCAGTGTTCAGAGGCTTAATTATGGGGAATACTCAAAACTACCTGACAGGACCTTAAATTATCAGAGGACAGAGTCATGTGACATACGTCCTCCAATAGGATGCAACGCTTAATCTCATGCTGCAGGTCCTTCAAACCATCTTCCTCGCTTGTATCAACGTCTCAACGTGAACCCTGAAAGCCTGACGAATACCTAGCAACCAATGACGCGCCAGGGCGCTAGCGACACCGCAAGGAGATTTGAGGAGATGAAGGAGTGTGCACAAGCACATGGCATCCAAAGTTAACCCTATGAATGCACATCATATTCAAGTAAATGGGAGCTTCATAGCAAATTACAACAAGATATACAAATTGACAGCATTATTGTCTGAAGCTTATTGTCCTCTTGAAAAACAAAAGGGACATTTCCCTGCAACCAGAGAAAGTGCAAAACCTCTCAATTTGTAAAGGCAAGGGAAAGATTCCCAGCACAGATCAGGACTACAATATCCCAGGTAACTTCAGTTGCACAACAACTAATGTGATGAATTTAATTATGTATACCAAATATACAATGGGGAGTCTGTATGCAGGGGGGAAAGGACACAAATTTAATTGAATTATATCAACAGAGTAGTCATTGAGAGGTCAGAATACCTTCCTGCTCACTGATTGTTACCATAAGATGTTGTCATCTGACCTCATCTCACCAATAAGCATTGGGGCTGCTGATATCACTGTTCCCTAGCACCATCTTATGATTGGTTATTAAACCTATCATAGCTGAAATCTCTGTGGTTGACTTTTCAATTTTTATTAGCCAATCACAATGATAATAGATGCGGGGGGGGAGAAGGGTTAGGATACCCTCAGTGACAATGAGTCCTGGTTCCCTTCTGTACCCCCTTGGGATCACCATGACCTAAGCAACGGTGGCCGCATGATCCCAATGACGTACCAGTTCATGATAGGTTGGGAACCTTTTCCCAACCATGATGTGTGTATATATCAAAGGTCATGAAAGGGTTAAACCCCCAAAAGGATTACAAGAAATGAAGACAGTCTTATTTAACCAGGAGCTCTTTTTCTAGTCTAATCATGAAGCTAGGGCTTGACTTATTTTTGCATTGTGCCTTTTTGTCTAGGTTTTGGTATTTTTGTATTTATGCATATACTATGCCTAGTTTACGTGTGTTTACTTGTTTTTTTCTTTTTTTTTTTTTTTTTAAGTTTACAATTCTGGGAAGATTTGGGGTTTATAGATGTGATCAACTGATTCATTAAGTGGGACTTTATAAAAAGTCACAACACTTTTGCATAAATATAGTTCAGTAACCACTTGTAACGCTTGCAGGGTTGAGATTTTGTGAATCGACCCACTGGACCAAAGCATACTCTGTATTTCTAAGCCATAGGTAAAGAAGCATTTCAGAATATAACATGCTAGCCCTTTATGGAGCCAGGGCGTGCCTGGGCGTGCTGTGCACATAGCCTAGGCATGATCCTGGGAGAGCTATGCATTGTGTGCAGAACCTACAAGCAGGAAGCATCTGATGCAGGTTGGGCGATTGTGGCAGGACTGCTGGAGGGGTGAGTACGATCTCCTTGCAGGGGAGGTAGCAGCATCATGGCAGATGTAACACCCCTTTTGTGAATCTACATATTTTTTGCTCACGTTTTGCAGCATTTAACACAACATGACTTTTTCCTCTAAAAACATGTATAAGTGCATGTTTTTATTTGCTTACAATTGATGGAGCAAGCGTGCCATATTAAAGAGTTTGGTGCAAAAAATGTCAATAAACATCATAAGACAATGAAAGAAAAGTTACTTAAAAATGCAAATGGGCATTATGACTTTGCTTTAGTCTGTGGTGCTTCATGTGAGTGCTCAATGCCTTTTTCTTGCCTCTGGTGTAATGTTGTTGTGCCAGCCTATGATATTACAAATGTACAGTTTAGGGTAAAATCCTATTCTTATTCTTACAAATAATATTTGGTATTGATTGAAAAGGCAGAATGGAAATAATTTATAAAAGTTTTTTCATTCAACAGTTATCATGTTGAATTTTGGGGCTCAAAAAGGGAGGCATTCTAAATTCCTACACATTTAGGGTAGCTTTACACGTCGCAATATTGCATGCAATTTCACTTGCAACTTCCTGGTTGCAGTGGAATCATGGACACATTGTTCCATTTGTACACAGCCACAAAATAGAACAATGTGTCCATGATTTCAATGCAACCAGGAAGTTGCAAGTGAAATTGCATGCAATATTGCGACGTGTAAAGCTGCCCTTAGTCTAAAGGCACCATCACACGTGGCAATATTGCTAGCAATTTCACTGGCAATTTGCTGGTTGCAGTGAAATCATGGACACATTGTTCTATCTTGCTGCTGTGTACAAATGGAACAATGTGTCCATGATTTCACTGCAACCAGCAAATTGCCAGTGAAGTTGCTAGCAAAATTGTCGCATGTGACGGTACTTTTATATCTAATTGTTTTCGAAGTTTAAAGCGCATAGAAAGCACATTTCATGCATTTGCTAGTTCTCTGGATAGATTGTACTCCTATACAAAATCAATTTGAAAATTGGATTGTAAATATGTTCTCATAAACATATTTAGGTAAGTAGACAGAGCTTTATTTCCAGTATAACATTCATTTAGAGAGACAGTAATTATGATATATTTAGCATTGTCTACATCTACTAGCGAATGGAACAATTGCTGGCAGACAAGCATTCATTTAGAAATTGCTGCGTTCATACAATAATAAAAATCATCACGTAAAGTATATAATAATAACTGTAAACTCTGGATTGCAGCAATAAATTTGTGTAGGAAAAATGCCATGTGTGCTACCAAGAAGCCAAACTCCAAATAATTGAGAAGCATGTACTTTTCAGTGAGGCAAAATAAATCCTAATTTTTGCTTTTGTCACCTGATATACTCCATATGGCTGTAATTATATATTATACTAGTTTGCTCATTTGGAGAGTCAGCTGTTTTTTCTAATTTTTACCCTCAGGAGATAGACAAGACATATGGCAAAACAAGAAAAGTGGGTAAATTAACATTGTTTAAGTACCATATTCTTCACTTAACACTGTATTGTCTAAAGCTGATTACATATCTTGATTTTATATTACTTTGTTAACATGTTAATACTTCTACACCAAATAAAGTTGAACTATATTTTATCGTAAAAATTATTTTTTTTTATAGGATTACCATGGAACAGTTTTATCTTACATTTCTATAATTATGATATATTTTTCAATAGTCAGTTTACACTTTGTTAACATGACCACAGTTTCATATCTATCTGGAGTAAATTTTGCTCATTATAGGTTTCAAGGGAGAATAATGAATGCTGGACATTGTTGATAGTTTCATTAAAGTTATAACTTCCTAACAATTTGGTATTTTTGTATAAATAGGGTGTATGGAATAGATCACATAGTATTGGCTGGGTCAACTAATTTGCTTTGCCTATTGTACTGATATGAGGTCAGCTAGTCCAGGTTATAAAAAATGAATTAAGTGAAGCACGGTTGGACCTGGGTGTCTAGCCTAGGGCCCACCAGTGGAATTTGACTATAGGGGCCCACACTATAGCTATCATAAACTGCTTTATTACCTGTTCATTTATCAGCCTCTCTCACACGCCGCTTGTTGCGTTCAGCTGTCCACTGGAAATAGCGTGAGATTTGAAATGCAGGGACCTTTTGTGCCCGCATTTGCAGGTGTTTGTTTTCGTCATCCATACTACTCTATGGCAGCATTAACTCAGCATTGCAATACGGTAACGCTGTGATAACACTGTCAGCAGGCTGCTCTATGCCGGATCTGGCATAACAAAAAGCAGACGCAAATGTGGTCCTAGCCTAAAACGCAGGGTCAGATTTTGGTCGCCACTAGGGATGAGCATGTAGTGAAATATTCGGACTCGCTATACTCGTAATGAGTAGGTCCTAATACTCGGGAACTCGTTACAAGTAGTGAGCCCAATGTAAGTCAATGGAAATGAGAGTACTTTTGCAGTGTATCCGTTGGCCTGCCAGGACCTTATCAGATGGCCGGTAATGATTAGGTGGGGTGTGACGTCACACACCACCTGATCACTACTGGCCATCTAATTGGCCATCAGACTTAAGATCCTGGCAAGCCATTGATGGTCTAACACATTGATGGCCTGCCAGGACCTTAAGTCTGATGGCCAATCAGATGGCCAGTAGCAATCAGGTGGTGTGTGATGTCACACACCACCTGATCAGTACCGGCCATCTGATTGGCCATCAGACTTAAGGTCTTGGCAGCCCATTGGATGTGCTCTTTTTGGGTCCCGAGACGGCCATCGGATAGGCGAGTATGTTATTTTTTTATTTTTAACACCTTTGGGTACCTTTACACGCCACAACCAGATGAGACATTTTTGGCAGCGATATTTCATCCTGGAAATATCGCTGCCAAATTGCCTCCTTATTGCAGCGTGTAAATCGGGAATTTGAAGGCGATAAGACAAATGTGGCCTGGTTTCAATTTCACAGCAGTGTTGTGAAATCGAAACCAGGCGACATTTGTCTTATCGCCTCCAAATTCCCGATTTACACGCCGCAATAAGGAGGCAATTTGGCAGCGATATTTCCAGGATGAAATATCGCTGCCAAAAATGTCTCCTCTGGTTGTGGCATGTAAAGGTACCCTTTTATTAACTTTTATTTCACTTTTGCAGTGTATACAGATACACTGCAAACGTGAATGTACTACTCGCTACTCCTAACGAGTAATCACAAGGAAACTCGCGGAGTAGCTCCAATACCATAGTATTCGGCGAGTACCAAATAGTTACGAGTATACTTGCTCATCCCTAGTCGCCACATCTCCTCCTAAAAAAGGCGACCAATAAAATTCTATGTACACCACTACACTGCGTGCAGAATTATTAGGCAAGTTGTATTTTAGATGATTATTTTTATTATTGATCAACAACTATATTCTCAATCAACCCAAAAGACTCATAAATAAAAGCTTAATATTTTTGGAAATGGAGTGGTTTTTTTTTTAGATTTGGCTATCTTAGGAGGATATCTGTTTTTGCAGGTAACTATTACTGTGCAGAATTATTAGGTAACTTAATAAACACCTAATATATTCCCATCTCACTTGTTTATTTTCACCAGGTAAACTAATATAACTGCACAAAATTTAGAAAAAAACATTTCTGACATGCAAAAACAAAACCCCAATAAATTAGTGACCAATATAGCCACCTTTCTTTATGATGACACTCAACAGCCTTCCATCCATAGATTCTGTCAGTTGTTTGATCTGTTTATGATCAACATTGCGTGCAGCAGCCACCACAGCCTCCCAGACCCTGTTCCCAGAGGTGTACTATTTTCCCTCCCTGTAGATCTCACATATTAGGAGGGACTACAGGTTCTCTATGGGGTTCAGACCAGGTGACCAAGGGGGCCATGTCATTATTTTTTTTTCTTTTAGACCTTTACTGGCCAGCCACGCTGTGGAGTAGTTGGATGCATGTGATGGAGCATTGTCCAGCATGAAAATCATGTGTTTCTTGAACAATACCGACTTCTTCCTGTACCACTGCTTGAAGAAGTTGTCTTCCAGAAACTGGCAGTAGGTCTGAGAGCTTCACTCCATCCTCAACCTGAAAAGGTCCCACAAGTTCATCTTTGATGATACCAGCCTATACCAGTACCCCACCGCCACCTTGCTGGCGTCTAAGTCGGAGTGAAGCTCTCTGCTCTTTACTGATCCAACCTCTGGCCAATCCATCTGGCCGATCAAGAGTCAATCACATTTCATCAGTCCATAAAACCTATGAAAAAACAGTCTTAAATGGATCCTGTCACCCCCAAAACGCCTCATAAGGTATTAAAAGATGTCCCTAAAGCATATTAACACTTATCCTACACTCCTTTTGGCTCCTAAATGCATGTAGTGAAAATGTATAAAAACGTTATTAAACTCACTCATTAGCGATGTTAATGAGTGGCTTGTGTATGCATAGTCACCAAGGCAGGCTCTCCCTCTTCATAATATCACGCCTCAATAGGCGTGATCTTCAACGCTGATTAAAATGCGCGCCTCACCGCTCTCCTGTGTGTCGGCTGCAGTGCGGCTGTATGACGCGAATCGCGTCATTTCCGGCTTCAGGTGACGTGGTACACCCGCGCCGCTCTGTTATGCCTCCAGCATGCATGCGCAGTGCGGGGCTTGAAACTAACAGAGCGGCGCGGGTGTACCCACATCACCCAAAGCCGGAAATTACGCGATTCGCGTCATACAGCCGCACACTGCAGCCCGGCCGGCTCAAAGGAGAGAGGGGAGGCGCGCATTTCAATCAGCATTCAAAATCACGCCTATTGAGGCGTGATATTATGAAGAGGGAGAGCCTGCCTGGGTGACTATGCATACACTAGCCACTCATTAATATCGCTAATGAGTGAGTTTAATAACGTTTTTATACATTTTCACTACATGCATTTAGGAGCCAAAAGGAGTGTAGGATAAGTGTTAATATGCTCTAGGGACATCTTTTAATACCTTATGAGGCGTTTTGGGGGTGACAGGATCCCTTTAAGATATTTCTTGGCCCAGTCTTGACATTTTATCTTATGTTTCTTGTTCAAAGGTGGTTGTTTTTCAGCCTTCCTTACCTTGGCCATGTCCCTGAGTATAGCACACCTTGTGCTCTTTGATACTCTAGTAACATTGCAGCTCTGAAATATGGCAAAACTGGTGGCATCTTGGCAGCTTCACGCTTGATTTTCCTCAATTCATGGGCAGTTATTTTGCGCCTTTTTTGCCCAACACACTTCTTGCGACCCTGTTGGCCATTTGCCATGAAACGCTTGATTGTTCAGTGATCACGCCTCAAAAGTTTGGCAATTTCAAGACTGCTGCATCCCTCTGCAAGACATCTCACAATTTTGGACGTTTCAGAGCCCGTCAAATCTCTCTTCTGACCCATTTTGCCTAAGGAAAGGCATTTGCCTACTAATTATGCACACCTTATATAGGGTGTTGATGTCATTACACCACACCCCTCCTCATTAGAGAGATTCACATCACCTGATTTACTTAATTGGTAGTTGACTCTCAAGCCTATACAGCTTGGAGTAGGACAACATGTATAAAAAGTATCATGTGATCAAAATACTCATTTGCCTAATAATTCTGCACATAGTGTATATACCAGTAAAAACTTCACCTCGACAACTGAAAAATAAGCCCCATAAAGCTCCATTCTTGAAAAAGTGTCTCAAATAGGGGGTGCTCAAAGCTAAATTTTCTATGGATACTTGAAATGAAAATAAAGTCTGAGCTCATGGAAGGATAGGGAAAATGAAAATATGAAAATTGGCTTTAAAGGTACTAAATGATAGGTAACTACTACACTAGTAGCCTGTGCACGATTGGACCTAAATTTCTAATCCAGAGATAATTATTTTATGATTTTGCATTTGATTAAGTTTACAAGATATTCTCTGCAATGAAGCTGCATAATATTGACATATATATAGCAATTCATTTTGCCATCACATTGTTTATTCATTGAAGAAAAATTATTTTTAATCAAACAAAAAATTGTTTTGTGTAGCTTAGATATACTGATTTAAAATTTTTGTGACAAAAGAATAATAACAACACCTACATATTCAAGTGTTTTATATCACCTACTTAAGAAATATAATACTGAGGTTTATTCAGTTGTATAAGCTTTTATCGGGTGACGTCAGTACATTCACACTGCTGTGTTCTGCTTCAAGCACCGCAATGCAGTGCTTGAAGCCTACAGAGCGGCGCGGGTGTACTGACGTCACCCAATCCCGGAAATGACGTGATTCACATCATTACAGCCCAGGCAGCGCCGTGGAGAGCAGGGAGGCCCTGCATAGACCATGAATAGAAGATCATGCCTATTAGGGTGTGATCTTATGATGAAGAGGGCACGCCCTAAGGGCTAAAGAATATAGCCCCTGCTAATTAACATCACTAATGAGTAAGTTATAAAACGTTTTTCTCCACTTTCACAGGATGCTTTTCAGAGACAAAAGGAGTGTGAGATTAGTGATGGGATGCTGCAGGGACGTGATTTTGAAGCTTAGGAGGCGTTTTGGAGGTGACAGGATCCCTTTAACTAAATACCCTGTTGTTGACACTCTTTTTATCAGCACATGCTTTTTACTATTATCCATTACAGCAGAGTATTTTTACACGTTGTTTTCCTAATTTTTTATGATCTATTTTTCTGGTGGTGTGAACACGGCCCTACAGACCTTTTGACTTTGTGTATGGCTCATTTGTAAATGTCAAACATGTGAGGAACGTATTTGCATATGTGATATATATACACAAGATTTTTAATATTATCGCTTCTAATAACAGATGTGCACTGTACAATTAATATGGTAACATGGTAGTTGACAGGATTAATATGCTTAATATATTAATATAAATGCACGGTTTGCTAACACTGACCAAATATACCAAACCACAGCCTTCAGACATATTATGGATGAAGCAACAGCGACATATACATTATAGTTGTGTGAGGGGGCTGTGATGGGGTATATTTAGACAGCATCATGCTTACATATTTAGAATAGTTATTCCCTTGGTCCCTGATATGGGTGTACCACACCTTGGCACTTAGCAATACTCATGTGTCATCACATTGAATATAATGAATGTGAGCTTAAGTCTCCAGACTTTTAACTTATATATATATATATATATATATATATATAACGAGTTATATTTAGCTATAGGTAGAGTATATCTACTTACATAATTGCCTTGTGGTTTCTGCTTCCGTCCAGATGTCTACCCATATGACAAACCACTGCACCATCTGCAGCGCCATATTAGCACACCCAAGTGATGGGTACAGTAATGTCGCACCAGTTGTCGGCGGTCCAGATGCCCGACGCGGACGCTCCACACACCGCCCACCTCCCTGCCACCTGCAGCAACCCACATACACCCCTGCCACCCCCCCATCGTCACCTGCCGAGCCACCAATTACCTGTAACTCACCACAGGCTACAGGACCTGCGGTGATGTCACAGACATGTGATCAGTCACATGACTGTCACATCACAACAGCTCGAGTGCTACTAAGGAATTCATTGGAGTGACATAAACTGCAGCGAGTGAGAGTGCGGGGGGGCAGAAAGAGAGCATGGGTAGACAGAGACAGGGGGCAGAAGGAGCAATGGGGGCAGAAAAGAGAGCATGAGGGGCCAGAGACAGGGTGGCATAAAGAGTACTAGGGGCACAAAAGAGAGCATGGAGAGCAAAGACAGGGGGCAGAAAGAGCAGTAGGGGCAGAAAAGAGAGCATGGAGGGGCTAAGACAGGGGGCAGAAAGACCACTGGAGGCAGAAAAGAGAGCATGGCGGGGGTAGAGACAGGAGCATAAAGAGTACTGGGGACAGAAAAGACAGCATAGGGAGTAGAGACAGGGGGGCAGAAAGAACACTGGGGGACAAAAAACAGCAGGTGGGGCAGAGACAGAGGGGGCAGAAAGAGCACGGCGGGGTAGAAAAGAGAGCATGTGGGGCAGAGACAGGGGTCAAAAAGAGAGCATGGGGGTGGAAGAGAGCGCACAGTGGGGTAGAAAGAGAGCACAGGGGCAGAGAGTGCACAGTGGGGAAGAAAGACAGCATGGGGGGCATAGAGTGCACAATGGGGCAAAAAGAGAGTGCAGAAAGGGGGCAGAAAAATAGCACAGAGGGGCCAGATAGTATACAATGGGGCAAAAAGAGAGTGGGACAGACAGCTCACCCGGGAGGGGGTAGAAACAGCACATGGGGGGCAGAGCGTACAGAGAGAGTGTGCACAGAGGAAAAGAGTGTACAGAGGGAAACATACAGACCATGAACAAATGAAATGCAGCACTCAAAAGGCTAGAAGAAAGCCGGTTGAGGCTGAAACGCCGCGTATACTACCCTGAAGGCCAAGCCTGTGTATTGCGCCCTTTCCATCTGCCCCTCCCCTTCACACTTGTCACTCGTTCCCCTAGTAACATCTATACACTCTTCTACGCTTCCTCTATAATGAGGTGATCACGCGCATGCGCATCAGAAGTTTAGAGTTTAGACCTATCACATAGCGCGTCCTATGCAGTCACATGATGCGCCCACGTGACCCGGATGTTTTGGTGCGCCCGAACGCCACCGCTTGCAACCGCTCAGGCTTATGTACAGTAAGTATGAGGATGTAATATACATTCATTATAACTTCTTCCCCAGTGTTGCATGAAGTATTGGTTATTGTTTTAACTTCTGTATCTGCATTTTATACACTATTTTCGGCCAGACATAAGGGCGGTCCCGCTCCTCCTATATAAGGTAGGGGCAGGCACCACCGGCCACCTGTGACCTGTAGAAGGGCGAGAACCCGAAACGGTGCGTCGTCACCCCGGTACCCCCTCCCTGCACTGTGTATTCGCAACCCCAATAAAGGACACCGCTATCTGCTACCTCGGTGAGTGCCGTTTTTTCTTCCTTTTGATATGGACTGTATTTTTTGACTGGCACCTCGAGTGAAATCCGTGGCTCCTTTCCAGGCTCGCCTCCTAAGTAGGAGTTCCCCTGATGGTGGTGCCCTCATTTCCTTCTGTGGATTCACAATTAAAGGCATATGTCATCTCTACTAAGGAGTGTTGCTTTTCATTTGTTCAAGATATACATATATATATATATATATAATATACTAGATGGTGGTAGATCGGGTATTCTAGAATATGTATGGAGTTTACCAGTCGCTGATTGGTCTCGGGCGGCTGGCACGATCAATTAGCAATGCGGGGTTTCCATTACAGACAAACACACAGAATTAGACGATTATATAGTAGATACCTACAGCAGTGTCAGTGTTCAGTAGTGTCGGTGCAGCAGTGTCTGTGTGCAGGAGTGTCGGTGTTCAGTGGTGTCGGGGTTCAGTGGTGTCGGTGTACAGCAGTGCTGGAGTTCAGTGGTGTCAGTGTGCAGCAGTGTCAGTGTGCAGCAGTGTCAGTGTTCAGCAGTGTCAGTGTTCAGCGGTGTCGCTGTTCAGCGGTGTTGTTGTGCAGCAGTGTCGGTTTACAGCAGTGTCGGTTTACAGCAGTATAGGTGTTCAGTGGTGTTGTGTACAGCAGTAACATAGTAACATAGTAACATAGTTTTTAAGGTTGAAGGAAGACTTTATGTCCATCTAGTTCAACCCATAGCCTAACATGTTGATCTAGAGGAAGGCAAAAAAAAACCATGTGGCAACACTAAGCTCCACATTGGGGAAAAAAATTCCTTCCTGACTCCAGATACGGCAATCAGACTAGTTCCCTGGATCAACGCCCTATCAAAGAATCTAGTATATATAACTGGTAATATTATAGTTTTCAAGAAAGGCATCCAGGCCCTTCTTAAATGTTAGTAGTGACTCACTCATTACAACATCATGTGGCAGAGAGTTCCATAGTCTCACTGCTCTTACAGTAAAGAATCCGCGTCTGATCATGATTAAACCTTCTTTCCTCCAGACGTAGAGGATGCCCCCTTGTCCCAGTCTCAGGCCTAAGAGTAAAGAGATCATTAGAAAGTTCTCTGTACTGTCCCCTCATATATTTATACATTATTATAAGATCACCCCTAAGCCTTCGTTTTTCCAAGCTAAACAACCCCAAGTTTAATAACCTGTCTTGGTATTGCAGACCCCTTAATCCTCTAATGACTTTTGTCGCTCTTCTCTGGACCCGCTCTAGTTCAGCTATGTCTTTCTTATACACCGGAGACCAGAATTGTACACAGTATTCTAAGTGTGGTCGCACTAGTGACTTGTATAGAGGTAAAATTATGTTCTCCTCATGAGCATCTATGCCTCTTTTAATGCATCCCATTATTTTATTTGCCTTTGCAGCATCTGCCTGACACTGGCCACTAAATGTGAGTTTGTCATCTACCCATACACCCAGGTCTTTTTCAGTGACAGTTTTGCTCAGTGTTTTACAATTAAGCACATAATTATACCTTTTGTTTCCTCTGCCCAAGTGCATGACTTTACATTTATCCCCATTAAAGCTCATTTGCCATTTAGCAGCCCAAGCTTCTAGTTTACATAAATCTTCCTGTAATATAAAATTGTCCTCCTCTGTATTGATTACCCTGCAGAGTTTAGTGTCATCTGCAAATATTGAGATTCTACTCTGTATGCCCCCTACAAGGTCATTAATAAATATATTAAATAGAAGCGGGCCCAACACTGACCCCAGCGTTGGAGTTCAGTGGTGTCAGTGTGCAGCAGTGTCGGTGTTCAGTGGTGTTGGTGTTCAGCAGTGTCGGTGCGCAGCAGTGTAGGTGCGCAGCCATGTTGGTGTTCAGTGGTGTCAGTGTGCGGCGGTGTGCGGCAGTGTCGGTGTGTAGTGGTGTGTGTGTGCAGCGGTGTGTGTGTGTGTGACGGTGTCTGTGTTTAGTGGTGTCTGTGTGTGGTGGTGTCACTGTGTGGTGGTGTGCGGCAGTGTCGGTGTTCAGTGGTGTCGGTATTCAGTGGTGTCAGTGTGCGGCGGTGTCAGTGTGCGGCAGTGTCGGTGTGTAGTGGTGTGTGTGTGCAGCGGTGTGTGGCAGTGTCGGTGTTCAGTGGTGTCTGTGCGGTGGTGTCACTGTGTGGTGGTGTGCGGCAGTGTCGGTGTTCAGTGGTGTCGGTGTTCAGTGGTGTCAGTGTGCAGCAGTGTCAGTGTTCAGTGGTGTGAGTGTGCGGCGGTGTCTGTGTGCGGCGGTATCTGTGTGCTGCGGTATCTGTGTTCAGTGGAGTCAGTGTGCGGCAGTGTCGGTGTGTGTGTGCAGCAGTGTGTGTGTGTGATGGTGTCTGTGTGCGGCGGTGTCGGTGTTCAGTGGTGTTAGTGTGCAGCAGTGTCTGTGTGCAGCGGTGGCGGTGTTCAGTGGTCTCAGTGTGTGGCGGTGTCTGTGTGCGGCAGTGTCTGTTTGTGGTGGTGTCTGTGTGCGGTGGTGTCGGTGTTCAGTGGTGTCTGTGTGCGGCGGTGTCAGTGTGGTTCACAGGTATGTGCTGGAGGGGCAGAGATCGCAGGGATCTGGTGAACTGAGATCACATAGATCACAGCAGGGGTCCTTGGAGCAGACATCACAGCAGGGGTATGGGTTCCTGGGAGCCGATCTGTCTGATCATGCTGCTCCAGAGATGCTGCACCTTACACCCACTTGCCTTGGAGGGATATCCCGGGATCTGTCAGTACTTGGAGCTTGTTCCAGCTGATCCCAGATCCCCAGGAGTTTGTGTGCTCTACATCCCAGTGCTGTGGCCCCTGCAGTGGAGCAGGCAGGTGCCCCATCCTCCGCTCTGCTCCTCATCTCCTTCCCCAAACACACAACTCTTCCCATTTGATAGTAAAAAGAATAGAGGTCTGGGTGCAGTGAGGGACAGCTGGGACAGCCAATTGGGTGAGGGCCCTGACTGGTTGCTGAGCGGCCACATCCCCAATCAGGGCTGGGTGTAGTGAGTGACAATGGCGACAGTCAATCGAGTGGGGGCCTTGGGTGTGGGGCGTGGCCGCTCAGCAACCTATCAGGACTGGGTGTAGTAAGTGACAGCGGGGACAGCCAATCAGGTGGGGGCCATGGGTGGGGGCGTAGTCGCTCGGCGGCCAATCAGCGATGCGGGATTTCGGGTTACAGAGAGACAGACAGACAGAAACTATAGGGCAATTATATAGTTGATATGTATATATGCAGGGTGGGCAATGTATATGAAAGCACCTAAATAGAATGAGAATGATTGGTAATAACAACTCCCTGTTTGTGGCACATTAGTATATGGGAGGGGAAAAACTTTTCCAGATGGACAGTGACCGAAGCGGCCATTTTGAAGTCAGGCATTTTGGATCCAACTTTATTTTTTTCAATGGAAAGAGGGTCATGTGACACATCAAACATTTTGAGAATTTCATAAGAAAAACAATGGTGTGATTGGTTTTAATGTAGCTTTATTCTTTCATGAGTTATTTACAAGTTTATGACCACTTATAAAATGTGTTCAAAGTGCTGCCCATTGTGTTGGATTGTCAATGCAACCCTCTTCTCCAACTCTTGAAAAACTGATAGCAGTACCGCAGACGAAGTGCTAGCACAGGCTTCCAGTGTCCATTGTTTCAGATGCTGCACATCTCGTATCTTCACAGCATAGACAATTGCCTTCAGATGAGCGATGAGGCAAACTTTTTTGTGAATGGTCAAGGTAACAAACAAAGCCACTGCTATTGGTCACTAACCCACAGTGGATAGATCCCTCCAAGACTATTGGAACACAAAAATTGATGGTATGGTGTGGTATATGGGGTACAAAGATAGTGAGGCCATTCTTCATCAATGGAAACCTCAATGCCACTGGATATCTGAGTCATGTAGCATATGATTCAGAGTTAGACCTCTTCTCTATGTAGGAGGGATTGTGGATGTGTGGGAACCCTCTCCCATGTTTTTTGAGGATGTAGAAATCTGGATCAGTTTTGGAAGCTACTGTAATAGAAAGGCTAATTTCTGAGGTTACAGGGCTTGAGGTTTGTCTAAATCCGCAGTTGACCTTGCTTCTTGTAGGTATAGCAGATTTACCTAGGCAACATAGGCAGCTAAGTACTTATATCTTGCTTGCCTCGAATACCTCCATTGATTCGCATTGGAGAGATCCTTCTCTCACTGTGGGCCAGGAGACCATTGCTAAAATTGCAGACCACTTATGAGTACATTTTTTTGTATGGAACAACTTATATTGCAAATACAAGGCTAAGTGGGAGCATTGGAACAATTACTGGCACTCATATACGGAGTGAACGAGACAGTTGTCTCATAGTATTTTAAGATTTTAACTCTCATTTATCAGACTACGGGGAGTTATGGCTGACGAGGCTATATACTTTTAACTTTAGTGTAATTCGCTTCTTTGTATCAAGGGAGATCTCCGGTTATATTTATTTATTTATTTATTTATTATTTTACAGTTTGTTTTTACTTTACATGTTGGAATCTGCTGAATAAGATAATTGTTTTTGACCTTGTGTATTATCTCCCTCTGTTTGTTTATGTACTGATGTTCTTTCTGTATAATGTGCAATTGTCTAATTTGCTTTATTATATTGTTAACAATTCCAGTAAAATGATTTTTGAAATATATACTGTATATATATAATTTTGTTCTCCAATCATGGCTCATCTCTATCCTTCGATTTCATAATATACCTTTTGTCATGTCATCTGTGTTCTATCCTTGTACTCTATTGCTTTAATACAGTCAGTTAGTAAAGCGATTTTTTTTATTGTTTTTGCCTACTTTTAAGTACATTGCTGTTCGGTCTTCAGTACTAGTGATATTAATAAAGTTTTTTAATTTTTTGGAATTGGCTTATGTAGGTTTTCATTACGTGCAGATAAATCACTGCTATTGGGTGATCTGCAAGCTGTTAAACAGATGATAGTGACACCCACCTCACAAGTAAGGCTTGTGCCCTTAATTATTCTGTGAAAATGTTTATAAAAATGTACAGTATGTGAGCATATTTATTCTGTGGGAGGAACTGGTGGGGGGCTGCATGAGTGGTTTCAAACCACAACTTTATTATAATTAATGATTAAAGTCAGCATCGCCTTTTACCTGTAAACGTGAGATAAATGCGCATAGGGTCTTATCCTTTTTACAAAGGATTTTAGCGGTATATATCAGGAACTGCTCACCTGGTTCGGTTGTGTTACCCACAACCGGTATAATCGCCTGTAAGATGACTTGTAGAATGGCTGCTGCAGGGCCGCACCTTCACGATAACTGTGGAAACAGGAATGCTGTAATGGGACAAAATGCCGGAATGCCCACGCTGCCACCAAGAATCACCAGGAAACAAAGAGTTAACTGGGCAGAGTTTTCTTTTATTCTATCCTACGCGTTTCAGAGTCTCTATCCGAGCTATATCTATCTATAGGAGCTCGGATAGAGGCTCTAAAATGCGTAGGATAGAATAAAAGAAAAATCTGCCCAGTTAACTCTTTGTTTCCTGGTGATTTTTGGTGGCAGCGCGGGCATTCCGGCATTTTGTCCCATTACAGCATCGCCTTTTGGCACTGGAGTCGGACTTACTACTGTTCTGACAGATCTCGACTTTGCTATGTTCTCTACGCAGAGAACTGTCAGAACTGGTGTAATTCTTGCTCCAGTGGCAAAAGCCAGAATACTGACTGGCTACTGCGAGTGGGTTGTCATCACAGTATGGTTCATCTGAGGTCAGCGATACCGACGAAAATGAGCTGTGACTTGAGGTGAACCAAAAAATGACGTCATCCCGTTTACAGTAGCCAGTAGGTTTCCGGTCCTGATGTGAACGGACATCTGTGCAGATCATGGAGGGTTTGTGTGATGATAATAAACATGTTATAAGAGGGATGTATTTGTGTTCTTTTCCCAAATAAATTATTTTTCATGGTGTAGTGTATTAGTTACTATTTACTTAGAGATTCATAATGGCTGGGTCTAACATTGACCTAACAATATGGACCTCAGACTAGGAGCCTGCTGGCAAAATTCAGCTCACATTAATCTCTTATTACCCAGTTTATCACAGTCACCAGGGCAACTGGAAGAGTGTGGTAGCTGCCAGTTTTGGCGTATCTCAAGGCATGCTGGTTAATAAAGGGTTTAATGCCAGCTTTGCACTGACAACTGGCACTAAGTCCAAAATTCATAGTGTCAGGCCAATATTAGATTTGGCCACTAGCTATGAATTTCTAGTAAATAGTAAAAATAAACACCATAGAAAAAAAATATTTTAATTACAATAAAACACACAAAAAGTCCCAGGTTGCCAACATTATTAACCCAAAACCCTCAGATGTAATCCACAGTCAGAGAGACAGGAACATTCTATCAACCAGAGCATCACCAAGAAAATGACTTTGGTTGTGCTCGCAGTGATGTTAGAGTCTGGGATTCACGAGTTTAGAGCTGACGCTTCAGCCATGAACTCAGATGACCTTGATTAACTGCATTGGGGCACCCATATCCGAGCCATAAAGTGAGTATGTGTTCTCTTTCACACGGCTGGGATCCGAGTGTTGTGATGCAGTTCATGGGGTTATCCGAGTTCACGGCTGAAAGGGCTCAGATGTGAACTTGGTTGACCTTTCTCATGGCACCTGGGTGTCAGTGTGAGAGTGCTAGTCACAGTGAGAAAATATGTGTCTGCTCGGAGAGATGTACCAGAACTAAATATGTTTGGTGAGGTACAGATCTGTAGACATATCGTCGGAGGTTGGTTTTTGGTTTATTAAAGATGGAACCAGGGATATGTTTTGTGTTTTACTGTAATTAAAACATTTTTTTCTTTGTCTTCTTTTCTTTAATGTTTACTTGAGATTCATAGTGGCCTGTTCGGATATTTTCCTGACTCTATTAATTTTTGGCTTAGTGACAGCTGGCAATACAAAGCTGGCATTAATCTCTTTATTACCCAGTTTGCTACCAGCATCAGGCCAACTTAATGAGTCAGGATACAGCCCAGAAAACAGCATTCATGTGAATGTCCCATTTGATGGGGTGGCCGCAGGCTGCAATTCTCAGAAAGTTTGGGCCATCCCACATTGAGGATTCCAGCCCCCAGCTGCATAGTTCTACCTACCTGAAAACCAAAAATACAGAAAAGCTTCATGTTGTTTTTTGAAATTCATGAAATAATTAAAAAAGGCCTTTTCTATATTTTTGGGTTCCAGCCAGGTAAAACAAGGCAGCTGGGTGTAGGGGGCATCCCATACCTGCTTGATGTTAAAGGCTGGCATCCAGAAATACAGCGATACTCCACATCATGGTTTTTAAATTATTTAAAAAAATAAATCTATAAACATTGCTCAGCTGCGTCACGGTTTTGGTGCTTTTTTTGGCCAGGAAATGCAGATGAACCCATTGAACACAATGGATGCAGTTTTGTGCCAAGATGGCACTAAAAATAAGCATGAAAACTGTGGCAAAAACCATGTTACAGTTTTGGTGCTTTTTTTGCCAGGTGATGCAGAGAAACACATTGAGCACAATACAAGCAGCTTTGTGCCAAAATTGTACCATAAAAAGCTTGAAAACCGTGGCAAAATCCCTGATGCGGTTTTGGTGCTTTCTTGGCCAGGAGAAGCAGAAGAACCAATTGAACACAATTGAGTAATTTTGAGCCAAGATTGCACTGAAAAAAGCATGAAAACTGCGGCAAAAACTGCATTGCGATTTTTGGTGCTTTTTATGACCAGGAGATGCAGATGAACACATTGAACACAATTAATGTAGTTTTGTGCCTAAATTGCACTAAAAAAGCATGAAAACTGTGTCAAAGCCTGCATCTGTTTTTATGCTTCTTTTAGTGCAATCTTGGCGCAAAACTTGTGTTCAGGCTATGTTCACACATAGCGCTTTTTTGCGCTTTTTTGTGCGGCCGCGCAAAAAAGCACCGTAAAAAAATGCGGTGCATTCACACACCATGTTTTTTTACACGCAGGGGAAATGTAATGCAGCAATTAAAGAAAAAGAACATAGCAGCAGGGATGATCACTATAATCAAACTTTATTTATATAAAAAACTCAATGGAAAAACACAAAACATCACTGACCACCTCTTTAATTTAAAAACAATTAAAACCAAAAAAGGTGTTACAAAGCTGGTGTACAAAAGGTATGTACAGGTTACTGAGCAATAGGCAATAATACCGAGTCAGAGTATAGTACAATGTAATTTGCTGGCAGATCTAAACAAATGTCTCAAATACAGTCAATTTACAATCAAATTACAGTATGGCAAATTGTGCCCTATTAACCGTAATTACACTGCACCCTTGCAGCTATGGTCAGGGCGAATCCCTCCAAGCTTCACCATATAAGAAGAACAGTAAGGTCTTGTACACCCTCTAAATTGTCCTGCATAGGGGCCAAGGATACAGAGTAATCTGCCAGCCAACTCAAACCTCAGGTATATACAATATAATCACTATAATCACATTCCCAGCCACCAGCTTTCCAAGGACCCGACCCCAACGCGTGTCGTCCGCCTAGGACTTCCTCAGGGGAGAGAAAGGTAAGTCAGAGGGGAAATGTAATGTCACAGAGGGGAGGAGGAATCCTGGTTCCTCCTCCCCCTGTGACATGTGTGACCGCCCCTGTTTGATTTTGCAGTGTATTAATATACACTGCAAAATTTTAATAAAAGTAAGGCAGAGGCATTAAAAATAAATAATGAATACTTACTCTTCCGACGGCCTGTTTGGGCTATAGGGAGCTGAACCAAGCACAGGAAAGGAACTGCCAGGACCTTCCATGACGTTGTGGGGGCTGATTGGCCGCTCTCAGTCATGTGATATGTGACGTCATATGATGCACACATCACATGACCGCGAGCAGCCAATCAGCGCCCGTGAAGTCATGGAAGGCCCTGGCAGCTCCATACCTGTGCTTGCCTCTGCTCCCGGCTCCTCGTACACCCGGCGGAGGGTAAGTATTTAATTTTTTTTTTTTAACACATTTTCTTATCTTTAATTTGGGTTTCGCAGTGTATATGTGACGACCATCCGCTGTGAGGCTGAGCTGCTGGTAAGGCAGCACCCCGAGAAACCCCGAGACCCTTAAACCCTATACAGGCATCTGGAATTACAGTGGAGCCCAGGGGGTAGCTGCCTATTATGAGCAGCAGAGCAGGGAGGTTGCCAGTAAGGGAAAAATCAGGATCCGAAGAACGTAGTCAGGAGTCCGAGTCAAAACCGAGAGGGCAGCTAAGGTACAAAATCGTCAGGCGGTAGCAGAGTCGAAAATCCAGGCAAAGGTCAGCGTCAAAACCAAACACACGCTATATCACTGGGAATCAAAACTATATCTGGAGGCCTGCAAGACAGGCTCTAATGTATTTGAGGGGCGCGGTTACTTCCCATAGGCTGGAGCTCACAGCCTGATGATCTCATCTGGACCGCCCCTAGAACTAGGCCAGATGGTGATGCACGACTGGCACCAACCACCCCACTTCTGACAGAAGAACGCCTATCAGACACCTCTGCAGGGCTTGCTCCTTTGCGACCAACATCACCCAATGGAGAAACACAGCAGCGTTCAGCGACAGAGGCAGACGTGGAAGGAGCAGGTCCATATGAGGACAAGGCCCTCCTATCACCGGCACCATCAGCCGAAGGAATCCGGCGCCTCCCAGCGGCCGAGGCAGGAACACCAGCCACCGAGTCCAATGGCGATGTGACAGTATATTAATACATTGTGAAACCCAAATGGGGCGGTCACACATGTCACAGAGGGGAGGAAGAACAGGATTCTTCCTCCCCCTCTATGACATCAGATCCAGCAGCGCTGCCCCTAAGGGAAAAAGCACCGGTGTTGCTGCGTAAAGAATTGACATGTAAAATTACACCGCGTCTGTACATCAAAGTGAATTTCACATTCACTTTGCCAGCAGACAACACAAGGCACATTGCTCATTTTTGAAAAGCGCGCACAAAAAAGCGCTCAAAAATGTGCAATGTGTGAACGCAGCCTCAATGTGTTTATCTGCATTGCGTGGCAAAAAAAATCACCAAAACCTCGACACGGTTGAGTCCTTTTTATAAAAGTATTCCTTTGAATAATTAAAAAAAAATGATGTGTGGCTGTATTTTTGAATGCCAGCATTCAAGTACAGGCTGTCCCCTACCCCCAGCTGCTTAATTTTTCCTGGCTGGAAACCAAAAATATAGGGATGCCCTTTCTTTTAATTATTCTATGAATTTCATGAAATTATAAAAAAGAAATTATGTGGGGCTTCACGGTATGTTTGGTTTCCAGCCAGATACAACTAGGCAGCTGAGGGCTGGAATCATCAGTGACGGATGGCCCAAGGTTTCTGGCTTCCCCCCACTGCAAATTACATTCCGCAGATACCCCATAAATTGATGCATTCATAGAAGCATCATTTTGTGATATTGTACCCGACCTCTTGCAGTGGCCCTGCTGCTGGTGGGAAAATGGGTAATAGAGTGGTTATTGCCAGCTTTGTATTGGCAGCTGGCACTACGTTCGAAGGCCAATATTAGACCCGCACACTGTGAATCTCTAGCAAACATTAAAAAAAACGACAACACAGAGAAAAAATATTTTAAATGTAATAAAACAGATAACACATCTCTGGTTCCCAATGATTAATAACCCAAAAACTAACCCTCTGATGATAAAACCACATATCTGCCCCTCACCGATAACGTTCAGTTCTGCTACACCTCTGTGAACAGGAACAAGCAGACTCACACTGACACCTGGGTGCCATGAGAAAGGTCAACCAGGTTCACACCTGAGACTCATCAGTCATGAACTCGAGTGCCCCATACACTGCATCCGGATCCCAGCTGTAAGGCTGTGGTCACAGTACCATTTTTCACATGCATTTTTGGAGACCTGCGTTTTCAAAAACGCATGTAAAAAATGCACCCATAGGCCCCCATGTTAACAAACGCATGCCCTAATAGCCAAAAAGCATGTGTGACTGTCCCATGCGTTTTTGGAGCATATCCAAAATAAGGGCCTTATGGAAAACGCATGCAAAAAAGCATGTACAATTAGTGCCATTCAAAAACGCATGCGTTTTCCATAGGAGCCCATGTTAAAAAAACGCATGCGTTTTTCAAAACGCTCAAAAAAATACTACAAGCACTATTTTATGTGCTGATTCAAAAACGCAGCCAAAAACGCAGGGAGCCATCAGAGACCTTAAAAAACTCATGCTGACATGAAAAACGCATGTAAAAAAGCATGCGTTTTTAAAAGGCACTAAAAAAACTGTGACCACAGCCTAAGTGAGCAAAAAAAGTGCTCACTCTATGGCTGGGATCTGGATGCCATAATGCAGTTCACCGGGGTCATCTGAGTTTATGGCTTACATGTCCTTTCTGAAACTTGTGTAACCACGACTCTGATGTCACCGTGAGAACAACTGAAGTAATTTTCTGAGTGGTGTTCGTGGTGACAGGAAGTTCCTCTCTCTCTGACTGAACGCTAGGTGTTTGGTCATTCCCCGAACTTTACATTTTGGGTTCGCCCATCACTAGTCTTATCTTCTGGGAATCATGAAACATTGACAGCCTTTCAATAAGTTATATTTGAGTGGTAAACCTGAGCAATAGAATGGATGTACAGTTAGAAGTCCATCTTCGGGATTTGAAACCAGATACTTGGTATCTGGTATGAACTCCAAACATTACCATTCTTGTTTGCTCATCCCTATCCAAAACCATAGATCCAATTTTTCAGCATCACAGCGCTGTAATGGCTATGGTGTTACTTTAAAGTCCGAAATCCAACTCACATTTTCCCTTTAACACAGAATAAGTGTAAGATTGTGAATACTTATGCGATAATATTATTTAAATTTGTTTTATTTTTCTTTCTCAAATGATTTTACTGGTCATGATTTTCTTATATTACAAAATGCTGTCATTTTAACAGAGGGGCATAGACTGTAATTGAAATATATTATGAAGAAGTGATTTTTTCATAGACATGTGTAAATTGTATGTAGGCTATATTTAATTTTTATCATTTCCTTTTTGTCTAAAAAAAAATCTTGTCCTTACAGGGTATTATACAAATTTGTTTGATTTCCCTGAAGCTCCCGTTTACATCAATACAAACTATTTACTCCAGAGACTTTAGCCTGCATTACTAATTAGGTTTAAATGTAATTTTTTAATTAAAAAAATAATGCAATACATTTATGTCTAATTAGACATTAAATGTCTAATTGGACGCCATAGGAAATAAATGTTGCTAATCGGTATTTTCTATATTTTGTATGCCAATTGTTTATTTTCTCAAGGTAGAATTATTTGTCATATTAAATACAGTAAAACGTTTAGAACATTGATAAAACAAGAATACAATAGGATGTATTTTTCACTTCTTGGAGCAATTTGTGGTTCCATTTTATAGTACTTTAATAAAATAGAGTATTCTCCTGATATATCAAACATAATGAATATTGTACACCATACGTATAGATTATGATATAACTGCATGATGAGAATTTCACAACTTTGAATTCTGTTGGTCACAAAAACAAAGTGTATCATATCTAATTTGCCGATGGTATACTTGTTTAATTTTTTACCTTCAAAAGTTTTACTTTTTCTTCTGGGGATTATTTTCTTTAGAGGAATATGCCAGTTTCTTTCACAGCTAGGAGAAGGAATATTCCGTATATTTGGTTCACAGAGTACAGAAAGCTGGCATAAAAGTCACAATTTGTTATGCCCTTGGGCGTAAAAAACTTTTTATATTCTTATGCTGCTTTTTCATATGGGTGGGATTTTACCAGAAAGGATTTGACCTTTCATAGCCAAAAATTTTACACTAATTTATATAAAGAAATTAGCATAAACTATAGTGAAAATCTATGGTGGCCCATGACATTTCTTCAATTAAGTACTACTTACGGTACTTGGAGTGCAACTAGGATTCTATTCCCATTGATCAAGGTATAAAATGATTATTAAAATGTAGGTTATCGATCATGAAGAGCTGAACGGAAAGCTTTATAGAGATGTGGGATAATAATCTGTAAAATTTCATTTTTTTTTCATCCCCTTCTCTTTTTTGTTAATTTAGGTCCAATGGGAGACTTTAACCAGTGATTGACAGCTATCTGTATGTATATGTGCAAAAGGAAAACTATCAATTACAGATTAAGGCTGTGTTCACACTGGGCGTTTTTGGGCTGTTTTTGCTCATCAGTTTTTGTAGCCAAAACCAGGAGTAGAGCAATCAGAGGAAAAGTCTAATAGAAACACGTCACCACTTCTGGATTTAATCACCCACTGCTGGTTTTGGCTACAAAAACTGTTGAGCAAAAACAGCCCAAAAACGCCCAGTGTGAACACAGCCTAAGATTGCCCACTGGTCCTGTGCACAGAAAGAGCAGGGATTTTATTGTGCAGAACTCAAATGTTACTGAATTTGTTTCCACCTTAGGCCTCGGTTTCATTTATGTTTTAAGTTGATGAGTGTAATCCGATATAAAAATCGGATTGCACCTGGACCAATGTAAATAAATAAGGCAGTGTCCACCTGCTATGTCTTCCTAAGCCAAAATCATGCCGAGGAAAAAATCACTACATGCTGCGCTAGGCAACGAGTCTCGGATCACACGCACTCATACAAGTGTATGGGTGCATGTGAAACATCACAATGCAGTCGGATGTCACCCGACTACCTTGTGATAAGCATCGAGTGCAGCAATAAAGGAGATGGAGAGATTAATCTCTCCCTCTCCTCCACAGCTGTGATCCGATTGCAGGATTTGATCACAGTACAGAGACACTCGGCTCAAGCTCACAGCATACCAGGAGCCGAGGGTCATTAGCGTATCCGATGCTAACACATCTGATGCCATACGCTGCTTGAACCCCAGCCCTAAACTGTATATCAATCTGTTCAGCTCCTAAGATGCTGCTGGTAGATTGCACTGCATTTTCAAGCAGTCAAGTTCACTTTAAAAAAAACTATAACAGTCAGTAATAATCCACTGTAGTTAATTTGCATATATTATTTAATAGCAGTATCTTATTTTCTGACCATCCAATTAAAATTAGAAATATGTTTTTTCTGTTATCACCATAATACCAAATAGCAGGATATGACTAAGTATGGCCAATCTAAATGGGAAAAGGAATGTACATTTCTGTGATATTTCAACATAAACTCAGCTTGATATAAGAAACCAAAGTAAGAAAGTATGTGCATTGTATATTGTAACTCCTAAAAACTCATCAAATAGTAGGAGGTAAATACCTGCTGATAAAAGTGCTTCAAAAAGGCTCATTAGGTAAAACAGATTCTCATTGCCTATTAAGAGATCCCTGGTAGTAGAAATAGAAATATGTTCAATTTTCTAAGTTTTTTAGATTAAGTGCATTTACATCATTATTTCAAATAATGTATATAATTTGGAGCGTTTGAAATCCTTTTAAATTATGATTTAAAATGTCAAGTACTGACAAAGTCATCACTGAATTGTCATGATGTTCAGGAGCGTTAATAGATAATGACAAAGAATTAGTTTCTTCTAAGTGTTCTGTCAAAATAGAAATGCAGGACAATTTTCTTTTATGGCCTCCATGACTACCTTTAGAGATGAATTAGAAAGCGGTGACATCCCAGCTATTAAAATGTTTACTTATCAATTCTTGGCCAGTATATGATCTTGCTTTGTTTATAACACATTTCCTTTATGATTTAAATCCAAAGCACAAAATGCTAGGAATAATGTCTTGTGCCTCCCTTAGGCTGCTTTCACATAGGCGTTTTTTTTAAATGCGGCAGATCAGGCAGATTTACCACATCTGCCGCATCCTCCGCCTAATGGCTTCATTTGCGGCGCCAATCCGGCAGGCCCAATGCATTGTCTATGGGGCTTGCGGTTTGGTGCGGCAAGTGCGGTTTTGCCATTTGCGGCAGATGCGGCACTTGCGGCTGCGAAAAAAACCTTGGTCAGCACTGGATTTTTTCGCGGCCGCAACCGGCAAAACCGCACTTGCTACAAGCCCCATAGACATTGCAAAGATGGAAAGATGCTCTCCCATTTAGCATATGTATACATACAGACCCTGTTCGGGCTATAGGGAGCTGAACCATGGATGGTGCTGTAGCCAGATGGATGAGCCCGCCGTGGGTCGGGCTGCTCCTGACAGGGTGTAGTATATTTATAACAGTTCTGCATGCAGGGAATCACACACGGGAGACTTAGGCAGGGTTCACAGGGGTTTTACTTGCAAGTTCTTCAGTACAGTACACAGTACAGTTGCTTTACACAGATAACTCCGGACAGTCACTTAACCCTCTGCAGCCAGGTTTCCCTTCTGAGACCCTTCTATTTCTCAGTTCCTCTCAGGCTCTTCTCTACACTTCTCTTCCCCAGTGTGCGGAATGGTTGCAATTCGGTCCCTTGTGTGGCTTCCCCCTTGTGTGTGGGTGGCAAGACCGGGTCCTATGTGTTGCTGTACCTCCTGCACGGTGTTGGGAGCTCTGACATGGAATCAGAGTTCCCCGTCAGTGTGTCTGTGATCCGGCGTATAGCTTCGGTCACCTCAGAGCTGACTCTCTGGTCCCAGCCTAGCCTTCCAGTGTCCCTATGTTGCAGGGGAACACCAGGCCCTTTCCTACCCGTGCGACTCTGGTGTACCTCAGGGGATCCCTCTCAGCAGTCATCCTCTGTCACCCCTGCCGGTTTTCTCAGACCCAGCTGCACTGGTCCGGTGTTTCCCCTTCCCTTGGGTCCCAGGCTGTGGAGCAGGCTTTCTCTCCAGGGGACCATGCCTCGCAGGATTCTGCGCCTCCAGAGAACCCGAACCTTTAGGGAAGTGTCTCTCTGTCCTACTTGGTCTTTTCTGTTCAGCTCACTCTGGCCTGCTGACTCACTTCTTCCTGTTTCCTCCTTATGTACCTTCACCTTGCCTACGTCACACCCACTGTGACTGGCTCTACCACCCCTTACCTGCCTAGAGTCCCGGGCTCCGGGTTGGGTCTTGTGTCTGTGGGTGTGTATTGTGAAGGTGTTTGTGCAAAACCTGTCTCCACCTTCCTGGCTGCAGTTCCTATCTGTGGCCACCCTGGTCGCAGGGGTGCCACAATAGTATTATTAACCAAAAATGGAGTCCTACAGGAACACTGGCATGTCCTTCTGATTGATCCTATATTAGGCAATTATCCATCTAGAAACCCTAGTCTAATATTTTGCAGGGCCCAAATTATTAGAAATATTTAGGTTTTTGGCACATAACTGCCTGAAAACACTTTTTACATATTCTGGTTCTCATAGTGGTCTATTTAAATGCAATGTAATAAAATGTTAATGTTGTCTTTCTATAGTTCATCACTACAAACAATTTTTTCTGCCAACACTAAAGAGGTAGTTCCCATAAAAGAGTCCCTAACATGACAATCTAAGTTTGTTACCCAGTCATGGCCAAAACTGTTGGCAAGCTTGAAATTGTTAAAACATTTAAATGTTTTTCCGAGAAAATGATTGTATTCACACATGTTTGTTATACACGTGTGTTTCCTTTGTATGTATTGGAACAACACAAGACGTATCAGAGAGAAAAATGTCAAGTTGGACAAACATTTTGCCGCTTTTCCAAAATCGTGAGTAAATAACTTTGTTTCAAGAATGTGAAGCTTGTTTAATTTCACTTGTGGCAAATAACAAGTGTGAAAAATATGAAAATTTCATCAGATAAAAAGGGGAGAAGTTGACTCAACCATTGCATTGTGTATCTGTATGTGCCATACTGAGCATAGAGAACAGAAAGACAAGAGAACGGTCTGAGGACTTGAGAATAAAAATAGTTTAAAAATATCAACTATAAACCACCTTGACTTAATTTTGTGGACTAGCTACTGGAATCATCAGCAACATAGATAAACCACTAATACATTTTTATGTTTTAATTGTTTGTGGGTCTGCACCAGCTGCATATTGAGCTATTATATTAGTTGTGTCTCACTTTACTCTAGTCCATCAGGTAAGCAATTCATACCCTGTTTGCCTCATCCTACTTAGCTAAGACACTATTATGCCTTATCTTTTTCTCCAACATATTCCTAATAAACAAAAAATGTAATATTGAAAGTTTTTTAAAAATCCACTCACTTACCATCTTTCAGGAAGAGTTTTCAGCAGTTACCAGTTTCCTAGGTGGATTCACAGTGATATATAACACTGACATGTGCTGTTAGTGAGTGATTCTATTAACAATGGAGTAGACATGGCAATCTGGCACAGAGACCATTGTGGTCAAATGTTGTGCTGTCTTCTTGGCATTTGAGTTCAACACATCACAGATCGAGCTGACAGCTACTTGGGAGGAGATAATGAGGATCTAGTGGTCATAGTACATTTCAGTACTAATGATTAAATTAGAGGTATGTGGAAAATCCTTTAAAAGAGATTTCTGGGAATATGGCCAAAATCATGAGACAAGGATTTGGGAGACAACATTCTCTGAAATTCTACCTGAATAATATATAATGCTAAAGATGCAGTGGGAAATTATGGAGGTGAATACTGGTAATTCCAACTTAATATCCAGAAATTCAAGACTAGATCCTCCAAAAACACTCGTAAAAAACATGTTAAAGCTATTGTCATTGACGTAATCAATAAAATCCCTAAAAACAACTCATCACCTTCCCAAACTACCAGGACATCGTCCACATAGCGAATGTAGTATTTAATGTTTATTAAGAAGGGGTTGTTTTCAGTATAGATATACTGGTCCTCAAACACTGCTAAAAAAAGATTAGCGAGGGTACATGCGATGGGCGTACCCATCGCAGTACCCTCCTTTTGAACATACCACTGCTCAAGAAAGCTGAAAGCATTATTCTCAAGTATAAAGCCCAAAGAATCGGTGATGAAATCAATAACCTCACTGTCAACATTATTTTTCACCAGTAATTTCCTAATGGTACTAACAGCTAGCGATTGCGGGATTCTAGTGTACAAACTCTCGATGTCAACTGAAGTCAATTGCATACATTTATTCCAAGGTATATGATCTATTGTCCTGATAAAATCAACAGAATCTTTTACTAGTGATGGTACTGAGGCTAAGTACGGGTTAAGGAACCAATCTAAATATTTAGACAGGGGCTCAGTCAGGGAACCTACCGCAGAGACAATTGGCCTTCCGGGAGGCTCCTTTTCGCTCTTATGGATCTTGGGCAAATAATACCAATGTGGCTTAGTGGGATGTTCAGGAAAAAGCTTCTCTGCCTCTGTTAGTGTAAGCACATTCTTGTTGACATAATGTCTTAATAAAGTTTTTAATTTTTTAGAAAATTTTTCTGTAGGATCTAACACCAGGGGCATGTATGTAGTGGACTGACTTAGCTGTCTATTGGCTTCTCTAACATATGCTGAGCGAGGAAGAAGCACAATACTGCCTCCTTTATCAGCTTTCCTGAAATTAGTATCATTCCACTGCCACATTTCCAAAAGCGCCCTCTGTTCTTTTAAGGTTAGATTCTTAGAAGGCTCAGGATAGATCAGGGCTCTGACATCCCTATCTACTAACTCTGTAAACAGATCTAAACCATCATTGGGGCTTACCGGGGGCATAAAAGTAGATTTAACGCCTCCTCTGAAAGGGGGGCGATGAGCATCTGTTACATAACTACTCCCCATCTGACTATCAGCAAGCCCCAATAAAAGCTGCAGATCTTCTTGAGATTGACTCAGAGAGTCAGTATTCACAAAGAACCCCAAAGGGCCTATGGTGCTGTTACTGGCAGAAATTTTAGAGCTTTTTTGTGGTTTATTAAGATTTAATGTATTTTTTTGATTTTCAAAGTGCTTAAACAAATACAATTTACGAGTGGGATTTACAAAGGGATGTGCTGCAAGAAGGCTGGAAGAGTGTTTAACTAGGAAAGGCAATATCTATATGGCAAGAAAACAAAGTGTAGACAGTGATCTGGACAAAGGTACTGAAAGGGGTGATGCCATTGGAGGAGGGGTTGGAGCACTTAAGAGTACTGATGAGCGAACTTTGCTCGTTCATGTTAGCCAATTTCAAATTTGGCATGAACGTGGCTGATTTGGTTCGTATTCGACTCACCAGAGCAATTTTCCAAAAAGTCAGTGAACACTGATTTGTTCTGTGAGTGATCAGATTAAAAAAGCATTACTGAGTTTAAAAATAGGTAAGGAGATTTAAAGCCAAATCCCTCCTCTAGGAAATATGCAAATTTGCACTTCAGTAAGGAAGTGGATGAACTCCAGCGCCACCTTTAAGTAGCTCCTCAAAGTCATAGTTGCTTTCTAACAAGCTTTTTAATATAACTAGGGATTTTTGCGAGATCAGAACCCCAAACTACAGATGCTGCGTTTCGGGGTAACTGCCCCTTATCAGTGTAGTGTGTGGGATATTCTGATCTGGCTGTGTGAGTTGGCTAAGACGAAGTCTGGGAACTTGCTATCTACCTTATGGAGAGGAGTTTTCCTGCAACCTTAAGAAGACAGTTAAATAGGTAAGGTGATTTAAAGCGACATCAATCCTCTAGGAAATATGCAAATTTGCACTTCAGTAAGGAAGTGGATGAACTGCAGCGCCACCTTTAAGTAGCTCCTCAAAGTCATCAAATCCCCAAGACCTTTGGGAAAAACATCTGCCTGTACCTCTTCAGCCTCTGCCCCGTCCACCTCCTCTAGGGCCTTCAGCTCTGCTGTTGACCTCTCTCTTAATGTTGCAACAGTTCAGACAGAATCCCCCCACCTCTGCACTGCGCTGCCAGTGTTCTCTGTCATCAGGCAGTGTTCAAATTAAAAAGCCATGAACATTTAAGTCACAAAGCTGAAGAGTTGTAAACTGCTACGCAGGCCAAGTTTGACCAATTTCTCTCTTTGGAAAACCTAGAGACAGGGAAGGCCTTGTAGAATAAAGGTTCAAACACGGTGGGGGTCCTATGCCAGCACAAATTTTAACACATGCCTTGCATGGCTCACATTCTCATCCTGGTTGTCCAGCAATTCCTATGCCAGTATCCTGGCCTGGATAAGCTTCTGCACAATGAATGGTCGTTGTGTGCTCACTTCCACCATTCTAAACCCGAGGCTCATCGACTAGCATCACTACAGAGGTGTTTCGGACAACTGGTTAACCATTTGATATGCGATGTGCTGACATGGTGGAATTACCCTATTCACATGTTACAGCAACTGTGGCAGCAGCAAGAAGCCCTGGTGCAATATGTGATACCAGAAACTGCCCACAGATTTGAAACTCGGGACCACGCTTCTGAATTAATTAGCATTCCCATTGGGGCGTGATACCACAGTACGAAGGGGGATAATGGACCCGGAAAGACTACCCACCCATTGCCCACAGATTGCCCACACATCTGGGAATACCCTCAGAATGGGGGAAAAGGGAAAATTAGAGACGTACTAGGAAGCTGCAGGGACAAGTAGTGATAGTTTTGGGGGCATAAATAACGTGACAGGTTCACTTTAGCCCAGTGCTATAAATTTACACTGGCACTGGGGTAAAGTACAGCATTAAGTTCCATAAATTTGTTGAGACTAGTAGTTATATGGTTAAAGGGGTATAATTTAGACTAAAGCTGCATTTACTCTGGCTTATTATCATGAATAAGCATTTGGAGGAAAGTTAATTTCCTGATAACCAGTATTAATAAGCTGATGATCATGTGATAGACAAGAATTTATCAAGAATTGAATATTACTAGGAATGCTCATTCATGATAATTTACCTGGGCAAATAAACCTTTAGTTTAAGAAAATCTGCAATACATCTGTATCTATGTCCTTATAAATAACTAGCTGTACTACCCGGCTATGCCCGGGTTAATAAATAACTGATATTAGCTATAACATAATAGAATTTGAATATGTCATATTAATGACCTGTAAGAAAATAGAAGCTGAGCTGTGATTGGTTGCTATAGGCAGCCTAATAAATCTCCAGCCAACAGTAAACCCTCCCTCGGCCGGGCAGTATATGTTACCTCACACATACACATAATAGACAGCTCATGTGACTGACATCTGCCTTAATTCCTTATATGGCACATGAGTTGCACATTGGCTGTTTTTAATCAGATGTTTATATTTGGAAATTAAAGATAGCAGACGTATGAGGCAAGTTGTGTGAGGTGATTTGTGCACATCTGTGTATGTCTGTGTGGTGTGTGTCCCTGTGGGGTGAGTGCATGTGTCCCTATAAGGTGTGTATGTCTCTGTGAGGGGGGTCTGTGTGGTGTGTGTTTCTGTTGTGTGTGTCTCTTTGTGGTGTGTGTGTGTCCCTGTGGGGTGAGTGCATGTGTCCCTATAGGGTGTGTATGTGTGTGTGTCCCTGTGGGGGGGGGTCTGTGTGGTGTGTGTGTATCTGTGTTGTGTGTGTCTCTTTGAGGTGTGTTTGTCCCTGTGGGGTGAGTGCATGTGTCGCTATAGGGTGTGTATGTGTGTGTCCCCGTAGGTGTGTGTGTGTGTGTGTCTCTGTGTTGTGTGTGTCTCTTTGTGGTGTGTATGTGTGTGTCCCAGTGGGGGGGTGTCTGTGTGGGGTGTGTGTGTCTCTGTGTTGTGTGTCTCTCTTTGTGGTGTGTGGTGTGTCCCTGTGGGGTGAGTGCATGTGTCCCTACAGGTGTGTATTGGTGTGGTGTCTGATGTGGGGTGTGTCTCTTTGTGGTGTTGTTGTGTCCCTGTGAGGTGAGTGCATGTGTCTCTATAGGTGTGTGCATGTGTGTGTGTCCCTGTGGGGGGGTCTGTGTGGTGTGTGTGTCTGTGTTGTGTGTGTGTCCCCGTCCCTGTGGGGTGAGTGCATGTGTCGCTATAGGGTGTGTGTGTGTCCCCATGGGTGTGTGTGTGTCTCTGTGTTGTATGTGTCTCTTTATGGTGTGTGTGTGTTTTTTCAGGTGTGTGGTGAGTATCCAATATTGGGGCTGCACCTTAGCGAATATACACTTGCTGTTACTCTTTGTGGGCGTGTGGTGTGTATACATGTCCCCATGCGTGGTGAATATCTCATGTTGGGGCCCCACCTTAGTGACTATATGCTGGTATGTGCTGTTAGTCTTTGGCGCTATCATTAAGCCCCTCTCATTCACAATTGTCAACTGGTAACTGTCACTTTTTCCCCATTATGTAGATAGGGGCAAAATTGTTTGGTGAATTGGAATGCGCGGGGTTAAAATTTCGCCTCACAACATAGCTTATGACGCTCCTGGGGTCCAGACGTGTGATTGTGCAAAATTTTGTGGCTACAGCTGACAGCTGTCAATTTTCCTCAACACTTTTCCATTCACTTTTTCCCCATTATGTAGATAGGGGCAAAATTGTTTGCTGAACTGGAACGCGCGGGGTTAAAATGTGGCTGTAGTTGCGACGGTGTAGATGCCAATCCCAGACATACATACATACATACATACACACATACATACACACACACATTCAGCTTTATATATTAGATGGTAGTATAGTCATCTTTATAATCATTGTTCTTTGCAGCACATCATCCTGTGTAAAGAGGGCAAATGCTACCGAGGACGTTGAAAGTCTAAGCGCACAGATCAATAATCTATTACTGATCTTTTTGTGCACATTTAAAGTGAAATTGGCCTCCCGAACAATAAATTAAAAGGTCACTTCTCTGCAATCATGGACCCTATTGGCAGTCATATGGAGAGGTGACATGGCCAAAGTAAACTAGTCCTAGCACAAAAGAAAGATATCAGTATACAGAAAGCTATACTTTTCTGCATCAGGATATCAACCTGCATTTTGATATTGTCGTCTTTTTAAAAAATGCAACATCTGCAACATGAATTATATTCACCTGTTAAATATTGTTTATTTTTTAGTTTGTCACATTGTTTTATATTGTTTTAGTAATATTACGGCCAACTCCTTTAAATAATTAAAAGGCAACTATAACAAATTAAAACTACCACGCTAGTGATTTCATTGATTTTATTCTTTAGATACAATATTTCCTGTACAACGTAAAAATGTTTTATGTCAAATTTGTGTTTTTTCTATATACTTTTAGGATGTTTTTGCTAGATGAAGGCTATTTTATACAAGACCACATTTCTTAAACCTTACAGCTCAAAAAATGAATGAATTCCATGACTTACTGTAAAACATTGTCTTTCAACTATGGGGAAAATTGCACTGGAAATGTCTTTGTAGCTGCTATTGTTGTTTTTATATAAAATGAAACTTCATAAAACTCCAGACAGTTTCTATCTTTCTTGCTGCCAATATCAAGTAGAGCTGAGAAACTGAAGGAGCCTTTAGATAATAACTAGCACAGCTGAGGTTATTGAGAAAAACGCGAGTTACTCAAAACCGTAACACAACTGTAACAAATTAAAAGTAACACACTATATGGGATCTATTATACAAAACTATTGACTTGGGGTGTTCCCAGCAAGAAATTGCTAAGTATTTCCAGAACAATGTTTAAACATTCTTTAATAATATATGAATTTACTTGAGGAGGGAAAGGGAATTATTACATAGTGCTCTCTCTGTGGCATTTCTAACAAACTATATTGGACATTTATCAAAACTATTATACAGCAAAAGTATAGTAGCTGCCTAAAGCAACCAATTAAGTTACCATTTTATTTTTTTCACTTACCTCAATATTTTTATTACCTTTATATTGTTATGCCCAAAGTGAGGGGAGATGTAAAGCAAACTCACTGAACGACTGGTGGTGTAGTGGCAGCTGAATTCCTGATTCAGCAAGATACTGGAGGGTGACTTCAAGAAACCAAGGATATTTATTAAGGATAGGGTTAACAAAAGGAAAAGTGTCTGAAGAGAGGATCCTCTGGATTATAACACCGAACTCTCCTGGAGAAGCAACAGTCACAGCTCCAGTAGGTCTAAATGCTGCAAATCCTAGACCAAAAGGCCAATCCATACAGACCATAGCAGAAGAAAAGGGAAGACTTTGAAGCACTGGCTCTGTTGGTAGGGAGAATTCCATAAGCTCAGTACAATCCTGGAAAGGCTGGTCCGGCTGGGAGAGAAATCAGGAAGGTCTCATGCAATTCAGGAGAGGCTAGACATTAGGCATCTTGAGAGAGATCCAGGATAATGAACTGCCAGCAGAGGATTCTGTGGAAACAGACACATAAGAATAGTGCAGAGTACAATAAGCAACAGTCTTCTTAGTGCAGAAGACAGCAGGAGTGCGACCCCGACACTGGCAATGTTCCAAAGGAATGAACACGTTGTTCAGGCACCTCCCATAGGGGAGAATGCCTTTTATACACAGAGCAGCTCAGCACTCAGGCTGAGAGACCTAACAGGGAACAGGTATACTGTCTCTTTAAATGTTTGCAGGGTGTGGCCTAAAAAAATTCCCAGTAGACCTATCAAGAAGATGCAGGTTCCTGAATGAGAAGGAAGCAGATAGCCGTATGGAACTACAGCAGCATGAACAAGAGGAAAGCATGGCCCAAGTGTAAGCAAAACTAACGGAGCTGCATGATGGGCACTGATCTCTGCTTAGCAGCAGGGACCGAGCGGATGAGGCGCACAGAGCTGCATGATGGGCACTGGTCTCCTTGTCCATGAGAGCATGTCATATACTGTAAATTGTCATGATTTAGAACACTATACTGATAGTGTAAGATTTCAGAAGTAGGAGAATGGACACTGTTGATGTTGTCAATAAGTCTACATAGGTGGAAATTGAATTAATTAAAAAAAAATAAAATACAGACATACTGAGACGAGTTTTCAAAAGTAAACACTTTTCACATTTCAATGAATTAGAATATAATCAAAAAGTTTATGTTTTTCAGTAATTAAATACAAAATGTAAAATACATACCGTATATACTCGTGTATAAGCCGACCCGTGTATAAGCCGACCCCCCTACTTTTGCCCAAAATCTGAAAACCTATTGACTCGTATAAGCCGAGGGTGACCAGCACAGTATAACCAGCCCCCAGCAGTGCGTATACAGCCCCCCAGTGGTATACCAGCTCCACAGTGTATATACAGCGCCCAGCAGGTGTATACAGCAGCCCCAGTGGTATATACAACAGCCCCAGTGGTAGTATACAGCAGCCCCAGTGGTAGTATACAGCAGCCCCAGTGGTAGTATAACAGCCCCAGTGGTAGTATACAGCAGCCCCAGTGGTAGTATACAGCAGCCCAGTGGTAGTATAAGCAGCCCCAGTGGTAGTATACAGCAGCCCCAGTGGTAGTATACAGCAGCCCAGTGGTAGTATACAGCAGCCCCAGTGGTAGTATACAGCAGCCCCAGTGGTATACAGCAGCCCCCAGTGGTGTACACAGCAGCCCCAGGGTGTCCCAGCAGCCCCAGTGGTACCAGCAGCCCTCTGGGGGTACACAGCGGCCAGCAGCCCCCAGGGGGTACACAGCAGCCCCCGGGGGTACACCAGCAGCCCCATGGGGGTCCACGCCCAGCAGCCCCCTGGGGGTACACAGCAGCCCCAAACTGGGCACACGCCCCCTTGCAAGGGCCCCGCGCCGCTTGTCCCTAGCCCCGACTTCTGCATCCGCGCCCCCTCGGGCCCTCCGCTTCTCTTACCATCCGACTTCTACATCCGCGCGACTCCTCAGGTGTCCTCGCTGCTCAGTCGCCGTCTTCTACATCGGGATCCCAGTCCTCGCGATGCGTCATATGCGCGAGGGAGATCGGACTGTAGAAGACGGACGGACGAGGATGAAGCACCGAGGAGCGGCGCGGATCAGAAGTCCGGAATGGTAATATAACCATCGGGGGGGGGGCCCTTACAAGGGGGGGCGAGTGCCAGCATTTGGGGGCTATATGCACTGCTTCCCCCTGCCGCTGATTGACAGGGGGACGCAGTGCATATTTAATAAGCGGCCCCACGTGACGGGGCCGCTCATACAGCTGCCCCCCCCCCCTGCCTCCTGCAGCCTCCACAGCCCCGGACACAGCCCCCCTGTATTGACTCGTGTATAAGCCGAGGGGGAGGCTTTTCAGCCCAAATTTTGGGCTGAAAAACTCGGCTTATACACGAGTATATACGGTATATTATATAGAGTCATTACAAACAGAATGAGCTATTTCAAGTGTTATTTTCTGTATATGTTGATGTTTATAGCTTACAGCCAATGAAAACACTAATGTCATTATCTCAGCAAATTAAATTAGGGAGGATGAAGGGTTAAATACCACACTGCTGTGTTTCACTTGACATCAAAGGGTAAATATACAGTAATATTGATTTATTAGTCAACGTGTTTCAGGGCTCCCAGAAATACCCTGAAACATGGCAACATGACATTGATTTGAGCTGAGGAAAGGGTCAAGGAGACCTGCAAACATGTTGACTAATAAATCAAAACTATATTAGGGTAAGTGCACACTGGCCGGGTTTTCGGCGGTTTACCTGTGTAAACCGCCGTTTTGTTTACATTAGTTTTATGTTAATTTATGTTAATCCAAACCGGTGTTTGGATTAACATTAAAACTAATGTAACCCGCCCAAGGCTGTGCACACACCGGCGGTTACCCAGCGTCATCCGTTGCTAACCCGCAGGTTTCCCAGCGGGTTAGCAAAGAATGATCATGTTCTAAAAACCGGCAGTTCTGCAGCGGCTGCAAGCAGAATCATGTGCTGCTTCCAGCCGCTGCAGAATCGCCGCCGAGAACCCGCTGGGCAGCCGCCGGATACCGCCCGGCTCCCGCCGCTTATACCCGCCAGGAAGCCGGTGCACGGCGCCGGAGCTTCCTGGCGGGTCCCGCCCAGCAGCCGACGACCAACCCGCCGGGTAATGTGAACTTACCCTTAACCCTTTGATGTCTCATAGAATACGGCAGTGTGTTTTTTAACCCTTCACCCTCCCTACTCTATATGCACTATGCTGGGGACTGCAGCAGCCGTGATAAGCTTTTATAGTGGTTATGACTCTCACTATTTAGATAATATTTCATCTCTCAGACCCTTTATCGTCCCTACTTTAATTTTGTGAGATAATGACCTTTGAGTTTTCATTGGCTGTAAGTCATATCATCAACATTTACAGAAATAAACACTTGCAATACATCACTCTGTTTATAATGACTCTATATAATATATGCGTTTCACTTTATATATAAAATTACTGGAATTAAAATAAAAAGTTTTTGATGATATTCTAATTCATGAAGATGCACCTGTATTTGATACACTGCATGCATTTTGTGCTGTGAAATTTGATCAATGTGCTATAGTTGTTTATACCCTTGTTTTTGAGAGCATAAATGTTTTCTTTTACAGAACCTGTCATATTCTAAAGTGTTTTCGGACTCTAATATGCATTTTTTTCTCCCAAAAAATTGTGGGAGGTGCAGCGACAGTGAAGGGGGTCACATTAGGCAGGGTTGGGGCTGTGGTATGTTACTGGTGCCATGAATGGGGTAATGCTGAGCTTTGAGTATGGGGTGCTGCGGTGGCAAGATGCAATAGCCACTAATCTCCTCGCAATGGTGTCTCCTATGCCCCGTTCCACCACTGCCACGCCCCCCTTACTCAAACTATAAATCAGACTAAGAGATTACAAAAATCACCCCCATTTTAACTTTAAAAATGATTTTTGTTTCCTATTTTCTTCCTCTTATTATCAGGTGTTTCTTATAGCTCCCAAAAACATGGTGCAGGAAATAGTTCACAGAAGGAAAAAAAGCCTGATATTAATTATATAATTGAGTTAATAATTTGTTTAGATCAGAAAATACATTTTTCAGCATAAAGTCAACCTTAACCATTAAAAAAAACAAAAGCAGTAACCTGACATTAAAAAGATTGTCCCAAACAATGTTTAGAGTGCAGAAAGTTCACATCATCCAACATTATTCAGGGTGTAACAGCACTAAATGTTCAACACATACAATGTACTTGCTGCTTGAAAATGATAGTTCTCAGGCAGATCAAGCCCGGTTGGATGATAGATAAAAGGACCACTTTAACTATAGTTACTGAGCATTTGATCTATAGTATAAAATCCTTTTAAGCTCAAGCATTTAAAATAACATGCATGTAGTCATTCTGTAATAGGAGAAGAACGGTTTTCATCTCATCTAAAAGATTATGAGCATTCTTGATGAATAATTGAGAATGCTATCAAATGTCCACAGAAGGTATAATGAAGTGGCAAAATGATTTGATATCTGAGATTTTTGATAAAATTATAGCCTCGAGCAATTGAATTTAAAAACATTTTTTACAAATTATGTTCAGAATTTGAGAATGTTCTGCTCCAATTTCTGCAGTTATTAAACACAGCAGGCGTCCCTACTGCATGTCCTCCCTGGGAAATAGATTTAGAATATTGAAGCTTTTGTGCTTTATAGGACATTCCATGTTTCATAGACAATATTAAAGAATATATCAATATGTTTATGATAATGATATGATAATGGCACAGCTGATGAGAATAAAGTACTTATTTCCATGTCAAGTTTCATGCCAAGTCTATGCTGTCGTAAGGAAATTAGGCCTTTAGCTATTGTACTTTCTCTTTACAACTGAACATGAAAAATTAGCAAAATTGAGAATAATTGAAGAAAGTTTGCAGAGTTTTTTTTTCAAAGAACTGTTTACTATCTTGGCTCACAAACCACTACAATGCAGAATAAATTGATGCAGTAAACTGTAAATCAACATATTCTTTTCAACAATTTTTATATCATGGTATAGTTGATTGGTTATAGCTTTGCTGTAAGTTAAAATAAATACAATATCTCTAGCTGAAAATGAAGCTTCACCACCTAAGCATGATAGCATATCTGTTTTGTAAACCTCTCAGTTATTACCGTAGGTAATTAGTATATTGGGGCAGAAGTAAGAAATGTTTATTTCTCATGACTACCTAACACAGAAGAACCATGGGTAAGCCAGAAGTGTAGAGGTATTTGCTTTAGAGGGGTATGACAGAAAGATATAGAAGACATCAGGAATGAATAAATTAATAAATGTCAGTAGAATTAAATTCTACTCAATCTTTACAAAAATCCAAATGCGCCAAAATGCTGATTCTTTGTTAAGCACTTCAGTGAAGATTCAACAAAATAACAGCTCATGTGCTCCATTTATCTTAATGTAAACACAAAGTACATGTTAAAAATAAATAAACTAGAGCCTTATCACTTGCCACCTCTCTAGCCTGTCCTCAATACCTGCTTGTTTTTTGCCTCATCTTCAGTTTGCCACTTGAATCCCTGGGCATTTAATGCTTGGCTGGGATTCTGTTGTAAGGAAGGCATGGGAGGATCGTGCACTAGAGTGTGAATGGTCATGGTGTTACAATATCATGACATGCACCATGACTTTGCGTGCAAATGTGCATAACACTCCTAGGCTCTCATGCTGATCTGGTCTTTCATAATGAGCAGCGACAATCTGAAAAGGAGCACAGGGACAAGAGAAGTGAGTGATGAGGGGAGAGTAAGGTTTTTTTTTTTTTAATCTTTTAAATGTTACATTTTTAGTGTTCTGTAGTCTTTAAAGTATAACAAAATACATTACGTTTGCAGAGAAAAACATCTTTGGGACTCATATTTTCTAGGAAAATCTGTGAGAAAAAGATAGTTTCAAATTTGTCTGATCTACTCATCTGTAGAAGATACCAACTACAAAGTAGAAAACTTTTTAATTAATCTTCCATCTAATATATAAAGCTGACTGTGTGTATGTATGTGTGTATGTATGTATATCCGGGATTGGCATCTACACCGTCGCAACTACAGCCACAAAATTTTGCACAGTCACACGTCTGGACCCCGAAAGCGGCATAGGCTATGTTGTGAGACGAAATTTTAACTCTGCGCATTCCAGTTCACCAAACAATTTTGCCCCTATCTACATAATGGGGAAAAAGTGAAAGGAAAAGTGTGGGAGAAAAATCGATAGCTGCCAGCTACAGCCACAAAATTTTGCACAGTCACACGTCTGGACCCCGGCAGCATCATAGGCTATGTTGTGAGGCGAAATTTTAACCCTGCGCATTCCAATTCTCCAAACAATTTTGCCCCTATCTACATAATGGGAAAAAGGTGACAGTTACCACGCACGGGAATATGTATACATACCACACGCACACAAAAAGTAACAGCAAGTGTATAGTCGCTAAGATGCAGCCCCAACATTGGATACTCACCACGCACCCGAACACACACACGCACGCCACAAAGAGACACACACAACACAGAGACACACACACACCCCATGGACACACACATACCCTATAGCGACACATGCACTCACCCCTCAGGGACACACACACCACAAAGAGACACACACAACACAGAGACACACACCACACATACCCCCCACAGGGACACACACACACATACACACTCTATAGGGACACATGCACTCACCCCACAGGGACACACACACACCACAAAGAGACACACACAGCACAGAGACACACACACCACACAGACCCCCCAAAGGGACACACACATACACACCCTATAGGGACACATGCACTCACCCCAAAGGGACACACATACACACACACCCCAGGGACACACACCCCACACAGACAGACACAGACGTGCACAAATCGCCTCACACAACTCGCCTCATATGTGTGCTATCTTTTGTTTCCAAAAATAAACATCTGATTAAAAACAGCCAATGTGCAACACATGTGCCATATAGGGAATTAAGGCAGATGTCAGTCACATGAGCTGTCTATTATGTGTATCTGTGAGGTAACATATACTGCCCGGCCAGGGGGAGGCTTTACTGTTGGCTGGAGATTTAGCAGGCTGCCTATAGCAACCAATCACAGCTCAGCTTCTATTTTCCTACAGGTCATTAATATGACATATTCAAATTCTATTTTGTTATAGCTAACATCAATTATTTATTAACCTGGGCGTAGCCAGGTAGTACAGCTAGTTGAATCTAATAGACAAAATATCAGGTTTGGATTGTAGCTTCAGTAAATGGTTAATATTATGTTCTTTATTTAATCACCTATTGGATTCAATAACATATACGGAACCAAAATGCTTTTACATGGATGAGTAACTTTTTCCTATCACCTCCCCATCTTGAGATTTGCACTTGCTCAGTTACTTGATGTTTTAACTAATTTAATAAATAGATTGTTGTAATGTACTGTAGATTTATGTTTTTTAATTTGGTCCCTAAGAGTATATAGCTTTGATCAGGAGTGCCAGCATTTTGGATGCAGTGGACACATTAGCATCTTTGTACAGTAGAGCACACTGTTTGTGTACATGATCAGGATTACTGATACTGTGTATTTTTGTTGTTTTCTTCCACTTAAAACACTTGCGTCACCACTACAATAAATTAATATGCTGTGACACAAAAAGCCTTGTTGCATATCAGTTCACAAAGTGTTAAAAAGTGGGCATGAAGTTTCTATAAATCAATCAGAAAATCAACAAATACAGTTGTGCTCAAAAGTTTACATACCCCAGCAGGTTTTTTGCTTTCTTGGCCTTTTTTCAGAGAATATGAATAATAACACGAAAACGTCTTTTCCACTCATGGTTAGTGGTTGGATGAAGCCATTTATTGTCAAACTACTGTGTTTGGATATTGGTCATTTGGATATTTTTGCTTGTCATTATGATTCAAAAAGACAAAACATGGTGATTTGACAATAAATGGCTTCACCCAACCACTAACCATGAGTGGAAAAAAAGTTTTAGTCTTATCTAATATATAAAAGCCGAAGGCCACTTCCGGAAAAGCCGAAGGCTACTTCCGTGACGGCCTCCGGACCCATGGTGGTGACGTCACCAAGTGCACTGTAGCCGGGCTGCCCCCGGCTACAGGGACCCACGGAGAAACGTTCCGACCAGGAACGTTCCTGTCTGTCCCAGCCGCCTCTGCACTCACCGCTCCAGCTGCCTCTGCACTCACCGCTCCAAACGCCTCTACACTCACCGCTCCAGCGGCCTCTGCCCACCTCGCGACAGGCTCCGCCCACCTTGTGGGGCTCGCGACTGGCTCCGCCCACCTCGCGGGGCTCCCGCCCGGCTCCGCCCACCTCACCTGCGCTGACCACCGAGCCTCCATCCTGGCCTGACCACTGAGCCTCCGTCCTGGCCTGACCACCGAGCCTCCGTCCTGCACTGACCAACGAGCCTCCGTCCTGTGCTGACCACCGAGCCTCCGTCCTGCGCTGACCACCGAGCCTCCATCCTGCGCTGACCAACGAGCCTCCGTCCTGCGCTGACCACCGAGCCTCCGTCCTGCGCTGACCACCGAGCCTCCGTCCTGCGCTGACCACCGAGCCTCCGTCCTCTGCTGACCACAGAGCCGCCGTCCTCGCCTGACCACCGACCCTCCGTCCTGCGCTGACCACCGAGCCTCCGTCCTCTGCTGACCACAGAGCCACCGTCCTGCCCTGACTACCAACCCTCCGTCCTGGCCTCACCACTGACCCTCCGTCCTGCGCTCACCACCGACCCTCCGTCCTTGACTGACCACTCACCCTCTGTCCTGTGCCGACCATTCTGCCTCCATTCTGCGCTGACCACTCTGCCTCCATCCGGCGCTGACCACTCTGCCTCCATCCTGCGCTGACCACTCTGCCTCCATCCTGTGCTGACCACTCTGCCTCCTTCCTGCGCTGACCACTCTGCCTCCTTCCTGTGATGACCACTCTGCCACCATCCTGCGCTGACCACTCTGCCTCCATCCTGCGCTGACCACTCTGCCTCCTTCCTGCGCTCACCACTGAGCCTCCTTCCTGTGATGACCACTCAGCCTCCTTCCTGCGCTGACCACTGAGCCTCCATCCTCTGCTGACCACTGAGCCTCCATCCAGTGCTGACCACTCTGCCTCCATCCTGCGATGACCACTCTGCCTCCATCCTGCGATAACCACTCTGCCTCCATCCTGCGATAACCACTCTGCCTCCATTCTGCGATGACCACTCTGCCTCCATCCTGCGATGACCACTGAGCCTCCATCCTGCGATGACCACTCAGCCTCCATCCTGTGCTGACCACTCCTGTGCTGACCACTCACTCCTGTGCTGACCACTCACTCCTGTGCTGACCACTGAGCCTCCATCCTGTGCTGACCACTGAGCCTCCATCCTGTGCTCACTACTGAGCCTCCATCCTGTGCTTACCACTGAGCCTCCATCCTGTGCTGACCACTGAGCCTCCATCCTGCGCTGACCACTGAGCCTCCATCCTGCGCTGACCACTGAGCCTCCATCCTGCGCTGACCAACGAGCCTCCGTCCTGCGCTGACCACCGAGCCTCCGTCCTGCGCTGACCACTGAGCCTCCGTCCTCTGCTGACCACAGAGCCGCCGTCCTAGACTCACCACCGAGCCTTCGTCCTGCGCTGACCACTGAGCCTCCGTCCTCTGCTGACCACAGAGCCGCCGTCCTCGCCTGACCACCGACCCTCCGTCCTGCGCTGACCACGAGCCTCCGTCCTCTGCTGACCACAGAGCCACCGTCCTGCCCTGACTACCAACCCTCCGTCCTGGCCTCACCACTGACCCTCCGTCCTGCGCTCACCACCGACCCTCCGTCCTTGGCTGACCACTCACCCTCTGTCCTGTGCCGACCATTCTGCCTCCATCCTGCGCTGACCACTCTGCCTCCATCCTGCGCTGACCACTCTGCCTCCATCCTGCACTGACCACTCTGCCTCCTTCCTGCGCTGACCACTCTGCCTCCTTCCTGTGATGACCACTCTGCCTCCATCATGCGCTGACCACTATGCCTCCATCCTGCGCTGACCACTCTGCCTCCTTCCTGCGCTCACCACTGAGCCTCCTTCCTGTGATGACCACTCAGCCTCCATCCTGCGCTGACCACTGAGCCTCCATCCTCTGCTGACCACTGAGCCTCCATCCAGTGCTGACCACTCTGCCTCCATCCTGTGATGACCACTCTGCCTCCATCCTGCGATGACCACTATGCCTCCATCCTGCGATAACCACTCTGCCTCCATCCTGCGATGACCACTCTGCCTCCATCCTGCGATAACCACTCTGCCTCCATCCTGCGATGACCACTCTGCCTCCATCCTGCGATGACCACTGAGCCTCCATCCTGTGATGACCACTCAGCCTCCATCCTGTGCTGACCACTCAGCCTCCATCCTGTGCTGACCACTCAGCCTCCATCCTGTGCTGACCACTCAGCCTCCATCCTGTGCTGACCACTCCTGTGCTGACCACTCACTCCTGTGCTGACCACTCACTCCTGTGCTGACCACTGAGCCTCCATCCTGTGCTGACCACTGAGCCTCCATCCTGTGCTCACTACTGAGCCTCCATCCTGTGCTGACCACTCAGCCTCCATCCTGTGCTGACCACTCAGCCTCCATCCTGTGCTGACCACTCAGCCTCCATCCTGTGCTGACCACTCCTGTGCTGACCACTCACTCCTGTGCTGACCACTCACTCCTGTGCTGACCACTGAGCCTCCATCCTGTGCTGACCACTGAGCCTCCATCCTGTGCTCACTACTGAGCCTCCATCCTGTGCTGACCACTGAGCCTCCATCCTGCACTGACCACTGAGCATCCATCCTGCGCTGTCCACTCTGCCCCCATCCTGCGCTCACCACTCTGCCCCCATCCTGCGCTCAACACTCTGCCTCCATCCTGCGCTGACCACTCTGCCTCCATCTTGCGAATACCACTCTGCCTTCATGCTGCACTGACCACTGAGCCACTGCGCAGTGCTAACCACTGAGCCAACGCACTGTGAAAACCACTGAGCCACCGCCCTGTGCAAACCACTAAGCCTTCATACCGTGAAAACCACTGAGCCATCAAATACAGTGCTAACCACTGAGCCACCATATACACTGAAAACCACTGAGCCACCATATACAGTGCTAACCACTGAGCCACCATATACAGTGCTAACCACTGAGCCACCATATACAGTGCTAACCACTGAGCCACCATATACAGTGCTAACCAATGAGCCACCATATACAGTGCTAACCACTGAGCCACCATATACAGTGCTAACCACTGAGCCACCAATATACAGTGCTAACCACTGAGCCACCGTATACAAGGCTAACCACTGAGCCACCGTATACAAGGCTAACCACGGAGGCACCGTATACAGTGCTAACCACTCAGCCACCGTATACACTGCTAACCACTGAGCCATCATATACAGTGCTAACCACTGAGCCACCATATACAGTGCTAACCACTGAGCCACCAATATACAGTGCTAACCACTGAGCCACCATACAGTGCTAACCACTGAGACACCATATACAGTGCTAACCACTCACCCACCATATACAGTGCTACCACTGAGCCACCATATACAGTGCTAACCACTGATCCACCATATACAGTGCTAACCACTGAGCCACCATATACAGTGTCAACCACTGAGCCACCATATACAGTGCTAACCACTGAGCCACCATATACAGTGCTAACCACTGAGCCACCATATACAGTGCTAACCACTGAGCCACCATGTACAGTGCTAACCACTGAGCTACCATATACAGTGCTAACCACTGAGCCATCATATACAGTGCTAACCACTGAGCCACCATATACAGTGCCAACCACTGAGCCACCATATACAGTGCTAACCACTGAGCCACCATATACAGTGCTAACCACTGAGCCACCGTATACAGTGATAACCACTGAGCCACCGTATACAGTGCTAACCACTGAGCCACCATACAGTGCTAACCACTGAGCCACCGTATACAGTGCTAACCACTGAGCCACCATATACAGTGCTAACCACTGAGCCACCGTATACAGTGCTAACCACTGAGCCACCATACAGTGCTAACCACTGAGCCACCATATACAGTGCTAACCACTAAGCCACCATACAGTGCTAACCACTGAGCCACCATATACAGTGCTAACCACTGAGCCACCATATACAGTGCTAACCACTGAGCCACCATATACAGTGCTAACCACTGAGCCACCGTATACACACAATTCATTTCACCGCACTCCCCTATTAGTAAATAAACTATATATGGATTCTAGACTAACCACTAAGCCACCATACAGTGCTAACCACTAAGCCACCATACAGTGCTAACCACTGAGCCACCATATACAGTGCTAACCACTGAGCCACCATATACAGTGCTAACCACTGAGCCACCGTATACAGTGATAACCACTGAGCCACCGTATACAGTGCTAACCACTGAGCCACCATACAGTGCTAACCACTGAGCCACCGTATACAGTGCTAACCACTGAGCCACCATATACAGTGCTAACCACTGAGCCACCGTATACAGTGCTAACCACTGAGCCACCATACAGTGCTAACCACTGAGCCACCATATACAGTGCTAACCACTAAGCCACCATACAGTGCTAACCACTGAGCCACCATATACAGTGCTAACCACTGAGCCACCATATACAGTGCTAACCACTGAGCCACCATATACAGTGCTAACCACTGAGCCACCATATACAGTGCTAACCACTGAGCCACTGTATACACACAATTCATTTCACCGCACTCCCCTAACTATTAGTAAATAAACTATATATGGATTCTAGACTACCCGATTCTTTAGAATCGGGCCACCATCTAGTCATTCATATTCTCTGACAAAAAGGCCAGGACAGCAAAAATCTGATGGGGCATGTAAACTTTTGAGCACAACTATATGACTACAAATTGAGTAAAATCTTACCAGGGCCACTGACAAATAATATACATAAATAACAAAATTCCTACGTGTACATAATGTTTGCAGGTAGTGGCATATATTACCTTTTGAGAAGAGATGGATGAACACCTGAGTGTTCAGATTCAATTTGGTTTGCCGAATGCCGGGGTGTTCGCCAAATTGTTCACCAAACAGCTTGCTGAACCCCCAAACACCATTGAAATCAATGGGTGCAACTTGAAAACATAAAAAACACCTTCAAAGGTGTCCAAAAGCTAACAAACACAGCTGAAATAACACACACATACACACACAAATCATCTTATCAGTGTCTTGCTACTTGCTTGCTTCTGGTTCCTCTCCCCTCTAACTACTTCTTGTCCCATCCATTAAGCTTCATGCATATTCACTTCACTGACCATCAATAGTCAATCACAGACACTCATGCTCTGTGAGAGCGTGTTTGTTTGGCTGTTACAATCAGACTTCATTTCCACAATTTGGATTGTGTCTGTGCTTGATTGTTATACACATTAGTGTATGGCAACCAATTTGGTGTCATAGTGTGTAAAAACAATAAATAATGGAAAAAAAATGTGTAAGGCTCTGCTGTATTTTTCCATCTTACCACAACTGCGAGCTGCCATCCTCAATTGTCTAGTTTTACCTTAGCTGGCACAAAAAGGCGTAGGGCTTAGACCTATTTATAATTACCAGCCAAGGTAAAACTAGGCAATTGAATGCTGATATTCTCAGTGGGTGGGGGACCATCATTATTGAGCTATCCCACACTATAGAATTGAAGCCCACAACTACCCCAGAAATGCCCGCATTTATAAGAAGTAATAATTCCTGGCGCTTTACCCAGCTCTTGCAGTTGCCGTCTAGCTGTGGCAAACTGGGTATTAAGGGGTTAATAATGCCAGCTTTGTATTTCTTGATGGCATTAATCCCAAAATTCTTAATGTCAGGTCAATGTTAAACCAGGCCATTAGGAATTTAAGTAAATAGCAAAGAAGACACAACACAGAGAGAATACATTTTATCTACTATATAATTGCCGTAGCACGTTTTGTGTCGGACCCCGGCACGCCGTGGATATGTCACACTGTGACGTCACCACGCTCTTCCCTCCTCGCTCCACGCTCCCCTGTCTCCCCTCCACGCTCCCCGCTCTCCCCTCCACGCTCCACGCTCCCCTGTCTCCCCTCCACGCTCCCCTGTCTCCCCTCCACGCTCCCCGCTCTCCCCTCCACGCTCCACGCTCCCCTGTCTCCCCTCCACGCTACCCGGTCTCCCCTCCACTCTCCCCGGAGAGCTTGGTAACCAAGGCCGCGGTCGGGTAACTAAGGGGCGTGTCCGTACCACACACCCGCCCCCAGCCGCATCCATTATGTGCTGAGCCCAGGGGTGGCCCGAACAAGCCCAAGGGGACCACCCCAATCACACAATGATAGGCTGGATGCCACCTCCCCCTTAGATTCCTCACCGCTTCCAGGATCACAGCATCACAGGGGAGGAGCCGCGGTGCATGATGGGAGATGTAGTCCTCAGGGGACCGAAAATGCTGCAAAGCTGAGGAGACAGCTCTAATCACAGAGATAGAGGAGATCTGCGCCTTCTTCATACAAAGTCTGCACTGAAGAGTGAGATTATATGTGTGTGTGTGTGTATACTGTATATATGTGTGTGTATACTGTATATATGTGTGTGTATGCTGTATATGTGTGTGTATACTGTATACGTGTGTGTGTATGCTGTATATGTGTGTGTATACTGTATACGTGTGTGTGTATACTGTATATATGTGTGTGTATGCTGTATATGTGTGTGTGTATACTGTATATATGTGTGTGTATGCTGTATATGTGTGTGTCTGTATACTGTATATGTGTGTGTGTATGCTGTATATGTGTGTGTGTATGCTGTATATGTGTGTGTATACTGTATACGTGTGTGTGTATGCTGTATATGTGTGTGTATGCTGTATATGTGTGTGTGTATACTGTATATATGTGTGTGTATGCTGTATATGTGTGTGTCTGTATACTGTATATGTGTGTGTGTATGCTGTATATGTGTGTGTGTATGCTGTATATGTGTGTGTATACTGTATACGTGTGTGTGTATACTGTATATATGTGTGTGTATGCTGTATATGTGTGTGTGTATGCTGTATATGTGTGTGTATACTGTATACGTGTGTGTGTATACTGTATATATGTGTGTGTATGCTGTATATGTGTGTGTGTATACTGTATATATGTGTGTGTATGCTGTATATGTGTGTGTGTATGCTGTATATGTGTGTGTATACTGTATACGTGTGTGTGTATACTGTATATATGTGTGTGTATGCTGTATATGTGTGTGTGTATACTGTATATGTGTGTGTGTATGCTGTATATGTGTGTGTATACTGTATGTGTGTGTATACTGTATGTGTGTGTATACTGTATATGTGTGTGTCTGTATACTGTATATGTGTGTATACTATATATGTGTGTGTGTATGCTGTATATATGTGTATACTGTATGTGTGTGTGTATACTGTATATGTGTGTGTGTATACTGTATATGTGTGTGTATACTGTATATATGTGTATACTGTATATGTGTGTGTGTATACTGTATATGTGTATACTGTATATGTGTGTGTATACTGTATATGTGTGTGTGTGTATGCTGTATATATGTGTATACTGTATGTGTGTGTGTGGTGTATACACTCTGCCTCCTTCCTGCGCTGACCACTCTGCCTCCTTCCTGCGCTGACCACTCTGCCTCCTTCCTGCGTTAGGAAGTGCGTTAGGGTCACTCTGCCTTCTGTCCTCCGCTGATAAACTCTGCCCTCCGTCCTCTGCTCATCACTCTGCCCTCCGTCCTCCGCTGACCACTCTGCCCTCCGTCCTCCACTGACCACTGAGCCACCGAACAGTGCTGACCACTGAGCCACCGTGCAGTGCTGACCACTGAGCCACCGTACAGTGCTGACCACTGAGCCACCTTACAGTGCTAACCACTGAGCCACTGTACAGTGCTAACCACTGAGCCAGCATACAGTGCTAACCACTGAGCCACCTTACAGTGCTAACCACTGAGCCACTGTACAGTGCTAACCACTGAGCCAGCATACAGTGCTAACCACTGAGCCACCATATACAGTGCCAACCACTGAGGCACCATACAGTGCTAATCACCGAGTCACCATATACAGTGCTAACCACTGAGCCACCATATACAGTGCCAACCACTGAGGCACCATAGAGTGCTAACCACTGAGTCACCCTATACAGTGCTAACCACTGAGTCACCCTATACAGTGCTAACCACTGAGCCACCCTATACAGTGCTAATCACTGAGTCACATTACTGCTCCAATTATTGAGCCACCATATACAGTGCCAACCATTGAGCCACCATAGAGTGCTAACCACTGAGGCTGTTTACAGTGCTAACTATTGAGCCAGCGTATACTGTGCTAACCACTGAGACCCTGTATACTCTGCTAACCACTCAGCCGCCGTATACTCTGCTAACCACTGAGCCGCATAAAGTCTGCTAACCACTGAGTTGCTGTAAACTGCTAAGCACAGTGCTGCGGGCAGGAGAGGGCCGGGGGACAGCGGCCGGGTGCGGCCAGGAAGGCCCCCCCGCCCCTACTGCCCTCACCCGGCCGCTGTTCCCCGACCCCCTCCTGCACGCACCCGGCCGCTCTTCCTCGGCCACCTCCTGCCCACACATGGCCGTTGTTCCCCAGCCCCCTTCTGCCCGCTGTTCCCCGGCCCCCTCCTGCCCGCACATGGCCGCTGTCCCCCTGACCCCCTCCTGCCGCACCCGATCGCTGTCTCCCTGCCTCCCTCCTGCCCGCATCCGGCCACTGTCCCCCGGCCCCCTCCTGCACGCACCTGGCCGCTCTTCCTCAGCCTCCTCCTGCCCGCACATGGCTGTTATTCCACCAGCCCCCTTCTGCCCGCTGTTCCCCGGCTTGCTCCTGAACGCACCCGGCCACTGTCCCCCGGCCCCCCTGACCGCACCCGCCTGCTGTCTCCTCCTGGACTCTGGCACCGCTGCACACTGGCACCGCTGCACACCGGTACTGCTGTATGTATTCTATCTACTATATAATTCCGTAGGCACTTCAGTGTCGGACCCCGCAAAAGACCGTGCCTTTGTCACTCTGTGACGTCACCACGTGCGAAGCATTGCCCGCGTAGCGGGCATTGCGACCCCTCGCTGCAGTCAGCACACACCCCCAACCCCTGTCACCACATCCCCCCCATATGTCCGCACACCCCCGCTCCGATCCCGCTCCGGAGCCGCTGCTGTCAGCACATGCTGACACAGTGCTCCGGAGCCTCTCCTGTAACCACACTCCCCGATGTCCACACACACACCCCCCCCCTGCTGTCACCACACCCCCCCCATATGTCCGCATCCCATATGTCCGCCAAAATCGCGGCAGATGCGGTGAAAAAACCGCATCTGCCGCGATTGCCGCATAACCGCTGCACTAATCCTCATAGAAAGTATAGGGGGACTTGCGGCAGGTGCGGCAAGTGCGGTTTTGCACTTGCGGCAGGTGCGGCCGTGAAAAAAAAACGCAGTCAGCCGCGGTTTATTTCGCGGCCGCACCTGCCGCAAGTGCAAAACCGCACCTGCCGCAAGTCCCCCTATACTTTCTATGGGGATTATTTGAAAATGTTAAAAAAAAATTTAAAATATTCTAGACACCCGATGCATTTGCATCGGGCTCACAGCTAGTTAGAAATAAATGCACAAATGTATCTGGACTCCATCTTTATTACTACATCATAGCCATCCTCGATCACTGTGATGTCTTTTTGCTTGGAAGCTGTGGTGAAGAACACAGTGTCATGTCACCGCAGCTTCCAAGGATTGAAATAATGAGCCACCAGCTTTGATCTGATAAGCAATGACACCTGAGGTCACACGAGGACAGCTCAGGTAACCATGGTACCTGCTGTGGTTAGCGGCCACTGTCGTTACCTGAGCAGTGACCTCAGTTGACCTCAGGATTATGATTATTAAATATTGATTGCACATTTTTAAAAATCAATAGCCATACTATGGGGTTTGATCAGTTGACCTCAGGATTATGACATTAAATAGTTATTGCACATTTTTAAGAAGCAATAGCAATACTATGAGGTTGATCAGTGTGAACAGACCTATAAGACTATGGATTTGAAGCATATAATGGTCATATGCTATTTTTATATGAATTGCTATTACAGAATTTTTGAACAGATGGCCTCGCATGCTGGTGGTGTCCCTCTGCGATAATAAAGGTTTGCTCTACAATAAATAAATAAAAAAATATATTCATAGAAAATTCCCTTAAAAATGTAAATCTCTCTTAACCCTTTAAGGACCGAGTCACTTTGCACCCTAATGACCGGACCATTTTTTGTAATTCTGACCACTCTCCCTTTAAGAGGTAATATCTCTGGAACGCTTCAACGGATCCTAGCGATTCTGAGATTGTTTTTTCATGACATATTGGGCTTCATGTTAGTATTAAATTTAGGTCGATAATTTTAGCGTTTATTTGTGAAAAAATCAAAAATTTGGCACAAATGTTGAAAATTTAGCAATTTTCAAATTTTAAATTTTTATTCTGCTAAACCAGAGAGTTATGTGCCACAAAATAGTTAATAAATAACATTTCCCACATGTCTACTTTACATCAGCACAATTTTGGAAGAAAAAGAAAAAATTGTTAGGACGTTATAAGGGTTCAAATTTCATCAGCAATTTCTCATTTTTCCAGCAAAATTTACAAAACCATTTTTTTGTGACCACATCACATTTGAAGTCTCTTTGAGGGGTGTACCTGACAGAAAACACCCAAAAGTGACACCATTCCAAAAACTGCACCCCTCAAGCTAATCAAAACTACATTCAAGAAGATTATTAACCCTTCAGGTGCTTCACAGGAACTAAAATAAAGTTGAAGGAAAAAATGGACATTTAAATTTTTGTAACAAAAATGTTCTTTTAGCCTCCATTTTTTCATTTTAACATAGGCAACAGGATAAAATGGATCCTAAAATTTGTTGAGCAATTTTTCCTCAGTACATAGATACCTCATATATGGTCATAAACCACTGTTTGGGTGCACGGCAGGGCTCAGAAGGGAAAGAGCGCCATTTGAATTTTAGAGCCAATTTTCCGTTCAAAAAGTGAAATGACGCTCCTTCACTTCTGAGCCCCGCCGTGCGCCCAAACAGTGGTTTGTGACCACATATAAGGTATTGGTGTGCTCAGGAGTAATTGCCCAACAAATTTTGGAATGCATTTTATCCTGTTGCCCATGTGAAAATGAAAAAAATGTAGGCAAAAACAAACTTTTTGGTGAAAAAAAAGTGTTTTTTCATTTTTATGGATGAAATTGTGAAGCATCTGGGGGTTCAAAGTGCTCACTATGCATCTGGATACGTTCCTTAGGGGGTCTAGTTTCCAAAATGGGGTCACTTGTGGGGAAGCTCTAATGTGGAGACACACCAGAACCCTCCAAACGCAACATGGTGTCCGCTAACAATTTGAATGGAAAATGAGCTCAATTTGTTAGCGGACACCATGTCGCGTTTGGAGGGTCCCCGTGTGTCTCCACATTGGAACTCCCCCACAAGTGACCCCATTTTGGAAACTAGACCCCCAAAGGAACGTATCTAGATGCATAGTGAGCACTTTGAACCCCCAGGTGCTTCACAAATTGATCCGTAAAAATGAAAAAAGAAACTTTTTGTGGAAAAAAAGTGCTTTTTCATTTTTATGGATGAATTTGTGAAGCATCTGGGGTTTAAAGTGATCACTATGCATCTAGATACGTTCCTTCGGGGGTCTAGTTTCCAAAATGGGGTCACTTGTGTGGGAGCTCCAATGTTCAGGCACACAGGGAGGGGCTCTCCATACCCGACATGGTTTCCGCTAACAATTGGAGCTAATTTTCTATTGAAATTGTTAGCGGACACCATGTTGCATATGGAGAACCCGTGTGCCACCAGCATAAGGGCAACTGGTAGAGTTGGGGTACAGCACCAGAAAATGCCGCCTCTAATGAATGCGCTATTTTCTTAAGTGGCTGTGGGTTGAAATTTTCAGCGCGGGGGACCCACAACATTTGGGTCTCTCCACGCTGAGGATTCCAGTCAGCCAGCTACCAAGTTGTACATGGCTGGCTACAAAAAATACAGCAAAGGCCTTTTTTTTATTTCTAGAACTAATTCTAGAAAAAAAAATGACGTGGGGCTCCGCCATATTTTTGGTCCAGCCAGGTACAACTTGGCAGCTACAGACTGCCAGCAACCCCCAGCTGCCTCGTTGTACCTGGCTGCAACCAAAAATACAGCGAAGCCCATTTTTTTTTATTTCTAGAACTAATTCTAGAAAAAAAAATGACATAGGGCTCCACCATATTTTTGGTCCAGCCAGGTACAACTTGGCAGCTACAGACTGCCAGCAACCCCCAGCTGCCTTGTTGTACCTGGCTGCAACTAAAAATACAGCGAAGCCCATTTTTTTTTATTTCTAGAACTAATTCTAGAAAAAAAAATGACGTAGGGCTCCGCCATATTTTTGGCCCAGCCAGGTACAACTAGGCAGCTGGGGGCTGGAATCCTCAGCATGGAAAGGCCCAAGCGTTCTGGGCCCCCCATGCTGCGAATTGCAGCCTGCAGCCGCCCCAGAAAATGGCGCATTCATTGAAGCGCCATTTTCTGGCGCTGTACCCATGCTCTTCCAGTTGCCCTGGTGCCGGTGGCAAACTGGGTAATAAAGGGATTAATGCCAGCTTTTTATTGGCAGCTGTCACTAAGCCCAAGATTCATAATATAGGGCCAATGTTAGACCCGCCATTAGGAATCTCTGGTAAATAGTCAGAAAATACACACATAGAAAAATCTTTTTATTTGAAAAAAAACCACAAACAAAATTCGGACTCCATCTTTATTATAAAAATCCGACGTAGTCCACAACGAAGGTCCCACGACGCTCGATCGCCTCCGACGTAGTCCACAACGAAGGTCCCACGACGCTCGATCGCCTCTGCTCAATCCAGAGACTACAGCAAGGGATCAATTGTCCTCTTCCTACAGTCTTGGGGGTCAGAGTTATGGTGCACTGTATGACAATGATCTGTTATACAGTGCACCATGACTATGATCCCAGAGACTACAACAAGAGGACACTTGATCCCTTGTTGCACCCATCCATCCACCTATGCACCCATCATCCACGCACGCACACAACCACGCACGCACATCCAAGCACGCACATCCACACATGCACACATCCACGCATGCTGACATCCTTGCACGCACATCAACGCACACTGACATCCACGCATGCACACATCCATGCACGCATGCTGACATCCACGCACACATCCACGCACATCCACATCCACGCACATCCACACACACATCCACGTATGCACACATATGCACACATCCACACACGCTGACATTCACGCCTGCTGACATTCACGCACGCTGACATCTACGCACGCATGCTGATATCTACGTACATCCACACACACATCCACACACGCATATCCACACACGCACACATCCCCGCACGCTGACATCCACGCATGCTGACATCCACGCACGCTGACATCCACGCACGCATGCTGACATCCACGCACATCCACACACACATCCACGCACATCCACATCCACGCACATCCACACACGCACCCATCCACATACGCACACATCCACGCACGCACACATCCACGCACGCATATCCACGTACGCACACATCTACGCACGCACATTCACACACGCAGATCCACGCACGCACATTCACACGCACACTGACATTCATGCACGCTGACATCCATGCACACACACATCCACGCACGCTGACATCCACACACGCACATCCACGCACGCACATCCAAGCACGCACATCCACGCACGCACACATCCATCCATCCATTCACCCATCCATCCACCCATCCATCCATCCACCCATCCATTCATTCATTCATTCATTCATACTTACCCAGCGATGAGGAGGAGGAGCCCCTGAGAAGAGGAGGGGCCACACCGGACTGCAGAGGAGGCCGACGGTGCGGGCGGGTGCACCGCGCGTGCAGCCCGCCGGAATAGGTGAGCGGGGCTGGGGACCGGGGGCTGGGGACCGGGGGCTGGGGACCAGCAGGGAGGAGGAGGGGGCCCTGCAGCTTCGCCGGCGGACGCATAAGCCCGCCGGCAGACAAACTATGCAAGGTGGAGGGCGGGGATGGACAGGACACAGGAGGGGCTGCACAGGGGACGGGGACAGGACACAGGGGGCTCTGGACACAGGGGGGGCTACAGGACACAGGGGGCTCTGGACACAGGGGGCGGGGACAGGACACAGGGGGAGCTGGAGCATTAGTTCATGGCCGGCGGGTGCGGTGCAGCCCGCCAGCAGATAAGTATGATTGGGGAGGGGGGGTGAAGGGGTTAACAAGGGTCCCCACACCTCTTCCCCTAACCCTTGGCTGTCACTGACAGCTTTTAGAATTGAACTGTCACTGTTCGTTTAGAAGCAGTGACAGTTCAAAGCCATGACGAGTGTACTCGTCATGATGCGGGAACTGACATCTTTTCATGACGAGTATACTCGTCATTAGTCGTAAAGGGGTTAAACTGATGTCTTAAGGCCATTGTAAGCTTCCTTGACTTCCCAGCTGCTTCCTCATCTGGCACTGCTTCCAAAATTTAGACCCTGCAGGTTTCAAAACACCTGTAAACTCCAGGAAGCTTAAAAAAAATCCCAAACATTCTACCATTTGGCACAAGCTGGTAGACCCGATGGCAGGGGACACTCCTAAACATAGGTTCGGTGTAGTCCTCAGCCAACAGGTTTTTTCGGCAAGCCTTTTGGCCCTAAATAAACAGGTATATTTTAGGACTATTTTAAACTTCAAGCTTTTTGTGAACTTAGCTGCGTTCATTGACTTTTGGGGAAAGTGTTCAAGTTTCTGATCACTGAACCTAATCACATATTTTCTTGCCAAATTTGAAATTTACGAACATTTTCGAGCAAAACTCACTCATCACTTCTTGTGAGACCCCACTTGATGTATGTTCTACCAAAGCTTCTTCCATTATCGCCCTTGTATAATTCTGGAGTACTCCTGAATGAAAAAGCAAGTGTGTCTCTGACAATATGATTATGTGTTTCTTTGTTCTACTTTATCTTGTTGTATGTTGTGACATATATATTTAAAAGAATGTAGAAGGGTGGATCATAACCAAGTAGAGCTAAATTTACTGAGCTATATTTATGTTAAAAAAGGGGAAGAGAAGATAATACATTTAGTACGGTTTGGTTTATGTGTCAAGATTGATTTTTGTCATCAACACTAGTGATGGGCGAATCCTAAATTACTCGGAATCGCTTGACTCTAGCGAGTCCGAGCCCAGGACTCGCTACTCGTTGCGAGTCTAGCGAGTCCAATGTTAATGAATGGGGAAGCGAGTAATAGCGAGTAGTGTGAGATTTACAAATCGCAGATGTGTCTCGGAAGCTTCAGCCTGAAGCAATCCTAGTTTTCTCATTTATTTGCATTGCTCGTTTACTTTGTAAGTAATCGCTGACTCGCACAGATAAGATCCTGTCTTCTCTGTGTTCTGGCTGCCCCAGCTCCAGGGTCCTAGAGCCTGCCTGCTGCCTGATGTAGCAGTGCTGAGATTGTTCTCAGTCTGCTCATTCCCTGTGTACAGACATGAATGTCTGTGCACAGAGATGATGTAGCAGAGCTGAGATTGTTCTCAGTCTGCTCATTTCCTGTGTACAGACATGAATGTCTGTGCACAGAGATGATGTAGCAGTGCTGAGATTGTTCTCAGTCTGCTCATTCCCTGTGTACAGACATGAATGTCTGTGCACAGAGATGATGTAGCAGAGCTGAGATTGTTCTCAGTCTGCTCATTCCCTGTGTACAGACATGATTGTCTGTGCACAGAGATGATGTAGCAGAGCTGAGATTGTTCTCAGTCTGCTTATTCCCTGTGCATAGACATCTATATTTATGCACAGGGGATGTAGCAGAGAGGACATCGCGTTTTGGACTGCGTCGGACGGAAGAGGATTTTTTTAATTAAAGATGGAGTCCCTAATGGCTTTTTTTTTTATTTCTAATAAAAAATTTTCCTTGTGTTGTGTTTTTTTTAAAACAATTTAATAGAAATTCATGGCGGTCATGTCTAATATTGGCGTGACCGCCATAAATTTCGGGCTTAGGGCCAGCTGATAATACAAAGCTGGCCCTAACCTCTTTATTACCCAGCGTGCCATCGCTACCAGGGCCACTGGAAGAGTGGGGTTCAGCGCCAGAGGATGGCGCTTCAATGAACGCGACATCTTCTGGGGCGGCTGCGGGCTGCAATTTGCAGTGGGGGGTGCCCAGAAAGCTTGGGCATCCCTGCGCTGCGGATTCCAGCCCCCAGCTGCTTAGCTGTACCTGGCTAGACATAGAAATTGTGCGGAGCCCCACGCATTTTTTTTTAATTATTTCATGAAATTCTGAGATTCTGACTCTGAGACTCTGACTCTGAGACTCTGACTCTGAAATTCATGAAATAATAAAAAAAAAATGCGTGGGGCTCCGCGCAATTTCTATGTCTAGCCAGGTACAGCTAAGCAGCTGGGGGCTGGAATCCGCAGTGCAGGGATGCCCAAGCTTTCTGGGCACCCCCCGCTGCAAATTGCAGCCCGCAGCCGCCCCAGAAGATGGCGCGTCCATTGAAGCGCCATCCTCTGGCGCTGAACCCCGCTCTTCCAGCGGCCCTGGTAGCGGTGGCACGCTGGGTAATAAAGAGGTTAGGGCCAGCTTTGTATTATCAGCTGGCCCTAAGCCCGAAATTTATGGTGGTCACGCCAATATTAGACATGACCGCCATGAATTTCTATTAAATTGTTTTAAAAAAAACACAACACAAGGAAATTTTTTATTAGAAATAAAAAAAAAAGCCATTAGGGACTCCATCTTTAATTAAAAAAATCCTCTTCCGTCCGACGCAGTCCAAAACGCGATGTCCTCTCTGCTACATCCCCTGTGCATAAATATAGATGTCTATGCACAGGGAATAAGCAGACTGAGAACAATCTCAGCTCTGCTACATCATCTCTGTGCACAGACATTCATGTCTGTACACAGGGAATGAGCAGACTGAGAACAATCTCAGCACTGCTACATCATCTCTGTGCACAGACATTCATGTCTGTACACAGGGAATGAGCAGACTGAGAACAATCTCAGCACTGCTACATCATCTCTGTGCACAGACATTCATGTCTGTACACAGGGAATGAGCAGACTGAGAACAATCTCAGCACTGCTACATAATGTCTGTGAGCAGGCGGGCTCTAGGACCCTGGAGCTGCACAGAGAAGACAGCTGGACTCGGCTCGCAAAGAAACAGCAGTTACTTTGCGAGTCTCCCTGCTATCACTGGCACAGTAGCCAGTGATTACTCGCACGAGTCTAATGCAAACAATGGCAATCCTAGCTTTGTCAGCGTTTCTGACAAAACTAGGATTGATATTGATTTGCATTGGACTCGTGCGAGTAATCACTGGGAAACTCGCAGAGTACCGAGTCCTGCGAGTCCCTTACTACTCGCTGAGTAACGAGTCCTAGCGAGTAGATTCGCCCATCCCTAATCAACACCACAACTTCATTTAAACCGTCTGTTTCACTGAATTACTAAGCTCTCTCTATGCCTTTGTGGTGGCTTTCTTTAACTCCTTCATGACCAATGAAGTATAGGTACTTCATTGGTGATATCCCTTCCCTTTGATGCAAGCTCATGTTCTGAGCTTGCATCATTCCCCACACATGTTGGCTGATCAGTTCAGCTATTCTGTGCAGCAAACTGGTGCGGGTGAATCAGAGGTCCACCTATACCTTTTATCTAGATAGATTGCATTGTCAAACACTGACAGCATGATGTAACATGCGGTGGATGGGATCACGCCATTTTATGCCACCATCAACGACGCTGTGAAAGTATCACACAGCACCAATGTATTGTCATGACAGTGAGGGGTCTTCTGATGACCCATTTCACTGTGATGACGTTCCTGTGAACGTGGCAGAGCACCTGTAAGTTCACAGATTAGCAGAATTTCTTCTGCTCAGAGTGATGCAGGAACATCACTCTGAAAAGCAGATGGGATTAGACTGTGCAGGCTTTAGGCAGTGTAAGGCTAGGGTTTGATTCGCATCAGCATATAAACTGACAAATCTGTCTAAAACTTAGTCTCTGGCAGGGGCAGTGCATAGTGTTAACGGAATGTAATGCTATGCGCTGCCTGCCTATGCATCTCTATGGATATCTGAAGCATAGCACAGCCGCTGGCTCCAAACACAAGGACCGGATATGTGCTATTGCAAAGCATACAGGAGAACGCTGCAAACCACGTTTACTGTGCGCTCTGTAATAGCGCTTATCCAGGCCCTGTGTGTGGAGCTGGCGGCTGCACTATGCTTCAGGTTTCCATAAAGATGCATAGGCATGCGGCGCATAGCGTTACATTCCGTTAACGCTATGCGCTTTGCCTGCCAGGGACTAAGTTTTAGATGGATTTGTCAGCTTATATGCTGATGCAAATCAGACTCTAGCCTAAGGGTACCATTACACGTCGCAGCATTGCATGCAATTTCACTTGCAATTTGCTGGTTGCAGTGAAATCATGGACACATTGTTAAGTTTTCTTGGCATGTACAAAATGGAACAATGTATCCATGATTCCACTGCAACCAGCAAATTGCAAGTGAAATTGCATGCAATGTTGCGACGTGTAACGGTACCCTATTGTTGTCCTATTCTGTTTGTGTAGGCACAACAGCTCGAGGGCTCGGTTGGTCCCTAAGGCACTCCTCCTCCCCGGAGAATAGTGGATTGGATGTAGTTGGTAAGTGATGTTTGGTGCTACAAACAAATCCGGAAACACACATGTGGTTTATTGTGGGAATGATGCATGTCTTTCATCACTATAGGTGTTCCATCATTGAGTGACCAGATGCAGGCCCAACAAGAGGCCCAACAGCTGCGTCATGCCACGGCACAGCTACAGCTGCTTGGGGCCATGATACACAGGGTACTTCAGCACCAGCAGGCTATGGCCCTGGGGGACAACATTAATGATGACCCAGGACTCCTAATGTGTCGTGTTGCCCAAGCAACAATATGTTTTTTGTCATGTTGACAACTTGTTGCTGTACTGTTTCAGATTAGTGACACAATGTCTCCACGTTTTAGTGGCTTAAAGCTCTCTTTTAGGCTTGTGCCTTACACCTTTGTTCTGAAAAACACCCAAACAAGTTTAAAAAAAAAAAAAAAAAGCCTTTAGGCACTCTCAAAAAGAAACAAAAAGGGATTTTGCAAAGTAAACCTTGCATCAATCCCACAACATGGTGTGGTTGTGTTATATTACATAAGGACACTACTTCATTTTACCAAAGTATATGTAAATACCATGTAGCACCCAAACATTATAAAAATGTGTGCCTTGGGTACCCAAAACTGACATGTGTGTTGGGCATCCATCAAAAGACACACCGGACAACCACAACACACTACCTGGCTGCAGTCACACATACTCAATGGTTATTTTGGCTTCATGGCTCGTGATGACAAAACCTATGTGTACACAACAGTTGACCAATGCACAAGGGCAAAAAAAAGCAACTTTGGCCTGTGTTTGCCTTTCAAATTGCTTGATCTTTGTATTTAGCATGGAACATCTCCCTTAACCTGTGAATGCCACACATGAATTCCTAATGTAACATCATTCATATACCTCACCATGTAGTTATGTCTATGTGCAGGCCAAATGTATGACACATCTGTGTCTTCCATTCTAAACACCGTTCAATTGTGGATACCAATAACACATGAGAAGGTGGCCAATAACATGGAGCAGTTTTTGTGGTGATAACATTTTATTTCCAACAAAAGAAACACATTTGTGGGAAAAAAGGCCCTCTCCCCAAACAAAACACGGGGCCACAAAAACAGGCACTTCACGATTGGTGGTAGGGTCCCCAATAGTGTGGATATGCAGCTGCAGGATCTGACGTGGCTGCTTCACCCACATCCCATGTGGGATGCCACAAGGGAAAGGTCTTCCTGGATCCCTCGACACCTCAGGATTAAGTCCAGGCACAAACATAGCCAGCAGTGGCATCTGATGGGTCACTGACGGCTGCTTGGGGGGCTGAGCCAAGATGGTCTGAGAGTTCAGTGTCCCATTCTCTGACGCCTCCAGGGCTAGGTAGATTACCCTCTCGAGGTCCATACATTGTTTATTGCCCAGCTGAGACACCCGTTCACTAACTAACTGCCCGATCTGAGTGCAAGGGATAAGCTCCATGTTCAGCAGCACCCTCTTAGCCCAATCGCCCAGCTGGGTAGGGGGTGGCAAAGGTCTTCTATGCCTCACCCCCTTACTGGGCCGAGGGTGCTGTACAGCGGCACTGGGATCAGGATTCACATTCCCCCAGATGTTGTTGGGGGACCGTCACCAACGGCTGCCCCCCCAGACTGGACCCAACCTCTTGATGGCCCTGTGAAGAAAAAAACAAAAGAATTAACACATAATCTAACTATTGACATACCATCAATGCATTACTACCAAGCAGCTATTTGTAGTGTTTGTGTGTGAAATGATGAGTTAAAGATGTGCCCATTAGACTGTCATAAATATATGTCTATGTGTAACATGATACAGTGATTACTCACCTAAGTAAACACCATGGACATGCATATGTGTTCACACAAGCACACAACCTTGCCAAGGTCACAAATGGGTGTGACAACTCCTAAACATAGTGTGCACTGTGCCAAACACCACACGCTAATATGTTTGTCAAGTTAAACAAAACACAAGTGTATCCAACCAACATTGAAGAGTGTGCTGACACAAAGACATTAGGAAGTACCTGTTGTGGCGGAGCTGGGTCTTGGAGAGTGGTGGAGGAGGAGTGTGCTAAGTACCTGCTGCACAGTGTAGTCGGAGGGAGATGCTGGTCCCGGAAGAAATGGAGGAGGTTAAAGTACCACAAGCGTGGAACATACACCTCCCCTGTCCCACTACTGGACCGCATAGATTTTTTCAGTTCATTCAGCTCCCTCTTATACACTGTGTGCAGGTTCCTGATCTTCTTGAGCACAAACTCCTTATCCACCCTCTCCCCAGGGTGCTGCTGCTGGGAGAGGGTGATGAGCTGGTCATACGCCACTCTCTTCACCTGATTATTCTTGTAATCAGGTGATGTGGTCCGCCATAAGCACTCTAGCTCCTGGTACTTGGCTATGAAGGCCCGGACGTAATCCTGGTTGTCTGCCATCTGCAAAATGAAAAAAAATGACATGAACACACACACATGTATGTATCATGTTGTTTCATGTGTGCACACAGGGGTACATGTGGTCCTGTGCACACATCACTTGGCTACCACAATTATATGTTACACATTAAACACCGTACCGAGAGTAGCAAGCACACATTAAGCAAAATGCCACTACAGTCCCTACATAGGGCTGTATGGTAATGGAGGAGGATAATGTGAACTTCTGTGTCCTTGAGCAAAGGCTCACAGCCCAACGACATTCTTGTAGGTATCATGTATAATGTTAAACAAAATGAACCATGATTGTGGTTTACATACTTAAAAAGCACATGCCCTTTAGACATACATGCATGAATAGTGTGGCCCCCACCAGATATGATGTTTAATGTATTAATGTACATTCTGATGACTAAGCTATTAAGGGGCTGCTCATAGCACCTATGAACGCTATATGGCCCATTAGGACACATACGTAGGATAAGCTAACAACTAAAACATTACCACATGGTAGAGGAATGGTTGCAAATTGAAGGCCATACAGAACGAAGAGAAGAAGACGAGCCAGAGTCATGTATACATACCATCAGTCCTGCAGTGCCAGAAGAGGAGACGCTACCACGTTGTGTTTCCATGTGCAACAGGCCGGATGTCCCACATCCATCTTTTAAAGGTCGCTCAACCAATGACATCGCAGCAGAGTCGTCCAATCGGTGACGTCGGACGTGGTATTGGCAAGATTCAATTGGACGACGCAAGCGGGTTGTGATTGGTGGCTTCACACATAAAAATGTGGAATGGCAGAATGATGTTGTGTTTGCTGCCCAAAGCCATTGAGTAAGTAGTCATCTGCACAACTGTTTGGGGATATTCTGGCATCTTAACTGCGTGTTGAAAAGATTCCTGCATGGATACTTTGTGCTAATGAGCACCAGGAGCTACTGGGTCATTCGCCCACTGTTATTACTCTGTTTTAGGCTATAGGCTACATAATGGGTACTGTGTGGGTGGTTGCCACATGGTGTTTCATGCGTAGTCAGTGATCATGCATTTTGTGTGGGTAACATGGTCTTGACAAGAAGAGTGTTTGTAAGATTTGATATGGACTATATCCAAATGGCAGGAGATGTGGGAGCACCGGTTTCCCACACACATTGCATGCTAAGTGATTCCTCGACATGCAGCCTTGCGTATTGTACATGTGTCAGTTAGATGAAGACACAATAATGCATCTGCAAGCATTACCCTCTTGTGCTGTGTAATGTACTGGACCCAATTCAGTGTTTTTGTGGCGTGCAACATAATTTTAATTTACATACATACTGATTGTTGGCAGCCATAGAACACATCTTGGTCTGGTAGTGGCTTTGGTGCTGCACATAATGTCAGTGCTGTACATGAAGAGTAGTATGGGTTCACATATGTGTAGTATGTGTTATGTGAAATGTCATACTGTAGTGTTTACAATAAGCAAGGTCGAGTACCATTACATGGTGTGTAACGTAACAGCCCAACCATCTACCCTGAGTTCCAAATTATTATGCAAATGTTCTTTTTTTCTGATTTTCCTAAATGGTCGGTGCAAATGACAGTCAGTGTAATAAAAGTCATCACCCTTTAGAGTATACATCGAATTTTATTGAAGAAACCTCCCAATGATAACAGTATAATCAGTACAATCTTCAAAATGTAAAAAAAACTCTAAATGCACTGTTCCAAATTACTAGGCACGGTAGAGTTTCTAAACAATTGATATGTTTGAAAGAACTGAAAATGCTGATTTGTTGAATTTGCAGCATTAGGAGGTCAGATTCACTGAAAGCTATTTAACTCCAAAACATCCTAACATGCCAAGTTACATGTTAACATAGGAACCCTTCTTTGATATCACCTTCACAATTCTTGCATCCAATGAACGTATGCATTTCTGGAGAGTTTCTGCTTGTATTTCTTTGCATTATGTCTGAATAGCCTCCTAGAGCTGCTGTTTTGATGTGAACTGCCTCCCACCCTCATAGATCTTTTGCTTGATTATACTCCTAAGGTTCTCTATAGGGGTGAGGTCAGGGGTGGAGAGTGGTCACACCATGAGTTTATCTCCTTTTATGCCCATAGCAGCCAATGGCACAGAGGTATTCTTTGTAGCATGAGATGATACATTGACATGGATGAGGATGATTTTGCTCCTAAAGGTACATTTTTGCTTTTTGTACCATGGAAGAAAGTTCTCAGTTGGAAACTCTATATACGTTGCAGAGGTCATTTTCACACCTTCAGGAACCTTAAAGGGGCCTACCAGCTGTTTCCCAATGATTCCATCCCAAAACATGACTCCTCCACCTCCTTGCTGATGTCACAGCCTTGTTGGAAAATGGTGGCATCCACCAACCATCCACTACTCTATTCATCTGGACCATCCAGGGTTGCTCGGCACTCATCAGTAAACAAGACTGTTTGAAAATTTGTCTTCATGTATATCTGGACCCACTCCAACTGTTTCTGCTTGTGAGCACTGTTTAGGGGTGGCTGAATAGTAGGTTTATGCACCACATCAAGCCTTTGAAGGATCCTACACCTTGAGGTTCGAGGGACTCCAGATGCACCAGCAGCTTCAAATATCTGTTTGTTGGTTTGTAAGGCCTTTATTAGCAGCTGCTCTCTTAATCTGATGAACTTGCCTGGCAGAAACCATCCTCATTCTGCCTTTATCTGCACGAACAAATCTGTACTCAAAATCAGCCACAAACCTCTTCACAAAACGATGATCGCGCTTATGTTTTCGTGCAATATCAAATGTTTTCATCCCTTGTCCAAGGCATTGCACTATTTGTTGCTTTTCGGCAGCAGAGACATCCTTTTTCTTTCCCATGTTACTTGAAAACTGTGGCCTGCGTAATATTGGGAACACCCAGTTTTCCTTTTATTGGGCTCACCTGCCAAACTAATTATCACAGATATCTGAGATTGATTTCAATGGTTCAAAGAACCCTGAGACACAATGCCATCAATGGGTTTCATTGAAAAAAAATGCAAATAAAACCAGATGACACGTAAAACCAATTTGCATAATAATTTGGAACACAGTGTAAATGTGTATTTGAGGGGTATGACACGACTATGTACATGTGCTAGTTGAATGTTGTTGTTAGGCCTCCATGTGCTTATATGTGTGTGTTTCCTTTTTCATCCGCAGACCCTGGCTAACAGAGATTTGACGTCATGCATCGTTCCACAATGGCAGTAGTGGCTGTGTCCATGGTTGAGGATGCCTTGGTGATGGATGAGAGGACTGAGAGACTGTGGAGGCGTAGACGACGGCATGTGTGGTCTCAGGATTGGCTCCTGCAAAGGCGCCACCTGAGTTACATGTGAATTCAATTTGCACGGTCTCGTGCTGAGCGCTCCAAAACAAAGCTGAGGACTCTGCTGACTGGAAAGTCCTTTTATTGAAAATCCTCCATCCGCCACGACATGTTTCGACGGTGTAGTACCGTCTTTCTCAAGTGGAATGGAGGTACTAAGACAATTAAAACCATATATAGAGCAAAAAACTGTTTCATTGGATAACCATTATCTCAGAAAACTCCCTCTTCTTTAACCTTTTGTGTCTCACACCCGAGGGTACTATAAAATGTTCCCATGAAACTATTTCTACATTAAATAATTAAGATGTTCAATCATCATATACTATCCCAAAACTCATAATAACATAAAAAATTCATAATAACATAAAAAATTCTATATAAAATTAATCTGTATAAAATTGTGTATATAAACACATTAAATCCCCCATTTTACTCATTCTATTATAAATATAATAATAATAATATTATATTAAACAAAAAATGTGAAAGAAAAAAAAAAAAAAAAAATATATATATATATATATATATATATATAAATAATAAATAATAAAAAATATATATATATAAAATATAAAAAATATAAAAAAAAATTAAAAATGAATAAATAATAAAAAAAAAAAATAATAATAATAAAAAATTTTTTTTTTACATTTTTATAGTATAAATAAAAATGTTAATAATTTCTATTATTAAAATGTTATTAAATATTTATGAATATAAAAATAATGATAAAACTCTGTAAGGACGTCCAAACTAAATCTAAAATAGATGTAAAATGTATATATATAACAGGACCTGAAAAAGAGATTAGATACAATACACTGATATTATACATAACAACAAGCTACCGTATTTAATTTCTGGACACTTTTTCTATTGTTAGATTGAGGCCCTCTGGATACAGAGTCCCCAATCTAAAGATCCAATAACTTTCCTTCTTAATAAGTCTACTTAATCTCCCCTGACCCCCTTCCGGTATTTGATCAATAACACTGGTCAACAGCATTTTTGGTGCCAAAGATATTTCATTGAATTTAGGGTAACTTTGGGGTGCTGATTCTGAATATGTCATCAGTTTTGCCAGATTGGCTCAAGTTTTTGAGATTTTTCGTAAAATGTGTAAAAAAAAAGACGTTTTTTGCTACACGCGCATTAACTTTATTGATATTGTCATGAATACAATAAATTTAACAAAGTAAATGTTGATTTTAGTTTATTTTAACTAGTTTTAGAAAGTAATCTTCAAAAATGAACAAGACATGAAAGATAGACATTTAATCGCTGGAAAAGCGCTTTTTATATGATTTTCTTCTATGTGAGCTATTGGGGCAGTCACGCTGTAGATTCCAGCAGTAATCAGCCATCATATGTCTGTCCCATCTGCCTTGGTACCTTTCCTCCATCACCATAATATCCTGATGAAATCTCTCCCCTTGTTCTTTGCTAAAATCTCCAAGGTTTTCTGGAAATCTGTCCAAGTGACTGTGAAGATAATGCAATTTAATGCTCATGTGTACACCCAGATTTCTAAATCTCAATAGCATGTTTTGTACCAGTTCTTCATAATTGTCTGCCTTTTGATTTCCCAAGAAGTTCTTCACTACCAACACAAAACTACACCATGCAGCAGCTTCAATGTCATTCATTTCCTTAGGAAAATTTGAATCTTTAATGAGTTTCCGAATTTGAGGACCATCAAAGATTCCTGCCTTCAGTTTTTCGCTACTAAGACCAGGGAAAGATCTGCAGATGTACATGAAGCAATTACCATCTTTGTCTAATGCCTTGACGAACTGCTTCATTATTCCTAACTTTATGTGAAGTGGTGGTAGAATGATTTTTTCCCTGTCCACCAAAGGTTCGTTCACTATGTTTGATGCTCCTACTGTCAAGGTGTCCCTTGGAGGCCAATTCAGTTTCTCCCAGTGCTGATGTTTTGCTCTACTATCCCACATGCAGATGAAGCAAGGATACTTTGTGTATCCACTTTGCTGTCCAAGTAAAAAGTTGACCATTTTTAAATCAACACATATCAGCCACGAATGTTCATGGTACCACAGTTTCTCCAAGACCATTTTGACATTTTGGTATTGTTCTGCAAGTTTAGTTGAGTGAGCTACTGGAAGAGATGCACACTGATTGCCATTGTTCAACAAAACACATTTCAAACTCCTTTTAGAACTATCTATGAAAAGCCTCCAGTCTACAGGACGATATACTTGTAAACCCATTTGCAGCATCAGGCCAGGAATATCCTTACAATATACAAGTAGGTCATCTTCACAGAAAAATGGAAGAAGTGCTTCTTCTCTGGTCCTGTAAGATGTAATTTTAGTTCCAGGCGTCAGACAATTTTTTTCACTTAGCCTTGAAGCTAAAAGTTCGGATGCACTTTTTGAGAGGTTGAGGTCTCTTATTAAATCGTTGAGCTCTCCTTGGGTAAATTGCGTAGGTGTTCTGAAACTTCCTTCATATTCTAGTTCACTTCCAGAACTAATTCTTAGCTCCATACCCTGCATTTCATCATCATCATCAGGTGGGGGAAGGTCAGGTAACATGGTAAACACAGGTACAGGCACATCTTCACAATGAGGGACAGGCCTTCTTGCAGATTCCATGTTAGGATACTCCCATTTTCGTTTCTTATGCTTATTGAATCCTTGTACTTGCACTGCACAGAAATAACAGTCATCATGATGATTTTTTTGCTCTCTCCACACCATTGGAACACCAAATTTGAAGCTTGTTCTTTGTCCTTTGCTCCATTTTCGTAATAATTCGATACATGCTTTGCACACTATGTGTGGTGCCCAAAACTTGTCTTGGTCCCCAAGCATAACCCCAAAATAGGCAAAATACACTTTTTTAACGAAGTCTGTTATGTTTCTTCTTTGTTTTGTCAGTCACCACAAATGTAACAGAATGAGTCTGGATCGTTAAGACAACTTCTTCTTGATGAGTTCATGCTTTTCACTGGAAAACAGACAACAACATAAAGTTAGTGCAAAAATCAAGCTATGAACAAACTTTTAGAACACTAATTAACACAAAACTATATTGAGAACTGCTCAGTTCAAGTACTAATCCAAAGAAATTAATGAGATGATGCGTCGCATTTACCAACAAGTGCTATAAATAAGATACCAAAAATCTCAAAAACTTGAGCCAATCTGGCAAAACTGATAGCATATTCAGAATCAGCACCCCAAAAATACCCCAAATTCATTAAAATATTTTGGACACCAGAAAAAAAAATTTTTTTTGTTGACCTGTGTAATAGTAAGGTGCATTTTACTGGGGTCTCTTTGATGATACTTATCGTAATGTCGGGAGACACTATGTTGCTGAAACCCAGATCTAATATTTTGTCTATGTTTATTTAAGCATCTTTCAGAATTTTGCTTATGCCAAAACTAGGAATTTGACCCAACAAAATTGTTTAAGTAAGATGGCGGATAAGAGAAAGACAGCAGATAAGAACGATGACAAAAGGAAATGAAGTTTTGTGGTTTGGAGCGCTCAGCACGAGACCGTGCAAATTGAATTCACATATCCTTTCTTATTGAAGAGCACAGCTGGAGCAGCTCGCAGAGAGTTGAGGACCTGCAGTCTTAGAACTTGAACCAGGAGAAAGGAGACCCCGACCACTTTCTAAATCTACACCATTGTTGTGCGGGGATTGCACAACAGGAATAGGTTAGTGATTACTTAATTGAATCTTCCCACTTGGTAATAATGGTAATGCACTAGTGCGCCCCCTATATTTCTTTTGTCTTTCACCTGAGTTACATGGGCCTTGTCCATCAGCGGGAGGACAGGAATCCGCAGGACTTCAGGAACTGTCTCCGGATATCCGAGGACTCTTACAAATTCCTCTTGGACTTGGTTACACCACATATTGCCCGTGAGGACAATGAAATGCATCGAGCTGTTCCAGCTGAGGAGCGGTTGACTGTGACTTTGCATTTCTTGGTAACAGGGCAAACGATGACTGACCTGCAGTATTCTGCTGCAGTCTCACGTCCACTGCTGAGCCGCCTAATCCCTGAGACATGTGAGGCCATTGTGAGGTGTCTCTTGCCAACCTATATACGGTTTCCAAAAACCCCTGTGGAATGGTTGGAAGTTGAAAGTGGCTTCCAGGAAAGGTGGCAATTTCCAAACTGTGGGGGGCCTTGGATGGCAAGCATGTGAGGATCACACAATCCCACAACAGCGAGTCTTACTATTTAAACTACAAAGGTTATTTCAGTGTGGTCCTCATGGCCCTCGTCAATGCCAACTATGAGTTCCTCCTTGTGGATGTGGGGATGAATGGGCGTGTGTCTGATGGGGAGGTTTGGGCCCAGACCTCCTTTGGTCGAGACCTTGTGAGCAGGCGGCTGAACTTACCCCCAAATGATGACACCACTCAACATCTCAACTTTGCCTTTGGGGGGGATGAGGCCTTCACACTTCACGCAAACCTACTACGGCCATATCCCCAGAGGACTCTGACCCCTGAGTAACGCCTTTTCAATTACCGGCTATCCCTGGTACGTCGTGTGGTTGAAAATGCGTTCGGGATCATGGCCAATAAATTCCGCGTGTTTCATAGTGCTTTAAATATGAAACTGGAATCTATCAAAATGGTAGTGATGGCGTGTTGTGTGCTGCATAACTTTCTGCGTTGTAGGGATACTTAATCTTACACGCCAGCAAGTTATGTGGATAGTGTGGACCCCACAACTGGGGAACTCATGCTAGGTGAGTGGCGTGCAAATGACCCTGGCATAGCGCAACTCCAGCCGTTGGGCCAGGGCCAACATCAGCAGGATGCCAGGAGCAGCAGAGACAGCTACTGCTCGTATTTCAATGGCCCTGGGGCGGTGGCCTGGCAGGATCACCAGATGTAAGAGGTGTGTGATGGGTCCACACTGTCCAATGTGTGATTCTTTTTAAGTGTTTGTTTCACATACATTATTTTGTAAGGTATGGCAGAATTATGCACTCTTTCATTTATGTAATATGTTTCTTGTGTGATGACATCACTTTTTTTGTTTGTGTGTTTTGTTGTTTTTATTTGTGTGGCCACACTCCAAAAATATTTGTTTCTGATCAGACAAACATGTGTGATTCTTTTATTTGTAGCTGACCACTGTATATCACATATAGCTTTTTATGGTGTGCTGTGAGGTGTGAGACTATAATGTTATTTGAGGGTCCCTGCACCATTGTGTGCACAGGTACACTACACATGTGTGGCGGTTTCCAACACACAGTATGGTGTTTGTGTATTTCCCTGTCCTGATTGCTGCATGTAGAAATGGGTATGTGTCCACACGCATGGTAACTTCTCTCTTGTCTGAGGTGGGTCTTCAGGTTTTTCTTGAAGGTTCCCAGGGTGGGGGAGTGTCTGATGTGATGGGAGAGGGAGTTCCAGAGTCTGGCAGAAGCATGAGAGAAGTCTTGTGTGCGGTTGTGGGAGGTGGAGATGCGGGGGGTTGAGAGAAGGTGATCTTGGGAGGAGCGCAAGCTGTGCGAAGGGAGGTAGCGGGAGACCAGGTCGGAGATGTAGGGAGGGGACAGGTTGTGTATGGCCTTGTATGTCAGGGTTAGGGTTTTGAAGCAAGATCGCTGGAGGATGGGGAGCCAGTGGAGGGCTCGGCGGAGAGGGGAGGCCGGGTAGTAACGGGGAGATAGGTGGATGAGTCGGGCAGCAGAGTTGAGGATGGTGTAGAAAGGTGCAAGGGAGGAGGCAGGGAGGCCGGTGATCAGGAGGTTGCAATAGTCCAGGCGGGAGATGATGAGGGCATGGACAAGTGTCTTGGCCGTGTTGTGGTCAAGGAAGGAGCAGACATCAGCTGAAGACAGAAAAATTAAACAATGAAATGGCCACAGATCACATAAAATGAGACAGCTACAGATCTCGTAAAATGGCGACAAAAGCACAATTCTTTATTTTTTTTAACAAATTCAGAATTTTTTACCACCTAAATAAAAGTACTTATTTGGTATCTACTAACTTGTAATGGCCAGAAGAAATAAACTGAAAGGTTAATTTTGCTATATATTGAACACTGTAGCTAAAAACAAATGTGAAATTGCACCTTTTTGCAGCTTCGCCACACTTGGAATTTTTCTCCCATTTTCCAGTCCCCTGTATTGTAAAATTAATGATTTCATTCAAACACAACTTGTTTCACAATAAACAAGATTTCATGTAGCTATATTGATAGAAAATTAAAAAAGTTATGGCTCTGCAAAGAAGGAGAAGAGAAAACAAAAACAAAGAATTGGCCAGGGGGAAGGGGGTTAAGTGTCTTCTGCTATGTTTCTGCCACTTTCCAGTTTCTTATGTTGTTTCCGCTGGCTGATAGTTTGGTACCCAACGTAAGTTTGTAAGTCACATTCTACTTATAGCTGGCCTTTAACAAAACCGTCCTCATCACTTGAGTGTCATTCAGGCCAGGGCCACACTTGCCTTGTGACCCCTAGCATGACGCAAACACTAAAAATGTAGAGATTTGCCCCGCAGCGCATAGCGTTAACACTATGCGCTGCCAGACAACGCAGCCCATAGTAAGCTGATGTTTACCTTGCCAGACAGCCACACATAAAGCACCAGGAAGTGCGCTTTAGCTGAGCGCGCAGGAAATGCAGTCTGCAGCATTTTCCTGTGCGCTGTCTAAAAGCGCACATCCTGGAGCTTTGTGTGTGGCCGTCTGCTAAGGTAAATATCAGCTTACTATGGGCTGCATTGTCTGGCAGAGCATAGCATTAACGCTATGCGCTTCGGGGGAAATTTCTACGTTTTTAGCGCTTGCATCATGCTAGGGGTCACAAGGCAAAGTGTGACCCTAGCCTAACTACATCAATGCATGCCTTTATAATCTGTTTGGAATACATTTGCTTACAGTACATTAAGACCTGTATGGAATTGTCACATGGATTTTCGCTCAAACTTTACCGACTATCATGCTAGCATATGGCTCTGTTCAGATTGCAGATTCTGATGCTCTGCCCGATGGTTACTCTGGTGTGTAGGATCAAGACAGGCAGACTCAGGCAGCAACTTGCTGTGTGGTGATTCATAGGCAGGATAGCAAGAGATAATCTCTCCTGGTCTGTTTGCTCCTATTATCACATGTTGTGGAGAGGCCAATCACAACTGCTCAATATTTATCCTAGTGGAATCCTTCTACCCATGCCAGCTATAGTTTATCCCATGTTTGTGTGTGAAGTATGGTACAGTTGAGGAAGTTGTCCCATATTGTTCTGTAGCTTCACTCTTGGTCTGGTCTTTCCACCTGCTACTTTTATTGTATTAACTTTTCTGTGTATGCACTTTGTGATTGGCGTCTGATTTTCTATTGTCTGTCTTTATCTGGGGGCTTCTTTACTACTCTACTCCTCTGTCCCAGGAGAGAGGTAGTAGGAGTCAGATCAGGAGGACTGGTCAGGAACAGAACCAGGAAAGGAGACTCAAGCCTTTCCACCATTAGGAGTACCCCTAGGATAGGGATAGCACATGGCTCCCTATCTGAAGGGACAGATCAGGAGCCTTATCCCATGGCTATCGGGACATTATAGCTGGCATGGTTAGAGGGATTCCACCAGCATTAATAGAAGGGGAGCAGCTGTGATAGGCCTCTCCACAAAATATGATAATAGGTGTAAACAGACCACCAGATATTAACTCTTGCTAGCCTACCTGAGAATCAGCACACAACAGGTCAACACCTGAGTCTGCCTTTGTTGATCACAGACATCAGAGAAACCATTTTACATTTAAATCCCAATGCCACCATGACAGTCAGTGAAATTTGAGCAAAACTATGGGACAGGGATAATCATGTGATCACACATTAAAAGGAGAAGACATATTTTCCCTCCTAAACTACAAAGCATAATGTTAAGAAACACAGGATAACATTCCTGAAACCAGCATCATCAATAAAGTACTGTGTTGAATCAAGGAAATGGCTAAAGCAAAAATGAATAAACCAACATTCCAAAATAAAAACCATACTATTACTTTAGCACCAAGTTGGTTATGCCATCAGAATGCAGTAATTTTACATAAACGTCTGAATTCTGTGAAATATGAATCAGAGGAGTTGACAATAATCATCAGAAATTGAAGAAGGCTATTCATTTTTCCAATTAAATACTTTCTATAAATAGCCCAGAATATTCATTAAGAATATGAAGCATTTGTGACGGCTCTACTAGTTTTGCTGCTTGTTATAATGCAAATGTAGCAGTTACTAACACGGTTTAGGTCATAGCAAGTCATTTAGTTAAAGTAACTGATGGTTACACTGTGCATATAGTGTAGCGTTTGACATTAAAATGTTCTTTGTCATTGCCTGTAGATATAATATACATTTGTAAAGTTACAAATATTCCATTTGGTCACCATATAATAGTGGTATATTTCTGGCCATTTGTCTCAAAACTGTAAAAAAAAAATAATAATAATTATCCTGGGTAACTACAACTATAAACTGGGAGCAGAATCTACGTTTTATTATTGTGATATCTTTTAATTAGATGTTCATCGTTGCAAGACAGCCTTGCGGTTTGGAATGGAAATTTACAGGAAGGTAGACAGCCTTGCATTTCTTGGCCAGAAAGGAGCGCATGGTCCATAGATCTGTACTTTGATTGAAGATTTTTACATAAAAGGCTTTAGATAAAGCAGAGTATTCCAGCAAAATATTTTCACGCAGCTATAGCTAAGTACATATTGTGTTCAGTGTATACTCTTTATATACTGTCATATTGAAAAAAATTGTCAGTTATGCATTGCAATACATTTGGGGTTGCAGGATTCTGACATATATTGATTAAATAAAAAATAAACCTTCTCTTGGAATATGTTTACCTATTAAGGTCGAAAGGCAAATTATGCTTATGACATGCTCCTCCAGGGCCTTAGGAACCGGGCTGATTTGAGGCTTCATCACAGGGATCACAGGGACCGAGACCCGGCTCCGTGACCCTGGCAGTGTCATTAAAAGTTCGGTGTGGATGTTTCTCTCTCAGGGAAGAGTATCTGGCCTGGAGGGTTCATTCCGGTAGGGATAACTGGACCTGGTTATACTTGCTAATTTTGTGTGATGCCAGCCACAGGTTGCGGCTATAGATGGCCACCACTACTCGACAGTTCTCCTAGGGGCCGATGGTTGGGAGGCAGCAATATTCTTCCTAATCCCTCTATGGGTAGGGCTGATCCCCAGGGCAGCTTGAGGTACCTGAATGAGTTGGTAGTTGTGTTTCTGGTGTTTGTGATGCATAGGAAAGTTCACAGACACAGCGGGCTGCAGTTTTCAGTTCTTTTACTCACAGTCTTTGTGTAATAGCCAGGTGAGCACTGGGTTCTCGGAGGCAGGGATCCGGCTACTCCCGGTTAGGAGGATGACACATAAATGGCACCCCTTTTCTGTCCTTTCTCAACCTCCCACCCTCCTGCCTTGCGCCTCGCCACACAGAGCTCTGAGCCAGTGACTATGGGCTTTTCCTAGGGGTAATCCTGCAGTATCTCCCCTTAGCGCTATGGTTGCCACTTTTCCAGCAGATGTGCGTGGTTGTCGACTTTGTCACCGTGGTAGTGCCACACAGTCTCCGGGTTGCTAGTTGAGCCACGTCTGGGTTCTCCACTAGTCTTGGGGTTCCCGGTGCCCCTGTTCTTTGCCTAGTCCCTCCATTGCCTTGCGCTTGACAATGAATATGAGTCTCATGGGTGGAATGGTCACTGCCCGTGCCTCTGGGACTCTCTCTCTCTTCCTCTGAACCACTTAGGTGTTGTTTCTCCTCCTCTGTCTGGTCTTATGATGAGCTCCCACTTGCTCCAGTCCTCTGGACACTTAAAGGGAACCAACCACCCCAAATGACCCCCCCGGACTGTTAATATGTGTCCCTACACCCAGCACACACATTTGGGGCAATCGTTTTTGCTAAAAAAAACTGTTTAGTAGAAGCTAAGATATATGTTTATAAAGTTTAATAACTTGAGCCGAATGAGTGTTACCTAGCTTTGTCCACGTGCAGTGTTCGTGCTTGTCATCTTCCTCTCCCCCTCCCCTCTCACTTTCTAAGAGCCTGGCCGCGTCATGAAAGGGGTGGGGCTAAATCGCGGCCAGCCCCACCCCCTTTCATGACGCGGCCAGGCTCTTAGAAAGTGAGAGGGGAGGGGGAGAGGAAGATGACAAGCACGAACACTGCACGTGGACAAAGCTAGGTAACACCCAATCGTCAGAAGTTATTAAACTTTATAAACATATATCTTAGCTTCTACTAAACAGTTTTTATAGCAAAAACGATTGCCCCAAATGTGTGTGCTGGGTGTAGGGACACATATTAACAGTCCTGGGGGGTCATTTGGGGTGGTTGGTTCCCTTTAAGTTCTTTCTTTTCATGACAGGCTTTCTTGTTCTAGCTCCCCTCCAACTCGACTCTAGCTGCTTCACTCTCATTTTCCTCTCTCTGCAGCAACTGTCTCTTCTCAGCTGTTCAACTGTTGGTTCCTGCAGTCTAGATCTTTCACACTCTATACCCTTTGTCATGTGTCTCACGTCATCTACATGTGATCTTCCTAGTCTCACTCCTTGCCAAGTGTTCCCTCTAGCTACTTCCTACACCAGCAAACCCCACTACAATGGTTCCTAGTGTGAGCTGGGTGTCCCGGCAGCGGTCTGTGCCCCTCTTACCCGTGAGTGGGATACTACCCCTTAACAGGGGGCAGTACATATATCGTATTAATATATTAACTAATAATACAGTACACATTAATTGGAATTTGCACATTTTCCATAGACCCTATAATTAGCCAAACACATATTAATATTACAAATGCATATCCTGCAAAAAGGGAATTTCATTTAGTGAAAACAATACCTAATTTATAAGAAATGCAACATGCTTAATACCAAGAGATGTTCATTTGCAATTTCAGTAATTTCTCAAGTAAGTTTCAATTCCTTAGCGGTGAGCCCCAAGAAAAACTTAGATTGTTTTCATGAAATAATTACCATCAATGGGAGTTATACAGTTGGATGCTTTAGCATGCTGAAATCATAGCGTATTATATTTTATTCATTTAATGAACTCCATCTGTGCTGTATTAATGTGATGGCAAAGAGGCAGAGAATGAATGCTCTTAGACAATGACTATGAGTCTGTGGGCATTGATAAAAGAGCATTAATGCATTTGTAATACACTCCACTCAGCTGCTTTCTCCTAATTAATGTTTGTCTTTGCTAGATTTTCCTTTGTAGGAAGGTATCTTCTTGATTCTTCAATTGAACCATTTTGGTTGTTTATTGATTAATTATAAACAGGGCTGAAAATAAAGCTGCTAGAAAGCAGATTGAGAATTTGTAGGCAACAGTTGCTAAACAAAAACAACACAAGGATATCTGAAATTGCAAAGTGAAATAAATACATTTAAATCATGTTCCTATTGTTGAATTAGATGCTAATTGCTAATTTCATGTTTACAAAATAATATAAGTTTGTATAAAAGACAATTCTCATTGATTCTTTGCCTTTGACAGCATATTCAACTTGCTCACATTTTATGATTTTGACAATCTTTACAGATTTAGGTTGTTATTTTTCTAAGACTTTTTTCATATTTAGAGACACAATTAAAAACTAGAATATTCCACAAAGAGAAATATTGAAATAAGAAAAATATTAGTATCTAATAGTCCTCAGTGGCTGATGCCTTTTATCTGAAAAGATGGTAAATAATAGCAAGCTTTTGAGACTTTAAGATCTCTTTATTAGGCTAAAAATGACACAAATTCCACATATATCAGAACATAAGACAGGTGAGGTGAAGCAGAACATAAAATGATCAGTTTTGGGAGGGAAGAGAAAAAAGAAGTTGGGGCAGTAAATATCAGCATTCAGAGATAAGAAGCATGATAGCTTTATTGTCCTTGGATTAGTGGTTGGCCTAAGATTTGAAGATTTCTTAATTGATGTAAAAATACATAAATCTATGTGACACATTCATTCCTGTTCTGAATGTGTCAAAAGTCATAAAGTTGTATCCCCAGATTCTCCTGTCTGTTTGGGATTTTTTCCCCCTCCCAACTTTGAACATTCTGTGTTCTACTTCACCTCACCTGTCTCATGTACTGATAAATATATATGTGTTTGGAATTTGTGTCTTTTTAGCCTGATGAAGAAGCCTTAAGGTACCGTCACACGGGGCTATCTGGCGATGTTGCCGTCAACTTAGGGGCGTGGCTAAGTTGGGGCAACATCGCTCATGAGTTGCCACGTGTGAAAGGGCGATAATAAGGCAATAAGTTGCCTAAGCAACATTGCCAGGTTTCCCAACATGTTGGGAAACCTGGCGATATTGCTTAGGCGATCTGGCTGCATCGCCCTGCGTGACGCCGCAACTGCGATGTTGCCGGCAACTTCCCCCATAGACTCCCATGTTATGGATCGCTGCCAGGGTAGAGTTTAACCCTGGCTGCGATAGTTGCCGGCAAGATCGCAGATGCATTGGCAAAAAAGTGCGCACTCCCGTAAGTTGTCAGCGATGTTGCCGGCGATATCGCCACGTGACGGTACCTTAATGGTACCTTTACACGCCGCCACAACAGGATGGATACAACCCGCTACAGGCTACAAATGTAGCTTGTCGCGCCAATATCGCCCGTAGTAGCGGCGTCTGAAGACGGGACGACACAGCCGGCTACAGATACATCTGTATCCGTGCACTGCCCATAAACAGATGGCAACAAAGCCGATTGTAGCGAGCTGTATCGGCGTGTAAAGAAGGAACAGAAGGGTTGTTCCTACACCATGCTATGTAGCTGGGGCGTGACACAGGGTCCGGGTTTCCGCGCCCCCTTCAGCGATCATTGGAGGAAGCTTTTGCGTTGCGATTGGTTGTCGCCGCACAGGGCGGCATATTTAAGGAGCTGACGAGTCACACTACACAATTGCTCGAGCGTCAAGTATTAATCAGCCTCCTGCGATGCCTGGCCAATCATGGTATTATTGCTTTGTCCTATCAGAGTACGGACGTCTCGTAATCCACAATTGTGGCACGCCTATGTGCTGTCCCTGCTGCACCAGGTACGCCCATAGTAGCTGGTTATAGCGGTGTGTAAATGAGCTACAGATGGCTACTTGAGACACCCGGCGATGTATCTAGCTGTAGATGTAGCGTAGCGTAGCGCACCTTGTGGCGGCGTGTAAAGGAGGTGCGTTTACCATTTGTAACCGTTTGAGCGTGCTCGTGCACGTGAAGTAGCAGTTGGTATCCATCCTGTTGTGGCGGCGTGTAAAGGTACCATTAGAGTCTCAAAAGCTATCTATTATTTACCATCTTTTCAGTTAACCATTAAAAGAAATCAACCACTGAGGACTCTCAGATTTTAGTATTTTTCTATCTACTGGCTAACATGGTACAAACCTTACCTTATGTAAATAGGGAAATTTGTTAATACTATGGTATGTGTGTCAGTGTGTGTTTTTTTTTTTTCAGTATATGATACTTATACATTCATGGCATCAGTAACAGTTACACACCAGGAAAGTGTGATAAGGCTATACACTCCCTGACAGAAGTTATGTCGCTTATCCATGTTATGTAAATAAAAGCTTATAACCTGATGTTAAATTCATCCATTGATTGTATAAATTACTCTATGGAAAGCTGAAACCCTCCGAAATGTGGTTTAGGTTAAGAAAATAAATTGACATCAATGCTGAAATTTTGATAATTTAATGAACACAGAATGGTGTGATTTTGGCTAGACAAACGTATTGTCGCCCATAGAAAGTAATATGATTTCCAAACAATAAATTAACTTAAAATACAAATATATGTTGCATAACATTGGTGAATGAAGTTGTGGTGCTATTAGAGTCATATTTAATATTTTGTGTGACTTCCATGAGTTTAAAGGACTGCATCCATGCAGTTCAACAATGATTCATGCAAATGAGTAATGAAGTCATCAGGAATAGCAAAGAATGCTGTCTTACATGCCTCCCAGAGTTCATCTAGATTCTTTGGTTTTGTCTTCCAAACTTCCTCTATCATTCTACCCCAAACATGCTCAATGATATCCATGTCTGGTGACTGGGCTGGCCAGTCCTTGAGCACCTTGATCTTTTTTGCCTGGAGGAACTTTGTTGTAGAGATGGATGTATAAAATGGAGCACCATCCTGCTGCAGAATTTGACCCCTTTTATGATTTGGAATATCAGAGGTAGTTAATACTTCTTGATATTTTAGTCTATTGATAATGTCTTCCACCTTGCAAATGTTTTGCACACCCCCATACTGAATGTAACCCCAGACCATGATCTTTCCACCACCAAATGTAACTATTTTCTGGGCGTATTTTGGATCCACACGGGCTCCAGTAGGTCTCCTGCAGTATTTTCGTTGGCTGTGGTGTAATTCTACTGAAGATTCATCAGAGACGTCTACCTTCTGCCACGTTTCCAGCATCCATCTGTTTAGCAGTCTGTGGGACTTTGCAAATGCCACACAATTTTTTATTTGCCTTTTGTTTAGTGCTGGCTTCTGGGCACTGATTCGACCATGGAGACCATTTTGAGACAGAATCCTACAAACTGTTCTGGTTAACACAGGGACTTAAGGTGTCCAGTCCTGTTGGAGCTATGCTGCAGTGGAAGAGGGGCTTGCTTTGGATTTTCTAACCAACAAACGTTCCTCCTGAGCAGTTGTCTTGCCGGGTCTGCCAGACCTGGGCTTGTCAAACACATCTCTAGTCTCTTCAAATCTGTTTTTAATTCTTTATACTTGACACTGATACACTTTAAAGGTGCCAGCCACCTCTGCAGTGGATCTGGTCTTCAGCCTCTTGATAATCAAGGTTTTGGCCGCAAGGTGGATTTTTGGCATGTTGTCAGATCTCAAGTTGCAGTTCAAGTGAAGGTTTGGGGTGCTGGTTTTCTTTTTAGATAAACTCACTAATTAACCAATCCTTTACTGAGCACAAATGAGGATGTAAACTAGAATTGGGTGCATTATATCACCAGCCAACAAAACTTTTGTCTTGCTAAAATCTGATCATTCTGTATTCATTAAATGATCAATATTTCAGCATTGATACCATTTTATTTTCTTAACCTAAACCAAATTTCAAAGGGTTTCAGCTTTCAAAAGAGTAATTTATACAACCAATGGATGAAATTAACATCACTTATAAGCTTTTATTTACATAACATGGATAAGCGAAATAACTTCTGTCAGGGAGTGTAGAACCAAAGAAAGCAAACATGTTAAAAGTTGAATTTTAGCTTCAAATATGCAAATTGCCTCTTCAGAGAGAAAGAAGATATGAACTCTAGCAGCATCTATTGTATGTAGAAAATTTAAAAGTAAATATTGACCTTTGCCAAATGACTTAGGACAGAAAGCCAAACCAGAAACTCCATTTACAGAACCGTTTTTATAGGTACTTGCCAATCATCAATACAAAGATAAAGATCTGATTTCGCTAGGTGAGATGCCTCTGACAGAATATCTAAAGGAGAACATTTCTCCTTGTAAGGCTGCTTTTGCATAGCGCTTTTTCCTGTCCGAGGTGATCCTACTTTTTGCAGGAACCCACGGACAGGAAAGGACCTCATCGAAGGTGACCTACGGATGCCATTTCTGTGTCCAGGTCAGTGATTTCCACGGATCCAGACACAAAAAGCCAGAGCCTGCAAAGCGCAGGCAAGCAGGGCACTTTCACTCCTGAAATGTATATTACATACATTGTGGCAGTGAAGCAAGGGTTAAAAAAAAAAATATCCTCACCTCTCTGGCATGTGTCCTGTGCCATCTAGCTCCCAGGGCGTAAGGACCTGGTGGGGCGGGGTCACATGACTGCATCAGCTGGGCAGTTTTAAACTTCTGCCCGACGATCGATTTTGACTTGTTGGTGGGCTATTTAAACTGCTCAGCTGATGCGACCGATCAGATGATCAGGTAGCCCCGCCCCACTGGGTTCTTAAGCCCCAGGAGCTAGATGGCGCGGGACACATGCCGGAGAGGTGAGGATGTTTTTTTTTTTTAACCCGTTGTTAGTTGATTCCACTTCCGCAATGTATATATATACATTGTGGAACTGAAATTACAGGGGAACGGAGCAGTTTTAGCGTACTGAACATGCTCAGTAAACTAAAATTGGGTCCAGGAAAAGATCCAATGTTTTCCCATGCTCCATAGGCCCCCATGTTATTTGCTGCGGATCGTGTTGGATCTGATTCTGCCTGATTTGGTCCACTGTGCCCAAAATCGGAGCAGTCTCCGATTTTAGGTACAGCAAAAAAATCGGACAGAATCGGATCCTACACAAATCGGATGCCATTAAGACCAAATCCGATCAGATCTGTTGTCCATAGGGATACATAGGGGCCAAATCTCATTCGTGGCTCTCTGTTTTACAAGGGACAGCCACGGATCGCAAAAAATCACAGTGTGAAAGCAGCCTTAAGAGTATTCGAATTTCAGAGAAATAAAAAATAAAAAATCAAGTCCTATTTGTTTTTGAGTAGACTATGTGTATTTTTTAATTTCTAGAGAAGCATTGGATGTTTTAGAAGATTTCTTAAGCTGACTTGTTATTCTAGAGAAGGAGAAAATTTCCCTTTATGAAACTCTGTCAGACGGCTCAAATTTAATCAAGAAAGATATCCTGCTTTGCATTGATAAGGAACAAGTAACCCAAATCATGTGTCTGCAAATGGGGTGATTGGCTTAGTTTCTTATTGTAAAGGGCCCGTTACACGCTTCAATGTCCCAGTGACCTGACCAACGATCCGACTTGCCCTGGATAGCTTGAATGTCGTTCATTGATTGCTGGTGAGATATCAGACGCACAGATATATTGAACGACGTACCAACGATGCGTCGATCCAGCATCGTCAGGATGACACAGCAAACGATATTTGAGGTCGTTTGTACTCTGTCACACAGCAGCTACTCAAATGATTCCGACCTCAATGTGGGCGTACTTTTGGACACAGTATGGCAGGTAGGCGTGCGTGAGTTTTGTTAATCGAGCCCCTACACCTCTGATTGGTGGCCACTACTGCGTTCCTATTGGTCAGCCTTGGCTGGAAAGATGGCCACTGTATTAGTACTTTTGCCTTTTGAACCATCGCACCATTCAAGTCTGCCTTCATTTGGTTCCGCCTGAGCAAGCCAGTGCTGCGTCCCCAAACTGTCAGACACAGATGCTCTTCTGTGCACTGTTAGCAATTCAATGTATGGCTATGTGCATGTGTTATTTTCAAGATGCTATGGTACACACAACACTATGTACATATGTGTATGCATATTAGGATGCATGTAAGTAAGTATGTGTCTGTGTGTAGATGTATGTATGTGTATATATATTATATGCTTGGACGTTGCTTTTTTTTGCGGGTCTCCCAGGCAACAACGCACCAACGTCATCAAATAGGAGTACCAGCGTCGCCGTTTCGATGACCCTACAGCTCCGATTGGCGCACAAAATGGTGTTCTCATATGTCAGCCTGCCTTTAAAAGTTGGTAGTAATCTTTGTGCGGCAGCCCTTGGATCCTGTTTGGCCTTCATTTATGTGGCAAGGTGGTGGTGTGTCCTCTTCCTCACACTGAATGAGTGATGGTAGGTATTGTGTACTGCTCATCCACAATTGTTAATGTGTCCTGTACAGTATGGCCTAGTTCACATTTAATGTTGGGTTGTGTTTGCCTTTATTTGCATTTCTATGGGTTGTTACTGCTAAATACGGATGTGTTTTTAGCAGTAAAAACGTATCAAAACGCAAATGAAGGCAAATGCAACCCAAAGCTAACTGTGATAAGGGCCTATGATTTGACTCCTATCATACCACTATAGCATATCCTACTGGTTGCTTGCCCAATGTGCCAGAAATGTCCATTGTCAATGCTGTCTGTGTATGTATGCTAACGCCATGGCAAGCTAGTCAGTGGTAGGTGGCACAGGCAACTACATCAAACATTTAGCTCTTAAGTTTGAAACTCAGACATACATGTATTAGTGTTTTTGACTGTGCGTCCTGATGTTTTTCAGATGGCCTCTTCATCTAAGGAACAGCCAGTGTGATTGACAGGCTGTCACCTCTCTTGGAAGTGGATATGGCTCCTGGTGTTGAGTGCTGTGAGAAATCAAGAAAACCACTTCTTCATGAAGGCAACATAACCTCTCCACCTTCACCTCCCTCAGAGTCCAGCAATTTGGTATACCCTACTCCACCCTGTCTCAGCACAGCAGCCAGCCCTCGGTCTGGCAGATGTGGTCAAGAAAAATACCATTTCCTCCTAACCATGTCAAAGGTAAGATGTTAAATTTCACCAGCTCTCATTTATTGACCATGGAAACGCTGCCTTTTTGCCTGGTTGATACAGAGAGTTTTCAAAAGCTTCTGGCTGTTGCAGTCCCCCAGTACCAGATGCCTATACTGCACTACTCCAGGAAAGCTGTGCCTGCACACCACCAGCATGTCACAGACAACATCACTGCTTTGAGAAACTCTGTGTGTGACAGGGTGCATTTCACCACAGACACCTGGACGAGTAAGCATGGCTAGGTGCATTACAGGTCGCTGACTGGGCACTGGGTGACTCTGGTGGCTGTGGGAGAAGGGGCTGTTGTACAAATCTTACCATTTCCATTGACTGTGAGTAAAACTATTGTATGTAGCAGTTCCTCCACTGCTTCTGCTTCCTCCATCTCCTCTAGGGCCTTCATCTGCAGGAAAAGCCTCTCTGGCAATGTGACCCGCATTCCAAATGTGCAGAAAGAATCAAACACACATTACTGTGAGAGAATGGTTAGCCATGATGTTGTTCTGAACAGCCATTTAATATCTAGTTGATATTGTGAGCATACAGGGTTTTGCAGATGGAGATGCACAAGAACAATAAAATGATCTCAAAGTAATTAGCCAGCAGAGAGAAGCTAATTAGAACTGCCCTGGACACACACGGTAGCTCATAATAAGAATATGTTGTATTTTTCATGGTGAAATGTAGGGCGATTGGCAAAATATTTATCCTAGTAATTTTAAAAGACCCTATTATTTGTCAATATTTTAAGACATATATGTATGTGCTAAGAGCCATGATGAAATTAATAATCATAGGTAAATTTTATACAGATTTATAGTTTGTAATTTAATTAGTAGAGATGTTCGCACACTGAACTTTTGCTCTCTCAGTTTTTACATACTCACGACTTCATCAAGTCACCTTTTTTCAAAAGATAACCTCCTTGTTTGAATTGTGTATAAAAAGCCTCTCATGCTAAAGCTCATGGCCAGAATCACGATACCATACTGTGTCTGGTCACCTGCATGTATTACCATGCTTTGTATCCTGTATCCTATCTGCTCTATTGCATTCTCAACCAAAAACCTTAGCACCTGCTTCTGAAGAATTGTCTACAGCGTTTTCTCGGACTTTGGTAATTAACAGACTCTGATTTTCTCACACTTACTACACTGACAGCAGGGCTCAATGGTATCAGGATGTCTTAAAGGGGTTTTCCCACGAATAAAGTTCATTTTAATCAATAGATCTTGGCATAATAATAATTGCCACAATTGGATGTATTTAAAAAAAAATGTTTCTGTGCTGAGATAATTTTATAAATGTGTCCCTGCTATGTACAGTTTCATTTTTATGTCTGACCATGCACAGAACACAGTCTGATCATACCACGCCTCCTGGGCAGGGGAGGAAGGAAAAGTATATACAGACATTACAGCACGGGATCACAGCTGATTCTTTTTTCTGCCTGTTTGTTAAAAATGCTTTACCTCAAAGAAACAATTATTTGTGATCCCATGCTGTAATGTCTGTATACTCTATTTCATCCTCCCCTGCCCAGGATCAAACCAATGCTCCATGTATGGTCAGAAACAAAAGTGAAACTTTACATAGCATGGACACATTTATAAGATTATCTCAGTACAGGACCATTTTTTTAAAACACATCCAATTGTGGAAATTATTATTATTCTAAGATGTATTGATTAAAATTAACTTTTAAATCAACTTTGTTTGTGGGAAAACCCCTTTAACGTTAAAATGTCTGGGAAACATCAGTCACGCAGCTGAGGAGTTGTGGTCAGCTTTGGAGACCAGGTTTCATCAATGACTGTCTCCAGTGAACCTTCAACCAGGCAAGGCCATGTACGACAATGCTGCAAACCTGAGTGCGGCTCTATGCCGGGGCAAAGGTGACTCATGTGCCTTGCATGACTTAAGTCGTGAACCTGGTCGTCCAGCAATTTGTAGCCCACTATCCCGGCCTAGATGTGCTGATGCACAGGCCACAGTCGCTGTGTGCTGCTGTTTGTACCCCGTGGTTTAACAACTTGCATCTCTACAGAGATCTTTGAATCTGCCCATTAACTACCTGATATGCAATGTGCTAACATGATCGAATTTCACTCTGCACATGTTGCAGTGACTGTGGTAGCAGTGACGAACCCTGGCACAATATGTTATAACGTACAGCATGGGCCAACATGATCCTGAAGTGAGGCATATTCCACTACTTCAGTGGTCACAGATCAAGGACCTTTGCACCCTTTTGCACAGATTTGAAATGGCGACAAAGATGTTTAGCACTGATGATGCCAGTATCAGAATGACTATTCCGGTCATCCACATACTGGAGCACACTTTAACCGGTATGCGCACTCAGGTGGTGTTCCAGGAAGGAAGTAGAGGAGGAGGAATATGAAAAATGGATAACAAGATCTGAAAGGTCCGGACTGTCATCATCACAGAGGCGGGTGGCATTGGAGGATGGAGGAGAGGGATCGACGATAGCTAATGGTAGCAACCGAACAGTTGATGAAGGTGCAGAATGTGAGGAAGAAATGGAGGAGGAATAGGTGATGTTGATGGAAGTCTCAGCAGATGAGCACATTACTGTTGTTTGAGGTTGATGGGAGAGGATGGAGGAACCAAGCTGCCACCACACAACAAGAACTTGGGCCTCGTGGATGCGCAAGACACTTGAGTGCCTTTTTGCTGAACTACCTGCAACATGATCTGTGGATTGCTAGGATTCAAAGTAATACAGACTACTGGGTTGCCACACTGTTGAATTCTCAGTACAAAACTAAATTTAATCAAATGCTTTCCACACATGAATATCAAAAGAAGCTTTTAGACAATCTGAGGACTGCTTTTCCCCAAAGCAGCAGTGGCGGACAGAGTGCACATCGCAGATCTACACTGCCAACCCAGGGAACTTCCAGTTATTAGCAGAGAAACTTTACCAGTAGCAGTGTATCTGTTACCAGAAATTTCTTGGAGTCGTTTGATAGTTTTTTTAGACCTTCCTTTGCAACGCTAGAATAAAGGGGAAGTCTAATACATAAGGGATATTTGATGTGGGCCCAGCGCTAACAAACCTCTTTAAAATGGCTATCGATTAACCCCTTCACCCACGGGCCTATTTTGACCCTAATGACCAGGCCATTTTTGTCAATTCTGACCAGTGTCCCTTTATGAGGTAATATCTCAAAGTTCATCAGCAATTTTTCATTTTTCCAGCAAAAGATACAAAGCAATTTTTTTAGTGACCACATCACATTTGAAGTCTTTTTGAGGGGTGTACATGACAGAAAACACCCAAAAGTGACACCATTCCAAAAACTGCACCCCTCAAGCTACTCAAAACTACATTCAAGAAGATTATTAACCCTTCAGGTGTTTCACGGGAACTAAAGCAAAGTGGAAGGAAAAAATGGTCATTTTAATTTTTCCAACAAAAATGTTCTTTTAGCCTCAATTCTTTCATTTTCACAAGGGCAACAGGATAAAATGGATCCTAAAAATTGTTGGGCAATTACTCCTGAGTACATCGATATCTCATATGTGGTCATAAACCACTGTTTGGGCGCACGGCAGGGCTCAGAAGGGAAGGAGCGCAATTTGACTTTTGGAGCTAATTTTCCATTCAAAAAGTCAAATGGCGCTCCTTCACTTCTGAGCCCTGCTGTGTGCCCAAACAGTGGTTTATGACCACATATGAGGTATCGGTGTACTCAGGAGAAATTGCCCAACAATTTTTAGGATCCATTTTATCCTGTTCCCCATGTGAAAATGAAAAAATTTAGGCTAAAAGAAAATTTTTGTGGAAAAAAAAAGTACTTTTTCATTTTTACAGATGAATTTGTGAAGCACCTGGAGGTTTAAAATGCACACCACCCATCTAGATAAGTTCCCTTGGGGCTCTAGTTTCCAAAATGGGGTCACTTGTGGGGGAGCTCCAATGTGTAGGCACACAGGGGCTCTCCAAATGCAACATGGTGTCCGCTAACAATTCCAATAGTTAGCGGACACCATGTCGCGTATGGAGAGCTCCTGTGTGCCTAAACATTGGAGCTCCCCCACAAGTGACCCCGTTTTGGAAACTAGACCCCCCAAGGAACATATCTAAATGCATAGTGAGCACTTTGAACCCTCAGGTGCTTCACAAATTGATCCGTAAAAATGAAAAAAGAAAATTTGTGTGAAAAAAAAGTACTTTTTTCTTCTTATGGATCAATTTGTGAAGCACCTGGGGGTTCAATGTGCTCACTATGCATCTAGATGCATTCCTTGGGGGGTCTAGTTTCCAAAATGGGGGAGCTCCAATGTTTAGGCACACATGGGCTCTCCATATGCGACATTGTGTCCGCTAACAATTTCAATAGTTAGCGGACACCATGTCGCGTATGGAGAGCCCCTGTGTGCCTAAACATTGGAGCTCCCCCACAAGTGACCCCATTTATAAGGATCCGACGTAGTCCACAACGAAGGTCCCACGACGCTCGATCTCCTCCGACGTAGTCCACAACGAAGGTCCCGCGACGCTCGATCGCCTCTGCTCAATCCAGAGACTGCAGCAAGGGATCAAGTGTCCTCTTCCTACAGCCTCTGGGGTCAGAGTTATGGTGCACTGTATGACAATGATCTGTCATACAGTGCACCATGACTATGATCTCAGAGACTACAACAAGAGACACTTGATCCCTTGTTGCACCCATCCATCCACCTATGCACCCATCATCCATGCACGCACACAACCACGCACACACATCCACATCCACGCACGCACGTTGACATCCACGCACGCACATCCACATCCAAGCACATCCACACACATCCACGCATGCACATCCACGCACGCACACAACCACGCACGCTGACATTCACGCACGCTGACATACACGCATGCACACATCCACGCACACAAGCTGACATCCACGCACATATCCACACACGCACGCTGACATCCATGCACACACGCTGACATCCACGCCACACGCTGACATCCACGCACACACGCTGACATCCACGTATGCATGCTGACATTCACGCACGCTGACATCCACGCAAGTACGCTGACATCCACGCATGCACACATCCACGCACGCTGACATCCCCGCATGCACATATCCATGCACGCTGACATCCACGCACATCCACACATGCTGACATCCACGCACGCACGCTGACATTCACGCACGCTGACATCCACGCATGCACACATCCACGCACGCACGCTGACATTCACGCACGCTGACATCCACGCACGCAGACATCCACGCACGCTGACATCCACGCACGCTGACATCCACGCACATCCACACATGCTGACATCCACACATGCTGACATCCATGCACGCATGCTGACATTCACGCACGCTGACATCCACGCATGCACACTGACATCCATGCATGCACACATCCACACACGCACGCACATCCATACACACGTCCACGCACACATCCATCTATGCACACATCCACACACGCACATGTCTATGCACGCACACGTCTATGCACGCACACGTCCACGGACGCACATGTCTACACTCACTCACGTCCACGCACACTCATGTACGCTCACGTCCACGCACGCACACGCCCACGCATGCATCCCCCATCCATCCATCAATTCATTCATTCATACATACATACATACTTACCCTCTGGATCCACCGATAAGCAGGAGGCCGGAAGAGGAGGCAGGGAGAGGAGGCGGGGCTGCCGACCGGCGGGCACAGAAGGCACACAGCCGGAGGCACGGCCGGGGCGGCTGCAGCGGCGCGGTGCACCGAGGTGTGCAGCCCGCCGCAGGAGGTGAGGGGGGGGCAGCACACAGGACAGAGGTGGGGGCTGCCTGGGGGGGAATCGGAGGGGACCGGACAGTGTTGCCAGCGGGCACACCCGCGGGTGCAGCCCGCCGGCATATACATAATAATAGAGGAGGGCGGGCGGTTTGGGGGGACGGGGGGTGGGCCCCCTGTGAGTCATGAAGCAGGAGGGGGGTGAGGAGGGGTGGACACATGCCGAACCGCCCCTCCAGATCTGATTGGAGAGCTCCAATCAGATCTGGAGGGGTGAATCCCTATGATTCCTTCCGATCAGCAGTTTCACTTTTAAACTGCCGATCGGAGGGGTCCTGGGCATGGGGGGTTAATCCACCCCCTGTGGGGTCATCTACAGGTTGTCACAGAGCAGCAGCATCTGTGACACCTGAGTGACCCCACTCACAGGAGCTGCAGCAGCTCAAATTTGCCAGGACGTTGTGCAACGTCCTGTGTCGGGAACAGGCAGAAACACAGGACGTTGTACAACGTCCTATGTCGGGAAGGGGTTAAACACACCAAGACTATATTAATTAACCGTTATTCCGGATGTTTATTTAAACATTATATTTTCATGTGAATAATAAAAAAATTCTATCAAAATGTAAAAAAAAATGATTCTATTAAATACTTATAAAAATATTAAAACCAAAATTCAGATATTCCTCGATTATTATAACGCTAACGCTTTATTCTTGTACTGGGGATGTATACTTTCTTTGATGGCCTTGTGGTTACCCTGGGATGTCTGTGGAGTCCTAAAAATATTAATATTTATATATAGATCTCAGCTTTCCTCTGTTTATTTATAACATGGCCTTTTTACCTTTTAGAAGACCTTACTCCTTCTAATGAGTGCTTGGTTTAGATTAAGATTCTTCTTTCTTCTCTCTGCCAAGGACTTATAATATAAATATCTCCTCTATTCTTAATAGCTATTCAGTTTTTGTATTTAAGGAACACTGCTACCTGTATCATCAAGAGTCTTTTTTTTTGGGTTTTACGGGTTTTCTTAATTTCTACACCATAATCATATAATTCCCTATGTCAGTATGGTGTTAATACATCCTATACAACAGACATTCGGTGTAAATACCTTATTGTTCACCAATAACAATATGGGATCTTTATCTCTTTGTATGGACTGTTGAATCTCTTAGTCCTGTGGATTGTATAACTAAAATTATACTTCTTCAAATGCAATTATCAACTTTCTCTATATATACAATAGAACCATTCCAAGTAGTGATTTACTGAAATATAATGTGTTTTCCTCCTATGTCTAAATATTGTGCTTTGCTATAAAGTGTATCTCCAATCATTGTTTATTTATAAAAAAAGAGAAAGAAAAAAAAAACGGTGCCCGTCGCCTGATCTCTCCAGACCTCCAGTACCATAGAGCCAGTTGAGTGGTATAGAGAGGACCGCTCCACAGGCTCTGTGCTCTGTTGTACTGGTGGTCCACAGAGATCAGGTGACGGGACCGCTCCACACAGCAGAGATCCGGCTGAACAGAACAGGGACCCCACCTGCAATGCACACAGGGTGAGAGGCACACACATGCAGCGGGTCCCTGCTACACTGATACAGTGTTCCGGAATAGCTTTCACAGCAGCGGTTTCGGCACCTTGTATCAGTGCACTGGGGACCTGCTGTTTTGCAGAGAGGGTGGGTGGTGATGTTAGGGGCTGGGGCGGCCAGTAGGAGCCCTGGGGGTGGTGGCATTCAATAGTGTACATGGGGGAGGGGGCGGGCCTGTATGTCCTGGGGGTGGCTGGCCATACTGGGAATAGGGGAGGGGTGTGATTGTGCTAGAGTAGGTGGAAATTACCAGTTCTCCATTTACATGCACAATCACGCCCCCTAGATGTTCCCTGCCAACCGCAAAAGTGTTATATCTAGGAAACCCTGCAAAATGTTGACAACATGTATATTGCAGATTGTCAACATTTTGCAGCATAGATATACATATGAAATATAGCAAAAGCCCGGACAACACGTTTAAAGCAATACACCAGCAGTAAAACAAAAAGAAAAACCTGGAGTGGTGCTTAAAGCACTTTACAATACTGTACTTTCTGTAAAATTGAATCATATTTAAATGTTAATTTACAGTTTGTTTCAACTTTCAGGGAAATGATTTAGAAATAGGCAATTTGACTATAACATTTGACACATTTACTTACTATAAGTTCATTTGATGTGAATTTAGCACTGCCCACCAATATTATTCATTGTTTTCATTAGTTTACAATATATTTATAATTATTTTGCTTTTCATACCCTGAAAGAGTGAATATATCACCAACCACAAGAGCCTACATGCTGGGGTATAATATCAAGTTCATGTTTAAAGGCAGAAGACAATATTTATCTGTGTCTAGCGCATGTTTTCAGGATAGGATTCTAACTTCATTGTAAGCTATGACATGCGTACCTGTTCACTCTCGTCTATATTTTCTTAAAATATTTATCACTTGTTTTTTCACAACACCCTGTAATGGTCTTAGCTGTCAAGAAAATGATGCAGAACCAGAAAACATGGCAATTGCTTCAAAAACAGACAGTGCTTTCAACCTGCCATACTGAAAAGACACTGATAACAATAAACTATATCCTTATGCACCGTAAGTCTTTCAGGGACAATCTAGCTCCTAACTACGTTCTGCAATGTTGGTAAATAGCTAAATGATATGACTATCAGGCTTTATGTACAGTACGTTGTATGAACATTGTTTAATAAAACACCAGATGTGCTATTTTATTAAAATAAGGAGCATCGTATTAATATTGGACATACAGAAAGTGCTATAATATTGTAAGCTGTATGCTCCAAATTTTTATAGACACTAGGACATGCCATGACACACAGCAGGAGAACACAAGAACTTAATGTCATTGTCAATACTATTTACTGGAGAGAAGTAAATCAATTCGCTTCATTTGAAGCTTGTAGTAAAAAGTATTAAATAACTCAACTTGCATGAACAGTTGCAGAGAAATAAATAGAAATAAATGATTGCAGAGTAAAAGTGTTTTGCTTCAGTATTATCTTGTAATAGTAAGACATGGCTCAATCATTCTAATTCTCATGTTACTTATTTTTTTTTCAATTTTTGATTCAGTTGGGACAAATTATTGACTTTTTCTTTTATTCATTAAATAATGTACAATTAATATATAGGGTGGGCCAGTTATATGGATACACCTAAATAAAATGGGAATAGTCGTGTGATATCAGCTTCCTGTTTGTGGCACAAAACTATAAGGGAGGGGGAAAACTTTTCCAGATGGGTGGTGACCAGTTTCATGTAAAGGGGTTTGGTCATCGTTGGCCAGTTGAATGGCCACCAATGTCTCACAATCTGACTCCCTTAGACTCTTTGGGGTCACCTGGACGCAATCATCTATGCTGTGAAGTTTTACTCAGTGAGAAATTTGTTCAGGAACAATTTTCAGCATGGTGCATACGGCACTGTATCTCACTGAGATTTCCCCAATGCAATTGAATGGGTGCGACCAAAAAAAAGTGCACAGCAAACGCACAGCACACAGATGGTGTTTTTAGCATGGTCTTTTCCATGCTGTAAAAAGTTATAATAGATAGGTGATAGATAGATTTTTTTTTTTTTTTTTTTTTTTAGATAGATAGATGAAAAATAAATGGTACATAGATGATAGGCTACACAGATCGATCTTATCAGTCTCCTGATGCTTGCTTCAAAGCTCTCTCATTGGGCTTCATGCATATTCACTGCACTGACCAGCAATTGCCAGTCACAGACGCTCACTCTCTGTGAAAGCCTCTATGATTGGCAGTTGCACTCACACTGCATCTCCACAATCTATACTGGAATCTGTGCTTGCTTTCCATATACATTAGAGTATGGCAACGAACCTGTCATGATACCTATGTTAAATAAAAAAAAATTGGAAACAAAATGAGTAGGGGTCCCCGTTACTTTTCATTTTCAGCCCAGATAAAGCGAACAGCTGCAGGCTGCAGCTGCCAGCTATGCACTTTATCATGGCTCAGTATCACATACACAGTCATCACATCAATTTTTAAAATTAAATAAATAATTTAAAAAAGCATCGGCGTGGGGATCCCCTAATTTGATAATTAGCCAAGATAAAGCGCACAGCTGGGGGTTGTTTTTCTTACCATGGGGAGGCACATAGTCATTGCTAACCCCCACTGTAATAATAGCAGCCTGCAGCAGTCCAAAAATGTGGTACATTTATTAGAATTCTGGTGCTTTATCTGGCTATTCGCGATGCCCTGGTGCATTGGAGACTATGTTTTGGGGTTAATAAATTGAAAAATTAGGGTTGTTAGTGTGTTTTATTTCTAATAATGGATTTTTTTATGTGTGTGTGTGTGTGTGTTGATTATCTCTAAACTTACTATATTGGTAATGGGTGGGTAGGATGCCTGACTTTACCAATCCAGGGCTTAATGACAAGTTGTTTTTAAAAAAATTAGTTATAGGTCCAGCTTAGTCATGAAACAGTTGTCATCCATACTGTTTGTGCCCACATCATGTGTGCAACCTGCATGCTTTCAAACTGGAAGAATACGATTGTTTTTTATGCACGTGGTGAGTGTTGCTTTTTCTTATTTGAATGTACTCTACAGTTATATAATGTGTATGGTCAGCTTCATTCATGGTCATGCTTTGGATTTACATACAGTTGTCAATATGTGAGATGACTGCAAAATATTATCTATACACTGGGTGAACACTAATAGTGTTGTTAAATGCTTTAAAATTTTTTCGATTTTCCAGGGACCTGACAAAATGTAAATTCTGTCAATATTCTATTAGTATAAAAAGTCCTATTAATAATTATCATATTTTTCACACTATAAGATACAATTTTTTCCCCAACCTTTGGAGGAAAATGGGGGGTGTCTTCTAGTCCAAATGTACATGTTTGCTGGGCTGTGGGGGGCAGTTTTAGAGTGGTGACCAGAGGCTGGAGGAGGTTGAAGTAGGCTGAGGCTGGAATAAATAAGTTTATTCAGCTCAACACAAATACATCTGGAATGCTGAATTTGGCTGGTGGCAGCAATACAAGGACAAATTCAATATTAATGGTACATATTGCACACTTGTGCACATGCCAAAAATCTGTATTCTAAATGTATGGCATGAAAAAAAATAAAGTGATTCCACATTTTCAAGAAACAATATCCATAGTATGGTGTTTCAGGAGTTTCAGACCTAGAAGATCATGTATGTTAAGCATATTATGGCCATATGCTATTTTTATATGAATAGCTATCACTTAAGAGTAGACGAGATGGCCTTGCATGCTGCTGACTCTCTGCAATAATAAAGAATAGCCCTCCAAAAATAAATAAATAAATAATAATAATAATACATAATATAAATAAATCCAAAGAAAAAAAATTTGGTTCTCTTAAATGGATTTTTAAGGACATTGTAAGCTTCCTGGACTTCATAGCTTCTGCCACATCTGGAACTGTTTCCAAAATTCACACCCTGCAGGTGTCAAAAACACCTGCAAACTGCAAGAAGCTAAGAAAAATGATTGACGCAAAAAATCTGTACACCTAATGGCTGGGAACACTCCTAACCATGTGGCTAGGTGTTATTCCCAGCTACAGGGTTTTTTAGCAAGCATTTTGACCCCAAACAATCAGGGAAAGTTTTAGAGTCATTTTAAATGTCAAACTTTTTTCCCCAACAAATTCGTGTTCGCCAATTTTTGGTAAATTGTTCCAATTGTGAACAGAATCTGCAATGTTTGTGCTGAATTTGAAGTTGGCGAACATGTTTGGGAAAAGTTTGCTTATCTCTAATCACAATCACAATAAGGCCCCTTTCACATCAGTGTTTTTTTTAAATCGCGGCAGATGCGGTGAAAAAAACGCATCTGCCGCGATAACCGCATACCGGCTGCACTTGCGGCACGGTTGCGGCAAGCCCCATACAATGTATAGGCGGGCTTGTGGCAGGTGCGGCAAGTGCGGTTTTGGCACTTGCGGCAGGTGCGGCCGCGAAAAAAAACGCGGTCAGCCGCGTTTTTTTTCGTGGCCGCACCTGCCGCAAGTGCCAAAACCGCACTTGCCGCACCTGCCGCAAGCCCGCCTATACATTGTATGGGGCTTGCCGCAACCATGCCGCAAGTGCAGCCGGTATGGGGTCATCGCGGCAGATGCGTTTTTTTCACCACATCTGCCGCGATTTAAAAAAAACGCTGATGTGAAAGGGGCCTAAGTCTTTGTTTATCTGACTACATAGGAAATCCATATTGTCACTTCAGTGAGGGAGTAGACAAACTCTAATGCCTCCTAATAAAGGTATGGCCTTTTCACATCTGCAATTGCCCTGCATTTTGCTGCAATGCATTTTTTAGCTGTGTTTAAGCTAGGAAATGCATGCATTAACACAACTGAAAGCATCTCATAGACTTATATGGGAAACACATTAAAAACGCATGCATTTTTACCCAGAGCACAGGAAACGTTGCCAGCAATGTTTCCTGTTCTCTGGGTAAAAATGCATGCCTTTTTACTGCAATTGCGTTTTGGATTGCATTTGCAATGCATTTTCAATGTGTTTCCCATATACGTCTATGGGATTTTTTCAGCTGCGTTAATGCATGCATTTCCTAGCATAAATGCAGCTTAAACACGCATTGCAGCAAAATACTGGGCAAATGTAGATCTGCACTTAGCCTCAGCGATCCTAAACATCATAATTGACTCCTTAGCAAACCTTTCAATATGACTTAGAATTTGTGCCAGATCAGAACCCTAAACTGCAGACCTCTTCCTCAGATGTAGACGCTCATCAGTGCAGTGTGTGGGAATTCTGATCTGGCTGAATGAGGGCTAAGACAAGATCTGGGGGACAGCTAATTTACTTGTGGAGAGTACTCTGCCAGCCGGCAGTGAGGAGACTTGAAGCCGCAATGCTCCTCTTGGATATTGCATATGCAAATTGTCACTTCAGTGAGGAAGTAGACTTTTAGGATTGCTATCTTTATTAGGTGGCATTAGAGTTTGTTTACTTCGTCACTGAAGTGACAATTTGCATATGCAATTTCCCAGAAGTGCACATGCGGCTTTAAAGGGAACTTGTCAGATCGAGGTAGCCCTCTAACCTATCTCTACCTGTCCCTGCAGCTTTCTATCTAATCCCTAACCATGCCTCTCTGTGCTAAAAGGGCTCTATAATGAGGGAGGAAAAAAAATAAGTTTTATACTTGCAAACTGACTCCAGTTGGAGACTGGAAAGGCTGGCTCTGGGTTACATTCTCCCCTCCTCGCACTGTCTCGACACGCCCCGCTGGGTGCCCACATTCTCCTTGTTTTGTTCCAATATATAAGTAAATAAATATGTTTCTAGCAAAATATGTGTAATTGCAATAATTTTGGGGAGAAATACTTCATTTTCTGGAACAATTTCAGGGGTGCCAGCACTTACGACCATGGCTGCATTAACTTACCATTTTTGTAATGACTTATTCAATCAGTAATATTTTGGCCAATATGTCAGTATTTATAAGCCAAGTCCAAAAATGACTCCAAAACAAGAAAAATCATGGATGTTACATTCATTTTTATTCTGTTGCTTTCAGTCTCAATTCTGACTCACAAATGCTATTGAAATACTGATTGCAGAAATGTTTATACTGCTTATAGTTTTTCAACAAAAGGTGTTTGGATAGTTTGAATAAAAAGATAATTAGAAATAAAATAAAACCTTTAATATGATAATATACATGTAGAGTATCAATGTCTTATTTACATATCACCTAGTAAAGTGATAATGTTATTAATATCAGGGATTACCAAAAGCAATTTTGAAGTTACATAATAAAATAATTTTCAAATTAAAAGGCAGTTAATAATTTAATAGCACTGGGCTTTATCTCAATGCATATTGAAAAAAAGTTTAACATAATTGAACTAGACTTCAGAGGAATCCCTAAAAGAACGTTCTCCAGCTTCAATTTTTTCTTTCTTCCGCTCACAAGTAATAATTAACCTTGACATTTAAAAATAAACTTGAAATTCTGTTCTCACATATTGTTAACAGGGAAGCTTAGTTTAATCATCACTGGGACTTATGCAGCTCAGTGCTTATTGAAGACTAATAGAAGCTCTTTACACTTATTATTCCATTGCTGATTTGATACTAGCATAAATTCCATAATCTTCATAATGGCAGCAATAAGCCAGATGGAAAGGGTTTAAAATTATTTTTTTGTAACATACAGTTGCTGACATAAGGCCCCTTGATAATGATGTTGTTTACATCACAAGTTTCCGCTCTTTGTCTATACCAAATAAAAGTTGTGTGTATTCAGGCTATCATTTACTTATATGATTTTATTGAAAAATGAAATACTAAAATAGCTCTGAAGGTAGTGAAGCAAATTATTTAAATTATTTGAATTGTAAATAATATTTAATATTATTCATGTGCTGTAGTATTCTAATTAGATTGAACTATACTATGGCAGTTCATAATGCCGCAGCTGTTCTTATTCTCATGAATGGTCATACAGTTAATTCCTTCTAAAACTTGTTAATGCATACAAATAATTTAACAATATATACATTTATTTTCTGACCACAAATTGTGCTGCAGACTTAGGGCCACTTCACACTGCGGTATGATCCGGTCCAGTTCTGTCCGGGAGGACCCTGACAGCCGGGGACCGGATCAGCACACAGGACTGGGGGCTATTATGCCCTCCGGTCTGGTGTGCAGCGCACGCAGTTCCCGCTGCTGATAAGTCAGGACCGCGGGCGTCGCCGTCCTGACCTGTGCTGCACACAGGACCGGAGGGCTTAATAGCCCTGCAGTCCTGTGTGCTGATCCGGTTCGCGGCTGTCAGGGTCCTCCCGGACAGAACCGGACCGGATCATGCCGCAGTGTTAAGTGGCCCTTAAACACAAAATAAACCCCACTTATTTTGATAAGATGTTTCTTCCTTAATTTTGGAAAGGTTTATCATTATATGATCATTTAATTAAGCTAAATAAAAAATCAGCCAGAAGGTTGATCAAAATTTACATTGATAGATCTCGTGACATTTTTCCTATTTTCCATCTAAAGCAGTTTGAATTATTTCAGTTTCAAACAATTACAATGATAGGACAAATTCATTAAAGAGGATACACTGTTCTACAGCTAAATGGTTTTAGAGACGAAAACAGTTGAACTTAAAGTAATCTGTTAGCAGGTTTTTAATAGCTCATGTGAGAGCAGTATGATGTGGGCAAAAACACCTTGAATCTAATTATCACATAGAAAAAAATCTGCTCACTGTGATCTCTTCATATAGTGGGAAGTCTAGCTCCAGACTTCCATCATGTTGGATTTTTGTGAACTCCTGAATCTAATTATTTATTTCTTAGATTACTGGGTGCAGTGGTCCTGACACAAACAAGGTTTTAGCTTTAGCTATGCAGCAGAGCTGAAAATACTACCCCAATGTATCATGGTCCAAAGCAGTAGACACGGGTGAACGACTCATGTTCCACGCCTGGACACGTTGCAGTAAATAAAGGGTCACATGTATGTGAGTGTGAAAGCACCTTGGAGTCTGAGATCTTTAGTATTCACTCTGTGACATATTGTGGTCCTTTTGGATCTCACAATAAAGCCGCCAAACCTGGCCTTAACAGCACAATTTCTTTTGTGTACAGTCAAACTTGTGAACAGGGAATAACATGTGAGAAATTCTCTATCTTGCATGTTACAGTATACCAGCTCCTTTTCCAGAGTTAGGCTGGCTTCACACTTGCAGATGGATCTGCAGCGTTTTGCAGATGCATCTGCAAGTGTGAGCATGCTGACCGCGGCCCCTATGTTTATAATAGGGCGCACGCGGTGTGAAAGCTCTCATTCACTCCTATATGTGTACTGTCAGCAGGCGTATGCCTGCTGACAGATCACACACTCCCGTCCGCACTGTGGACGCGAGATGTAGCGCCATGCTGCGGGCGGGAGAGTGTGATCTGTAAGCAGGCATACGCCTGCTGACAGTACACATATAGGAGTGAATGAGAGCTTTCACACCGCGTGCGCCCTATTATAAACATAGGGGCCGCGGTCAGCATGCTCACACTTGCAGATGCATCTGCAAAACGCTGCAGATCCATCTGCAAGTGTGAAGGCAGCCTTATTAGAGACACAGTCTTATTTGCAGCAACATGGACAAGAAACAAACTGGAAAAAAGTTGAATCACCTGTATCTTCTCAGACATAGGGCCACAGGGGTGCATGCGTGTCGCTATATCTCCTATACCCCACCATTTGATTTCCTTCATCCTTAAGGCTACTCTTAGGCTGTGGTCACAGTACCATTTTTCACATGCATTTTTGGAGACCTGCGTTTTCAAAAACGAATGTAAAAAACGCACCCATAAGCCCCCATGTTAAAAAACGCATGCCCTAATAGCCAAAAAGCATGTGTGACTGTCCCATGCGTTTTTGGAGCATATCCAAAAACGCATGCGTTTTTTAATAAGGGGCCTTATGGAAAACGCATGCAAAAACGCATGTACAATTAGTGCCATTCAAAAACGCATGAGTTTCCCATAGGAGCCCATGTTAAAAAAACGCATGCGTTTCCGGAAACGAATGCGTTTTTTTTAACATGGGCTCCTATGGGAAACGCATGCGTTTTTGAATGGCACTAATTGTACATGCGTTTTTGCATGCGTTTCCCATAGGAACCCATGTTATAAAAACGCATGCGTTTTCTACAAATACGCATGCGTTTTTCAAAACGCTCAAAAAAATACTACAAGCACTATTTTTATGTGCAGATTCAAAAACGCAGCCAAAAACCCAGGGAGCCATCAGAGACCTTAAAAAACTCATGCTGACATGAAAAACGCATGTAAAAAAGCATGCGTTTTTAAAAGGCACAAAAAAAACTGTGACCACAGCCTTAGAGATGAAAGCCCTTTTCCCAGTGTCCTCAGCTTGGCACTACCTTTTTCCTTTAAGGTCCCCTTTCAGCTGTCCAATATGGATACTATACTTTAATGCTTTCTCTGAACGAGTCCCCACTGGCCCATAGTCTTTTGCCACCTTTCTGACTGTTACACCTTCAACCAGAGCCTGGTATCCCTCTCCACTGATTCATCTATCCTTTTACTTTTTCTTATTTCCACACACTTTTTAACTGCCCATGATCAAGGTGCTCCCTGTTAACTAGTTACTACATCTCCTCCCACTACAGGACAGACAACTCTTGAAAATGTACATAACAATGTTATCTAATCTTTAAGAATTTATGCTATAATTGATAAGATATACTAGTGTTCCCAAACTCCAGTCCTCAAGAGCCAACAGTAGTGCATGTTTTCAGGATTTCCTCAACTTTTCATAGGTGATTAAATTATCACCTGTGCAATACTAAGGAGAGCATGAAAACATTACTGTTGGTGGCTCCTGAGGACTGGAGTTGGAGAACACTGGTAAAGACAATCAGTAAATGATTTGTAAGGCTGCCTTCACACTTGCGTTTGAAACGCAGCGCACCAAACGCAGCCAAATGCTTGTGCACATGCGTGTTTAACATGGGAACGCATATGCCTTCGTATGGCTGCGTTTGGCCGCATTTGCATTCGGATGCGCATAATGTATGCGCCCTCTGACCGCACTCCAAACGCAGCATGCAGCATTTTTTTTGTGCGTTCGCAGCGCTTGTTTTATCTGCAAGCGCCCGCAAGCGCACAAAAAATGCACGGATCTCAATGGATCCGCAGTGTCCTCTGCATGACAGCGCCGGAGAATGCTGCGGATCTCATTGAAATCTCCCCCGGCGGCCACCAGGAGATCATGCAGAGCCACAGCTGATCTCCCGCCAGTGTCAGTGGGGAGATACAGCTGATCTGACAGCTGTTTAAATCTCCCGCACTGACACCGAATAGGTGATGTCGGCGCGGGAGATTTGAAGCAGCGATAAGCTGTTTCTTATCTCCTGCACTGATATCACCCTATTCGGTGTCAGTGCGGGAGATTTAAACAGCTGTCAGATCAGCTGTATCTCCCCGCTGACACCGACGGGAGATCAGCTGTGGCCGGGAGGAGAAGATCTCTGCTGCTGATCTCCTCCTCCCGGCTGCCCCCAGAGGCAGCTGATTGGCTGCCTGGGCACCATACTAATGTGAACGCATGCAAAGATTCTCCGCTGCGTTCACATTAGTATGGGCTGCGGTTGCCTGCGTTTGTGTCTGTATGCCCTCCGCATGCAGACACAAACACAAGTGTGAAGGCAGCTTAAGATGCCGACTCTCAGCTGTTGCCATTGAAGAGTGTGGCACTGGTGCAAATTATGCTTTCTTTTTAGTAACTCTTGAAGGTTTCACATGTTTTTTATTTCCCACAAGTTATATTTTTTTGTAGAAGAAGTTCAAAATATTGCAGAGTTTTTCTATATCTATATAAAGACACACACACAGACTGGAGTAGGATGTAACTCCAATAAATTTGGCATATGCCTAAAAATCAATTCCTCACATCTTTGTTGGTTTGTGTGGCAGAAAATAAAATCTATGCCAGTTCTCAGCTGCTTTTGAAAAGTTACAAGATGGGAAGTGGTGGGAATTCAAGAGTGTAAATGAGGCTTGCATAAAAAATTATTATGTATATTTTTTAATGGCAGGGGAAAGTTTCATCTTTGAAACCTAGTTAGTAGAAGTTAAAACATTTACAAATACACATTTCACCAAGACTGAAAATTCATGGTCAAATCAATTAAAGACAATTCTATAACCCTTTCCAGCAGAAGATGTATATTACCTCTAGATATGGAATAATCTACCAAAACAGTAATTTATTATATGTATAGTCCAGTGATTGTGTGGGAGCATTAGCTTACATATTCTGATAATGTCCATTTCTGAGTAAGCCACCAATCACCACAAGACTTTATGAGCTTGTCACAGTGTTATAGTATGAATCCTAAGCAGACAAAGACAGAAAACTAATAAATTACTGCCCTCATTCCAAGCAAATAAAAAATTCATTATAATGACAGCACACAGCATATGTATTAAGTTTACCGTAATATACGGTAATAGGAGATCCACCTAGGTAATTAAACCTATATGCAGTACTACCCTATATAGTCTGAACATAGAGAATCGAGCATAGCGCAGTCTTAAACAAAGAATATACATTGTCCTCTGCACACGTGATTTGTTCTGATGAAGCATTGTTTAATCTACATAAGCTAAGTTGTGATCAATTTTCTCTTAGCATCTTTCAGTGCCTACTTTTTCATATGAAACTATCTTATGTCTGCCAAATATGAGTTTACAATACTACTGCTGAATAATTCATTCTTAACCCTTTCATCCCCCAGCCTGTTTTGACCCTAATGACCAGACCATTTTTTCCAATTCTGACCATTGTAATTTTATGAGGTTATAGCTCTGGAACGCTTCAATGGATCCCAGTGATTACAAGTCTGTTTTAGTGACATATTGGACTTAATGTTAGCAATAAATTTAGGACAATATCTCTTGCATTTTATAGAAAAAATAATTGTTTTTGTTGCAGTATTCTAAAAGCTGTAACCTTTTTATTTTCTTTGCTGACCGAGCCATTTTGCAGTATGTTTTTTTGCAAGAGAAGATAATGTTTCCAGTGACACAATTTTTATTTCCATGCGACTTTTTGATTGTGTTTTATTCCACTTTGTTTGGTGGTATGGGGAAAAAGGCTAGTGTTTTAGCAGCATTTTTATTTTTTTTTTCAGTGTTCACCGAAGGGGTTAGGGCCCTTTCACATCTGCGTTTATTTGAAATCGCGGCAGATGCGGTGAAAAAAACGCATCTGCCACGATTGCCGCATAACCGATGCACTTGCGGCGCGGTTGCGGTAATCCCCATAGAAAGTATAGGGGGACTTGCGGCAGGTGCGGCAAGTGCGGTTTTGCACTTGCGGCAGGTGCGGCCGCGAAAAAAAACGCGGTCAGCTAGTGCAGCGGTTATGCGGCAATCGCGGCAGATGCGGTTTTTTCACCGCATCTGCCGCGATTTCAAATAAACGCAGATGTGAAAGGGCCCTTAACTAGTACTACAGTTGTGAGTGCTGTGCAGTTTTTTTTCTCTTTTTGTATCATATGGAGATGCTGGCTCCATGCTGCAATTGCACCCTCATTGACCACAGGTGATCTAGGGTCAAGATGGAGTCTGCCCACTAAGAGGTGGGAGGGTGGACAAGGAGGACAGGGATGTCAGCGATAGGACTCATCAGACCTGAAGTCACTTTGTCGCAGTTGATGAGCAAGCAGACATTGGCCAATGTATGTACCAAGAACTTCAGAAATAAAAAGATAAGATTTTTGAGTTTTTTGAAAAAAACGTAAGTTTTTAAACTTTTTTCTCATATACATATAGCTTGTTAGCATTTGTACGTCATTGGTAGTAACTGAGTGCTGCAGAGAACTTTTTCTAGTTATTTGACCCAGCGTCCCTGCTGGCACCAGTTCACATTTAGTCTGTGAGTGCTGTGCAGTTTTTTTTCTCTTTTTGTATCATATGGAGATGCTGGCTCCATGCTGCAATTGCACCCTCATTGACCACAGGTGATCTAGGGTCAAGATGGAGTCTGCCCACTAAGAGGTGGGAGGGTGGACAAGGAGGACAGGGATGTCAGCGATAGGACTCATCAGACCTGAAGTCACTTTGTCGCAATTGATGAGCAAGCAGACATTGGCCAATGTATGTACCAAGAACTTCAGAAATAAAAAGATAAGATTTTTGAGTTTTTTGAAAAAACGTAAGTTTTTAAACTTTTTTCTCATATACATATAGCTTGTTAGCATTTGTACGTCATTGGTAGTAACTGAGTGCTGCAGAGAACTTTTTCTAGTTATTTGACCCAGCGTCCCTGCTGGCACCAGTTCACATTTAGTCTGTGAGTGCTGTGCAGTTTTTTTTCTCTTTTTGTATCATATGGAGATGCTGGCTCCATGCTGCAATTGCACCCTCATTGACCACAGGTGATCTAGGGTCAAGATGGAGTCTGCCCACTAAGAGGTGGGAGGGTGGACAAGGAGGACAGGGATGTCAGCGATAGGACTCATCAGACCTGAAGTCACTTTGTCGCAGTTGATGAGCAAGCAGACATTGGCCAATGTATGTACCAAGAACTTCAGAAATAAAAAGATAAGATTTTTGAGTTTTTTGAAAAAACGTAAGTTTTTAAACTTTTTTCTCATATACATATAGCTTGTTAGCATTTGTACGTCATTGGTAGTAACTGAGTGCTGCAGAGAACTTTTTCTAGTTATTTGACCCAGCGTCCCTGCTGGCACCAGTTCACATTTAGTCTGTGAGTGCTGTGCAGTTTTTTTTCTCTTTTTGTATCATATGGAGATGCTGGCTCCATGCTGCAATTGCACCCTCATTGACCACAGGTGATCTAGGGTCAAGATGGAGTCTGCCCACTAAGAGGTGGGAGGGTGGACAAGGAGGACAGGGATGTCAGCGATAGGACTCATCAGACCTGAAGTCACTTTGTCGCAGTTGATGAGCAAGCAGACATTGGCCAATGTATGTACCAAGAACTTCAGAAATAAAAAGATAAGATTTTTGAGTTTTTTGAAAAAACGTAAGTTTTTAAACTTTTTTCTCATATACATATAGCTTGTTAGCATTTGTACGTCATTGGTAGTAACTGAGTGCTGCAGAGAACTTTTTCTAGTTAGTACTACAGTTGTATAGAGCTGATTGTGGCGATACCAAATATATGTACTTTTTTATTTATTTTTTCACATAAATATACATATTTATGAGTGGTATATTTTTTGGCTCCTTATTTTTTGTGGGTTTTTAAAAAAATGGTTTTATATTTATTACTTTTTCATTTTTTGTACTTTAACAACACCTTTTATTCGTCTGAGTGTTGATATAATCACGTGCAATGCACTATGGTGTGCACTGCACTCCATTGCCATGTGACCCCAGAATCGTCATGACGGTGACCCCATGTTAGCAGAGCAATGATCACATCTCTGTGATCATGTCTCAGTGGTCATGATCGCTTGGGAGGGGAGCACCCTCTTCTCCCCATCACCTACATGCTGCAGTCACTATTAAACATCAAGGAGTGGCATAATTGCCGATGCTGGCAGTGGGTGCTGGATCTCAGCTGTCATATCACTTGGAGACCTTGCAGCGATAACAGAGACACACAAAATCTCCATGATGTCCCTCATATGCTAAAGGTCAGGAATGCACCAACTTATATAACATAGTGGGTAATGTCGAGTTGTGAAGGGGTTAAAAGTAAATAAACACAGAAAATAATCGCGTGACATGTATAAAATCTCATTAAAATAATCCAACACTAAAGCTGACCACTACGTCTCAAGTAAAATAACTAGGTTGATCTGAAAATCATCCACATATTGTATGAATTTTTCTTTCCTATGCAGATTTAATAGTATTACTAAGTAGTTAAACATTGATATCTAATAATAACCATATTATCGTCTTTTATGACCCTGTATTTGTACACTAAGCAGACATCATATAGGGTGCTGCAGAAGCAAAATTTGTCTGTTTCCTATTCCTGAGCTCATTAGATACAAAATGAAAATATTTATTTATTTTACCTACTTATGTAGGACAGATAAATCCATAGTGCTTTACATACATTAGCAATACTGTCCACATTGGGCTAAGGAACTAAATTACTTATCAGTATATCTTTCAATCACTGGTGAACACAGACAAAAAATGGCCCCTATGCAAGAACTATATATGGGCCCTCCCAGGAACTCTTCAAAATGCACAATTTCTCCTGCTTAGGAGATAAAAATGGGCCCTCTTACCTTTTGGGTTATTGTGTGGTTTCACAAACCATGTCAAAGATATGTCCATCCTGTCTTCAAGTATGAGAAGAAATCGTAGTAACTGGAGGAAACCCACACAAACATGGGTAGAACATATAAAAACATTGTAGATGTTATTTGTGGGTTTAAAACCAGGACCTTATCATGGCAAGTTAAAAGCATAATGGCCCCCATGCAGTCTGTTACATCATATTGTGACACATTGAAAGCACCAGCTTCTGATGATAGCGACACATTGCATCTATGTCACAAACACTAGCATCAAGCACCAGTGGCGTAACTACTTTGATGCGGGCCCGGTGCAGGATTAGCCCGGTGGGCGGGGTGCTAGTAGAAATTTTCAGGTGATGACTTGTCCCCCCCTCACATGAGAGTGGGGGGGGTGTGGGGGGTTGGGGGGGTGCTAGTGGAATTTTCCCAGCTGCCTGTCACTTACCACTAGCGCCGTAAGCCTCCAGCATCCCGCGGTCGGCAGTGAGGAGGAGAGGAGGGGCGGGCAGTGCTGCAGGAAGTGAGGCTTCTCTCACTTCCCGTCCTCCCTCCTCTCCGGCCTGCGCCACCGCGGTCCACGGCCGGCTGTAAACACGGGACACGGGGCCCCCCAGGGGGCTGGCCCGATCTCAGCCGCGACTGCTGCGACCGCGGTAGTTACGCCACTGTCAAGCACTGCACAACCATAGCAATAAAGCTTTTATCTTTTCTTCTTTCTGATATATTTCACAGTATATGTATTTTAGTATAGATGAATAATATAGAGATCTCATTGTACAAATGTCTCCTCAGATATGTACAGTTGTGCTCAAAAGTTTACATACCTGGCTTTTTTGGCCTTTTTTCAGATTTTCAGAGAATATGAATGTTAACACAAAAACCTTTTTCCATTCATGATTTGGTGAAGTCATTTATTGTCAACCTACTGTGTTTTCTCTTTTTAAATGATGATACAACCAAAAACATCCAAATTACACTGAACAAATGTACACACACCCTGGTGATTTTGGCCTAATAACATGCACAGAAGTTGACACAAATGGATTTGAATGGCTAATAAAGGTAACATCCGCATCTGTGACCTGTTTGCTTGTAATCAGTTTGTGCATAAAAGCTGAGTGAGTTTCTGGATTCCAGACAGACTCTTACATCTTTCATCCAGCCACTGAAGTTTCTGGATTATGAGTCATGGAGAAAGCAAAAGAATTGTCAACGGATCAATGGGAAAGGATAGTTGAACTGTATAAAACAGTAAAGGGATATAAAAAAGATATCCAAGGAATTGATCATGGCAGTCAGCAGTGTTGAAACTGTGATTAAAAAATTGAAAATCAGGGGCTCTGTAAAAACCAAACCACGATCAGGTAGACTAACAAAAATTTCGGCCACAACTACCAAGAACATTGTTTGGAGGCAAAGGAACACGCACAAATAACATCAGCTGAAATGCAAGACTTAGTGAAAACTAGTGGTGTGGCTGTTTCAAGATACACAATAATAAGGCACTTGAAGAAAAATGGGCTGCATGGTCAAGTTACCAGAAGAAAGCCATTGACTACGCAAATGCCACAAAGTATCTTGCCTACAATATACAAAACAGCATAGAGACAAGCCTCCAAACTTCTGAATAAGGTCATTTGGAGTGATGTGACCAAAACAATTTTTTTGGCTGCAATCATAAACGTTACGTTTAGAGAGGTGCAAACAAGGCTTATGATGAAAGGAACACCATTCCTACTGTAAAGCATGGAGGTGGATCGCTGATGATGTGGGGATGTGTGAGCTGCAAAGGTACAGGAAACAAAGTTGAAGGAAAGATGAATACAGCATGGTATCAGCAAATACTAGAGGCAAATTTGCACTCATCAGCCCAAAAAGCAGGCGCATAGTAACAAGTTTTAGGATACAATTATACAATAATTTATAATGTTCTGTGTACATGGTTGAAATATAGATGTTCTCTGGATTCATTTGCTGTACGTTCCAACATAACAATGATCCAAAACACAAGGCCAAGTTGACATGTCATTGGCCACAGCAGAACAAAGTGAAGGTTCTGGAGGGGCCTTCTCAGTTTCCTGACCTCAATATCATTGAGCCACTTTGAGGAGAGCTCAAGCGAGCAGATCATGCAAGAAAGCCCAGGAATTTACAGTACCTGGAGGCTTATTACCAAGAAGAATGGCCAGCTTTATCATCTTAGAAAATAAAGATCCACAGCTACCCTACCACTGAAGACTTCAATCTGTCATTGATGTTAGAGGGGGCAATAGACAGTATTAAGAACTGGGGTATGCAAACATTTGATGAGGATCATTTGAATGTTATTGGTTGTCATTATGATTTAAAAAGGGAAAACGAGGTTTTCAAATTTTATTGAAGAAACCTCAAATAGATAATAGTATAGTCTTCAAAATTACAAGAAAACTCTAAATGCACTGTTCCAAATTATTAGGCACAGTAGAGTTTCTAAACATTTGATATGTTTGAAAGAACTGAAAATGCTCATTTGTTGAATTTGCAGCATTAGGAGGTCACATTCACTGAAATAAAAAAGTTATTTAACTCCAAAACATCCTAACAGGCCAAGTTACATGTTAACATAGGAACCCTTCTTTGATATCACCTTCACATTTCTTGCATTCATTGAACTTGCTAGTTTATGGAGAGTTTCTGCTTGTATTTCTTTGCATGATGTCAGAATAGCTTCCCAGAGCTGCTGTTTTGATGTGAACTGCCTCCCACCCTCTTTTGCTTGATTATACTCCAAAGGTTCTGTATAGGGTTGAGGTCAGGGGAAGATGGTGGCCACACCATGAGTTCATCTCCTTTTATGCCCATGACAGCCAATGACACAGAGGTATTCTTTGCAGCATGACATGGTGCATTGTCATGCATGAAGATGATTTTGCTCCTGAAGGCATGTTTTTGCTTTTTGTACCATGGAAGAAAGTTCTCAGTCAGAAACTCTATATACTTTGCAGAGGTCATTTTCACACCTTCAGGAACATTAAACGGGCCTACCAGCTGTTTCCCAATGATTTCGGTCCAAAACATAACTCCTCCACCTCTTGCTGATGTCGCAGCCTTGTTGGGACATGGTGGCCATCCACCAACCACTATTCCATCCATCTGGACCATCCAGGGTTGCTCGGCACTCATTAGTAAACAAGACTTTTTGAAAATTAGTCTTCATGTATGTCTGGGCCCACTGCAACTGTTTCTGCTTGTGAGCACTTTTTAGGGGTGACCAAATAGTAGGTTTATGCACCACAGCAAGCCCTTGAAGGATCCTTCACCATGAGGTTTGAAGGACTCCAGAGGCACCAGCAGCTTCAAATATCTGTTTGCTGGTTTGTAAGGACTTTTTAGCAGTTGCTCTCTTAATCAGATGAACTTGCTTGGCAGAAAACCTTCCTCATTCTGCCTTCATCTGCACAAACACATCTGTGCTCAGAATCAGCCACAAATCTCTTCACAGTACGATGAACCCACTTAAGTTTTTGTGCAATATCTGAGCAACTTATGTGGGTTTTAGACACCACCTCATGCTACCTCTAGGCGTGACAGCCATGAAAAAATGCTAAATTGACCAAAACAACATCCAAAAAGGATGAGAACAGAGAAATGGTCTGTCATCACCACAACTCCTTTATAAGAGCTGTCTTGCTAATTGCTTATCATTTCCACTTGTTATCTGTTCCATTTGCACAACAGCAGGAGAAATTAATTTACAATTAATGTTGCTTCATAAGTGAACAGATAGTTTTCACAGAACTGTGCTTGACTTGGAGTAATTGTGTCGTTTAAGTGTTCCCTTTATTTTTTTGAGAAGTATATTTTATTTGTATGTAGATAAGATAAAAAATATTTGTGTGTATATCAATATGGTTTGGCTACACAGGGCCTAAGAGGGCTACTACCACCTTCAAACAAGTTGCATACTGACGGGCTATTAGATTGAAACTTGCCCATGTAATGTTCTTGCACATGAGACTCTGTCATGTCTTTCCATATGCATTGTGTAATATATATATATGTATGTATATATATATATATATATATATATATATATATATATATATATACATACACCATGTTCCAAATTATTATGCAAATTGGTTTTAAGTGTCAAAGTTTTTTTTTTTTTGTCAATGAAACCCATTGATGGTATTGTGTCTCAGGGTTCTTTGGATCACTGAAATCAATCTCAGGTACCATTGATAATTAGCTTGGCAGGTGAGCCCAATAAGAGGAAAAATAGTCATTACACAATACTAAGAGGGCCACAGTTTTCAAGTAACATGGGAAAGAAAAAGGATCTCTCTGCTGCTGAAAAGAAACAAATAGTGCAATGCATTGGACATGGGATGAAAACATTAGATATTGCACGAAAACGTAAGCGTGATCATCGTACTGTAAAAAGATTTGTGGCTGATTCTGAGCACAGACATATTCGTGCAAATAAAGGAAGAATGAGGAAGGTTTCCACCAGGCAAGTTAATCGGATTAAAGTCCCATTTAGACGGTACGAGATCGTGAACTATATCGCTGAAACGTCACGGGTTTGGAGTCGTTCAAATGACATCGTCAGGATGTCATTGCGTGTTACACCGAGATACGACTACGATGAATCGTTGGATCGCTGATCGCAGATTTGAGAACATGTTCTCAATTCAAACGATCCTCGATCAGCCAATCTACTGCATCATTGTGTGTGACACTGCGATAATGATGTCCTTAATGACTTTTCCTATTCACAACAGTGAACAAGTATCATTTCCTGGGTTGTGCGAACGATAGCTTCTCGCCACATCGTTGGTGCATCGTCCACTATATCTAGATGTGTGACATCTCACCAACAATGTAAAAAAGATGTCCTAACGACCCGCGCACCCATGAGATGTTTGGTGATATCTTAACGATATTGAAGCGTGTAACGGTACCTTTAGAGAGCAGCTGCTAAAAACACCTTACAAACCAGCAAACAGATATTTGAAGATGCTGGTGCCTCTGGAATCCCTTGAACCTCAAGGTGTAGGATCCTTCAAAGGCTTGAAGTGGGCCCAGACATACATGAAGACTAATTTTCAAACAGTTTTGTTTACTTAAGAGTGCCGAGCAACCTTCAATGGTGCAGATGGATGGAATAGTGGATGGTTGGTGGATGGCCACCATGTCCCAACAAGGCTGCGACGTCAGCAAGGAGGTGGAGGAGTTATGTTTTGGTCCGGAATCATTGGGAAACAGCTGGTAGGCCCTTTAAGGTTCCTGAAGGCGTGAAAATGACCTCTGCAAAGTATATAGAGTTTCTGGCGGAGAACTTTCTCCATGGTACAAAAAGCAAAAACATGCCTTCAGGAACAAAATCATCTTCATACATGACAATGCACCATGTCATGCTGCAAAGAATACCTCTGTGTCATTGGCTGCTATGGGCATAAAAGGAGATAAACTCATGGTGTGGCCACCATCTTCCCCTGACCTCAACCCTATACAGAACCTTTGTAGTATAATCAAGAAAAAGATCTATGAGAGTGGGAGGCAGTTTACATCAAAACAGCAGTTCTGGGAGGCTATTCTGACATCATGAAAAGAAAGATAAGCAGAAACTATCCAGAAACTCACAAGTTCAATGGATGCAAGAATTGTGAAGGTGATATCAAAGAAGGGTTCCTATAATAACATGTAACTTGGCCTGTTAGGATGTTTTGGAGTTAAATAGCTTTTTATTTCAGTGAATGTGACCTCCTAATGCTGCAAATTCAACAAATGAGCATTTTCAGTTCTTTCAAACATATCAAATGTTTAGAAACTCTACTGTGCCTAATAATTTGGAACAGTGCATTCAAAGTTATTTTTAATTTTGAAGATTATACTGTTATCATTGGGAGGTTTCTTCAATAAAATTTGATGTGTACTCTAATGGGTGATGACTTTTATTACACTGACTATCATTTGCACCGACCAATTTTTAAGATCAGAGAAAAAGAACATTTGCATAATGATTTGGAACATGGTGTAAGGGAAAAGTAGTGTAATGCATGACCATATTCGGTTTCCACTAGGGGTCAACTCAGTTATATGGGATGTAGGCTGTACCACAATACAAAAAATTTCAAAACTCAACTCTCCCTCCCAACCCTCCCTACCCCGGAAGTGTTTTGCTTATTACTGCATGTTTGTGGCTGGAGAGCTGAACTTTCCAATCACTGTCCTCCAATAAGATTTTGGTCAAGTTTATGTCCTGAACATAACTTTAAATAAAGTACGACTGAACGCACAGAACCCAAACATCCACAAGTCCACTCATCTCAACTCTGCAGTTTACCCCATATCTGCAGTGTTAGGGCATCAAGGGGATGTCCACTACTAGGACAACATGTTACGAATCAACTTATGTCCCCCTCTTAAAAAAATAAACCCTGTACTCACCTTCTGTGCTTCTGCCATTTCCACGCTGTTGGTAACTGCAGCTCAGGGCTCACTTGACATGGCATTAAGCGATCCCTGTGTGCAATCACTGCCGGCTTCCTTCTCTCCGCCCTTGAACCAAACACAGGAAGTGAGCATCAAGACTATACTTTTGAATTTCATTAAAATTTTACATCGTCATTTTTTTATCTCTCTAGGTGTACAGATTTAATAAAGATACATATAAAGTAGACATATACTTGAGTGAGGAGTTTGGAATGTACACTTGTTGATTTTTTTTTTAAATAGGTACAGTGTATCTAATCTTCAATTCTGGTAACATTTTTAGCCATAAGTACAATACAAAAGAATATTGTAGTACCGTGTTAGGCCTCTTTCATATCAGCGGTTTTGCACTGATCGCGGCAGTTGCGGTGAAAAAAACGCAACTGTCGCGATTACTGCATAACGGCTGCACTTGCGGTTTACTTGCGGCAAGCCCCATAGAATGTCTATGTGGGCTTGCGGCAGGTGCGGCAAGTGCGGTGATGTGAAAGGGGCCTTAGCCAGAAAAATCAAAGTAAATACTTAAGTCCCAAAAAAATGGGGTTGAGAAAAGTGTTAGGATGAATCTGCATAAACATACAATAAAAAATGAGCTGGACACGCTTGTAGAAATACAATTCTCTAAACCCGGACGCAACATGGCAGTCCTAAAAGTCCTAATATTGAAAGGTCACTTTAAAAAGGATAGGGAACAAAAAATCCTGGACTTCAAGTTAATAAGGATGTTTCAATCTCTAACAAAAGGTCTCAATTTGACATCTGAGTTTATAAGTCATTACATAGACACAATTAACACCTCCACAAGTATATTTCCTGATGTTTAAAAGACTACTTCCACCTCATCTGCATCAGTTAAGGTACCATTACACACAGAGATATCTGTGCAGACATTGCTTGCAACTCACTGATTGCAGTGAAATCATGGACACATTGTTCCATTTTGTACACGGCAACAAAATGGAACAATATGTCCATGATTTCACTGCAACCAGTGAGTTGCAAACAATCTCTGCACAGATATCTCTGTATGTAACGGTACCTTACCACTGACTTTAATTCAATTTCCTTAGCCCACCTTTTATTAGTATCCCCTCATGTCCTGCTGTATTATATATTTAAATGTCTCAGTAATTCATTTGTAATATTGTCTGATGAAGGAGCCATGTGAGCTTTGAAAGCTTACAAATATAATTTTTTTGGTTAGCCAATAAAGGTATCACTTCTAGACTACTTTTCTCATCCCCTATTTTTTGGGACTTAAGTATTTATAGCCATAAGTATACATTTTAATTTGTTTGTTTTACAAAAGGATGACCGCATGTATAAAGTACTGATTGTCATTTTGACAATGTGCCAATTGTTTGCTTTTACTTTACTTTTAGAAAATACGTAGATATTTTAATATCAAACTGTTATCAATTATTTAGGTTTTATACGCACTCATTAAAAATGGGAAAATTGTCCTAGCTACCAAGCGCAAAGTGTTGAGAGAACCCTGGCAGCAAAATAGTTAATAGAAAGAGGAAAAACACAAATATGTTGTTTTACTGAATAGTTCCTGATTTTAGAAGAAAACTGTTCTTTAAACTGTACATTGTAGACTAGCAGCTACCCTGCATGTCAGCCGCTATATTGTAACATCTCTAGCATCTGTTAATGGTTTGGTTTTATTACATTGATTGCCTTTCAGGATACCATTTCAGACTATTTTGAGTTTTCGAGCTCAAGGCCAGAAGCTGCTTCCAAGTTTTTGCAGTTGACTTTTGTCTCCTCTTTGTGAAATTACGCACTGAAGATAGTAGTAAAGACGGAATAGCTGAACATCTTATCAGGCAATCAATAACAATCAAGAAAACTTTTTCCGAAGACATATTCTACAATGAAGGACAGAACGGTAAAAAAAAGATGTCCCCCACCCCTTTAATTCTGATTTCTTTTCATTTGTAAGAAGCAATAGGGCATGTTAAATATGCCTCATCTAATTTGGCTTGATTTAAATTAGATTTACTTGGCAAAGTTGCTGCCACTGAGTTAGTTTTCTGGATTTGATAGCTTCCATAAAAACATCATTGATTTACATATGCATCCATAGCTGCAGCAAAGGCAAAATAAAACACTTTATATAAATGTTCATCTTGGAATTACATCAGGATTTTCCAGAATTTAACTAAAATATCTCTGCATTTTGCATAAAGTTCCGCAACTGCATGTACTGTAATTGTTTTAATTTATTTCACTGTTCCAGAAAGGGCTTGAGCCTATAACTTTAGATTTTTTTAAGATATGGTATGTGAGATTTACATCCCCATAAAGGCCTTTCTAATTGAATAGCATTAAAATGTAGAAGTAAATCTCCGGCAAGATAAACTGGCAGCTAATTTGTTTATATAACCACAGCATGCTAATGACCAGATGTGATCTCTCAGTTTTGTAAATGAGAATAAATTGAGATTGGTCTGAAGTTTAGGTACATTTTAATTTTACAGAGCTAATTTGTATTGATATTTATAATAAACTCAGCCCTTGTGGTGCGCTGAATTTTGCTGAAGCAAAGAAAAAGATTGTCACTTTAATTACACTATTTCCTGTAACAAATGTGCCTTTTAAAAGTTCCAGCTTTTACGCTTTAAGGAGCAATCATACAAGCAATCTTCTGTCAGTCTAAATTTGTTTTACCTGTATATTTTTATAATACGTCAATGAGAAAACAGCCCAGCAGCCATCAAAAAATTACATTAAGTCATTAAAGATAAAAAATGGGCCAAAAACATAATTTAAAAATACGGATTTACTTTGTATACCAGTCATTTTGAATTTAAGATTTCAATTTTAGAATTTTAAATACTGACTCACGGCTATGGAATGCACAAGCACTGGGCTAGATGATTTCATACTAAATTTAGTGTCTCTACCCCAATTTACCTACCTATCAAGGCCCAAAAAGAAAGCAAGAATGCAATAATATAGAGTCATATTTTATTCACAATGGAATACATATCAGAAGTGGATAGTTAGATATTTTCCCTTTACCATCATGCAGCATCCCTTTCTTTTACAACTGTCTGGTACCATCTGGGAAAAGAGTCAAATTGCTAGAGTTTTGTTGGAAGAATTGTGTCCCTTTCTTGTTTGATATATAATCCCTGCTGCTCAATAATCCTGGGTCTTCTTTGCCAGATTTGTCAGCTCATAATGCTATTAGTTAAATGGTCTTGACTGCAGTTTGCATCATGTGGTTTAGCATTGTCTTGCTGATATATAAATGAACTTTACTAAAAGAAGCATTGTCTGGATTGAAGGACATACTATTATAAAATTTATATATATGCTCTACATTGATAGTGCCTTTTCAGATATGCTAGTTACCTATGGTAAAGGTATTAATCAGGGTGTATCTACACAAGTTGCAGGGGTTGGAATCACAGCCAAGTCCTTAAACCCAGGGGCTCAAAATTCACTTATGCCTTTAAACAGAAAACAATGCTATTAAAGATTTGCAATACTCAGGTACCTTGTTGAACTTTTGAATTGGGGGCCATGAGCCTCAACTTATGCCATTGACAATATTGAGACCCCATATTGTTAGAGGTGCATGCTTCTGAACCATGTTTTGGTAAGCTGAATGGTCCCTTTCTCTGCTTTGACTTTGTAGGACATGGCGGTTCCAGAAAGAATTTCAAATATTGAGTCACCAAACCATAGAATAGCTTATCATTTTACCTCAGTTCATTTCAAATGAGCTTTGCTCCAGTGAAGAATAACTGAGAATGGATTTAATTATTCAGTAATAGTCCATCCCAATATTAGGGTACTTTCACCTCAGCGGTTTTTGCCGTTCGCAGCAGATGCGGTGAAAAAACCGCATCTGCCGCGATTAACGCATAACCGCTGCACTTGCGGCACAGTTGTGGCAAGCCCCATGCAATGTCTATGGGGCTTGCGGTAAGTGTGCGGCAGGTGCGGCAAGTGCGGTTTCGGCACTTGCGGCAGGTGCGGCCGCGAAAAAAACCGCGGTCAGCAGTGTTTTTTTTTGCGGCCGCACCAGCCGCCAGTGCCGATACCGCACTTGCTGCACCTGCCACAAGCCCGCATAGACATTCTGGGGCTTGCCGCAACTGTGCCGCAAGTGCAGCTGTAATGCTTTAATCACGGCAGATGCGTTTTTTTCACCGCATCTGCCGCGATCGGCGAAAACCGCTGATGTGAAAGCAGCCTTAGAGCATCAAATTATTAAATACAGTATGCAATGTACCTATAGCGGAATACTCAATAAAATATTAGTTTATTGTTAAAACTTTAAAATTCCTTGAAAAATATAACGTATACACTCGAGTATAAGCTGACCCAAGTATAAGCAGAGATCCCTAATTTTACCACCAAAAACTGGGAAAACTTATTGACTTGAGTATAAGCCAAGGGTGGGAAATGCAGCAGCCCCCATCCTGGTAAATAGCCCCCCATCGCAATAGATAGCCCCTAAAACTGTATATAGCCCCCATCCTGGTATCTAGCCCCACATCACTTTATATAACCCCCTCATCACTGTATATGATCCCATATCACTGTACATATCCCCTCTTATCCTAGTATATAGCCTCTCATCACTTTATATAGCCCCCCTCCTCCTGGTATATAGCCCCTCATCATTGTCTATATCCCCCCTCATCACTTATATAGCCCCCTCTTCACTGTATATAGCCCCACATCACTGTATAGAGCCTATTTCATCCTGGCATATAGCCCCTCACCACTGTATATAGCCTCCCAAGCTGGATCATGACCCCCTTTACTGTTTATATAGCCCCCATCAGAGTATATAGCTCCCCAAGCTGGTCTATGACCCCCCATTTAATGTGTACCTAACTCCTATCACTGTATATGGCCCTCATGCTGCTGTACACAATAAAACAATACATTTAAATTCCCTTTCCGTCACATCCCAGCAGGCACCATGGCATCCTCCAGTCTTCCTGCTTGTGCCAATATCTAATCATATGAATGTCACAGCAGTGACGTTATCGCTGCACCAGTCACATGATTAGATGTCGGCACAAGCAGGAAGACCGGAGGATGCCACGGCGCCTGCTGGGTTGCAATGGAGAGCTAAAGGGCCTGTCACACGCATCAATATCGCCTGCACGATATCGGCTGCACGTGACGTTGCAGCGATATTGACGCGTGTGACATACTGAATCAACCAGCGATAAATCGCTGGTTGATCATCACCAGGTTTCAGAATCAGTCCTAAAACCTGGCGATTGTCGCCCGGTGGACACGCAGCATCGCTGCGTGTGACACCGGGAGTAGCGATATTCCAGCTCCCAGCGCCTGTCACAAGCGCTGGGAGCCGGTATCCAAGGTAAACTGCGGGTATCTAGGCAGCGCGCGCTGCCTAGATACCCGACGTGTACCTTAGTTACCAGCCTCCTCCGCTCACCGGCTGGTATCTAAGGTACACTGCGGGTAACTAGGGTCCCTAGTTACCCGCTGTGTACCTTAGATACCAGCCGGTGAGCGGAGGAGGCTGGTAACTAAGGTACACGTCGGGTATCTAGGCAGCGCGCGCTGCCTAGATACCCGCAGTTTACCTTGGAGACCAGCCTGCTCCCGCTTCCAGCAGGCTGGCAGCGGGAGCAAGACATCGTGGAAACGATATTTAAATCGTTTCCACGATGTTTCTGGTCAATTGATCGCTGGTGAGTCTGCCTGTGTGACAGCTCACCAGCAATCAGCCGTCAATGTCGTCAGCGATCATCTCGCTGACGACATTGACGCGTGTGACAGGCCCTTAAGTTAAATCGTTTATTATTTTATTGTGTGCTGTAGCATGGGGGGCATATATAGTGAAGGGGGGTTAGTATACTTAGTATAATGCAATGTGCGCCGCTCCTGCCCACCTTTCAGCACCGGCTTCAGCGTTGAAAGGTGACGGACAGGGAGATGCAGTGCATATTATATTATACTAATAAGCGGGACCACGTGACCTCCTGCTGCCTCTGCAGGCCCCTCCAGCCTCCGGTCTCCGCCCCCTATAGCAAACAGGACTAACTCGAGTATAAGATGAGGGGAGCACTTTTCAGCACAAAAAAGTGCTTAAAACTCGGAAAACTGTAAATAATTGAATAATTATTGCATCACCACAATATGCCAGCAAAAATAAACATCATCCCTCCCCTGAGAATTATAGAGTAAAGATATTTGGGCCTGAAGGTAGAATCAGTGTTATTTAATTGTGAGTGTAAGAAAGAGTAAAATAAATGTTTATTCCCAATTGTGACAATTACACATTCACAACCTACTGTTGAAAGTAGAAGTTTACATACACTATATAAAAAGACACATATGAATGTTTTTCGCACTATCTGACATAAAATAACATATGCTTTTTATATTTTTGGTCAATTAGGATTACCATTATTAATTGTATTTTCCAAGTGCCTGAATAATTAGAGAGATAATGTTTTCAGGCATTTTTATTACTTTATGCAAAAAGTTATAAAAATGCCTTAAAACATAATCGCTCTCAGGCATAAAGGAACAAAGATTTAAACTTTTGGAGACATGTCCTATTATCTGACGAAGCTAAAATTCAACTGTTTGGCCATAATGACCATTGCTACTTTTGAAGGATAAAGGGACAAACGAGAAGCCTAAGAACACCATACCAACTGTGAAACAGGGTGGCAGCATCATGTTGTGGGTTGTTTTGCTGCAGGAGGGACTAGTGCACGTCACAAAATGCATGTCATCTTGAGGAAAGAAGATTATGTGGCAATACTGAAGCCTCATCTCAAGATATCAGCCAGGACGTTAAAGCTTGGACAGGAATGGGTCTTTCAAACGGACAATGACCTGAAGCATACTGCTAGACTGGTTACAAAAAGGCTTAAGGATAAGAAAGTCAATGTTTTGGAGTGGCCACTGTTCTGCCAATTTATGCTCAGTAGTGAAAGTAGTATTTGTAGTTTGACACTTGTTATGATACAGAAGAGGTGATATGTTATCCCTTTATGATGTTTAGATATGTTTTGCACAATATGCAACATTCCTACAGATGCAGTTGTTTTACCCTTTAAATTCAGTGTATTCTGTAAGACCACCCCCCTGCTCCTCTGTTGGAGAAGGAGACATCTTCAGACAAGCCCTGACTCCAAGCAGATAAGACACATGTCCCTTACACCAGCTCAGTCTTCACAACTATTGCCTTTATTTAGCTAATCTGGTGAGAGTTGAAGTATAAACTGTATGCTTATGTTAGAATCCGTGTATGCAGGTCATGTTGCAGTTATTGTACAGGAGTATTGTATTAGTACAGATATACAGTTGTGGCCAAAAGTATTGACACCCCTGCAATTCTGTCAGATAATACTCAGTTTCTTCCTGAAAATGATTGCAATCATAAATTCTTTGGTATTATTATCTTCATTTAATTTGTCTTCAATGAAAACAAACAAAAAGAATTGTCCTAAAGACAAATTGGATATAATTCCACAAAAAACATAAAAAAGGGGGTGGACAAAAGTATTGGCACTGTTAGAAAAATCATGTGATGCTTCTCTAATTTGTGTAATTAACAGCACCTGTAACTTACCTGTGGCACCTAACAGGTGTTGGCAAGAACTAAATCACACTTGCAGCCAGTTGACATGGATTAAAGTTCACTCAACCTCTGTCCTGTGTCCTTGTGTGTACCACATTGAGCATGGAGAGAAGAAAGAAGAGCAAAGAACTGTCTGAGGACTTGAGAAACCAAATTGTGAGGAAGCATGAGCAATCTCATGGCTACAAGTCCATCTCCAAAGACCTGAATGTTCCTGTGTCTACCGTGCGCAGTGTCATCAAGAAGTTTAAAGCCCATGGCACTGTGGTTAGCCTCCCCAGATGTGGCCGGAAAAGAAAAATTGATGAGAGATTTCAACTCAAGATTGTGCGGATGGTGGATAAAGAACCTCGACTAACATCCAAGCAAGTTCAAGCTGCCCTGCAGTCCAAGGGTACAACAGTGTCAACCCATACTATCCATCGGCGTCTGAATGAAAAGGGACTGTATGGTAGGATACCCAGGAAGACCCCACTTCTAACCCTGAGGCATAAAAAAGCCAGCTGGAGTTTGCCAAAACTTACTGAGAAAGCCTAAAATGTTATGGAAGAATGTTCTCTGGTCAGATGAGACAAAAGTAGAGCTTTTTGGGCAAAGGCATCAACATAGAATTTACAGGAGAAAAAAAGAGGCATTCAAAGAAAAGAACACGGTCCCTACAGTCAAACATGGCGGAGATTCCCTGATGTTTTGGGGTTGCTTTGCTGCCTCTGGCACTGGACTGCTTGACCATGTGCATGGCATTATGAAGACTACCAACATATTTTGCAGCATAATGTAGAGCCCAGTGTGAGAAACCTGAGTCTCCCTCAGAGGTCATGGGTCTTCCAGAAGGACAAGGACCCAAAACACACTTCAAAAAGCACTAGAAAAGGCTAGAAATGTTTGAGAGAAAGCACTGGAGACTTCTAAGGTGGCCAGCAATGAGTCCAGAAATGAATCCCATAGAACACCTGTGGAGAGATCTAAAAATGGCAGTTTGGAGAAGGCACCCTTCAAATATCAGGGACCTGGAGCAGTTTGCCATAGATGAATGATCTAAAATTCCAGCAGAGCATTGTAAGAAACTCATTGATGGTTACCGGAAGCGGTTGATCACAGTTATTTTGGCTAAAGGTTGTGCAACCAAGTATTAGGCTGAGGGTGCCAATACTTTTGTCTGGCCCATTTTTGGAGTTTTGTGTGAAATGATCATAGTTTTGCTCTTTGCTTCATTTTCTTTTGTGTTTTTTCTTTGAAGACAAATTAAATGAAGAAAATAATACCAAAGAATTTGTGATTGCAATCATTTTCAGGAAGAAACTGAGTATTATCTGACAGAATTGCAGGGGTGTCAATACTTTTGGCCACAACTGCACAGTACAGACCAAAAGTTTGGACACACCTTCTCATTCAAAAAGTTTTCTTTATTTTCATGACTATGAAAATTGTGGATTCACACTGAAGACATCAAAACAATGAATTAACACATGTGGAATTATATACTTAAAGGGAACCTGTCACCTGATTCTAAGCCCCCTACACTATCACTAGCTGTCCCTACACCTTCCTAGCAGCTCCCTATCTATCCCTTTCTTATCTAAAGTGTCCCTATTAAACATGTGAAAAAGAAGTATAAACTTACTGCAGTCCCGAGGTTGGGGGACTGGGTAGGCGTGGCCACGCTTCCTTCACCACTCCTCCATGGTGTAATGCATGCCCCGCTGGGCGGCATTAATCTGTGTCCTCTCTGCCCCCAGTATTTTGTAATTCCCACCCTCTGTGTCCTTCTATGCACCGGCCGGACGTCACATCCGGCGCGGTACATTATGGGGCTTGATCACCTGATCGGCCCGGCTTCAATAAGCGCATTCCGCATGCGCGGAGCTGGGCGATCACGTGATCATGCCCATAATGCACCGCGCCGGATGTGACGTCTGGCCGGTGCATAGAAGGACACAGAGAGAGGAAGATTCCAAATACTGGGGGCAGAGAGGACACAGAATAATGCCGCCCAGCAGGGCGTGCATTACACCACGGAGGAGTGGTGAAGGAAGCGTGGCCACGCCTACGCAGTCCCTCAACCTCGGGGACAGGCAGTAAGTTTATACTTCTTTTTCACATGTTTAATAGGGACACTTTAGATAAGAAAAGGATAGATAGGGAGCTGCTAGGAAGGTGTAGGGACAGCTAGTGATAGTGTAGGGGCTTAGAATCAGGTGACAGGTTCCCTTTAACAAAAAAGTGTGAGGCAACTGAAAATATGTCTTATATTCTAGGTACTTCAAAGTAGCCACCTTTTGCTTTGATTACTGCTTTGCACACTCTTGGCATTCTCTTGATGAGCTTCCAGAGGTAGTCACCGGAAATTATTTTCATTTCACAGGTGTGCCCTGTCAGGTTTAATAAGTGAGATTTGTTGCCTTATAATTGGGGTTGGGACCATCAGTTGTGTTGTGACGTCTGGTGGATACACAGCTGATAGTCCTACTGAATAGACTGTAAGAATTTGTATTATGGCAAGAAAAGGCAGCTAAGTAAAGAAAAACGAGTGGCCATCATTACTTTAAGAAATGAAGGTCAGTCAGTCCAAAAAATTGGGCAAACTTTGAAAGTGTCCCCAAGTGCAGTTGCAAAAACCATCAAGTGCTACAAAGAAACTGGCTCACATGAGGACCGCCCCAGGAAAGGAAGACCAAGAGTCACCTCTGCTGCGGAAGATAAGTTCATCCGAGTCACCAGCCTCAGAAATCGCAGGTTAACAGCAGCTCAGATTATAGACCAGGTCAATGCCACACAGAGTTCAAGCAGCAGGCACATCTCTACAACTGTTAAGAGGAGTCTTTGTGCAGCAGGCCTTCATGGTAAAATAGCTGCTAGGAAACCACTGTTAAGGACAGGCAACAAGTAGAAGAGACTTGTTTGGGCTAAAGAACACAAGGAATGGACATTAGACCAGTGGAAATCTGTGCTTTGGTCTGATGAGTCCAAATTTGAGATCTTTGGTTCCAACCACATCGTGTCTTTGTGCGCTTGCAGAAAGGTGAACGGACGGACTCTACATGCCTGATTCCCACCATGGAGCATGGAGGAGGTGTGATGGTGTGTGCCGCCCCTGATAATGAAGGATTCATCGTAACGCCAATTCCAGGCGCCTTACCAGGCTCTTCCAATGGCCCTAGTGAGGAGTAGCATGCTGGGTAATAAGGGGTAAATACCAGCTTTGTATTTTCAGCTGGTATTAAGGTGCTATAGAGTTATACCACTACTTGGATATAAAAAATAAAAACAAATTTTATTGTAAAAATAATAAAATATTTACAAAAATACAATAGACAAAAAGGGAAATGGGCTTCACACAGTAACATTTCTTAGTACATGATGCCTGGAACTTAGCCCAACTACCTGTTGGAACCATATCCACGTCCACTTAGACTACATGTGTCCTGTGGTGTGAAATCATATAAGAGACTTTCTAGCAAAATTATTTGCATTTGTACCTGCTCTGCCTGCGCTGTACTTTGATCACTGCATGATCATCAACTTATGGTCTGACTAGGATCGGCGTCCCACTATTTCCTTGTTAAAGCAAACAGGGTTTTCTCCCTCCTTCTGATGAACCACTCTTGACTGGTAGGGGCAAATGCATCAAGCAAATGGAAAAATTTTATACATTCACGGGCTCACCGAATAACCAACCTCTATCAACTATCTGGCTTGTATAATCAAGTTAAGTGAACTAGACTGAACTAACTACACCTTAGGGCAAATTTTAGAGATACCTGACGTGTTATGGGGGCACCCTAACCTATGAGGAAAATCCTTCATTGCTAGGCAGGGATAGCTTATGTTTAATAATTTCACTGTTGGTTATAGGAATATGAAGCCCGTTTCCTTGTTTGTCTATTGTCTGTTAGTGAAGATGTTATTATTTGTACAATAAAGTTTATATTTATTTTTATATCAAGGTTGTGGTATCACTCTATAGCCCCTTTGACATAATACCAGCATATAATTGGTTAGTTTGTCAGCTGATATTAAGCCCTGAGATTATTAATGTTAGGCCAAGTTAGACCAGGCAATTAAGAATCTCAAGTAAATGGTTAAAAAAGACACCACACAAAGAAAAATCATTTTATTATAAATATAAACAAAGAGGCATGATTAACATGTTACGCCTGCAGCCTCTCTCACTACAATCAACAATGTGGTTTCTGCACATACACATTTTCCCCAGTGACACATCCCAGGATCAGCACCTGTGCATTGAGAGCGGGGCTTATATAGGTGGTGATAAGCAGCTAGATATAGTACACCTGCACGCAGGTGATTTGCGGAATTGCTTTGCTCACAACGCTATTCATATCCTTAAGACCACTGGGTAAGTTGCATTTCTTCTTTCTCTTTCCCTCTTCCCCTCTACAGAAGCTATGGAAATCTAAAAAAAGAGAAACATGTGGCACCCCACCAGTTTGGTCGTCACAAAGGGGTACTACATTCACTCCACAGGTGTGGTATCTTAGTACTCAAGGAAATGAGATGGTAAATCCAGACTCTCACCAAAAACACCCAACACACCCTAGGACCCAGGGACCATGGGCAGACCCGGGGGAGGGCCCACTCGAGGGGACAGAGGAAAGAAAGGTAGAGGGTGGCAGTGAGCGAGAGTAAGCAGAAGTGAGAAGGAAGATGTTGTGCTGAAGATAGAGAAAACCCCAGGGGCACAGGTGAAGTGAGAATGACCGATGAGCCAGAATCCGGGACTGATCATAGTCAGGCGGAAGGTTTAGTCAAGAACCAGGGACTGGCCCTGATCGTGGCGTGGAACCTGTAAGCCTGAATCACTGAACCGGAGTCCATGGGGTCTAGAGGAGCCATGGCTGCAACCTGACATACCCGCTGAGAAGGCAGCCGAACTAGGGTCAGGGGACAGGTACCAGTCGTCCGACTGGACCCGTGGCTGTTGGATCGGGGCTCTGCGTTCGGAAACGCTGAGATGAGAGGAGAATAAGAAGCACTGGAAGGAGAGACCAGATAAAGGAAAGGCAGACAAAGGGGTCTTGGACAAACTATCCCAGTTCCTTGGGGAGTGACTGGAATGAAATTTTGCAAAGAGAAGCACCCGGCAACCAGTTGCAGCTTCAGTGAGTAAACGGGGTACAGAATTCCAACGCTGTTTATTTCTCACACTTGCAGAGCCACTGACTGCACAGGCAGATGAGATACAGAGGACCAGCCTGAATATGGCCTTGCACATCCATCCCAATAGAACACCTCTGCCCCGGAGTTCTGCTCCACTTACTGTATGGGGAGCGACGACATCAGGCTGCAATACCAACAATCCCGGAGGTCTGTCCTGCAGCTTCGGTCCCTCTTGACCGAGAACTGTAGGTGACGTCACAAACTTTTAATTCTACAAACTTTACCCACATCCAAAACCCCCTTAAATGAAAATTGACCCCCTGGGGGCACGGAAGCCGGGTCTCGACCCCCGTGGCTACCCTACTGTACCGGAGCCCGGTTCCGAGTGCCCCACTGTCCGGGGTAGGCGAGTTACATACATTGGTGATTAATGCGAGGGTCAGCATTTGTTGTTTTTGAGCTCCTGAGCAGCACTGGCCACTTTAGTGGGCATACTATTCTGAATTCAGTGTGTTTGATATCCAAAAGCAGGCTTCACTTTATGGATCTGTGCTATATTCAATTGATTTATGAATGCACTTGCACTTTGATTAGTCCAGATCCGGGCTTTATTCTGATGTTACACATTTTTTGGTAATTTATTGTATGCAACCTATTTAGGAGACATTAACTTAAGTTCTTCAAATACAGAATGATTGTACCAATATTTAGTTTCGTATAACCCTCTTTTCAGTTTGTTTACTGTACAATTATGAATGTGGCTGTTACACTTTTGGTCTCATTTCAGCTTTTATGCACTAATCACTGTATTTTTTATATATGTATTTAATAAAATGTTTTTATTGCAAAGTACTTTTTGGTCCTTTTGTTTTGAACATAGTTATTTTTAAAATGTAATGGCCTGCAGTTCGATCTCGATTTCATTAATGGAAACGCTGTAGTAGGATCAATCTTTTGCAAGCTGAAGTCTTCTCCGCTATATGTAGTGACACATGTAGGTAGAACATAGGGAACTTAGTTAAAGCTGAGTAGATAAAAATATAAAGAATACAAGAAACTAAATCAATACTATAATACTTATTTAACTCCTTGTTCTTTTTTATCCTGAAGAAAATTCTTAAATATGTTAGCTATGTATTGGAGTCATTGTCCTGTTGCAGACTAATTTTGGAGCCAATCAGCTGTCTCTCTGTTGGCACTGCATGATGAATATACAGTATATCTACACGTATTTCTCAGAATTGAGGAAGCCAAAAAGAGAACCTTTAAGCATAATTTTGTAATGTAAATACCTGGCTGTGAAGATAACCACTTTATTGTTCTTTAATCATTGTTTGACGTTTTCTGCTAATACGTTTTTGGTGCACAGGGGCTATACTGTAAACTAGATCTTCTCCTTCCTGTCTATCATTCCCCAGCCAATCGGCCTGCCTCCAGTTTGTAAATAACCCTCCTCCTCTGTTTAAAATTTGAGCAGTTGCCTGTCATTCATAGACTAGGAGCAGTTGGAGGGACTGAGGAATCACAGACAGGGAGGAGAAGAAGACCCGATGTAAAGTCCTGCCCCTGTGCATCAAAATGTTATTAACAGAAAATTCAAAAGGTGAATTAAGAAACAAAGCGGATTTTTTCACCAACAGTATACATTTTATCACTATTACAGCACCATTTAAGTCATGTCTTTTTACATTACAATTTCATGTTGACAGATTCTCTTTATCATTAAGGATAGCAAATGCAGTGGTCAGCCAAGGAAACACAATGTAGCAGATGAAAGACATCATAATTACTTAAAGTGAACCTGTCACGATTTTTCTTATTGCGAATAAGCTGTTGTCCCACCCGTAAGGCCTTATATACCACATTCTAGAATGCTGTAGATAAATCTCCAGGCCGATCTGTAGAAAGTAAAAAGCAGCTTTTATTACACTCATTTGGGGTTGTTCTGGTCCGATGGATGGCACTGGTCTTGGTCCTTTGTAAAAAAAAAATACAGCATAGTGCAAATCCATGGGCATTCTTTGACCTTCCTCTGTACGTGTGAATTACAATACTTTGCTCTGTCCTCAGCTGTGCAGAGAGCAGTGAGTGTGATCAGGAGCGCAATGGAGGAGACTGGGTGGGTGACATAGGATTTGTCACCCATATGAAACAGAGACAAAACCAGCAACAGCAATCGGATAAGACCACCCCCAGGTAAGTAAAATAAAACCTGTTTTTTACATTATGAAGATCAGCCCAGGAACTTATATAAAGCATTCTAGAAGGCTGAATATGAAGCCTTACTGGTTGTGGCCTCAGCCTATATGCAAAAAACAATGGTGACAAGTTCACTTTAAGAAATCAAAAACTGTTCATCAGCTCAGAATTGGGAACAATGAGTGGGACACAGTGATGAGAGGATTGATCTGCAGAAGATCAAGTTTGAGTTGAATTACTTTAAAGAGGAGGTTTGACACATAAAATATATTTTTAAACTACCGTATATACTCGTGTATAAGCCGACCCGTGTATAAGCCGACCCCCCTACTTTTGCCCCAAAAATCTGGAAAAACCTATTGACTTGTGTATAAGCCGAGGGTGGACCCCAGCACAGGTATACAGCCCCCAGCAGTGTGGTATACAGCAGCCCCAGAGGTATATACAGCAGCCCCAGTGGTAGTATACAGAAGCCCCAGTGGTAGTATACAGCAGCCCCAGTGGTAGTATATAGCAGCCCCAGTGGTAGTATACAGCAGCCCCAGTGGTAGTATATAGCAGCCCCAGTGGTAGTATATAGCAGCCCCAGTGGTAGTATACAGCAGCCCCAGTGGTAGTATATAGCAGCCCCAGCAGCCCCAGTGGTAGTATACAGCAGCCCCAGTGGTAGTATATAGCAGCCCCAGTGGTAGTATACAGCAGCCCCAGTGGTAGTATATAGCAGCCCCAGTGGTAGTATATAGCAGCCCCAGTGGTAGTATATAGCAGCCCCAGTGGTAGTATACAGCAGCCCCAGTGGTAGTATATAGCAGCCCCAGTGGTAGTATACAGCAGCCCCAGTGGTAGTATATAGCAGCCCCAGTGTTAGTATACAGCAGCCCCAGTGGTAGTATATAGCAGCTTCAGTGGTAGTATACAGCAGCCCCAGTGGTAGTATATAGCAGCCCCAGAAGCCCCAGTGGTAGTATACAGCAGCCCCAGTGGTAGTATATAGCAGCCCCAGTGGTAGTATACAGCAGCCCCAGTGGTAGTATATAGCAGCCCCAGCAGCCCCAGTGGTAGAATACAGCAGCCCCAGTGGTAGTATATAGCAGCCCCAGCAGCCCCAGTGGTAGTATACAGCAGCCCTAGTGGTATACAGCAGGCCCCCAGGGGTACATATAGCAGCCCCCTGGGGGTACCCAGCAGCCCCCTGGGGGTACCCAGCAGCCCCAGGGGGTACCCAGCAGCCCCCTGGGGGTCCCCAGCAGCCCCTGGGGTACCCAGCAGCCCCCTGGGGGTATCCAGCAGCCCCCAAATGCTGGCACTCGCCCCCCCCTTGCAAGGGCCCCCCCGCTTCTCTTACCATCCCGGTCTTCTGATCAGCGCTGCTCCTCGGCGCTCCGTCCTCGCTGCTCCCGTCCTGCTACATCCGGGATCCTCGGCCGTCGCGCGATGACGTCATATGCCTGCGACGGCCGGAGATCCCGGATGTAGCAGGACGGACGGAGGAGCAGCGAGGAGCACCGAGGAGCGGCGCTGATCAGAAGACCGGGATGGTAATATAACCAGTGGGGGGGGGGCCCTTACAAGGGGGGGCGAGTGCCAGCATTTGGGGGCTATATGCACTGCTTCCCCCTGCCGCTGATTGACAGGGGGAAGCAGTGCATATTTAATGAGCGGCCCCACGTGACGGGGCCACTCATACAGCAGCCTCCCCCCGCCTCCTCCAGCCTCCACAGCCCCGGGACACAGCCCCCACCACTCCATGCCGTATATGACCCGTGTATAAGCCGAGGGGGAGACTTTTCAGCCCAAATTTTGGGCTGAAAAACTCGGCTTATACACGAGAATATACTACTACTCTTATGCCCCAACCACTTTCTTAATTACTTTTATTATAAATTCTCTACACATTTCCTTATCTAAGTCTTGTTCAAAAGTTTTTATTGATTTTACATGACAAAATAAACAAGATAAACATGCACTAAAATTAACATAGTCCAAGATGAGTACTAATCAGTAGAGATTAGGTGGAGGATTATAGTTCCAACCAACGGGACTTAAACTACGTCCACAACAATATAGGCTTAGAACTGACAGTTAATGATCATGAAGTAATTTCAGGACTGTGCAATATAAAACAGATAGTGCAATTCTAGAACATGGTTCAAAGGATAAAGGTAAGGAATAAAACACGTGTAGGAGGGGGGGAGGGGGTAACAGGGTTTGGTAGGGTGTAGAGTCTGCTCTGTCAGGAAGTGTGTTCTCAAGAGCTTTTGTGCCTAAGATTTCAGGATGGGGGTGTGTATGGAAGGGAAGAGTCTGTTCCATGGCCCCCATTTCTTGTGGTATTTGTTTATTAATTTGTGCCTTAGCGCATAGGACAATTCGTATGCATTATGTGCGGCCACTTTCTCTAGAAGGATGAGAAGGAGGGTGCCTTGGTGTCCCTCCACATCGATGCGATGAGTGTTTTTGCAGTCAGGATAATGCGGGCAGTCAGGGGTCTAAATTGAGGGGGGATAGGTTCTATATCTAGGAGTAAGATGACAAGTTCCAGAGTAAGTGTACAGCCGTTGTCTGTTAGGTCTGTGAGGAGTAATTGAGGCTCATTCCAGAAAGTCTCTAAGGCTTTACAGTACCAAAAGATATGTGAGATGCTGCCTATCTCAAGAAGGCAACGCCAGCATAGTGGAGAATCTAAGTCTTAAAAATGTTTCTTTTACTGCACTTCTTGTGATGTTTCATTTGAGAGTAAGAAATAGAGGGGCACTTACCAAATGCAATCTTGAAGTGCTTTATTAAATTAGTGGTGACATGTAGAGATGAGCGGTGTTCGACTCGAATGTTCGCCAATCTCAAATCTGAGCTGTTTTGGCGTGTACAGTGTTCCGATTAGACAATTTGCTCTAAATCGGCAGTTCGAGATCATGTTCGATTTCAGTTCAATTTCAGTTCCGCAAGGTATATACATACATTGCGGAACAGAAATGAAGCAAAATCAAGGGTTAAAAATAAAAAAGATTGATACCTCTCTAATCCATCCAGAGACGCTTCCAGCACTGCCTACCTGTCGGAGATGTGATCCCGGCAGCGTTTCCAGTTAAATGATGAGTTCTCGCGATAACTCGTCATGCAACCGGAAATCGCTGCCGAGATTATGACGTCACCACAGGTCCTACAGGCCCTCACTAGTAGTGAATAGTAGTGAGGATCTGTAGGACTGCGGTGACGTCATAATCCCGGCAGCGGTTTCTGGTCACATGACGAGTTATCGCGAGAACTCATCATGATGATGCTTATTTGAGAGCTGTGCTAGGGGCTGTGGGGCAGTGCTGGTGTCAGTCACTTATAACACCACGCTGACATCTTTCAACACAAGCAATGGAAATAATGGCATTAAGAGCAGTAGTATGTCGGCACCCACTAACATCGGCCAAAGTATCCTTCACCCATTATATAAGATCTAGGACATCTTCAAAGGGGTCAGCAATGAAAAAGAGTGACTGCAGTGCTCTCTCCTCATGACGTCCTGTTCTAGCATGGTCGATAGATGCTGCAGAGAGGTGAGTGTACCCCAGCCTCCTATGACATTATGTTTGACACTCCATTCTAATAAAATGTCACAGTAGGTAGTAGGTGCAGTAAAACAAGACCTTTAGGAATTAGATGGCTAAGGATAAGTTTAGGAAATTTATAATAAAGAAAATTACAATGGTAATTAGGTGGTAAGGATAGATAGAAAAAGTATTTTGGTTTTCAGACCAAACTTTTAAATTTGCTGTTTTGAAGATTTTGAGATCTGATTTGCAATCTCAAAAAAATTAACTGCTGATGCATCAGAGAGTGGGCTAATGTAATTTTGTCATTTCTCGAAGATCATAGTTTATTTGTTTGTTTTACATCTTTAGAGTCACTGGACAAGTATATCTCCTGTAGCGTGTAAGCTCTTAACGTCACCAGGATCCTTTCTCTATCACTCCTTATCACTCCTGTAGGATGTAAGTTCTTATGATCAGCAGCATCTTACTTTGAATTATTCTCTTACACATCTACTTAAAACTTTTCCACCGTGTATACGTATATATCCAGTATATATGTGTTTTAGGTGTTAATAGTGTGATTTTATTCTTGTGGGAAATTAACAGCGATATTTTTAGTATTTCAGCAAGCAACATCTGTTCACTTAATGTTAATATCTTTGAAATATCCAGCATATGCAATCAGAATTTAAAATTTCAGTACTAAAGGTTACCAGTATCCCTCTGTATTTTTTTTTTTAAAGCTGTCATTTTTTGCGGTGTGATCTTATTCCTGCAGGAATATTGATAGAAGTGATATTATAATATTTCACAAGAATATACACCAAAGATTAATTTACAGCGTAAATAAGTATTGAACACATTCCAAATTTTCTAAGTAAATATAATTCTAAAAATGTTATTGACATGAATTTCTCATAAAATGTAAAAAAATGTTTGTACTGTGTTAGCCAGCAGATAGAAAAATATATATTAGAATCTGAGAGTCCTCATAGAAACCAATCAAAGCCACACAGGCAAAGAAAATCAAACCATAGATGTCCATAAATTTAGTGATGTGTAATAATGAGAAATGACACAGGTAAACAGCATTGAAATGTTTACGGAAATTTAGGGTTTTATTTACTTTCTATGAACTCTGAGCTTCAACTCCTACCATAAATGATCTATTGGATCAGGTCAGGTGATTAGCTGGGCAATTATAGAAGCTTTATTTCCTTTCTCTGAAACTAAGTGAGAGTTTCCTACGCTTTGTGCTTAAAATAATTGCCTTGCTGAAATGTCCAGCCTAGATTCAGCTTCATCATCCTTGGCACTGGCATATGAGAGCACCTCTGCAGCTCAATCCTCAATACCTTCTTCCAAAAGTAAGTATATTGAAAAATTATGTTATGGATAAATCTTCCGAGATGTTGAATTGTATAAATATAGCTACTGAAGTGGCATGAAGAATTGTACCAGATAAGCAAGCTATCCAAGCATTCCTTAAAGAGGACCTGTCACCCCCCTGCTGCATGACAGTCTACATGCATCACTGAATGCAGCATGCCTGCTGCATTCAGGGAAGGGGTCCCCATGTGTCTGTGTGCTGTGTACCCCGAGATATAGCCTTTGTAAAACTTACAGTTAAAAGCAATGGAGGCAGTCACTTTGATTGGAGGGAGCTTGATTGACAGTGGCCATTCCATCCCCCACTGCCTTTGTGTGCCGCCTCCTACTGTGATGTTTATGCTTTGTCAGGGCAGGAATCTGGAGCTGATATCAGGACTAATGATTTGCATGCTGTAAGTGACAAAGTGGAGGAGGGAAAAGCCAGCACAGCAGAAGCAGCACAGAGAGGCTGGGCACAGAGATGAATCTTATTACAATATCACGCCCATCGGGGCGTGATAAAAGATCATGGAGTCTGCAAAAGAACAAGCCCAGGGGGACTATTGCATATAGCCCCACTTCATTATCATTCTAATGAGTAAGTATTAAAATGTTTTTTACAACATTGAAAACAAGCATTTCGCAGAGAGAGTGATAATGGTAATAGGGCAAATTAAGTAAGCAAAATGACAAAGTCGAAGAACTGGATTAACTAGTTACCCACATTGAGGGACAAAAATGATCAGACACAAAGTGCTTTATTAAAAAAAGTGGAAGAATAAGAAAACTGCACAAAATCTAGCAGCTTGCAACTAGTGTGGCTAAATAACTTAGATCCTGCCTTAAATGTGCAGTAAAAAGGGAAAAGGAGAGCACATAGAGTAATATCCTTTTGTGCCAATAATCTCAGTGCCCCCCTTTAGTGGAAGGACTCACCTGATTTGGTTGTGCAAGTCACAACCAACTAACTCCGCTCTCTCTTATGGTCGCAGCAGGTGTCCAGCAAGTGTAAGGATCCAAAAGGGGTTAACAGAAAGTGCTGGGTTCCATAGATTCACCACGCTGACCTCCAGTGAAGGCAAACAGAGTGATGGATAAAACTCTGTTTAATGGGTAATTTGCCTACCGGTTTCGTGATATCAGTTATCACTTCATCAGATGCCCTGATGAAGTGATAACTGATATAATCACTTCGGATAAACCGGATAGACCTGTTTTGCGGATAAACCGCGAAACAGGACCTGTTGTCTGTACCTTCATGCACCCCCTCCCTGCACCTCTTCAATAAAGAAAGCACCTACGAACATACGGTGAGTGCCGCCTATTTGTTTTCTATACTTGGACTGTAAATGCTTGATTGGCTGATGTAGGCGTAGCACCACCTGGTGACTGGGGATAAGACAGCGGTCTGTCTTTATGGAGCAATAAAAGGACCAATAGCCCTGAAGGTGCCCGGTGCCCCTACCTTCCAATATACGTATTAAGTAACTGCTTTCACACCGTTGTGCACAAGGCTGGCCCTCTCGCTCCACCGCTTGAATATGGATCTGGATCAAGGCAGTTATGGCCATAAAGCCCCAACAAACCATTAACACCTTAATGGCGGGGAGGGAAGGTGCTGAAGTGTTTTTTGAAGAATGCGATACATCTAGACCTGTAGAAGCGGATAAACCACGAAACAGGACCTGTTGTCTGTACCTTCATGCACCCCTCCCCGCACCTCTTCAATAAAGAAAGCACCTACGAACATACGGTGAGTGCCGCCTATTTGTTTTCTATACTTGGACTATAAATCCTTGATTGGCTGATGTAGGCGTAGCACCACCTGGTGACTGGGGATAAGACAGCGGTCTGTCTTTATGGAGCAATAAGAAGGACCAATAGCCCTGAAGGTGCCCGGTGCCCCAACCTTCCAAAATACTCCCATCATTGTGGATCAGAGTGGCGGCATGATCCACCTGTCAGTGCTCGTCTTCATTCTCCTCCCCTGCGTGGAGCGGATCGGAGACTAAAGCAGAGCGCTGTCAAATATCCAGGGAAAATCGTTGTGTGTTCATGATTGGATAACCCCCTAACTGCTGCGATCAGTACCGGCAGGCAGGGAGAGGGAGCACACATTGTATTACCTGTCCCAGTCCCCGCGCTAATCTGTTATTCTGTAAAGGTGACCGGATGTTGCCATGGCAACCAGAGGTTGCCATGGTGACATCTGTTCACCTGACCAAAGCCTCATAGATCATGTAATCTCTGGGTCTTGGGTCTGCAGCACTGAGAGCTACACTGTATGGCAGAACATTGTCATACAGTGCATCTGCAATCAATGTGACCCCAGAGAGTTCAGAAAGAGGACCCTTGATCCCTTGCTGAAGTCACTTGATGTAGCATAGGCAACTGAGTGACGTGGAACTATCGTTGTAGATTATCGCCGGAGGGTAAGTGGGAGAAATAAAGATGGAGTCAAGATTTCTTGTGTTTTTTTGCCATATTAAAATTAGATAGAGGCCCGATGCTATTGCATCAGGAGGGCATAAACATGTGTATTTATGTGTGTGTGTATATGTGTATGACATGAGCCACTGTGTCACATGACCCAGCACATGTGTGTATATATGTGTCCGTCTATGACGTTACCCGCCGCATGCATGTATATATGTGTATGTGTCCCCTCCACATGATGTGCTGCATGTGTATATATGTGGACCTGCTACGTCACATATATATGTGTGTGTATGTGTGTGACCTACCACATGTGTGTATGTGGTGTATATGTATATATGCGTATAATGTGACACACCGTGTGTATATATATATATATATATATATATATTATATATATACCGTATACATGTATATGTGTGTAAAGCGTGTACTGTATATGCTTATGTCTATGATGTGTGGATATATGTATGTATTTGTATGTCGTGACCTGCTGCGTGTGTATATGATGGTGTGTGTTTGTGTATATGTTTGTATGCATGCATGTGCATGTCTATGACATGACCTGCTGCATCATGTGACATGCCAGCTCACGTCATTGACATACACATATACACACACACTATACACATACACAATTATACACAACACTATACACATACACACCACCCACACTATACACATACACAGTGGTAAATTAAGTGGATCATGGGCCGGGGTAGTTCATAAAACCTTGTACCCCCCCTCGGCAAAAAAATTTGCCGCCCCCTTGGTCGTTGATAATCCGGGGGTCAGGGGGGTACCGCTAGTGGGTTAGGAGCCTCTTAAGAGTACCTGTTAATCAGGGTCAAATTCAATTGTGATCAGCTGCTGTAGGACGCGCGCTTGCGGCCTCCGGGATCCGAAATGGCCGCTGGCGCTTAGTAATGATGTCAGGCCGTAATGCCGTAAAGTGCGGGCAACGACATCACCACAGGTCCTACCACCGATCACCACGGTGTCCCTATTATAGTCATTATATTGTTATCTGGGACAATGATGTTAACAATTCCCCAATAGAACATGCTGGGATATACAGTATATAGCACCAAAGATAGAAGAATGGAATAAATCAAACACAGAATACAAAACGATTTAACTGTAAATTAATGAGAATAAACAGTAATATACACATAGGAAACATTGTGCACGGAGGAAGATAGTAATATACAGGTCAACACATAGTACAGAGAGCAGAGGATGGTAATATACAGGTGTACACCTAGTACACACACACACACACACAAGGCATGGCTCACAGACACACACACACACACACACAGAGGCACGGCTCACACACACACACACAGAGGCACGGCTCGCACACACACACACGCAGAGGCACAGCTCGCACACACACACAGAGGCACGGCTTGCACACACAGAGGCACGACTTGCACACACAGAGGCACGGCTTGCACACACAGAGGCATGGCTTGCACACGCACACACACGCAGAGGCACAGCTCTCACACACACACAGAGGCACGGCTCGCACACACAGAGGCACGGCTTGCACACACACACACAGAGGCGCGGCTTGCGCACGCACACACACACAGAGGCACAGCTTGCACACACACACAGAGGCACAGCTTGCACACATAGAGGCACGGATTGCACACTCACACACATACACACACATTCTACAGATTCCTCACTCAGGTATCACAATGCAGGAGGATGGCTTGTTTACATGGGCAGCTTCACCTGCTCACAGCAGCTGGGTCCCACTCCCAGCCCCTCCCCCACTCACTGCAAAGCAGGAGATCAGTCACCTTGTGACAGGAGCTGCTCCTCCTAGGTATTCTCCTCAAGCACAGGTAGCCACCTTTGCTCTTCTTTGCTGGCTCTCACTGCTTCCCTTCATTCAGACTACTTACCAGTCAGCACCCCCTCTCTCCTCTGCTCTCCTCTCAGCTCACCTTCAAGCTCTTCCCTCCGCTCCTCCACTCCCCCGCTCCCCTCGCAGCTCCCCGCAGCTCCCCTCATCTCCTCCAGTCTCCCCCAGCATGTGTCCTGCGCTCTGCACGGCGGGGCACTCACTGATGACATCACCTCCCTCTCCGTGCAGAGCAGAGCTGCAGGGGGCGGGAGATTTAAAAGCAGACAGCAGCCAGCAGTATATAGCGCGGGACGGCGGCCGCGGATCCTATGGCAGTAGCTGCCACATTGCCGCCCCCACACATGTGCCGCCTGGGGCGGACTGCCCCCCCCCTCCCTCACGTTACGCCACTGAAGGAGAACAGGCGGCCGGTCCCCTGGGCCCCCCAAGAAGCCTTGGGCCGGGGGCGACCGCCCCTATCGCCCCAATGTAGATCCGCCATTGCCCATACATCATACACATATAAACACATACACACACTATACACTTACGGACATCAGTCTGCCACTCCCTCACACAACATCAGCCTCCCCTGAACCATCAGCCTCCCATACCATCAGCCTTCCCCGGCACCATCAGCCTTTCCCCGCACTATCAGCATCCCCCCGCACAGTGTTACAGCTGGTCGCTCTCAGGATACCAAAGGACCTGTGTGACATCTTACCAGTTTTCCCAGGACTCTGAGAATGGCCAGAGGTAACACTGTCCAGGGGAAGTCTGATGGTGCAGGGGGAGGCTGATGAGGTGGAGGGACAGTTTGGCAAGGTGTAAAGACAGACCTGCGAAGGAGGGAAGAGGGAGACTGAGCAGCGGGTACAGCGGGCAGTGGCAGTGCTAGTGGCTGCCATATCGGAATACCCATCACTGGTGTATTCCAATATGGCAGTTGTCGTGCCTCCGGCTCTTACAATTGTGGGATTCCTATACATCACGACAAACCAAATGTCAGGACATTATAAAAAAATTATACATAGAGATTACTTTTCTCTGTGTCTTGTGTATTATAAAGTAATTTACTTAGAGGTTCATAATGGCTTGGCCTGACATTATAAACCTCAGGCTTAGTGCCAGCTGCCAAAACAAATCTGGCATTAACCCTTTTGTTACTCAGTTTGCCACTGGCACCAGGGAAACTGAAAGTGTCTTGGTACAGGGCCAGAAAATGGCACTTCTATGAATGCATAATTTTCTGGGGCAGTTGTGGGCATCAATTTTTAGAGTGGGGGCCCAGAATGGTTGGGCTTCTTCACTCTGAGGATTTCAGCCCCTAGCTTTACAGTTGTACCTGGCTGGCAACCAAAAATATGACAATGCCTGACATCGTCTTTAAAAAAATATTTCTAGAAATATAAAAAAAATAAAACGATGTCAGGCTTTGCTGTATTTTTGGTTGCCAATCAGGTGCAACTATGCAGCTGGGGGTGGGTAGCAGCCCATTGCTGCCTAGTTGTACCTGGCTTTTGCTATATTTCTAGTATATTTTTTCTGACTGAGCACCACTACCTCACCCCTGCCCCATAGCCATGCTATGTCCATCATCTTGTTATAGCCAGGTTCCTAATCACCCACACATGCAGATTTTAATCACATGCAGAGGCCTTAGGTTAGGTACCTGATACAGGAGAACACCTTGCCATTGGTTACTGGGGCTCATTAACCCCTTCATGACCTTGGAATTTTTCATTTTCGTTTTTTGCTCCCCTGCTTCCAAGAGCCATAACTTTTTTATTTTTCTGTCAATATAGACATATGATGACTTGTTTTTTGTGGGACGAGTTGTACTTTCATATGCAATAATTTATTGTACCATATAGTGTACAGGGAAATTGCAAAAAGATTCTAAATGCAGTGAAATTGCAAGAAAAGTGCAATAACACGTTTGTTTTTTGGGTATTTTAGTCACCATGTTCACAATATGGTAAAACCGACATGACAGGGTGATGCCTTGGGTTGGTACAAGTTCGTAGACACCCAACATCTATACCTTTACTGGTATCTAGGTGCTGAAAAAGAATTCAGAAGTTTGAAAAAAAAAAGGACGGGCTTTTTACGCCATGTTCTGTGACCTGTAGCGTCCTCATTTTTTGGGATCTGGGGATATGTGAAGGCTTCTTTTTGCATCCTGGGTTAACGTTTCTAATGATACCATTTTGGGGGGGATCTGCAGTTTTAATTGCCCGTTATTGCATTTTATAGCAATGTTGCAGCAACCAAAAAATGGAATTTTGGCGTTTGGACCATTTTTTGCCGTTACAGAGTTTAAGGTTCTCATTAACGGATTTAATATGATGATAGATCGGGCGATTCTGAATGCGGCGATACCAAACGTGTATTTTTTTTTGCTTTAATACTTTTATTGTGATTGGGGGAAAAGGGGGGTGATTTGAACTTTTACATATATTTTTTTTTTTTTACAGGTTTTTAAAAACTTTATTTTTTTTATTAACTCTTATTTTTACACTGCGTATTTAAGAGGCACCTTGCTGCACAGTCCGATCGCTTCTGGGAGATACAGATGAGCTGCAGCTCATATGTATCTCTCAGAATCGCGGACCTGTTTTGGTTGGCAGTGCCTGCAAACCACAACACGGAACTGCTCAGTGACAGCATCCGGGGTCTAGCCAGGACCCCGAGCTGTCACGTGAGTGCTGGAGATCCTGCGATATTATCGCGGGATCTCCGGAGCAGGCGGGGAACAGCGTGTTTCCCGCCGTGGCCGCCTTGGATCCCGCTGTCAGTGATTGACAGCAGGATCCAAGGGGTTAACAGCGCCGATCGGATCCCAGATCCGATCGGTGCTGTTACTCTGACATCTCAGCTGATGAGATCAGCTGAGATGACAGGGCTTTGATGTGAGCGCCGCGCCGGAGCTCACATCAAACCCCCCTTATCGGCCCATGGCATTGTACAACGTCATAGGTCAGGAAGGGGTTAATTGGCTAATACTTCAGCTAAGTTTCTCAATTTTTTCAAATATTTCTAAGCAGTTTTTGGTCCCTCTTTTCCTCACTCAAATATTCATTGGCTTTATGTATTTGCCATGCTAAGTATCCTAATAACCATTTTGCTAGATCATGTTTTCCCTTCTTTTGTGTTTCAGTGTACAGCTGAATAATTTATTATATATGTGTTTTTTCAACTAGCAGCTTTACACACAGGTGTTGTCGGTCAGTCTTTTCCTATATTTCTAGTTGTACTTGGCTGGCAACCAAAAATACAGCGAAGCTTCACACTGTTTTTTTTAATCATTTCTAGAAATAATTAAAAAAATTGTTCCACTGTATTTTTGTTTACCAGCCAGGTAAAACTAGTCAGCCGGATGTGGGTGGCTGCCTGTATCTTCCTGCTGTATCTCTACTGGTGCCCAAAAATACAGCGGAGCCACATGTTATCAGCGAAAAATGCACGCTAAATGCACAACAAATACTCACTGTGTTAACAGTGCTGTGTATTTGCTGAGTATTTTGAAGCTAAGATTGAGTTCAATTGGTAAAAATTACAGCAAAATACGTTTATAGAATTGACATGCTGAAGATTTTTCTACGGGAAAATGTGCGACATTTCTGCCATGGAAAAATCTGCCAATGAAATAGAAAAAAGAAGAAAGGAAATATTGACTGCGCTACCATATATGACAATCAAAAATTCTTGATGGATTGTTATTTTTACTTTCTACGCATTTCTGGGCTCTTTGACCCTTCATCATGAAACAAATCACATATGTACATCAGTGATTTTTTCCTGATGAAGGGGCCAGAGAGCCCAGAAACGCGTAAAAAATAAAAAGCACTATCCATCAACAATTTTTTGATTGTCATATATGGTAGCACGGTCAATATTCCCTTTCTTTTTAGTTCTATTTTATTGATACAATTTTATTGGGAAGACTGCAGAAACCTTCTAATACGCTTTTGTAGTGCATGAGGCTTACACAAACCTGCCAGGTGAGTGTGCACCTTTCAAACACTTCCAATTCTTATACTGGTAATACCCTAGATTGTGCCTTTTCCATTCCAGCTTTTCTTCTATGGAAAAATCTGCAGCACTTCTGCAACACTTCTAATTTCCCATACACTTTGCAGAGAAGGTGCTGTACTGCAGAATTTTCAAAAATACCAAAAAAAATGGGAAAATCTGCATCATCGGCACATAGCCTAAAATTCACATACCAGGTCCCCACTAAAAAAACATCATTTCTTCCTTTCCGAGCCTGGCCATGCACCTAAAAATTGTTTTCCCACCACATATGGAGTATCAGCATACTTAGGAGAATTTGCTTAACATTTTGGAGTCCATTTTATCATGTTGCCTGGGATGCTCCTAATGGATTTGGACTTGACCTTTTTTCGAGTGGCTAATCCAGGACCCCTCTACAAATATACAGCAGTAATAATATTAGATCACTCTAAATATGCCCCCATAGTCATAGAAATAACTTGCAAGATTTTAAGGGGTCAAATTACATTTGGGGGTTCCCACATTTTCCTTGTGAAAGATTAATGATTTATTTACATGTTATACAATTTGTGGAGGGAGTTTATGTAGGAAAATAAAAACCACGTGTTACAGTTAGTTTATACCTGGAATACTGATAAGGTGTTTTTGGGAAGAAAAATAATGATATACAGAGCCTCTGTTAAAAACGCAATTTATAAGTTTATGAAAATTTTAGCACCCAACTGTGAAATGCTTATGCAAGGTTTTTACAGCAGTCCATAACTCAGATTACTGAAGGAGGAAATACGGCTAGATGTGAATTTGCATTTTGGACAGGCAGTAGGGAATATATATCACTATGCTGGCTCCCTGAGGAAAGAGTTTGGTTTAACTCTGAAACGCGTCTGAAGAATTGCAATAAAAGCCATCATTGCACACTTATTGTGTACTCCAATCTATCTCATCTAGGGAGCAGTGCAGATCCAGGAAGCACAGTCCGGTTCTTTTTATCACTGTCCCAGGTGAGCAGTGACAATTCTTCATGCAACATAACTGTTAAAAAGATACAACTCTATTGTGCTTTCTCTCCTCTTTTCACAGTTCAGAAGGGAATACCGTATATACTCGTGTATAAGCCGAGTTTTTCAGCCCAAAAATTGGGCTGAAAAGTCACCCCCTCGGCTTATACACGGGTCTATACGGTATATGGGATTTTTTGCAGGTGCTGGGGAGGCTGGAGGAGGCGGGGGGGGGGGCTGATGAGTGAGCGGCCCGTCACGTGGGGCCGCTCATTAGATATGCACGGCTCCCCCCGCCCATCACAGCGGCAGGGGGAGCCGTGCATACAGCCCCCCAGTGTACACTGGCAGCCCCGAGTGTATACAGGCAGCCCCCACTGGCAGTCGTCCCCCCCATCATGGAAAGAGCCCCCACACTTTGCAGAGTCCCCCCCCCGGCCCTCGCTGCATTATCTTACCCAGGGTCTTCACCGCGGGTCCCGCAGTCATCATCACGCGCTGTCTTCAGGTGTCACGTGACCCGGCGCGATGACGTCATTCCACTGCGACCGCCGGGTCACATGAGACCGGGAAGACAGCGCGCGAGGAAGGAGGACTGGAGGACCCGCGGTGAAGACCCTGGATGGTAAGATAATGCAGCGGGGGCCGGGGGGGGGGGGGCTGCTCTGCAAAGTGTGGGGACTCTTTCCTTGATGGGGGGGGTGACTGCCACTGGGGGCTGCCTGTAAACACTGGGGGCTGCCTGTATACACTGGGGGCTGCCTGTATACGCTGGGGGCTGCCTGTATACACTGGGGTCTGCCTGTATACACTGGGGGCTGCCTGTATACGCTGGGGGCTGCCTGTATACGCTGGGGGCTGCCTGTATACGCTGGGGGCTGCCTGTAAACACTGGGGGCTGCCTGTATACACTGGGGGCTGCCTGTATACGCTGGGGGCTGCCTGTATACGCTGGGGGCTGCCTGTATACACTGGGGTCTGCCTGTATACACTGGGGGCTGCCTGTATACACTGGGGGCTGCCTGTATACCCTGGGGGCTGCCTGTATACCCTGGGGGCTGCCTGTATACCTCTGGGGCCTGCCTGTATACACTGGGGGCTGCCTGTATACCCTGGGGGCTGCCTGTATACCCTGGGGGCTGCCTGTATACCTCTGGGGCCTGCCTGTATACACTGGGGGCTGCCTGTATACACTGGGGGCTGCCTGTATACACTGGGGGCTGCCTGTATACCCTGGGGGCTGCCTGTATACCTCTGGGGCCTGCCTGTATACACTGGGGGCTGCCTGTATACACTGGGGGCTGCCTGTATACACTGGGGCCTGCCTGTATACACTGGGGCCTGCCTGTATACACTGGGGGCTGCCTGTATACACTGGGGGCTGCCTGTATACACTGGGGGCTGCCTGTATACCCTGGGGGCTGCCTGTATACCTCTGGGGCCTGCCTGTATACACTGGGGGCTGCCTGTATACACTGGGGTCTGCTGTATATACCCCTGGGGTCTGCTGTATATACCCTAAGGCCTGCTGTATATACCCCTGGGGCCTGCTGTATATGCCTCTGGGGCCTGCTGTATATGCCTCTGGGGCCTGCTGTATACCTCTGGGGCCTGCTGTATACCTCTGGGGCCTGCTGTATACCTCTGGGGCCTGCTGTATATACCCTGGGGCCTGCTGTATATACCCTGGGGCCTGCTGTATACCTCTGGGGCCTGCTGTATACCTTTGGGGCCTGCTGTATACCTCTGGGGCCTGCTGTATACCTCTGGGGCCTGCTGTATATACCCTGGGGCCTGCTGTATATACCCTGGGGCCTGCTGTATATTACCTGGGGCCTGCTGTATATTACCTGGGGCCTGCTGTATATACCCCTGGGGCCTGCTGTATATACCCCTGGGGCCTGCTGTATATACCCCTGGGGCCTACTGTATATGCCTCTGGGGCCTGCTGTATACCTCTGGGGCCTGCTGTATATACCCTGGGGCCTGCTGTATATACCCCTGGGGCCTGCTGTATATACCCCTGGGGCCTGCTGTATATGCCTCTGGGGCCTGCTGTATGCCTCTGGGGCCTGCTGTTTATACCTTTAGGGATGCTGTATATACCACTGGGGAGGCTGCTGTATATACCACTGGGGAGGCTGCTGTATACTACCACTGGGGAGGCCTGTATACCACACTGCTGGGGGCTGTATACCTGTGCTGGGGTCCACCCTCGGCTTATACACGAGTCAATAGGTTTTCCCAGGTTTTGGGGGCAAAAGTAGGGGGGTCGGCTTATACACGGGTCGGCTTATACACGAGTATATACGGTAGATGTATTGTTCTAACCATTAAGCTGAGTTGTTCTGATATGGCAAAAAAGCCAGAAAAATTATAATCGGATTGAGAAAGGGACAAAATTCTGGTATTTATAACACCATGCTTAAGGATAGAACAGGAATAAATAACTTTATTTCCAACAGGATTACCGCCATTGTACAAAACTATTATTGTAAAATACACTAAAGCTCTCCAACAGATAAAGGAGCAGGAAAACCTTTTTTAAATGGTTTATCTCTTTTAAAATTGACAAACACCTAAGAAAATAGATATAAGCCAAACAAATAAAATTACAGTTAAAAAACAACATCTTTATTAATCATACTAAAAATAAGTAGGAATAAGTAGGGGAAATTAAGTTCAGATAGTTGTGATGTCGTTACCTTGGTGAATTTAAGTTTTGTAAGGAAATGTTTAGTGGCCTGCCAGGTCGGTTGAACCGTGAGGAGGCCTTTTTTTAAACTATACAGGGAATAGTAATATCACCTAAATTTCACCGCAATTTCAATAGGATGATACAATTTAGCGCTGTCTGGCTTACAAATCTAAGTGATTCTCCTTTTAGCCTCTTCTTTTCTAATTCTTCCAATTAACATTTTCCCAGCCTTGTATAACTCTTTTGATGCTCTTGTTTTAACATTGTATTTTGACATTGCATTTGTCCTTGATTATATTCCTACCATATATTGCCCATCACAATGTGGTAGCATTATGTATTGTGAACTTAATTGTTTATTGTCATTTTATTATTATTATTATCATTATTATTATTATTATTATTATTATTATTATTATTTATATAGTACCATTTTTTCCATGGTGCTGTACATGAGAAAGGGTTACATAGGGGTGTGGCCTAGCTGCAGATGGCTGAGGCTGCTTGAGACAGGAGCTCCCGGACCCCAGGACACTGAAGCGGCTCTTAAACTTCACTGACCAGACTGGAATTACCCAAAACCGACCTTCTGGAAGCCTAAAGGTCCCCTGCACAGATGGGAAAGGTCAAAAACCGCCAAGAAGCCCTACCTAGAAAGGTATCTGACCTTTTTTGCCACAGGCAGAGCGGGCCCTGAGCTTTCCAAAATGGCGCCCCCCTCCCCCCGTGCTGCCCGCGCTTCTCGGCGCGAGACCCTCATGCATGAGGATACAACCTTCTCACCTTCAACCGACTCTCCGATCACACACGCCAACATGAGAGCTCTGTTCGCCGAGCTCCGCGCCTCCATCCAAGACGACATGCGCTCTATAGTCACGGAGCTTAGGGGAGAAGTGGCGGATTTGGGTGCCCGGACCGATCGCCTAGAAACTAAGCTGGGGGAGCTTGTTGCGTCGCACAACGCTCTGATAGATGAAAATGAACAGCTCCAAGAAAAGGTCCATCATATGCAACTTAAGCAATTTGATATGGAGGATCGCAATCGAAGAAATAACGTTCGTCTCCGGGGCGTGGCGGAATCCGTTCCTCAAGCTGACTTGCGTCCTCTGCTTCAAGAATTTATCGCAGAAGCGTTGCCAGATTTAGATCGCAGAGATCTGATAGTTGACAGGATACACCGGGTTCCGAAACCTCCAGGAGTCCGTGCAGATCTCCCACGCGACATCCTAGCTCGGATACATTTTGCTGAAACTAAAGAGGACTTCCTCCGAGCGTTGCGAGAATCTCCGACTCTTTCGGAACGGTTCCTAAATATTGAAGTGTTTCCAGATCTCTCCCCAGGCGCGCTGGCTCTACGCAGGTCATTCAAGCCGTACACGACGCTTCTCCGTGACAAAGACATCTCCTATATCTGGGGCCACCCGACCAAGCTGATTATCAAGAAAGACGGAACAACTCATGTCTGTTCCCTACCATCACAGACAGAGCGCCTACTACGTTCCTGGGGACTTCTTCCAACCGACAATTCAGCATCACCGGAGCGATCTTCTGCCCGACGCCCGATCGTCCCGGAACGTAAGAAAAGAAGAAAAATTGATCCAGAATGGGTCGTCACCTGAAAATTGGAATTTTCGACCAGTCAGGTCTTGTTTTCATCTTTAAGTCCTGGGACCGTCTTCCTGGACGATTTTTTTCCCGTGATCTCAGGATAACACCTACATACCTGAGATCCTTTATCTCCCCGTTGAGCACATTTTTACTGCTCTTGTGTTTTATTCTTAGGTTCTCCTTTCGAGGTTTGTGAACCATTTTTGCTTCTTTTCTCTTTTTTTTTCTCCTTTTTCTCTTTTTTAGGACCAATAATTTTTTGACTTGGTCTTTTGTTTTTGAGATTGCTTCTACTGTCCGTACTTGAATTATTTCTCACTTTTACAGTCTGGCTAAGTCCTGATGACTCTCGAGCGTTAGCCCTTTTGCCGGCAGCGCCCAAGTGTCAAGTTTAATGTTGCCTTTAATTCCCAATTTTTTTACCCCCCCCCCTTTTTTTCTCCTGCACCTCTGAATTCATCACTCTCCAGATGGGAGATCTTGAGCTTTTATTGTTGCTTAAATCTCTAATGTGCCTGTTTCATTTCTAGCGTTGAATGTTAACGGACTAAATTCACCACAAAAAAGATCCCTGCTTTATGGACAATTGAAGAGATCACGTACGGATGTGGTGTTTCTGCAAGAGACTCATTTGTTAGAATCTGATAACTTTCGAATTACCTCACGTTTTTACCCCCAGAAATATTTTGCTAATACTCGGGAGAAACGGGCAGGTGTAGCTATACTCATTGGATCCTCTTTATCCTTTGAGATGGTCAAGTTCGTACCGGATCCCGAAGGCCGTTATTTATTATTAATTTGTCGACTTAATGATGTTCTCTACTCTTTCCTAGTCCTATATGTCCCCAACGCCAAGCAAGTCACGTATCTTAGGTCGACCTTGAATGCTCTTACCCCTGTCATGGTAGGACATAAACTGATTGCGGGTGATCTCAATGCCCCTATAAACAGATCTCTAGACTGCTCAGCTCCGATGTCCTCTAGAACGGAACTCTCCTCTCTTACTCTTTCTTTCCACTTTCACGACATCTGGAGGTATTTGCATGCCATGGAACGTGACTACACTTTTTACTCTGCTCGGCATAAAACATTCACTCGCATAGACTATCTGTTGGTAAATGACTCCCTACTACCCCTCTGCATTAAAGCTGACATTGCTCCCATTACGTGGTCAGACCATGCTCCCCTGACCCTGACGATCTCTGACTCTACTCCACGACCCCAGCTATCCATCTGGAAGCTTAATGAGTACCTCCTGACTTCCCAAACTAACCAAGACTCCTTGACAACGCATTTGAAGGAATTCTTTCTACTCAATGCCACAGATGGGATTGCTCCAGATGGTCTATGGTTTGCCCACAAGGCAGTAATGAGAGGACACTTCATCAAATTAGCGTCCATTGCCAAAAAACAACACTCGGCGACTCTTGACTCTCTGCTCCTAACGATTAAGGATTTAGAACAGAAATACACCGCTGTTCATGATCCCTCCGTACTCGCTGACCTTGTCACTACTAGACATCATCTCTGAAATCATCTTCTTTCTCAAGTAGAATTACTCTTGAAAAAATCAAGAGCGCGCTATTATGGGATGGGTGACAGAGCGGGAGCATTACTTGCACGCAGAATCCGTAAAACTGAGACCCGTTCCAGAATTTCCCATATTATCTCTCCTCGAGGCTCTACAGTCCGGAATCCAATCCACATTGCAGAGCAGTTCAGAACTTATTATAGCGACCTTTATAATCTAGCATCCTCTCGAACATCCCCGCAACCTTCTTCTGCCTCTATTGCTGCCTTTCTGTCCCGAGCGAAACTTCCCTCCCTTTCTATTGAACAACAAACTTTCCTCAATGCTCCATTTACTCTCACTGAAATTCTGGAAGTCATCCGTTCCTCGAAAAAACAATCTGCTCCTGGCCCGGATGGCTTCCCCTATCGCTACTACTCTACCTTTGCTCCCCTACTTGCCCCACATCTTTTAGCTTTATTTCTTCTCTGGCAAAAGGAGGGCTGCATCAGGCGGGAGGGTCTAACATCATCTATTTCTACAATCTTGAAACCAGGTAAACCCCCCACGGACCCGAGCAGCTATCGCCCGATAGCCTTACTCAATTGTGACCTTAAAATTTTTTCTAAACTGTTGGCGGACCGTCTCAAGGTCGTACTCCTGTCCTTGATCGCCTTGGATCAGGTGGGCTTTATCCCTGGCCGTCAGGCGAGAGATGCCACAAGGAGGGTAATCAATCTATTAGAGATTTTAGAGAGGAGAGGTTCCCCCAGTGTGCTCGTGTCCCTTGACGCAGAAAAAGCTTTTGACCGAGTTCACTGGGGTTATCTGGCAGCCGTTCTAGATAAATTTGCCTTCTCGGGGAATATTAAGTCTGCAATCCTAGCATTATACTCATCGCCCAGTGCCTTTGTAAAAGCGGGGGGCTTTTCCTCCTCCGAATTTACTATTACCAACGGCACAAGACAAGGCTGCCCCCTCTCCCCTCTCATTTTCGCCCTTGTGATGGAACCGCTGGCAGAAGTTATCCGTTCACATCCTGACATATCAGGTGTAATGGTGGGTCAAGTGGATCATAAAATCAGTCTCTACGCTGATGACGTCCTCCTCTCCTGTACGAACCCTTCTACTTCCCTCCCAACTATACTTTCGGTCTTATCTGACTTCTCTCTTGCCTCTTTCTATAAACTTAACCTCTCTAAGTCTTCTGTCTTCCCTGTCAATCTTCCCTCCTCTGAACAACAACTTCTTTCCCAGCAGTTCCCCTTTCAATGGTCAACCCGGGGATTTCGATACTTAGGCATCCACATCACCCCTCTAAAGACGATAATGAGATCTAATTATGACTCCTTAGTCTTGGACCTCCGTGCCGCCTGTGCTGACTATGCTAACTTTCAATTATCCTGGATAGCTCGTATCCAAACCATTAAAATGATGCTTCTCCCCAAAATACTCTATCTGCTCCGTTGTATTCCCCTCACCTTTCCCAGAAAGTACCTGAACACTATTCAATCCATCCTTGGCCGCTTTATCTGGAACAATAAGTCTGCTAGAGTTGCCATGTCTACATTGACTCTGCCATATACAGAAGGAGGTTTTGGAGTTCCTGATATCACAGCGTATTATTCCGCAGTCGTATTGGACATAGCTAGGATTTGGTGGACAGAATCCCCGAACCCGCTGTGGTGGCAGATCGAGACTCAATTCGCTCCTGATAAATCTACTAGATTATTGCTAGAAATGAACCTTATCAGATACTCCCCCCCCCCTTTCCCACTTACTGCGGTAACTTGCCTCCTTGGTATTTGGTGCAAGTTTGCTAGAACTCTTCTACCCTTTCTATACCGCTATATATCTCTGAGAGCGATTGAGGCTCTTATGGGGGATATATCCTTTTCAGTTTGGGGTACAGGTCCCGACACACTCCTGTTCTCAGTTTTAGACAAAGGGTTTCTCCCTCCTTTCACACTTCTTTCAGCAAAATTAGGTCTCCCCTTTTCGAGTTACTTCACATATCTGAGACTCAAACACTTCCTCCATTGGATAACTATCCCAATCTATGATCTCACACAGATATCCTTCCCGCTACAATCTTTTTTGAAAAGCTCTGGTCCAGTAGCTCATGGGATCTCTATTGCGGTCAAAGCCATATTACGCACCAGACTCTCCACCAAATTACCATATATGCTCCGCTGGGAATCACGACTCGCCTTTACGGCCACACTAGACCAATGGTTGGTTGCATCTGGACATGCGGCACATTATACGAGCTGTATCAACCATCTGGAGCAATCCAAAAAGTTAATGTTCAATTGGTATCTGACCCCCGAAAGACTGGCTAAATTCTCTTCCCGGACTCATGTCTCTACTACTGCGTCGTCATGTTGGAAGGGCTGCTCTCTCCCGGGATCTGAACTCCATGTGTGGTGGACCTGCCCGGGGGTGTTAGCCTTTTGGAAAGAAGTTGAATCCCTATTGACGTCACTTACAGGCCTTCCTCTGGACCTCTCGCCTCCCCTAGCTCTTCTAGGTCTAGACTTAGACTCTTTCCCCGCTCCACTCCGCCCTATCATTACCAACACTCTAATAGCTGCTAGGCAAACAATTGCAGCCCACTGGAAGACCCCAGATCTGCCTGCGCTAGCTGAACTTATAACGAGACTGAATACACACTGTGCTCACGAGATCATACTTGCCCATGATTTGAAACGGAAAACTCGAATTGAAAATTGGTGGGACCCCTGGCTTTCCTCCCCTTACAATACAGTTAGACTCCCTACTTAACTCACATCCCCTACACTAAGAGATATAGTTATCTTACCTTCGTGAATGTTTTAACATAAGGTACATGACTTCTACTCCTATCTCTGTTTGCTAATTTCCTGTTTAAATGATAATGGTGCATACCCCTTTCCTTTTCCTTTTTTTTTTTTTTTTTTTTTTTTTTTTTTTTTACTTTAATCCCCCTCCCTCCTCCTTCTTCGTTTGTCCTATAGAATTGTGATGTGAACTATGATTCTTGTCTATGTTTACATCTAATTTGTATTTGATTTAGTAAAATGTTCAATAAAAACTTACTGGTTTAAAAAAAAGAAAGGGTTACATAGAAAATTATATATAGTTTACTGCAAACAAATTAACAATGACAGACTGGAACAGAGGGGAGAGGACCATGTCCTTGCAAAGTTAGATTTTACGGAATAATGGGGAGGAGACAGAAGGTCAGGGATGCAGCAGCTCTGGTGGTATTGAGGCAGCAGCTCTGGTGGTGGTGAGGTGGCAGAATGGTCATTACAAGCTGTAAACGTTCCTAAAGAGATGAGTTTTCCTATTTTTTCTTATCCCAGATTTTCCTTTCCCTTCTTTTCTATTTGTTTAAATCTCGTTTGTTGTACTGCTCTCATACATACCTGGCCTGAGGAACACATTTAACAAATATTGAAAAATGTAGTGCTTGTTCTTTTGATACATTTTTGTTAGGATAGTACCTGGTTGTTTTTCCACAATCATCAGCACTTTTATCAATCCTTTTCTATTTCTCATAACTAGTCCCAATTGCAGTCCACCACTACTGGTTAAAAAATTCTGATTGCTTATTAAAATAATTGTGTGTCAGAGTAAACAGTGTACAATCCTGAATATATTGCACTTGGCACCCAGGAAAAAATCCTAATTTGTTAGGATAACACTTTGCCACATCCCATCCCTCATTGTGTAGAGTAAAGCTAGTGGTAGAATAAAATATATAGAATTTCCCATTGTACTTAATTCTGATTCTGAAGGATATGCTTTGTGTCCCTTAAGCTGGGAGTTATACTATGTACTATACACAATTCTGCAATGGAGTGTCAACATGTCTGGATAAGTCAAATGCTGGACAGTCAATTCATGATATAATATGCCTTTGGCTGGGGTTACACATAGAAATCCGTTTTTGGAAGTCCTTTTCATCACCAATCCGTTTTTTATAGGGTGCTTTTTGTGTCTCCTGCACTCCTGTACGTTTTTGGACTTAGTCATTTTTTCATTAAAAACGCATGTGCGTTAACGCATGCGCAAACGCAAGTGCCTATATATGCCATGCGTTAACGCATGCGTTTCCCATAGGGCCCCATGTTAAAAAAAACGCATAAAAACGCATGCGTTTTTTAACTGATGCCAAAAACGCTGTTTACTGCGTTTTTGGCTCAAAAACGGACAGGGCAATGTTTTGAGCTCCAGAGAAAAACGCACAGGGTGTTTATTACACCCAATGCGTTTTTCTGTCAGTTTTTGGACTTAGAAAAAAAAAATGACAAAACTGAAGCCAAAAACTGACTGAGGGCTTATGTGTAACCCCAGCCTTTCAGGAGGGTCCTCACTTGATTTATTCACCTTAGGTACATGATGAATAAAGTAATTTTGGACTAGTAATAAATTTACTTGTTAATACTCACATCTCTGTACTAAAATTCAATTGCTCCTTCCCATAATCAACAGTTGGTTCTTTTTTCAGTTTGATACATATTTTTGTCTCATTTAACTTTATCAGTTTTGCACATTACAACATTTTTGTTTCCTTATAAACCAGTGAGAGCCCTTCATTCTCCCAAAGTCAGATGGCTAAGGATGTCATTTTTATCTATACAATTTTAACCTGTACATTGCATATGTCTCTAATAACTTGATTTTGAAAGTTATAAATGCTTGTAAATATTTATGAAGGGGCTAATCCTATACTTAAATTTAAATCAGTACATAAAAATGTGTTTTTTGAATTCTCCTTATTAATTTAACCAGTTACCAGTCTTTTAGTATAATATTTCTTAAGAGCTAGACAATACTTAAGTTGTTTCACATCAATAAATATCCGATAGTTAAATTTTGCTGATGAAACAAACTTCAGTCCCTTTTTTCATAAACTTTTTCTTCATCTTTATTGTGTGCTTACTTAGGTTAAAAATAGTTTAACCTTCTTCATATACTGAATTCTTTTTTTGATCTGTAGAGTTTTCCCCTTTCAAGCTTGTTTCTTTGTCTAAGCAGGGATGTATCCGGGGAGGGGGGCTGGCGGGGCTTCTGCCCCAGGCACAACAGGCGGGGGGTGCACTCAGCCTCCTCCTGCAGCGCCCGAGGTCTCTCCCCGCCGCTCGCATGTTGCCCCCCCCCCCGCAGTGGGAGCCAGCTTTCTTCTCCACTGGACAGCAGCACACACTGTTCTGACAGGACCTGTGATGATGTTAATGGAGGGGAGGAGTCAGGGTCACATGATCAGCTGCTTTTCAGTGTATGCAGGACTGTGCTGTGCAGGCCATCATGATGCTGGATGAGGTGAAGTTTATGTGTAGGGTAAGGATGGATTTACAGTGGAAATGTAACAGAACCAAGTGTGTATTATGTGTATGGAGTGGGGCCGAGTGTGTATGAGGCGTATGGAGCAGAGCTGCATGTGTACGAGGTGTATAGAATGGAGCCAAGTGTCTATGAGGTGTACGGAGCGGAGCCGTGGGTGTAGTAGGTGTATGAAGCAGACCGAGTGTGTATAGGTGCATGGAGCGGAGCCGAGTGTGTACGAGGTGTATGGAGCAGAGCTGAGTGTGTGCTTGGTGTATGGAGCAGAGCTATGTATGTACAGGGCTTATGGAGCAGAGCTATGTGTGTACGAGGTGTATGGAGCAGAGCTTTGTGTGTACGAGGTGTGTAGAGCCGTGTGTGTACGAGGTGTACAAGGCAGAGCTGAGTGTGTACAGGGTGTACAGAGCAGAGCCACGTGTGTATGAGTCATGCGGAGCAGAGCCAAGTGTGTACTAGGTGTACGGAGCAGAGCCGCATGTGTATGAGTTGTACGAAGCAGAGCCGAGTGTGTACAAAACATACAGAGTGGAGCCGCGTGTGTAAAGGTGTACGGAGCAGAGCTGAGAGTGTACTAGGTGTATGAAGTGGAGCCGCATGTGTACGAGGTGTATGAAGCAGAGCCGAGTGTGTACGAGACATACAGAGCGGAGCCGCGTGTGTACAAGGTGTATAGAGCAGTGCTGAGTGGGTACTAGGTGTACGGAGTGGAGCCGCCTGTGTATGAGGTGTACGGAGCAGAGCCGAGGGTATACGGAGCATTCGAAGCAGTGTGCATACGAGGTGTGTGAACTAGTGGTGGCCTCCCGTGGATGCCGCTCTCACTCCTATAGTCCCGGCCACTTCTGCCAGTAGCATTCTTCTCCCAAGTCCCGGCCACTGCTGTTTGCCCTCTGCAGCTCAGCACAGCGGGGCACAATGATGTCATCAATGACGGCCACTGTGCATAGACGTGCAGAGCGGCAGAGCAGATGCTGAGTAGACCGGAGCAGCAAAAAGAGAGGAGAGTATTTACTTTTGTTTGTAAGCATTGAGTACACTGATGGGAAACTATGTAATGTGCAATATAATATAGGACAATGGGGGTGCAATATACTATATGGTGGACTATGGGGTGTGCATTATACTATATGGAGGACTATAGGGGTGCATTATACTATATGGAGGACTATGGGGGTGCATTATGCTATATGGAGGACTATGGAGGTGCATTATACTTTATGGAGGACTATGCGGGTGCATTATACTATATGGAGGTATGGAGGGCTGTGGGGGTGCACCAAATAATATGGAAGACTATGGGGGCTCATTATACTATATGGAGGACAATGGTGGTGCATTATAATATATGGAGGGTTATGGCGTGCATTATACTATACGGAGAACTATGGATGATGTATTATAATATATTGAGCCAGTTATACTATATGGAAGCCATTATAATATATGGAGGGCTCTGTGGGGGCATAATAATACTTGGAGGGGTGTGAGGAGCCTTTATACTTTATGCAGGGCTGTTTGAGGGTTGTGTTGGGGCCATTATGCAGCGTGAAGAGGTGTAGGGGCCATTATACTGTATGTAGATCCATTGTATTGTATGGAGGGCTGTATGGGGGTCCCAGTTAGAGATTATACTGTGTCAGGGTAGTTGAGGGGCTTACAGTAGGGTCATCATACTGTGCATATGGAGGAATTCACTGTGGGGCATCATATAGTGTTTGGGGGGGGCACTTTTGTTGGCATCACCCTTTAGGCTAGGTGCACACTGGCCGGCGGGTTGGTCGGCGGCGGCTGGGCGGACCCGCCAGGAAGCTCCGGAGCCGTCCACCAGCATCCTGGCGGGTATGTGCGGCGGGTGACGGGCGGGTGCCGGGCGGGTGGCAAGCGGGTTAGCGCCGGCGGTGTTGCGGCGGCTGGAAGTAGTACATGATTCTGCTTGCAGCCGCTGCAGAACCGGCCGGTTTATAGAACTTGCTCATTCTTTGCTAACCCTGAGCATGTGTAAACCGTCGGTGTGTGGACACCGGGTGTCGGTTTACATAGGTTTTAATGTTAATCCAAACGCCGGTTTGGATTAACATAAATTTACATGAAATTTATGTAAACCGACCGGCGGTTTACACTCCTAAACCGACCCTAACCCGGCCAGTGTGCACATACCCTTATAGCTGTAATGAAAGGGGAATCAAGGGGCTTTAATAGGAGGAAAATTACTTTGTAAGGGCTGCAAAGTTGTGAGATATTTTATTATGTGACTCAGACAAATTTTTTTTTGGGGGGGCAATAAGAACTTTTAATAAAAGGGCCTCATGATATCTATGTAGGCCCTGGTGCAGGATGCATTGTCCCTCTGCTGCACAACTGATTGTCCATAGCTGACACACCAGGTCCAGTGCTTCCCTTGGGCAACATGCGGGGGCAGTATGTCGAGTTTGGGAAGTTCGATGAGGGAGAATAGTATAAATTGTGGGCAGTATAGGAGGATACAGTGTAGAGGATAGTGTGACCAGGGAGCCCAGTATGGAAAGGAGAGGGCAGTGTGATGAGGGGGCAGTGTGGAGGGCATGCGTCAGAAGAGTGACAGTTTATAAATCATATTATCTGTAGGGAACATTGAGGAGGAGCTATTATTTATTCAGGGACATAGTGTAGGGCAGATATTTTTACTCAGGAAAATGTTGGTCATTCTGCTATTTTTAAGGGTATTGTGCTGGGATGTGCTGAAGAAGACCGGAGAAGATGGACATCTCCAGAGATGAGCTCTGGATGCGAAAAGTCATCATGGTGTCTGGATAAGATAGAGAAGAAAAGAAAAAGACGACCCTGATGACCCCGATCAGAGACAAAGTCATTTATAAGGTACCCAGATGTAAATGATTATTTATGATAATGACTAATTCTCATCAGTGTTGTGGTTCCTGTATGCTTTTATTGATGGCTGGTAACAACCGCTCCCAGTATGTCCTAACCATCGCTAATTACGGTATGTATTAGGAGTTGTAGGTTCATGCAGTACAAATGTGTATGGGTCTGACCTGACATTACAATTGTTTCACCATGTATTGATGGTGGTTCTGATGATGAATTTTGATACAGATGAGGGGTGTAATTTCGGTAATGATTGGGGTTACATGGATGTATTTCAGTACCTCTAATGGGTCTGGTGATGTAGTTTTGTGTTAATTATTCTGATCCTGCACACATCTAACAATTCATAACTTGTAAGCTTTCTTGATACATGCCTATGTTAACAAAGTGTTGTGCATTCTAACAAGTTAAGGGTTCTATGTATTTATTTGTTAGAAGCATTACAGGGGTTGTCCCAAGCTTGTGATGAGTCTGCAGTCACTCTATGTGTCTCTATGTGACTGCAGACTTCTGAATTCACATAGAGCACACACTGCCTGCTGTCAGGATTGTCTGGTGCCGGCGGTGAGGGTGGAAAGTTATGTAGCCATAGATGTGCAATTTACATTCATGCAGTCACGTGCTGACTAGACATGCGAGGCTTCGATCAATGAAATGAATTGAGCGAGGCCGGCCATGTCTAGTCAGAATGTGGCCAGAAGTACAGTATATAAATCGCATACTTGTGTTCACATTACCGTCCAACCTTACCCTTGACATGGCAGAATCCTAAAAGTGTTCAGTGTACACGTCATGAGAATTAAGAGGCCTGCAGTCACCTAGACTTTGATCTTAAACCTGGACAAGCCATTTAATTATAACATTAAGCACCTTAGCCCACTCCTAACAATTTGTAATATACTCAATGGTCGAAACAGCTCTTGCTGGTTCCAGCAGTCACTGTAGCTGTAAGTGTAAAAATCGCATATGGATGATTGGTCACATGACGTCTCCTGAGACCACTGGGGGGGGAAATCCTAACTGAACTCTTGCCCCGGGTGCCAGAAAACCTAGATATACCTCTGGTCTAAGGCCTGCTTCACAACGCGGCAGCATCAGGTCCGGGGCTGTCGGGTGTAAACTTGACAGCCCCGGATCCGATTTTGCTGTTATGCAGCCCTATGGGGCCTGATGGAACCGGATGGCAGCTATGTGCCATCCAGTTTCCATCTGTCCGGGAGGATCCAGATGAATTTGGATTTTCCTCCCGGACACAAATACATTGCTTGCAACCTTTTTTGTATTCAGGATGAAAATCTGCCCAAATCGGTTCCTCCCGGATCCTCCGGCGCTCCCTAACATAGGAGCCTATGGCGCCGGATCGCCCCGGTCCGACAAAACCATTGGATCCGAGAACCGGACACCGGCAGCTGAAGTTTAGCAGTGAGCGCTGCTAAACTTCAGCACCACCAGCTGTCCCCTGCTGAGCTTTCAGACCCGCAGCTAGCTCCCTTATTTTTCTTAATGTCTCCGGCCTGAGGATAAATGTTGTCCATGCCAATGGGTTAGGAAACAACTGGAGTAAAAGTCCTTAGCCAATCCGACCACTTTATACTATATTGGTCTTGAGTATTGTTTCTGAGTGTGAAGCAAACTTCCAAAGTATTATGAGTAGTTATCGTTTCTATGAGCTCATAGATATTAGGTATGTATGTCTGTTTCCAAGAGGAAGCAATTGAGTTTTTCGCTGTCAATAAAATATGTGCTACTAGTGGTCTGTTCCTTGTGGGAATATCTTTAATATTCAATAAAAGTAATGCAAGTTCAGGGGACAAAATAATGTAATGATGGAAGGGGGCATGGCCTGCGATGTGAGGTAATCAGATCTTGGAGCTCCCTCAGATGAGCGACAGAGATATTTGCCTTTTTAAACGATAGATTTCTCTCACACAGCAACTGGACTGGTTAGATGACCTTTTCAGGATTATTTTGAGTCACTTTGGAGCCGTTTGAAGATCTAAGCCCCAAGGGGAAGATCTAGGGTGCCATTTTAGATTGGTGTCTCCCTCATCCCCTTACCACAATTACTCTTTATTGGCTATAAAAAAGCGCCTATTGGGTCCTTACAGCTACCGCTGTTACTGGGGGATCTCCCACATCTATGCTGGTGAGCCTACTTCATATATTCCAGGTTTAATTCTATTAGTGAGGAGAAACAGGCTCTATTTCACTGCTCTCGCCATACTAATCCTTATAATTGAGCAGGCTCTTTCCTAACTTCTTTCTTTCGATGTTCTTTTTATTGATTATTCAAAGGGATAAGAAGCTATTACATTAACTGTTAACAATCAATCAATCAAAAACAGTATTGCTAAAAATAGTGAGCTGCATAAAGTTGGAAAGCCAAAACCACTGACATGTCTTAAAGTACAGATCTGTGCACTCAAATCTTAAAGTTAGATTAGGTCAAGGGGAGGCAAGGAGTGTAAAGTTGTGAAGTGCAAGCAGAAAAGATAAAGGTAGAGAGAATAGAGAGTTGGGGAGGGAAAGAATAGAGAGGAGGAAAGAGTGATGGGTGCTATGGAAGGTCAGTTCGATATCTACAGGTAGCTTTTGTAGTAGTTCAAATCCCATTCTGCGGTAAGAATTCCAGTGAATTCAGGGGTCGATCTGTAAAATATCCAGAGTGTCCATGTTTCAAAGAGAGACTAAGAACAATATGACAAGGCCGCTAATTCAGCATTGCGGTATAGAGAGTCTATCTCCTTGATGATTTGGGCTTTAGTGCGGAGAGAGCTAGTGTTCCATCTAGTGGGCACCAGGAGTCTGCCTGCGGCTACTGTGTTATGGGTCAGTCAGGAGGAAGAAGCTTCCCTAGGCCACACCGGGAGATTGAGGAGAGCTGTTTGCGGCGATAGTGTGACTTCTCGGTTCAGTACTTCCGAGATTATGTCGGAGACCACCTTCCAGTATGATTTTATTTCGGGGCATAGACACCAAATATGTAGATATATCCCATCTCTGCGTTGCATCTCTAGCATTGTCCCGGCGTGAAGGGACTCCATTCATGTATTAATGTTGGGGTGCGGTACCATCAAAACACCACTTTATACGAGTTTTCCTGTACCCTAACAGAGGGCGATGGACCGTGGGATTGATTATAGATCTGGTTGATCTGGTCATTCGAGAATTGAATGTTTAAGTCACGTTCCCAAACTTCTAGAAAGGCTCATTTAACATTAGCCTTTTCGTGCACCAAGAGTTTGTAAAGTGTTGAAAGCAGTTTTCGAGGAGGTTGTGATTCTACACAAAGCTGTTCGAATGGAGTTAGGGGTCTAAGCAAGTCGGTATGCGTCCTCCATTTATGTACATAGGCCTTTAATTTATTATATTGCAGGAAGGACATCATGCATAAATGGTCAGATTGCTGTATTTCCGCAAATGACAGGAAAGCACCATCGAGGAACAGCTGGTCTATTAAGATGGTTGGGGCTCTAGTGGGTCTCGCGTCAAGAGTGCAAACGGTATGTGGTTGCAACAATAGAGACCCTGTAAAGTCCTGGAGAGTGAGAATGGGGGACAGAGGAGGCACCAGTTTTTGTTGTTCTTTTTTCCAGATATTGAGAACTGCACGTGTCAGAGTATTTGGGGGCATGTAAGACTTATTTTGGAAGTCTATCAATAATGCTTGGGGTCTCAATTCCTAACTTCTTTCAACTAAATCCGCTCTGCCTTGACATCGCAATCATAAGAGAGAAAATTCCCTCTTTTGCCTTTATTGCTGCTAATTGGTATACCAGGATGAAGGGATTATTTTCCAGGTACAAGCTGTTAACAGGTGTTAGTTAGCAGAGGGATCTATATCAGCGCAAGTAGTTCCTGTGAAGGTTTGATGTTGCTCTGGGATAGATCAGCTGAGGAGTGGAGAGATTGGTAACAGGGAGATCTTCAATCAAATGAGATCGGCGGATCTCCACCATACCCAAGCTCCAGATTCCAGAATGCAGTTTCCAGCTTCTTAATAGACTGTATTATTAATTGCATAGCCCTAGGCTAGCAGTGTTTAACTAGACTGGCATATTGGCAATAGAGGGGGAGGTAGTGGGATATTTACTACAGGGCAAATGTGTGAGTCATTGGTATTATGTAGTGCTATATGCTTTATATTAAGTCATATTTACATGTACTGCGCTACAGCCTATATATAAGGTGCACTATAGAAAGAATTTTTTGCAAAAAACGAATAGACCAATAGCCCTGTTTTTGATCCTTTATTTGATAGTACTTGCTAAAAATGTAAAAAATTATTTTTAATAATAACAGAGAGCTTATTGTGTGATTCTTGTGCAGATTTTTTGCACTGAGATTTTGCAGTTTTTCTGGTGGTGGATGAATGCGGTTATTAATCGCATTCATCAGTGTGCACGACTCATTATTGTCTTTCAATGTATTTCTCCTGTTCCCAGGAAAGGGACTTGACTCACCCTTCACACAAAAGCAGCTTCACAGGTAAAGCCCATAGAGTGAAGTCCTGGCTGGAGCCTTTATAGAGGTATGTTCACACACAAGCAGGTTTTAATTTCATACATCAGCTAGGGACACAGATATAGGCATGTCATGCCCTTCCAAAATCAGTTTTTACTACAGTAGTTGTAAGGCACCATGCACACGATGAGTAGTTGTGGAGTTTTACTTCAGTATCTGTAAGATCACGTCAAGAAGATGAGTATTTGGTGCGTTTTACTTCAGTATCTGGAAGTCCTTGTGCAGCAGATGATTATTTGGTGCGTTTCACTTCAGTATCTGTAAGGCCATGTTCAGAAGATGAGTATTTGGTGTGTTGAAAATGGTTGGTGAGGTGACTTTCATGCAGCACATTCCAAAATCCACAAGCCTTTAGTCTCCCCATGTTATCTGTAAGATTTGTCAAAAAAATGTAAGTAGCAGCCAAAAAAATTTGGTTAGCTATGAAGACAGCAGGAGAAGGGGCTGCTGTCCATGTCTTGCCATCTCCCACGAGTTGTGCGTCAATCCTCTGTATGTAGAAGTTCCTCCACTGCTTCTGCCTCCTCAACCTCATCTCGGTCCTCCACCTGCACTCAAAGCCTGTCTGGTAATGCCACCTGCATTCTAACTGCGCACAAGGAATCCTGCGCACCTCCTTACTATGATGGCAGCAGGGCTCAACGGCATCGGGCGATCTTTATCTTGAAATGTATGGGAAATATGAGTCTTACAGCTGAGGAGTTGTGGTCTGCTTTGGAGACTGAGTTTCATAAATGCTTGTGTCCACTGAACCTGCAGCCAGGGAAGGCAATGTGCGACAATGCTGCAATGCTGGGTGCAGCCCTCCGCCGGGGCAATGTGACACACGTGGCTTGCATGGCTCACGTCTTAAACCTGGTTGTCCAGCAAATTTTTGCCCACTATCCGTCCCTAGATGGTCTTCAGCAGAGGGCATGGTCGCTGTGTGCTCACTTCCACCGTTCGTATCCCGTAGCTCAATGCCTTGCATCTCTACAGAAGTCGTTCGGCCTGCCAGTTCACTGGCTGAAATGTGATGTGCCGACATGATGGAATTCAACTATGCACATGTTGCAGAAACTTTGGCAGCACCGACGAGCCCTGGTGTAATAAGTCATGACGTATAACCTGGGCCTACGAGATCCAGAGATGGGGCAAGTCACACTGCTGGAGTGGTCTGAAATGAATGACCTATGCACCATTCTATACAGTATTGAAATTTCGATGAAGATGTTTAGTGATGATTATGCCATTATCAGCATGACTATTCCCGTCATTTACATGCTGGGGCACACATTATACAGTATTCGGAGTCAGGTGGTGGCACTAGAGGAGGAGGAGGAAGTACAGGAGGAGTCGTATGTGGAAGGGCACACAAGATCTCCAAGGTGCAGTTGACACTTTATGAATGAGGGTCTACATTATGCTTGCTCAGAACCTTCTTTATCTGGGCCTGGATCCAACTCCAAAAGCTTCTGGGCATCAGTGCAGATAATTTCCTCGTCTTGACTCACAAAAGCATTTGAGCAGACCTCTGATTCCCAGGCTATAGTAAGAGTAAAGAGCATTGCATAGTCAACCATCTGTCTACCCCATACGCAAGTGGGATTGTGGTGACACCTCTGAGGACTGGTGTATTTGTGATGTAGAAGTTGAGTTGGAGGAGAGACCACTTGCTGAAGCCCTTGCTATCCATTCAAGCGCCTGCTCTTTTTGTGCATCATCTAGAATTGGTATTGATCGTCGTCTGAGTCGTGTCCATACGAAAGGGATCATTTCAGAATCTCCAAGGAAAGAAGTAGACATCTTACTTTGGCTGGAAGATGTTCTTTCTCCAGAAGATGTTACTCTTGCTTTCTTACGTACCCCACGGACACAAACTGCTTTTCCCTTTCCACCATGCCTATTCCCCCTTCCACCAGGAGCAGGCCTTTTGCCACTCATTTTGTATGTGAACAAATTGGCAACTCTGCAGTTGTTGGCAAAAAATATTCTGATGCAAATCGTTCACAGCTGATTGGCCGGACAGTGGTACTAGGCACAAAAAATTACATTTGCTTGTTCCAGTAAAAATGTATTAGAATTAACTACATTCAAGGTGTATTTGGTTGTATTACGCGTTAGTGAACAGTGCTTTTAAGCAAAAACTGACAGTTTAGCTTGTTGCAGTAAAAAAGTAATAGAATGAACTACACTCAAGGTGTATTTAGTTGTATTAATCGTGGCCTACAGTAAATGTTTAGTGAACATTGCCTTTAAGCAAAAACTGACAGGTTTGCTTGTTGCAGTGAAAAATTTGTAGAATAAACTACACTGAAGGCGTCGCTTTTCTCACAAGTGGGTTACACCACTGTGGGACACTGCTAGTCTGCTACTAGCCCGAGCAAAGTGCCTGGACTAACTGCAACAAAAAAAAAAAGCTTAATTAAGACAGGTGGTGTAGCTTTCTTCACAGCAGTGCTACACTACGTGCCCTAATGGATTCAAAGAGCTACAGTTGTGGCCAAAAGTATTGACACCCTTGCAATTCTGTCAGATAATACTCAGTTTTTTCCTGAAAATGATTGCAATCACAAATTTTGGTATTATTACCTTCATTTAATTTGTCTACAATGAAAAGACACAAAAGAGAATGAAGCAAAAAGCAAAACATTGATCATTTCACACAAAACTCCAAAAATGGGCCAGACAAAAGTATTGGCACCCTCAGCCTAATACTTGGTTGTACAACCTTTAGCCAAAATAACTGCGATCAATTCCTTCCGGTAACCATCAATGAGTTTCTTACAATGCTCTGCTGGAATTTTAGACCATTCTTCTGTGGCAAACTGCTCCAGGTCCCTGATATTTGAAGGGTGCCTTCTCCAAACTGCCATTTTTAGATCTCTCCACAGGTGTTCTATGGGATTCAGGTCTGGACTAATTGCTAGCCACCTTAGAAGTCTCCAGTGCTTTCTCTCAAACCATTTTCTAGTGCTTTTTGAAGTGTGTTTTGGGTCATTGTCCTGTTGGAAGACCCATGACCTCTGAGGGAGACCCAGCTTTCTCACACTGGGCCCTACATTATGCTGCAAAATTTGTTGGTAGTCTTCAGACTTCATAATGCCATGCACACGGTCAAGCAGTCCAGTGCCAGAGGCAGCAAAGCAACCCCAAAACATCAGGGAACCTCCGCCATGTTTGACTGTAGGGACCGTGTTCTTTTCTCTGAATGACCCTTTTTTTCTCCTGTAAATCCTATGTAGATGCCTATGCCCAAAAAGCTCTACTTTTGTCTCATCTGACCAGAGAACATTCTTCCAAAACATTTTAGGCTTTCTCAGATAAGTTTTGGCAAACTCCAGCCTGGATTTTTTATGTCTCGGGTAAGAAGTGAGGTCTTCCTGGGTATCCTACCATACAGTCCCTTTTCATTCAGACGCCGACAGATAGTATGGGTTGACACTGTTGTACCCACGGACTGCAGGGCAGCTTGAACTTGCTTGGATGTTAGTCGAGGTTCTTTATCCACCATCCGCACAATCTTGCGTTGAAATCTCTCATCAATTTTTCTTTTCCGTCCACATCTAGGGAGGTTAGCCACAGTGCCATGGGCTTTAAACTTCTTGATGACACTGCGCACGGTAGACACAGGAACATTCAGGTCTTTGGAGATGGACTTATAGCCTTGAGATTGCTCATGCTTCTTCACAATTTGGTTTCTCAAGTCCTCAGACAGTTCTTTGGTCTTCTTTCTTTTCTCCATGCTCAATGTGGTACACACAAGGACACAGGACAGAGGTTGAGTCAACTTTAATCCATGTCAACTGGCTGCAAGTGTGATTTAGTTATTGCCAACACCTGTTAGGTGCCACAGGTAAGTTACAGGTGCTGTTAATTACACAAATTAGAGAAGCATCACATGATTTTTCTAGCAGTGCAATACTTTTGTCCACCTCCTTTTTTATGTTTAGTGTAAAATTACATCCAATTTGTCTTTAGGACAATTCTTTTTGTGTTTTTTGATTGAAGACGAATGAAATGAAGATAATAATACCAAAGAATTTGTAATTGCAATCATTTTCAGGAAGAAACTGAGTATTATCTGACAGAATTGCAGGGGTCTCAATACTTTTGACCACAACTGTATATTACTGTGGCCAGATGCTGTGAGAATGGCTTGTACAGCACTAGCACACACCTGACACACACTTGCCTGGCAAAAACTAATAGAGACTGCGCTAACCTTGCTCTGATAAGAGCTGCAATTAAAACTAGTCCCTGCTTCTATGAAGTAGCCCTGAAAGGGGCTGATACACTACTAGTCCCTAACCCTAATCGCTACTCCTATAGAGCAGCACTAAAAAGGGCTGATATTACTAGTCCCTACTCCCTAAACCTATCTATCTAACTTTGTATTCACTCACTAGCTGACTGAGAGAACACAATTTAGTTTGCACTGTTTAGCGGTCGCACACAGCAGTAGCCGCTGGTGCCGTCTAACACCTGCAGCAGCTATAAGCAAAATGGTGGCGTTCTTTCTGATGGCCTGGTTTTATAGGGCTAGGACATGTGACAGACACAGCCAATGATGACATTAGTTGTGTGAAAAAATGCACTTTGCAGTGTGGCACTGTGATTGGCTAGCAGCCGGAACCGCGCCCACTGTACATGCTTTAGGAAGAAATAAAAAAGAAAAAAAGAGCGCTACCTTATTGCTGCAGCTCTGATACAAGCCCCCCCTGCACAATATACACACAAACTGGATATTAACATTCATTTGCAGTATTAGGGCTAGGTTTAGGGTTAAGAAGATTAAGCTTTTATGGATCGAAGCATTATCGAACGTATACTAGAACTGCCGAATTTCAAGCAAATTGTTCTAATTCGGCGAATGACTCGAACACCGCCAAAAACAGCTCAAATTTGAGATTGGTGAACAATTCGAATCGAACATCGCTCATCTCTACTTACGGACCTACTAAATTCGGTAAGAAATCTATTATCGACTATACAAGAGTATTCCAGTCTCATTATATAAAATGAACCTCAAAAAAACACAACTTCTTTACAAAAACATCAAACCAGAGCTACTTAAACGTACCTTCACACATGGCAATATTGCTAGTCAATTTCACTCGCAATTTGCTGGTTGCAGTGAAATCATGGACACATTGTTCTATTTTGTTGCTGTGTACAAATGAAACAATGTCTTCATGATTTCACTGCAACCAGCAAATTGCCAGTGAAATTGCTAGCAAAATTGCCGCGTGTGAAGGTACCTTTAGATTTAAAAATGTGAACTTGAATATGACTGGTCATATGATAACTTGTCCTATTTAGGCATAAAATTATCTAAAAATACTACAGATATTATGAATCAAAACATATCTGATATACATGCCACTATTCAAAAAGATATTTTACATCTATCAAAACTAGAGCTGTCTTTGATGGGCAGGATCTATGCATTTAAAATTATCATTTTTCAAAAACTTCTCTATATCTTTAGGATTATTCCCTTACCAATAAAAAGTACCCTATTAAAAATACTACAAAACCAGCTTGTAACATTTATCTGGAACAAATTAAAACCATGCGTCACAAGATCAATACTTGTAAAGCATAGGACAAGAGGAGCCTTAGGTTTTCCAACATCACTGCGTATTATCAGGCAACACTAATTAAAACTAGCCAAAAGGGGTGGTGTACTTTGGATAAACCTTCTTGGGTAATGTTGGAGGAATTTCACAATTCAAAAAGACCTGTTGCGAGCCTGGTGGTGGAGCACCTATGTGACAATAAGAAGCGACTTCCTAGGGTAGCCACCATCAGAGCCCCTGTTCAGGCTTGCAACGATCTTGCATCCTAATCTAAGAAACGTTATTCAACTACACCACCTACTTGGATGGATGTGGAGGTCATTTCAAATCTTAACCCAGGAATAAAACTCCGACTATGGAAGAGTAGAGGAATTAACAAATATTCAGATATATTGTACGTGAAGGGTCTTAAACTTTTCCAGGTATTACAAGATCAATTTAGACTTCCAGATTCAGAGTTGAAAACTTGGAATTTAGTTGAGGCAATAATAAAAAATTAAAATTTCAATTTTAATTTGCCAAACAACATACCGTATATACTCGTGTATAAGCCGACCCGTGTATAAGCCGACTCCCCTACTTTTGCCCCCAAAACTTGGGAAAATCTATTGACTCGTGTATAAGCCGAGGGTGGACCCCAGCACAGGTATACAGCCCCCAGCAGTGTGGTATACAGCAGCCTCCCCAGTGGTATATACAGGCCCCAGCAGTGTTACAGCAGCAGCCCCAGTGGTATATACAGCAGCAGCCCCAGTGGTAGTATACAGCAGCCCAAGAGGTATATACAGCAGCCCCAGTGGTAGTATACAGCAGCAGCCCCCGTGGTAGTATACACGCAGCCCCAGTAGTATATACAGCCCCAGTGGTAGTATACATACAGCCCCAGTGGTATATACAGCCCCAGTGGTAGTATATAGCAGCCCCAGTGGTAGTATATAGCATCCCCAGCAGCCCCAGTAGTATATACAGCCCCAGTGGTAGTATCCAGCAGCCCCATTAGTATATACAGCCCCAGTGGTAGTATCCAGCAGCCCCAGTAGTATATACAGCCCCAGTGGTAGTATACATACAGCCCCAGTGGTATAGACAGCCCCAGTGGTAGTATATAGCAGCCCCAGTGGTAGTATATAGCATCCCCAGCAGCCCCAGTAGTATATACAGCCCCAGTGGTAGTATATAGCAGCCCCAGTGGTAGTATATAGCATCCCCAGCAGCCCCAGTAGTATATACAGCCCCAGTGGTAGTATCCAGCAGCCCCATTAGTATATACAGCCCCAGTGGTAGTATCCAGCAGCCCCAGTAGTATATACAGCCCCAGTGGTAGTATACATACAGCCCCAGTGGTATAGACAGCCCCAGTGGTAGTATATAGCAGCCCCAGTGGTAGTATATAGCATCCCCAGCAGCCCCAGTAGTATATACAGCCCCAGTGGTAGTATCCAGCAGCCCCAGTGGTAGTATATAGCAGCCCCAGTGGTAGTATATAGCATCCCCAGCAGCCCCAGTAGTACATACAGCCCCAGTGGTAGTATCCAGCAGCCCCAGTAGTATATACAGCCCCAGTGGTAGTATACATACAGCCCCAGTGGTATAGACAGCCCCAGTGGTAGTATATAGCAGCCCCAGTGGTAGTATATAGCATCCCCAGCAGCCCCAGTAGTATATACAGCCCCAGTGGTAGTATACATACAGCCCCAGTGGTAGTATATAGCAGCCCCAGTGGTAGTATCCAGCAGCCCCAGTAGTATATACAGCCCCAGTGGTAGTATATATGGCCCCAGCAGGGCCCCCCTCATAGTTTGGCGCCCCCACCTAACTTGCTGGGCCCCCCGCATGCAGCGCTGCGCTCATACATTACCTGTCTAGCAGCTGTCACCCTCCGGTGGCGGATCGCGGCTCCCGGCTCCGGCTTCCATCTTCATCTCTGTCTTCCTGTTTTGTGGCCGGGGCTCATCGCGATGACGTCATCGCGACGCCGGCCGGTCACGTGACAAGCAGGAAGACAGAGAGGAAGATGGAAGCCGGAGCCGGGAGCCGCGATCCGCCACTGGATGGAGGGTGACAGCTGCTAGACAGGTAATGTATGAGCGCAGCGCTGCATGCGGGGGGGCCCAGCAAGTTAGGTGGGGGCACCAAACTTTGAGGGGGACCATATTGACTCGCGTATAAGCCGAGGGGGGGACTTTTCAGCCCAATTCTTGGGCTGAAAAACTCGGCTTATACGCGAGTATATACGGTAGTTAAATTTATTTACACAACCTAGAAAAAAAATATTTGGAAGACTAGTAACATATATAATTTATTAAATGAGGACACCCATGTAACTAAACTAAAATACTTGTTGACATGGCAGAAGGACTTAAACCTGACAGATGAAATAGATGAAAAGAATTTTGATAAAACTATGACGACTATTTATAAGAGCATCTCTTGTGTTTCCCTGATTGAAGCACAGTACAAGACATTAACAAGGCGGTACTTAACGGCGCTGAAACTTCACATGATAGATCTGTGTAACTCTGGCAAATGTTGGAAAAACTGTGGTTCGGTAGGGAACATTATCCATATCTTTTGGTCTTGCCCGCAGATTAAAATATACTGGGATGCAGTGCAATTCTTCCTAAGGCTGTGGTCACAGTACCATTTTTCACATGCATTTTTGGAGACCTGCGTTTTCAAAAACGCATGTAAAAAACGCACCCATAGGCCCCCATGTTAAAAAACGCATGCCCTAATAGCCAAAAAGCATGTGTGACTGTCCCATGCGTTTTTGGAGCATACCCAAAAACGCATGCGTTTTTGTAGAAAACGCATGCGTTTTTATAGAAAACGCATGCGTTTTTATAACATGGGTTCCTATGGAAAACGCATGCAAAAACGCATGTACAGTTAGTACCTTTTATTGGCATTCAAAAACGCATGCGTTTCCTATAGGAGCCCATGTTAAAAAAAACGCATGCGTTTCCGGAAACGCATGCGTTTTTTTTAACATGGGCTCCTATGGGAAACGCATGCGTTTTTGAATGCCAATAAAAGGTACTAACTGTACATGCGTTTTTGCATGCGTTTTCCATAGAAACCCATGTTATAAAAACGCATGCGTTTTCTACAAAAACGCATGCATTTTTCAAAACGCTCAAAAAAATACTACAAGCACTATTTTTAGGTGCAGATTCAAAAACGCAGCCAAAAACGCAGGGAGCCATCACACACCTTACAAAACTCATGCTGACATGAAAAAAAAGCATGAGTTTTGTTAAATCACTTAAAAAAACGCATGGCAACTGTGACCACAGCCTTACCTAGCATCTGTATTAGGCTGCCTTCACATTTACACTCCTCGCCGCTGCGTATTGTGGCGGGGAAGCGCAAGCTGAGCGCAGACACCACGAGTCCCTTTGTTTATCATGGGGACATACAGTGATGCGCTCAGCTGCGCATTGTCGTACACACCCATTCACTTCCCTGTGTGACATGTCGCGTTCAGGGTGCGGATGAGAATGTGTGATTTGTACCAAGCATCCGCACGCGTACAAATCACACAGGGAAGTGAATGAGTGCGCACGGCAATGCGCAGCCGAGCGCTTCACCGTGTGTCCCCATGATAAACATAGGGATGCACGGTGTCTGTGCTTCTCCACCGCAATACTCATCGGTGGGGAGCGCAAGTGTGAAGCCGGCCTTTCATCTGTACGATATCCTAAGGCTACATTCAGACACACTGTTTTTGCACCGCTTTATTGCATCTGTTTTTTGAAGTGCACTGCACAAAATGGATCACTCGAATGGAATCGCAGAAAGGTCAATGGGTTCTCACTTTTTGCCATTAAGACATTGATCTTGATGAGTGATCCATTTTTTCCTGGAAAAGTGATCCGTCAAAGAAAAGGGCATGTTAGTTTCTATTGCGTTTTTCTCCTGCGTTTTTCCTGTAGGGTATCATTGTAAATGGAGAAAAAAAAATGCAGCCAAAAAACAAATGAATCAAAAATACACAGTGTGAATAGCTGATGCGTTTTTTGGAAAGCAGATCTGTTTTGCAGCTAAAAAACAGAACAATTAAAATGGTGCAAAAACGTTAAATGTAGCCTTAGGCCCCATTCACACACTGCTTTTTTTGCTGCATATTTTTACGCGCAAACTCAAAAAAGCCAGAAGTGGCACAATCAAAACCGTGGAGTGACACACTCAGAGGAAAGGTCTAATAGAAACAAGTGCTCCACTTATATTTTTAATCACCCACTCCTGGTTTGTGATGAGCTTGTGCTTAAGAATACGCAGCAAAAAAAGCAGTGTGTGAATGGGGCCTTAAGCAATGCATTTTTTCTCAGCAGCTATTTTTCTACAATCATTTATAGGACCATTTACAGTGTTATAAGTTACAGAATAGACAAATAATAGAAAAAATCAGTAGAATAGATGGATTGAATAGGAAGATAAAATGAATAGATATCCTGAACATTTGTAATGTCCCACCCCCCTCACATATTATTAATTTGCACACATTTTAGTGCCATTTATGTTGCACTATAGGGTGTTTTTAGGCTGGTTAAGTTAATAAATAAATAAATAAATAAAATGATGTGGCGTCATTGTCATTTTTTATATAAAAAATGGAGACCCCACATCATTTTTTCACATTTATTTATTGGTTTAACCCAGCCTGAAAACACCCTTTAGTGCCGCATGAAAGGCACTAAAAGGTGCAAGCTTAGAATTTGTAGTGGGGGACAACAATATTATTTAGCACAGAATCTATCTCTCTATCTATCTGAAAATACTTAAATGAGTTGAGTAAAGCATTAAAAGGAAGCTAGGGTGTTCATGTCAAAAGATAACACATCTCCAACAAACTTCATTTTTAGGACAATGAACTTTTGACATGAACACTCTCGCTTCCTTGTATTGCTTTCCTCAACTCATTTAAGTATTTTCAGTTCTCCACAGGCCAGTCCCATATGACCATTATACAATTTGTTCTGCTTATCTTAGACTTTTAGTTTTAATTCACCAGCCTATCTCTTCCTCCCTACCCTGACTCTGCTATATGTCACCTGTCACATTTACTATAACATCTAAGACTGTTGTTTTATTTTTTGTTCTTGTTTTTTGTTTCATTTGCTTATGTATATATGTATGTGTCTTCAGAATCTGTGTCATTATTTGCCTGATGAAGGGGCCATAGTGTCCCGAAAGCTTGCTATGTTTACCATCTTTTCAGTTAGCCATTAAAAGGTATCAACCACTGAGGACTCTCAGATTCCAATATTTTTCTAATAATGGTGTGATTTTATAAAGTAATATAAGATCAGCTGTTTACCACAAATTTATACTTTGAAAAACAAAATCATGCAGTTTTCTTGAGTATACATATAAGAGTAATAAATGGAGCAGCAATGCCTTCTTGGGTGCAGTTCAGCTCCGCTTTTACCTTAGCTTGAAATATATGGTTAAAAATAGCTTCAGCACTCCGGGTGAATGATGTCATCATATACAGGGTATGGCTAAGTTTCGGGCTCCCTCGCCCTTCTTCCAGCACTCACTAGCCCAAAATCCCAGGTATATATACACAATGGTCTTAATGCATCAATTATTACATCAATTATTAACATATCTTATTTTTTTTCATATTTCAACAACCTGTGTTCATTCTATTACATGTGCTCCTTTTTATAATACTTTCCCATTACAGTCATTGATATTGTTTATAAATATGTATTTTTCTTATAAACAAAGTACCGTACATCAAATCTGTTAATTGCCCTCCTGTAGCTCACCTGTCTTTCATAATAAAGGATTTGCAGAGACTTACTTTGCTACAAATCAATTTTTGTAGAAACGTTCACATGGTTTGCTGAATTTAAGCATTGCTAAACAACTTATTTTTACTCAACCTTTTTACTATTAAGTTTTAAATCAAGAGAAGACATAGGCCGGCTTCAGACTACGTTTGAGATCTGATCCGTAGCTGTCCGCTTGAAGCAGACAGCCGTGGACCGGATCAGCACACAGCACTGGGGGGCTATTATGCCCTCCGATCCAGTGTGCAGCGCACGCAACTGCAGTCGCTGACAGGTGAGGACCGTGGCGCCCGCGGTTCTCATCGATCAGCAGTGTGAACTGCGTGCGCTGCATACAGGATCGGAGGGCATAATAGCCCCCCAGTGCTGTGTGCTGATCCGGTCCACGGCTGTCTGCTTCAAGCGGACAGCTACGGATCGGATCTCAAACGCAGTCTGAAGCCGGCCATAGAGAGAAAAGGGCCTCTGTGCAAGAATAGTATGGATGTAGCGTGGTACCTCATCAATTCCATCTGCTCTGGAGGTGGAAGTGGGCATTTGTATCTCTGCAACTTAGGTTGCACCACTGATTTGTCCATCCCTGATTTATTGCAAAATTACATGAAGATGTCAATGAGGTTTTGAGAGGTATTTTTTTGTAATAAGTGTATAGTATGTGATATTTTTGATTATTTTATTATTTTATATAGCTAAGCTATGAAAATGGTACAGAAACTTTTAGCTGCTAAATAGTTAACCTGCACAATAATAAACAATTGCTAGTCAATGTATAAAAGTTAAATAATAGTGTAATTAATTTCTTCTTATAGACCGAACTCAATTTTTATACAATAGCAAGATGCAGTCATTTGCATTGGCCCACTTTCCAATGTATTGAACAGGATCCAGAATCTGTTTTAAGGTTAACAACTCATCTGCTTATGTTTACAGTTCAAGACTGGAAAATGCATCACAAGGTTACTGAATTGGAATTTCGATGAATCCATTGTAGTTGATTTAGCTCCAAGTCATTTGTCTTTTCAGAATAAGTTGATAAAGTGCTTGTGCAGCATTTTCATAACTTTATAAAACAATTCCGGTTCTTTGAGTTTTAAATAATGTATTATGAGTACATTTAACTAATGGAATACAAAATGCAGCAAGATTAACAATGAAGTTTTGTGAACTGCCCTCTGTTTCTAAACTGTTCCTTTCGATTATTTCCACTTTGCAATGACTTAAAAATAAAAAACTAACGAGACTTAAATACAACATATAAATACTATAGGACATAAGGAATAGAAAAGCAAGCTTTAGAAGTAAAGATATATCCGTGGTACCTCAGTCTCTAACAGCCTTCATTTTTTTGTTTATTTTTTTTCTTCGAACAGACCTATTTTTGTTCAGAAACATTTTTTGGTTAAAGTGCATGGGAATGTGGTTCAATACCAAACCCAGCTCATGATCCAGAGTAGAGGGACATTTCATTAATCATGTACCACTTCTTTAATACAATAAAAAAAAATCACAATGCTGAAGACTAAGACTGGCTTCTCACTGCGGGTTACATCTGATCCGAGGCTGTCCGTGTAAACCGGACAGCCCCGGACCGGTTTTTGGCCCCATAGTAGCCTATGGGGCTGGATAGAAGCTCTCTGCCATCCGGTTTCTATCTGTCCGGGACAATCCGGGAGAATTCAGTATTCTCTCACGGACACAAAAACACTGCTTGCATCGCTTTTGTGTCCGAGAGGAGAATATCTCCTCTAATTGTCAATTCCCGTATTGCCCCGGATTTGCCAAGATCCTCCCGGATCCGGGGCAATCCAGTGGTCTCTAACATGGGAGCCTATGGGGCCAGATTTCACTGGTCTGGGAGGATCTGGAAACCGGTCACCTGTGGCTGCACACCGCTGTTGTTTCAGGACCGTGGCTAGCTCCCTGCCAGCCGCTGTCCTGATTCATCAGTGGCGGCAGCTGCGTGCGGGAGCACACCGGACCGGAGGGCATATTAGCCCTCCGGTTCTGTGTGCTTATCCGGTCCGGGGCTGTCAGGTTCATCCTGACAGCCTCGGATCGGATCTGACCCGCAGTGTGAAGGCAGCCTAAGACTATGTTCACATGTCCATCAATCATCTGTTAGATTGAATTCAGCTCCAATCCATTGCAAAAACAATTGTGCAGACACATTTTTTTTATCTAGCTAAAAAAAATTGACTTCAACTGGATCTGGTTTTTTAATATTAAAGTGTATAGAAAATGGATCCATTAAATAGCTACTGTTGAAACCAGAAGTTTACATACACTATAAAAAGACACATATGTATGTTTTTCTCACTATATGACATGAAATAATATTTGATACCATTGTCCTTAAACTGTATGACTTGCGTCAAACATTTCGGATTTCCTTACACAAGCTTCTCACAATAGATGGTAAGAATGTGGACCCATTCCTCCTGACAGAACTGGTGTACCTGAGCCATGGTTAAAGGTCACCTTGCCTTTTCAGCTTTGCACATAAATTTTCAATAGGATTGAGATCAGAGTTTTGTGATGACCTCTCGAAAACATTGACTTTGTTATCCTTAAGCCATCTTGTAACCAGTTTTGAAGTATGCTATAAGTCATTGCCCATTTAGACAATGCATTTTCACTTAAACTTTAACTTTCTGGCTGATGTCTTGAGATGTTACTTCAGAATTGCCACATGATCATATTTCCTCATGATGCCATCTATTTTGTGAAGTGCACCAGTCCCCCCTGAAGCAAAACAACAACACAACATGATGATGCAACCCCCATGTTTCACAATTGGTTTGGTGTTCTTAGGGTTCCAAGCTTCACCAGTTTAACTACAAATGTAATGATGGTAATTATAGCCAAACAGTTAAATTTTACTTTCATCAGACCACATGAGATGTCTCCAAAAATGTAGGTCTTTGTTCCTGTGTGCATTTGCAAAACTGGCTTTGGGAGTAAAGGCTTCTGCCTGGAAGAGTGGTCTTTCAGCCCATGGTGATTCATTACTTGTTTCACTGGGGATAATGACACAATCTTACCAGACTCTGCCATCATCTTCACCAGGCCTTTTGCTTTTTTCTCTGCGCTTTTTCAGAGCCCATTTATCATGTGGGCAATGGAAAAGTGCAGAGTAAAACTGCAGAAAGAATTGACATGTTGATTGTTTTTATGCGCGCGTTTTTGCAGTGAAAACGCGCGCGTAAAAAAAAGCACAAATATGCAGTGTGTGAATGGATTTTGTCAAAACCTATAGGTTTTGCTGGACTGCGTATCCAGAATTGTGTTTTCACTGCAAAAAGCGCAGCAAAGAAAGCAGGAAAAAGCAGAAAACACAGTAAAAAGCGCAGAGAAGCAGCAAAATACACAAATGTGTGAACATAGCCTTAAGGCATAGTAATCTTTGTGTATGTAAACTTGCGACTTTGTATAAGGTAATAAAAATGCCTTATAACATTTTTTCTCTCTCATTATTCTGGCATTTGGCAAAAATGGGAAAGGTTTATAATGATTTCATGTAAGATGGTAAGAAAACAAGCATATGTGTCTTGTTCTATAGTACAGTGGATACGGAAAGTATTCAGACCCCTTTACATTTTTCATTCTTTTTTCATTGCAGGCATATGGTAAATTCAAAAAATTACAATATTTTTCTCATTAATGTACACTCTGCACTCCATCTTGACTGAAAAAACAGAAATATGGAAATGTTTGCAAATTTAATAATAAAAATCCTGAAATATCACATGGTCATAAGTATTCAGACGCTCATATTTAAGTCACATGCTGTCAATTTCCTTGTGATCCTCCTTGAGATTGCTCTACTCCTTCATTGGAGTCCAGCTGTGTTAAACTAAACTAATAGGACTTCATTTGGACAATAGCACACACCTGTCCATATAAGACTACACAGCTCACAGTGAATGTCAGACCAAATGAGAATCATGAGGTCAAAGGAACTGCACAAGGAGCTCAGAGACAGAATTGTGGCAAGGCACAGATCTGGCCAAGGTTACAAAAGAATTTCTGAAGTTCCCAAGGTTCCTAAGAGCACATTGGCCTCCACAATTCTTAAATTGAAGATGTTTGGGACCGCCAGAAGTCTTTCTAGACCTGGCCATCAAGCCAAACTGAGCAATAGTGGGAGAAGAGCCTTGGTGAGAGATGTAAAGAGGAACGCAAAGATCACTGTGGCTGACCTCCACATATGCAATTGGTTGATGGGAGAAAGTTCTACAAAATCAACTATCACTGCAGCCCTCCACCAGTCAAATCTTTATGGCAGAGTGGCCTGACGGAGTTCTCTCCTTAGTGCAAGTCATATGAAAGCACACATAGAGTTTGCAAAAAAAACATATGAAGGATTCCCAGACTATGAGAAATAAGATTCTCTGATCTGATGAGATGAAGATACTTTTTGGTGATAATTCTAAGTGGTATGTGTGGAGAAAACCAGGCACTGCTCATCACCTACCTAATACAATCCCAACAGTGAAACATGGTGTAGTGGCATCATGTTATGGGGGTGCTTTTCAGCTGCAGGGACAGGAAGACTGGTTACAATTGAAGGACACATGGATGAATCCAAGTTCAGAGATATGCTGAATGAAAACCTCTTCTAGAGTGCTCTGCACCTCTTACTTGGCCGAACGTTCACCTTCCAACAAGACAATAACCCTAAGCACACAGCTAAAATAACAAAAAATTGTCTTCAGAACAACTCTGTGACCATTCTTGTCCGGTCCAGCCAGAGCCCTGACCTAAACCCAATTGAGCATCTCTGGAGAGACCTGAAAATGGCTGTCCACCAACATTCACCATCCAACCTGATGGAACTGGAGAGGATCTGCAAGGAAGAAAGGCAAAGGATGACCAAATCCAGGTGTGAAAAACTTGTTTCATCATTGTACTAGCTCTAAAGTGTGCTTCTACTCAGTACCGAGCAAAGGGTCTGAATACTTATGACCATGTGATATTTCAGTTTTTCTTTTTTAATAGATTTGCAAAAATTTCTACATTTCAGTTTTTTTAATTCAATATTAAATTTTCAAACATTTCCATATTTCTGTTTTGTTCAGTCAAGATGGGGTGCACAGTGTACATTAATGAGAAAAAACATTAACTTTTTTGAATTTACCAAATGGCTGCAACTAAACAAAGAGTGAAAAATGTAAAGGGGTCTGAACACTTTCTTTACTCACTGTGTATGTAAACTTCTGGTTTCAACTTTATCTGTTTTTTTCCATTTAAAAATGACCCAATAAGCAAAAAGCTGATATTTTTCAAATGATAAAAAAATGGAAGTCTATTTTATTTTCCAAAGACTTCTATGTTAAAAACTGGATCAAGTAGAAATCAGTTTTATCAGCAGGACAAAAAAATTGGGTCTGCATGACTTTTTTGGCGACATGATGGGGCTGGATCCATGCTGGATCCATTCTAGGTAATGATTACTGGATATCTCAACATAACCTAAGGTTAAATTACACTATTAAACCATTATAATAATGGGAACACCCTTTACTGACAAAACAATAGGCCCTGCGTGTTGACCTATAAAAAATATAGATATGCAAAAAAATAAAGTGCTACCATGCTACAGGATAGAGCAACACAACTGAATACATGTATGCTCAATAAATTGCCTGTACCATAAATTATAGACAAAGTGCTCAATTTGGCAAAAAAAACACTATTAAAAAGACCATATGGGGCCATCGATACTAGAATCTGATGCCATGTTTTGTATAGGTTATTGACAATAGATGAAAGTAATTTTATTTTCATATTATTTCATAGGTTAATGATTTGCTATTAAATGTAACAATATTAGCCTAGAGCTACAAGGGACAATAAAATTAATACATTTATGAATAAATCAAATTACATTAATTAAATAAAAATCACAGTGATAAAGGAACAACAAACAGAAGTTACGACCAAATATTAAAACAAAAAGTTAAAGTAAGCAATAGTACCAAACTTACAATTCATAATGTCCTGTATCAGAATGCACTGTTACTGAAAGCTGTTTAAAAACCACAACTTATATTAATTGGCCTGGAATTTTTATTTCTCACTGAGCTTTGGCAAGGTTCATTGATAACTTAACTGAAAAAAATTTAGCTGCAAAGGGATAAGCCTAAGGAATAATGAGCTATTTTTCCCCTGGGAGTGGTTCCAGTAGGAGGTAAGTAATGATGTCTTCTTATTATATACAGTATGAAATTGCATTTTCAGTTAATTCAGTTATTTACACAGTGCCAATCAACAATTTAAGTGAAAAGTGGTATCTGTTAGTGAAAATGTCTTATCTATCAATTAATGACATTGGCTGTACATGTACAATGAATGTCAAGTGCTGCAAACTTATAAGTTGATCCACCTCCATAGCCATTGCCCCTCGCTCTAATTGTGCTGGTTTAAACACTTAGAAAGCAATTTTAATCACTGATAGTACAAATTGAATAGTTTTGATCCTCGAGAGAATTTCTTTACTTACCAATGCTGACCCCATGTGGAATAATAATTGCTTTTTTTTAACAGTTTGGGGGCCTATATGATTGCTCTATAAAAAGTCCATCATGTGTCTTACATGTTCAGCTCATCTAACAAGAATAACTAAATATGTAAAAATATATGCACATTTGGAATCTTTGAGTTTGTAAATATCTGTGTCACACTAATCACTACAAAGGCAAGTCAAGAAAAAGCCTAGTCAAATGTTCCGGTGCCAGGTAACATGAGACCACATTCAGATTAAGGGGACAGACAGAGGCGGTCAGGACATGGTCCAAAATCAGAATACCTGGAGAGCAGATCAGATCAAAAGGACAAGGCAAATGGGTAGTCAAATGGGTTTAGAGGCCTGGCACCAAAGCTGAATCCACGAAGCACAGATAATTGAGGACAACGTTCCACTAACAGACTGCAAAGGCTGGCTTCACACCACGGCATGAACCTGACAGCCCCGGACCAGATCAGCACACAGAACCGGAGGGCCAAATGTGCCCTCCAGTCCTGTGTGCAGCCGGACGCAGCTGCAGCTGCTGATGAATGAGGACCACGGCTCGCAGGGAGCTAGCCACGGTCCTGAAATCACAGCGGCGTGCAGCCACCGGTGTCCGTTTCCCGGATCCTCCTGGACCGGGGCAATCCGGCCCCATAGGCTCCCATGTTAGGGAGCGCTGGATTGCCCCGGATCCGGGAGAATCAGGGATATGGGTTTTTGGGGAGATTTTTCATCCCGGTCACAAAGACGTTGCAAGCAACGTTTTTGTGTCCGGTGAGAATAATCCGAATTCTCCCGGATTCATCCGGAGAGATGGAAACCGGATGGCAGAGAGCTGCCATCCGGCTCCATAGGCTACTATGGAGCCAAAAACCGGTCCGGGGCTGTCTGGTTTTCACCGGACAGCCCTGGAACGGACTCCGCCGTGGTGTGAAGCCTGCCTCAAACTGGCAGTGTTCTGGGCAAACCTGCTCATATGTAGTTGAGTAATTACCCAGAAGAGGGAACACCTGCAGAGACCTAAGACTTCCCAAAATTAAATTGAACAACTTAGCTGTCAATCAAAACACTGTCAATCAAAACACTGATAGCTCAGCAGGCTCAGCTCCAGGTTGGACAACTGAGCTTGAACTCACCCATCTGTCAGCTCAGAATGCTCTGATCATTGAACAGAGGAACCATGATAATCTGACCCTTAAAAATTTAAATTATTTAGCCTGTTTAGTAAACTCTGTAATGAAATGAAAAAAAAAATGACAATGCTGTGATTTGAAGTCACCTTGCTACCTACTTAAAGTTCAGACTTTCTAAAAACAGTGGAATAAAAAAACTATCCATATAACTTTAATAGCACACTAATCACACTGACCTATAAAATCAAGTCACCATATATATATGAAGTGATGTGCCAAAGTGTTTTTCTCTTTGCAGATTTGGTGCAGAATTTGGAGCAGAAAAAAGAAATCTGAACCGCATGTGCAAGGAAAAATAAAAGCAACATAGGGAAAGCACATATCCTAGACTTAGACTATATATATATATGACTCACCGTGGCCGGGACTCCGGGGGACAGGCGTTCGCTTCTTCCTCCTTGTCACAGGGTGCCGCGCCTGCCGGTAGTGGGGCCCGGTGTTACAGATCAAAAAGAGAGACGTCATGGGTTGAACAGATTAGGGGTTAATTTGCTTCGTGACGCCACCTATGAGAGTTCCGGTAACTTTACCAGCGCTGCGAGGCCTCCGAGGAATGGAATGCAGCAAGATGGAATGCTCCCCACAGGCTGAGCGGTGATCCCCAGAGCCAGAAGCTGCACAAGATGTTCTGAGGCAGCTGCGGTTACCTTAGTATGCGGATAAGCAGTTCATAAGAAGGCACGGACACTGTAAGTCTCTGTAACGGGTTCTTTACTGTAACCAGAAGGGAGTACATCGCATACAGTTTGTAGGTAGTGGACCGGGTGGACTCAGCAATGACCAGTGTTTCTCAGAGATCCGCGGTGTGCCTCCATTCTAACTAAGTGTGTTGCCGTTGTCGCCCAGGAATGCCAGATCGGGTACAAGGAGGCTGCTTGATTGCCCTATCCGGGGTGTACGTTCCGGATGCTTTGGGGAGCCTTGGGTCCTTTGGTGGGTACACCGCTGGCTAGACGACTGTGTGTGGAGGTGGTGGGGTGCTCCTGTAAAGCGGTCCCTCCACTCCTTTGGTTCGCATAGCAGTGCTGAACTACCACTAGCTTCGGTACCAGCAAACCGGCTGTAGATGGGCACGGGATGATTTTGGACCTGCATGTTGATGCCCGTTGATCGGTTGATGGGGCACCGAGGGCAATGGTGCTCAACCGGGGTGATGGCAGGGAGATGGGCCAGGGGAATTGGCCAGGGGGCCGCACGGAACTGTGCAACCCCCTCTCCTAGGTTGCAGAGCTGACGATCTTGCTTCCTTCTCTATTGCAGACTTGTTCTGCACTCCTTCCACTGCACACTACCACTACACTCCGCCCACCAGGACCTTATTGGCCCTCTATACTAGGTGATGCATGTAGGGTATGGATCTCTGAGTTAACTATGTGATTGCTGAGTCACAAAATATTGCTGCTGCTGTCTTGGCTGCAATACCCTTCTGTGACGCACTCTTTGCGGGGCGCCACATATATATATATATATATATATATATATATATATATATATATATATTTATTACACTCTACATATGCCCTGCACCTGGTAATCTACAGCCAGGGACCCGTCAGATGCCACAGAGCTTACAGGCATCACATGGTAGATAGAAATTAATAGAGGGATATATAGAGGGATATATAGAGGGATGGATAGAGGAATAGATAGATAGATAGATAGATAGATAGATAGATAGATAGATAGATACAAAAAAGAAAGATACAGCAGTATTTTCAAAAAGCAAAGCTTTGGTGCTAAATCAGCCCTAGGTAGGGATCAGCTACCACAATACCGACCATATATGTAAGAAAACGGACTGCAGCACTCAATAACCTCTTTTCCAAGCCTTTATTGGCCTTCAGGAGAAACAATGGCGATGTTTCGGTCAACCAGCCCTGGAGGACGTTTCCAGACCTGGAGGAAGGTCATTGATTGACCGAAACGTCGCCATTGTTACACCTGAAGGCCAATAAAGGCTTGGAAAAGAGGTTATTGAGTGCTGCAGTCCGTTTTTTTACATATAGATAGATACAAAAAAAAGAAGTCAGGCAGCACTCAAATTATGATTCAAAAAAAGCCTTTAATGAGCCTGTAAAAAGTGGCACAACGTTTCGGTGCAGGGACTGCACCTTTCTCAAGTACAGAAAGGTGCATTCCCCGCACTGAAACGTTGTGCCACTTTTTACAGGCTCATTAAAGCCTTTTTTTGAATCATAATTTGAGTGCTGCCTGACTTATTTCTTTCGAATGAAAACAGCAGAAACAGACATGACATATTAGAAAGTATGGGAGCACACCCGTGATACTACAAGATATATACAAAATTTTATTAGAACAGTGTACAGACAAAAGGAAGTGAAAACCATTTAAAATTGGTAATTAAACCAGACAGGGGCACCATTATATATGACAATGTCAGATCAAACAAGTTAATTGCAGCAATTTATACATCAGCATAGACAGTCAAAAATAAATCAGAACCCAGTGTCGAGCCCACTGGGACGGGGGTACTCGGTACCGGACCGGGTCTTTACTGGGGAAGTTACGGGTGGTCCTGGTCTGGTCCGTGTCCCGGGCCCTGGCAATAAAAGGGGGATATTTACAGGGGAAGTCACTGGTGACGCCACCCACTTGATGCGGCCAGTGATGGGGGCCGCCGCCGCTGCAGAACCTCTGGGGGTGATGTGATGGCAGTGGAGATGGTGTAGTTCCAGTGGGAAGAACTGTATCCCCCGGGGCAGTAAGGGTTAAGTCTATGGTGAAGTTGTAGCACACTTACTTGCAGACGCTGCAGGGATGTCTCCTCAGCGTTGGTGCTGACAGGCTGGAGCTGTGGCTCTGCAGGTGGAGGTCTCTCTGATGCAATCCTGTTAGGAGAGAATCACTTTCGTGCAGAGACACAAGGGAAGCTATTCCAGGGTTTTCCAAAGCTTTACTCAAAGTTCTTCCAGTTACTTTACAAGTCATTTGCAGTTCTTACAAGTTACAGTACACGGGCACATTCTCCCTCTCCTGGTCTTTGCTCTGCAGCCAGGCCTCTCTCTCTGTGACCCCTCACACAGTCTGTAGTGTCCTTTCCGGGCTATTACATTCTCTTTGCTGTGTGTTGTGCGACACTGGACAGTATGGCGGTGACTCGGGCTTCTGTGAGTCCTAGTGTGTCACTTAGCTGCCTGTCCTTTAGGGTAGGGATCTCAATCTGAAACTCAGACCCTTCGTCGTGTTGTTTGGGGATACCGGGTAAACTAAGGTCCCCTCTAGAGCCGACACTCTACTTCAGCCCAGCCTCCAGCTGTCCTCAAGCCTGAGGCTCTACCAGGCTCCTTCTCTCTGTTTCTCTCTGTATATAGGAGGGCTACTCCGCCTGCAGTCAGTTGCTTTAGCTGTGTGTCTAGGGCCCCGGGTTACATCGTCCCTCTCGGCTCTCTCACACTCCTGGGGATCTGACTCTGGATGGGCTTTCTCTCTCCTCTGGCTCGCACTGGCTCAGTACAAATTCTGCGCTCCGTCTGTCTTCACTCTTCCAGGCAGTGTGGCTGTCTCCTGCTTAGCTTCAGCTCAACCTGCTGCTGTTCTCTGGCCTTTTCATCTCAGCTCACTCTGCTGCTCTTGGTCTTTACAGCTCAGCCTACTGTGGCCTACTGAACTCCTTCACTCCTCCCCCTTCCTATATACTGTCAAGTCACCTGACTTCGGGTGTACCCAACCCACTCCTCTGATCCACCACCCCTCAATCTCATAGAGTTCTAATCTCAGGGCTGGATGTTACCTCCTCTGACACGTGGGTTGTGTGGGCTGTGAGGGTGTTGGTGTGCAACAAGTGTCCTACCTGCCTGGCTGCAGTTCCCTTTGTGGCCTCCTGAACGCAGGGGCGCCACACAAGCGGGGCTCAGAGTTTAATGTATAGGAAACAATAGGAAGTCACTCCTGGATCAGGGGATCAATCAATCTGGAAGTGAGAGTATGTCACTCCACTTAGGAGTATAGTCTCTCTGCTTTACAAAGAATATACCATTATCTATGAGGTTCACAAATCCTCCTACATGGATTTATCACTATATAGCAAGAGAGACAAACTCAAGGTTGAAACACCCTGTTAAATAGTCACATGTATATATAGAGTATAGTGTGAGTACACCCTGTTGTGGACCCGTCAGTAGGGTAACTAATAACAAGTAAACAATATTACCAGAGGTTCATGGTGATACTGGGGTCTGCAGTGTATATGCCTGTTAATGAGTGACCAACAAGTCCCCAGTACAATCAATATGAAGAGTCAAATAAATCTGTGAGGCTGCAATTAACAACTGGTATCACTGGTATCTATCACTTCAATATCCCCACACACAGCCTATTATCATTGCAATAGCCATGATCAAAGTATTTCACATTGCATATTATTGCACATCAAACTATCAGGGCTGTGCTTCCCTGCTACACATGAATGCAATAACAATAGCTTTGCATTCAGTAAGCATGTGCTGTGTTCTGACCAGTTGGTCAGAAGGATAGGGGGAGAGGAAAGTGAGAAGGAGGGAGATTACCAGTCTGTGATGTTGGTGCCCGAGTGGGAAAAGACCCCACCGGTATCGCTGCCTCCTGTGCAGCTTCGTCAGGGGACTTATTTCTTTCTGGATTCATCATATAGCTGGACTCTATATGTTTCAGGACTGTTTGCACCAAAAACCGTGAAGTATTATTTGTGCTGTTCCATTTTTCTTTTTTTTTTTTTTTTCTTGATAGATAGATAAGATAGATAGATAGATGGATAGATATGGATAAAGGGATGGATAGATATTTGGATGGATAGATAGAGGGATAGATAAAGGGATAGATAGAGGGATAGATAGATACAGGAATGGATGGATAGATGGAGGAATAATTGGAGGAATAGATGGAGGGATAGATGGAGTGATAGACAGAGGGATAGATGGAGGAATAGATAGATACAGGAGTGGATGAATAGATAGATAGATAGATAGATAGATAGATAGATAGATAGATAGATAGATAAAGAGTGGGATAGATAGATAGATGACACAGACAGCACATAGAACATTGCAGATATCACACATACAGTCCACACATGTAACACACAGCACATACGGCACATAATAGTCACCTACAGTATCAGCAGGTTCACCTCATGTGATGAAATAGCAGTAGTTGCTTTCATTTTCTCCAGCCCGGGATCCTGCAGATGCCCCCCTCCTCTCTCTAGTGAAAACTGCAAAAGACAGGACAGAGCACAGAGGGGAGGGCGGCCCCTGCAGTCTTCCTACTGGAGCCTGTGTAGAATGGAAGATTCATACAAGTGAGTTTTGAGGTCTCCCTATGGTGCCCCCCTCTGGCAGGCGCCCTGTGCGATCGCACAACTCGCACATATATAAAGTCGGCTAAGGTGGTGATCGTCGGGGTGCAGGACAGAGGGTGCGTAAAATAAACAGAGGACAAAGAAGGTTACAGTTTCCATTACATTTACTGGTCAGTTGTCGGTGCTGTCCAGGGCACTGGTTGCAGTTACTAGAAGCGATCCGGACAGCCTTGAAGCAATTGGGGATCCAACTCTGCCAGGTGGGTTTGGAGGCCTTCTTTCTGCACTCTCCATTTAGGTCCCTGCTGCTTATAGCTAAGCTGTGGCCCTCTTCCTGCGTGATGGTTCCTCACCCATATGGCAGGCAGCTTGAGCCAATCATGGGTACTGCTGCACTGGTGACAGTTCCAGGCTATGATATGCTGTTGTGCTACCAGGTGTTTGGTGTGGCCAGGAGACTTGCAGCCTCCTGTTCTCCAAATTCAGCTGTCGGGGCATACAGCACCCACACAACCAAGTACTCTGGCATCCTTTTCCTAGGGCTCCACTCTGGAGTGAGCTCAGTCACAGCTCCACTCTCCAGAGCTCTCCTCAATGTCTCCTCCATTCCCTCTCCTCAGACTTCCTCTACTGTTCTCCATATTCCCTCCTGTAGGCTGGAATATACAGAGAAGCTCCCTTGAAACTAGGTTCAGAACTCCCCCTTCAGGCCTGGAGTCAGGAATTGTGTTGCATGCTGGGTGTTAGGACCTCCTCCTACTTCCAGGCATGACAGACATCACCCCTGTGAGGGAGGCAATGCCACTATGGCAACCAGACCACTTGGTTGCCACGCCCACCTAACAGGGTATGCAGCTTTGATTCTAGGTATTTACTGGTCGCTGCTGAATTTATTCTGTCATCGCTCTGAGCTCTCTCAGCCACCGTACATGCCAGGAAGTTACTGGCAGCAGAGGAGGCTCAGAGCACTGCCTTCCACCCGCTGCTGTTCGCTGCTGCAATGAGCTGTCTCAGCCACCGTAGAGGTTTGGGAAGCAGCCAGCCAATTAGCGACAGCAGCCGCCAGTAACTGATTGGCCGGCACTTTCCGTATATCTATGGCAGTTGAGAGAACTTAGAGCGGTGCCTGGTGGCTTAGAATACATGCAGCACTGGACAGTTGAGAAAAGAGGTGTGTGTTTGTATAAATGTATCTCTGCAGGTACCTTAATGGGGATATCGGGGGCTACATATGGGGATGAAGAGGGCCGCATGGGGATAATGGGGGTATTAGGGGCTGCAAGGGGATATTGGGGGCTGCAAGGAGATATTGGGGATATTGAGGTCTGCATGGGGATGATGGGGTTTTCAATGGGCTATTTGTGACTGCATAGAGATATTGGGGGCTGCATGAGGATGATAGGGGCTGCAGGAGGATGATGGGGATCATTGAAAAATAGGACATTCCCTGAAAATAAGACCTAGTGCATCTTTGGGAGCAAAAAAAAAATATAAAACACTGTCTTATTTTTGGGGAAACAGGGTAGGATTGAAATATATACAGTAATATCTTTTGTGGAAAAGTTTTCTTAGTAAATGTGGTTAAATAACTGCAATCAATCAATGTTTTCAATTGCTTTGTCAACGCTTTGTATGCACTTTTAAATGACGTGTCAAATACATAAAATCCTTTAACAGTTCACTGCTAGTTCCCAGAGACTTCATCTGGATGTTTCCCCCTAAATGTAGGATTATGTTAATCTCTGTGGACAAATACACACTGGGACAGATTTAGTAAACGTGTCTACAGAAAAACTGGCTTTTTTGTCCAAAGCAACCAATCACAGTGTGGTCTTAATTTTTTTTGGTTGTTTTTTGTCATTGTTTTTTTTTTCTAAAGACTTTCAACAACAAAAAAATGATTTCTTACTTTAGTTTCTATGGGCAACAAGGCTGAGTTATATTGCAAGCAAATTTGATACATCTACCCTATTGAACTCAGCAATGACCTTAACACATTCTCATTCAAAATCACAATGAAGATGTCCTACCAGACTTCTCTACTTTTTTCTTTCTATTCTTGTGTTTATGTATGTCATGGGAATGTGATTCTTTATAGTAGATGTTTTATTATATACCAACAAAGTAATTACATTCTAAAACAACTTGATGCCACATGAGCCCTTGGAAACTTTTCACTCATGCGCGCTGTATCATTACAAACCTATGGATTGCTATAGATATATATATGTTTATATATATATAATATATATATATATATATATATATATAGTTCTATGGATATTCTATAGCTGGGAAGTAGATACTAAAACACACATTGTAAGGGTTGTACAGTATATGGAAAGACACTGTGAGGTTGCTAAAGTCACTATAGTAAGTCACAGTATTACCTTGACAATAATAATACAGATTATTGTCTGTTCATAAATACCTACAAAATCTTAATGTCCTTGATGAACTGTGTTTTTTTCATTTTGTAAGAAGGAATTTTTCACATTTCACTACTGAATTTGCTGTCCTCTCCTGACTCCACAATGAGGCTAACATGAAGCTTGAAGGAATTAATGTTATAAATAGTACATTTTTATAACTACTCAAGAAAACTGCATGATTTTTTTTTCAAAGTATAAAGCTTTCGTGACACTGTGGCCCCTTCGTCAGGCTAATAATGAAATGGATTCTGAAGACACATACATATATACATAAGCAAATGAAAGAAAAAACAAGAACAAAAAATAAAACTACAGTATTAGATGTGATAGTAAATGTGACAGGTGACATAAAGCAGAGTCAGGCTAGGAAGGATGAGATGGGCTGGGGAATTAAAACTAAAAGTCTAAGATAAGCGGAACAAATTGTATAATGGTCATATGGTAGTGGTCTGTGGAGAACTGAAAATACTTAAATGAGTTGAGGAAAGCAATAAAAGGAAGCGAGGGTGTTCATGTCAAAAGTTGATTGTCCTAAAAATGGAGTCTGTTGGAAATGTGTTATCTTTTGACATGAACACCCTTGCTTCCTTTTATTGCTTTACTCAACTCATTTAAGTATTTTCAGTTCTCCACAGACTACTACCATATGATCATTAGACAATTTGTTCTGCTTATCTTAGACTTTTAGTTTCAATTCCCCAGCCGCTCACTTCCTCCCTAGCCTGATTCTGTTTTATGTCACCTGTCACATTTACTATAACATCTAAGACTGTTTTTTTTTTTATTTTATTTCATTTGCTTATGTATATATGTATGTGTCTTCAGAATCTGTGTCATTATCTTCCTAAAGAACGGGCCATAATGTCCAGAAAGCTTGCTATGCTTACCATCTTTTCAGTTAGCCATTAAAAGGTATCAAGCACTGAGAACTCTCACATTCTAATATTTTTCTATCTACTGGCTAACGCGGTACAAACATTTTTTACCTTAAATTATTAGAAGCACAGTATCACAAGTTGGCCTTCTGCCATGTAGTCCTTCATATCTATGAGCTCGGTATAACACTTTCTCAAACTATGATTGATTGCTTTCTACCTATGCACAGAGCACACAGAAAACTGCCAATCAGTTGTATGGGCAGGGTCATACAGAGCTCAGTTCAGCATTCAGACATCTAGCTGATACGCAGTAGAGAAAACAACAATTTTACAAAACCTGCAGCAAGCAGCCTAGTCAGTAATACATTACGGGAATTATGGTCTTTGCATCTACAGTGGGGAAATACGTATTTGATACATTGCCAAAGAATGGAGAGGTCTGTAATTTTTATTGTAGGTACACTTCAATTGTGTGAAATAAAATCTGAAAAAAATCTAGAAAATCATGTGGTATGATTTTTAAATTATTAAATTGCATTTTATTGCATTAAAAAAGTATTTGATTACCTACTGCAGCAAGAAATCTGCCTCTCACGGAACTGTTAATTTTTCTTTAAGAAGCCCTACAAACTGTGTGAAAGACACATGTCCAAATACTCAATCACACTCCAATGTCTCCGCAAGGATTCCACCCCAGGGCTAGGTCCTTCCCTGGAGGGATATCTGGCTAGTCCCGTGTTTGAGACTCTTAATCGAGGCTCTACGGACTCCATTTGCAATCTCTCGATCTTGACCTAGACCAAAGAGCTGTAACAAGAGTAACAAAATTGTAAACTTGCACAAGGCTGGGATGGGCTACAGGACAATATATAAGCAGCTTGGTGGGATGGCAACAATTGTTGGTGCAATTATTACAAAATGGAAGAAACACAAGATGACCGTGAATTTTCCTCGGACTGGGGCTCCTTGCAAGATTTTGTCTTGTGGGGTAAGGGTGATTCTGAGATAAGTCAAGGAACAGCCCAGTACTGCATGGAATTACTTGTCAATGACCTGAAGGGAGCTGAGATTACAGTCTCAAAGATTACCAATAGTAACAAACTATGCCATTATGGATTAAAAACCTGCAGGGCATGCAGGATCCCCTGCTCATGTGAGCACATGTCCAGGCCCATTTGAAGTTCACCAATGATCATCTGAATGATTCAGAGGATGCAAGGAAGAAGGTTATGTGGTTAGATAAGACCAAAATAGATCTTTATGGTATCAATCAGCATGCATGTAGAAGGAAGAAAAAGGATTATAAAACCCCAGGAAACCGTCCTATCTATGAAGTATGGGGTGGAAACATATGCAAATATGCCTGTTCCTTGCCACTTGACCGGAACCCTTGACTAGTGGGTGAAAACTCGCTTAATACAAGTGTATGGAGCAAGGGCGCGCCCCCTAGATGACCACCTCCACAATTCAGATGCACCAATTTGATATACTTGTAATAAGTGATGCCACACCCACTTGTCATCTTGTTGCCGGAAACATGCATACAGCATAATTGTTGTCCTTTTCAGGCTAAGGCCAATTTCACATCAGCGGTTTTTTTAAATCGCGGCAGATGCGGTGAAAAAAACTCATCTGCCGCGATTAATGCATAACCGCGACACTTGCGGCACTGTTGTGGCAAGCCCCATGCAATGTCTATGGGGCTTGCGGTAAGGGTGTGGCAGGTGCGGTATCGGCACTTGCGGCAGGTGCGGCCGCAAAAAAAGTGCCGAAACTGCACTTGCCGCACCTGCCGCACCCTTACCGCAAGCCCCATAGACATTGAATGGGGCTTGCCGCAACTGTGCCGCAAGTGTCGCGGTTATGCGTCAATCGCGGCAGATGCGTTTTTTTCACCGCATTTGCCGTAATTTAAAAAAAACGCTAGTGTGAAAGTACCCTAAGAAAACTAGCGAATTCTCACAGTGCCCATAGGGTGCTGGAAGCATTGATAAATCTGCAGTCATACAGAGTGACCGCATAATTATCAGTTTAGACCGGTCAACCCCTTTAGCAGACATCACTTTTAAGGTATGTGGATTAGTGATGAGCGAGCATACTCGCCACTACTCGGTACTCGCACGAGTATCACTGTACTCGGGCGACTCGCCGAGCACCGAGTAATCTCGCGATACTCGTGCTGTGCTCGTGGTCGTCATCTCTGCATGTTGGCGCTCTTTTGAGAGCCAGCCCACGTGCAGGGATTGGCTGGCAGACCACTGCAATGCCACAGCCCTGTTAGTTGTGGCATAGCAGTGATTGGCCGCCCTGCACAGCGTCACCGAGCCTTTATAACTCCCGGCGCGCTGTGCACGGCACACAGCCTTCCAGACAGTGAGTGTAGGGAGAGTGTCTGCTGCTGATTAGGGACAGATTTGCGGCCCTTACAGGTAGATCCGGAGCAGGGCTGCAAACTGCTGCTGCTGACCAGAACAGTCCTTCTCAGGACTAATCTAGGGGGATATAGGCAGAGTGATACACATTGGAATCCAAGCTTTTCTGTGACCATTAGAGTCACCACACTCTTGTACTTACTACCTTAATACAGGTTAGGGACTAAAATCGTCTCCTGAAACCATTACAGTCACCAGACAGGTGTACGTACTACCTTAATACATGTTAGGGAACTAAAATCCTAACTCTTGTCATCTCAACAGTCACCAGACAGGTGTACGTACTACCTTAATACAGGTTAGGGACTAAAATCGTCTCCTGAAACCATTACAGTCACCAGACAGGTGTACGTACTACCTTAATACAGGTTAGGGAACTAAAATCCTAACTCTTGTCATCTCAACAGTCACCAGACAGGTGTACGTACTACCTTAATACAGGTTAGGGACTAAAATCGTCTCCTGAAACCATTACAGTCACCAGACAGGTGTACGTACTTCCTTAATACAGGTTAGGGAACTAAAATCCTAACTCTTGTCATCTCAACAGTCACCGAGCAGGTGTACGTACTACCTTAATACAGGTTAGGGACTAAAATCGTCTCCTGAAACCATTACAGTCACCAGACAGGTGTACGTACTACCTTAATACAGGTTAGGGAACTAAAATCCTAACTCTTGTCATCTCAACAGTCACCAGACAGGTGTACGTACTACCTTAATACAGGTTAGGGACTAAAATCGTCTCCTGAAACCATTACAGTCACCAGACAGGTGTACGTACTTCCTTAATACAGGTTAGGGAACTAAAATCCTAACTCTTGTCATCTCAACAGTCACCACACTGTTGTACGTCATAACTTTTTACAGGTTAGGGAACTGTAATCCTAACTCTTGTCATCTCAACAGTCACCACACTGTTGTACGTCATACCTTTATACAGGTTAGGGAACTAAAATTCCTAACTCTTGTATCTCAACAGTCACCACACTGTTGTACGTCATACCTTTAAGAGGTTAGGGAATTAAAATCCTAACTCTTGTCATCTCAACAGTCACCACACTGTTGTGCGTCATACCTTTTACAGAGGTTAGGGAACTAAAATCCTAACTCTTGTCATCTCAACAGTACCCAGACGGTGTACGTCATACCTTTTACAGGTTAGGGAACTGTAATCCTAACTCTTGTCATCTCAACAGTCACCACACTGTTGTACGTCATACCTTATCACAGGTTAGGGAACTAAAATCCTAATCTCTGTCATCTCAACAGTCACCACACTGTTGTACGTCATAACTTTTACAGGTTAGGGAACTGTAATCCTAACTCTTGTCATCTCAACAGTCACCACACTGTTGTACGTCATACCTTTTTACAGGTTAGGGAACTAAAATCCTAATCTCCTGTGATCTCAACAGTCACCACACTGTTGTACGTCATACCTTTAAAAGGTTAGGGAACTTAAATCCTAACTCTTGTCATCTCAACAGTCACCACACTGTTGTACGTCATACCTTTTACAGGTTAGGGAACTAACATCCTAACTCTTGTCATCTCAACAGCACCAGACATGTTGTACGTCATACCTTTATACAGGTTAGGGAACTAAATCGTACTCTGAAATCCATTACAGTCACCAGACAGGTGTACGTATACCTTATACAGTTAGGGAACTAAAATCCTAATCTCCTGTGACCTCAACAGTCACCACACTGTTGTACGTCATACCTTTATACAGGTTAGGGAAACTGTTATCCTAACTCTTGTCATCTCAACAGTCACCACACTGTTGTACGTCATACCTTTTTACAGGTTAGGGAACTAAAATCCTAATCTCTTGTGACTCAACAGTCACCACACTGTTGTACATCATACCTTTTTACAGGTTAGGGAACTGAAATCCTAACTCTTGTCATCTCAACAGTCACCACACTGTTGTACGTCATACCTTTTACAGAGTTAGGGAACTAAAATCCTAACTCTTGTGACCTCAACAGTCACCACATGTTGTACGTACATACCTTAATACAGTTAGGGAACTAAAATTTCCTACCCCTGAAACCATTACAGTCACCAACTGTTGTACGTACATACCTTTTTACAGGTTAGGGAACTAAAATCCTAACTCTTGTCACTCAACAGTCACCACACTGTTGTACGTCATACCTTTAAAGGTTAGGGAACTGAAATCCTAACTCTTGTCATCTCAACAGTCACACACTTGACAACTTTTGGTAGCTGTAATCTAACTCTTGTTTAAGTACACGGAGTTTCAGGGGAACTAAAATCCTAATCTCCTGTGACCTCAACAGTCACCACACGTTGTACGTCATACCTTTATACAGGTTAGGGAACTGTAATCCTAACTCTTGTCATCTCAACAGTCACCACACTGTTGTAACGTCATACCTTTTTACAGGTTAGGGAACTAAAATCCTAATCTCCTGTGACCTCAACAGTCACCACACTGTTGTACGTCATACCTTTATACAGGTTAGGGAACGTAAATCCTAACTCTTGTCATCTCAACAGTCACCACACTGTTGTACGTCATACCTTTTTACAGGTTAGGGAATTAAAATCCTAACTCTTGTGATCTCAACAGTCACCACACTGTTGTACGTCATACCTTTAAAGGTTAGGGAACTGTAATCCTAACTCTTGTCATCTCAACAGTCACCACACTGTTGTACGTCATACCTTTTTACAGGTTAGGGAACTATAAATCCTAATCTCCTGTGATCCTCAACAGTCACCACACTGTTGTACGTCATACCTTTATACAGGTTAGGGAACTAAATTCCTAACTCTTGTCATCTCAACAGTCACCACACTGTTGTACGTCATACCTTTTTACAGGTTAGGGAACTAAAATCCTAACTCTTGTCATCTCAACAGTCACCACACTGTTGTACGTCATACCTTTTTACAGGTTAGGGAACTAAAATCCTAACTCTTGTCATCTCAACAGTCACCACACTGTTGTACGTCATACCTTTAAAGAGGTTAGGGAACTAAAATCCTAACTCTTGTCATCTCAACAGACACCAGACAGGTGTACGTACTACCTTAAATACAGATTAGGGACTAAAATCGTCTCCTGAAACCATTACAGTCACAGACAGGTGTACGTACTACCTTAATACAGGTTAGGGAACTAAAATCCTAATCTCCTGTCATCTCAACAGTCACCACACTGTTGTACGTCATACCTTTATACAGGTTAGGGAACTAAAATCCTAACTCTTGTGATCTCAACAGTCACCACACTGTTGTACGTCATACCTTTATACAGGTTAGGGAACTAAATTCCTAACTCTTGTCATCTCAACAGTCACCACACTGTTGTACGTCATACCTTTTTACAGGTTAGGGAACTAAAATCCTAACTCTTGTCATCTCAACAGTCACCACACTGTTGTACGTCATACCGTTAAAGAGGTTAGGGAACTAAAATCCTAACTCTTGTCATCTCAACAGTCACCACACTGTTGTACGTCATACCTTTTTACAGGTTAGGGAACTGTAATCCTAACTCTTGTCATCTCAACTGTCACCACACTGTTGTACGTCATACCTTTTTACAGGTTAGGGAACTAAAATCCTAATCTCCTGTGACCTCAACAGTCACCACACTGTTGTACGTCATACCTTTAAAGAGGTTAGGGAACTAAAATCCTAAAAATTGGCATCTCAACAGACACCACACTGTTGTACGTCATACCTTTAAAGAGGTTAGGGAACTAAAATCCTAACTCTTGTCATCTCAACAGTCACCACACTATTGTACGTCATACCTTTATACAGGTTAGGGAACTAAAATCCTAATCTCCTGTGACCTCAACAGTCACCAGACAGTTGTCGCTGTATACAGGCAAAATGCGCAAAGGCGTTGGCAAGGGCATTGGCAAGGAACAAGGAAGTGGACGTGATGGTGGTGCAGGCAGAGGCCGAGGTCATGTGCAAGCACTAATTTCGCAACAACAAAGGGCCACATCTCCTCGCTCGCACGTCCTGTCCCAAATTCTTGGGGCCCGCAGCAGTACACCACTGTTGAACCAAGACCAGTGTCAACAGGTTGTTACTTGGATAGCGGATAATGCTTCAAGTCAGATGGGCACCTCCACAAACACCCTGTCTTCCACACGGTCAACTGTCAGTAGCCGTGATACTGCACCGCACATTTCCCAACCTGATCCTCCTTCCTACCACCTGGCCGAGTACACGTCCACGGACATTACTGATCCCACACTAGGACACTCGGAAGAGCTGTTCTCGTATCCATTTGCAGAATCTGGCCTGTCGCCACCTCCTCTTGAAGTGGGTCATGAGGAGATGGTATGTACAGATGCCCAAATATTTGAGCAGCCACGTTATGACGAACAGAACGTTGTCAAAGTGTCTCAACAAGGGGTGGACGATGATGAGACACAATTGCCAGGAAGTCAGGAGGAGGATCAGGGTGCGGAAGAGGAAGACGACGTGGTGGATGATCCAGTAGCTGACCCAACATGGCAGGAGGATATGCAGAGCGAGGAAAGCAGTGCACAGGGGGAGGGAGGCGTAGCATCCCAAGAGGCAGTGCGAAGCAGGGTTGCGTCCGCAGGCAGAAGGCAGGCAACCGTTCCCCGGAACAACAACACGACTCAAGGACCCTGTGCAAATGTTCGGTCTTCCCGAGTCTGGGAGTTTTTTAAGTTGGCTCCAGAAGACTCTAAAAAGGCCATTTGCCACACCTGCCATGCCACTATCAGCAGGGGTACGAAAACTAGCAGCCTGACCACCACCAGCATGATCAGGCACATGTCAGCCAAGCACCCGACTTTGTGGGAAGTACCACAGAGTCGAGGAGCGGTGCGTGCTGATGTCTCTGCTACGTCTTCGCCTGTTATGCATGCGAGCCAATCCCCTGTCCATGCTGGCCGCGAACAAGCCTCCGGCCCTGCACCTGAAGTTGCCCACGCACAAATTACACCACCATCAAGCACGTCCTTGTCCCAGCGCAGCGTTCAATTATCCATTCAGCAAACATTTGAACGCAGGCGCAAATACGCTGCTAATGCCCCACATGCCACAGTCCTGAATGATCACATTTCGCGACTCATAGCGCTAGAAATGTTGCCTTTCCGTCTGGTGGAGACGGACGCATTCCGCGACCTGATGGCGGCTGCTGTCCCACGTTACTCGGTCCCCATCCGACACTATTTCTCCAGATGTGCCGTCCCCGCATTGCATAACCACGTGTCCAACAGCATCACACGTGCCCTGAACAATGCTGTTTCAGCCAAAGTCCACCTAACCACAGACACGTGGACAAGTGCTTGTGGGCAAGGCCGCTACATCTCCTTGACGGCACACTGGATTAATATTGTGGAGGCTGGGACCCAGTCTGAGCGAGGGACGGAACACGTCCTTCCCACACCAAGGATAGCAGGCCCTACCTCTGTCAGGGTTTCACCAACACTCTACAGCTCTGGAATGTCATGCTCTTCAGCCTCCTCCTCCTGCGCATCCTCATCCACTGTACCCTCCGCACCAGTCCCAAGCTGGAAGCACTGCAGCACTGCCTCTGCAAAGCGGCAACAGGCTGTGCTGAAGCTAGTCTGCATAGGGGACAAACCCCACAATGCAGAAGAGGTGTGGACAGCTCTGAAACAGCAGGCAGATCACTGGCTCACACCTCTGAACCTAAAGCCAGGAAAGGTCGTGTGTGACAATGGCCGGAACCTGGTGGCAGCTTTGAGGCGAGTGCAGCTGACGCATGTTCCATGCGTGGCCCATGTGCTCAACCTGGTGGTTCAGAGGTTTGTGAAGTCATACCCGGAGGTGTCTGACCTGCTGGTAAAAGTTCAGCGTCTGTCTGCACATTTTCGCAAGTCACCTGCTGCTTCAGCCGGCCTTGCCAGCTTTCAATGCCGTTTGCGTCTTCCGGCACACAGACTGGTGTGTGATGTCCCCACGCGTTGGAATTTAACGCTGCACATGTTGGTCAGGATATGTGAGCAGAAGAGGGCAGTTGTGGACTACCTGCATCACCTAAGCCATCGGGAAATGGGTCAAACTCCACACATAACACCTGAGGAGTGGAGATGGATGTCGGACCTATGCACAGTCCTTCAAAACTTTGAGGACTCCACCAAGATGGTGAGCGGCGATGACGCCATTATTAGCGTCACCATACCACTACTCTGCCTTCTAAAACGGTCTCTGCTGAAAATAAAAGAGGATGCATTGCAGGCTGAGCGCGATGACTTAGAGCAAGAAACTGTAGTGGGTGTGGGTGAAAACACACAGCCCAGCCTCATGTCATCACAACGTGTAGTGGAGGACTATGACGAGGAGGAGGAGGAGGATGAAGACATGGAGCAACTCTCAGGCCAAATTGGGGATATGACATGCACACCAGTCATACCCTCGATTCAGCGTGGCTGGCCAGAGGACAGGGGAGATGAGGAGGAGGAGGAGGAGGAGGAGGAGGACAGCATTTTCAGTCATCGTGTTGGTCTGGATACTGAAGTGATGGCTGTTAAGAGTCTGGCGCACATGGCTGACTTTATGGTAAGCTGCCTGTCTCGTGACCCTCGCGTTCAGAACATCTTGGCCTACAATCAGTACTGGTTGGCAACACTCTTAGACCCACGCTACAAGGAGAACTTTATGTCTCTCATTCCTGAGGCGGAGAGGTCAGCCAAAATGCAGCAGTTCCACAGGGCCATAGTCACGGAAGTTGGCAAATCATTCCCCTCACAAAACGCTAGTGGCATAGCTCAGGATTCGATGGACAACCAAGGCGTACGGTCGAGAGGGGCACAAGTCCAATCCAGAGGCAGGGGAACTGTCTTTACGATGTGGGACAGTTTTCTCAGCCCCTCACGTACCACAGCCCCTGAGGTGCGGGGTAGTGCCACCAGAAATGCTAAGTTTGGGCAGATGCTGAAGGAGTACCTTGCAGATCGAACAACTGTACTGCGAGATTCCTCGGTGCCTTTCAATTATTGGGTCTCCAAGCTCGACACGTGGCATGAATTGGCTCTCTACGCCTTGGAAGTCCTGGCCTGCCCTGCCGCTAGCGTTTTATCAGAGCGTGTTTTCAGTGCTGCAGGTGGAATCATCACTGATAAACGCACCCGCCTGTCAACTGAAAATGCGGACAGGCTGACTCTGATCAAGATGAACAAGGGTTGGATTGGGCCAGACTTCACCACACCACCAGCAAATGACAACTGAATTAAATTTTGTTATTTGAATTTGACATGTACCTCCACTCACCCATGGGTACACAATTCCGGACTTTGGCTAATCGCTGGACTGCTCCTCCTTCTCCTCATGTGACACCATGATGACCGTTACAATTACTTAGGCTCTTGTTTGAGGTATACCTGCAGTGGTAAATTTTTTAGCCCATTCTGTTAGAATGGGCATTACAACGACAGGAGACCCGCTAATTTTCAATGGGAAAAATGTTTTTATGCACTCCTACACGTCTCTATCCAGGGACAAAGAGGAGCCTCCCAATTTTTGGCTGCCCTGGCCAAAGGGCAATACTACAATACACCCACTTGAGGGTTACAGGCCCTACTACATGTCTGTATGCATGGGTCATTGTTGAACCTCCCAATTTTTGGCTGCCCTGGCCAAAGGCCTAGGCTAAAATACACCCACTTGAGGGTTACAGGCCCTACTACATGTCTGTATGCATGGGTCATTGTTGACCCTCCCAATTTTTGGCTGCCCTGACCAAAGGGCTATACTACAATACACCCACGTGAGGGTTATAGGCCCTCCTGCACGTCTCTATCCAGGGACAAAGAGGAGCCTCCCAATTTTTGGCTGCCCTGGCCAAAGGGCAATACTACAATACACCCACTTGAGGGTTACAGGCCCTACTACATGTCTGTATGCATGGGTCATTGTTGAACCTCCCAATTTTTGGCTGCCCTGGCCAAAGGCCTAGGCTAAAATACACCCACTTGAGGGTTACAGGCCCTACTACATGTCTGAATGCATGGCTCATTGTTGAACCTCCCAAATTTTTGGCTGCCCTGACCAAAGGGCTATACTACAATACACCCACTTGAGGTTTACAGGCCCTAATACATGTCTGTAAGCATGGGTCATTGTTGAACCTCCCAATTTTTGGCTGCCCTGACCAAAGGGCTATACTACAATACACCCACTTGAGGGTTACAGGCCCTACTACATGTCAGAATGCATGGGTCATTGTTGAACCTCCCAATTTTTGGCTGCCCTGACAAAAGGGCTATACTACAATACACCCACTTGAGGTTTACAGGCCCTACTACATGTCAGAATGCATGGGTCATTGTTGAACCTCCCAATTTTTGGCTGCCCTGACCAAAGGGCTATACTACAATACACCCACTTGAGGTTTACAGGCCCTAATACATGTCTGTAAGCATGGGTCATTGTTGAACCTCCCAATTTTTGGCTGCCCTGACAAAAGGGCTATACTACAATACACCCACTTGAGGTTTACAGGCCCTACTACATGTCTGAATGCATGGGTCATTGTTGACCCTCCCAATTTTTGGCTGCCCTGACCAAAGGGCTATACTACAATACACCCACTTGAGGGTTACAGGCCCTCCTGCACGTCTCTATCCATGGACAAAGAGGAGCCTCCCAATTTTTGGCTGCCCTGACAAAAGGGCTATACTACAATACACCCACTTGAGGTTTACAGGACCTACTACATGTCTGAATGCATGGGTCATTGTTGAACCTCCCAATTTTTGGCTGCCCTGACAAAAGGGCTATACTACAATACACCCACTTGAGGGTTACAGGCCCTACTACATGTCTGTATGCATGGGTCATTGTTGACCCTCCCAATTTTTGGCTGCCCTGACCAAAGGGCTATACTACAATACACCCAGTTCTTGTTAACAGGTCCTCCTGCACGTCTCTATCCAGGGACAAAGAGGAGCCTCTCAATTTTTGGCTGCCCTGACCAAAGGGCTATACTACAATACACCCACTTGAGGGTTACAGGCCCTCCTGCACGTCTCTATCCATGGACAAAGAGGAGCCTCCCAATTTTTGGCTGCCCTGGCCAAAGGGCAATACTACAACACACCCACTTGAGGGTTACAGGCCCTACTACATGTCTGTATGCATGGGTCATTGTTGAACCTCCCAATTTTTGGCTGCCCTGGCCAAAGGCCTAGGCTAAAATACACCCACTTGAGGGTTACAGGCCCTACTACATGTCTGAATGCATGTGTCATTGTTGAACCTCCCAATTTTTGGCTGCCCTGACCAAAGGGCTATACTACAATACACCCACTTGAGGGTTACAGGCCCTACTACATGTCTGTATGCATGGGTCATTGTTGAACCTCCCAATTTTTGGCTGCCCTGGCCAAAGGCCTAGACTAAAATACACCCACTTGAGGGTTACAGGCCCTACTACATGTCTGTATGCATGGGTCATTGTTGACCCTCCCAATTTTTGGCTGCCCTGACCAAAGGGCTATACTACAATACACCCAGTTCTTGTTAACAGGCCCTCCTGCACGTCTCTATCCAGGGACAAAGAGGAGCCTCCCAATTTTTGGCTGCCCTGGCCAAAGGGCAATACTACAATACACCCACTTGAGGGTTACAGGCCCTACTACATGTCTGTATGCATGGGTCATTGTTGAACCTCCCAATTTTTGGCTGCCCTGGCCAAAGGCCTAGGCTAAAATACACCCACTTGAGGGTTACAGGCCCTACTACATGTCTGTATGCATGGGTCATTGTTGACCCTCCCAATTTTTGGCTGCCCTGGCCAAAGGGCTATACTACAATACACCCAGTTCTTGTTTACAGGCCATCCTGCATGTCTGTATCCAGGGGCATTGGTGAACCTCCCAATTTTGGACTGCCCTTGCAAAGGAAGATACTACAATAGACCTAGTTCCTCAAAATGGGCACTTTATTTCTAGACAGGGCTTCATGTACGTCTCTTGTCAGGGTCATCGGAGTGTCGCACAATGTTTTCACGTAAAATCTTTCATGTAATCACAAAAAGTGACATACACCAGCTTTATCTCACTATTGGGTATGTGCCCTTAACATTTCCACCCTAAATATTCATTTTGGTGTCATTTTGGAAGGTTTTCTGGAGACTCCGTAAAATTGGCGTGAAACTCGGACAACATTGTTCACAGCTGTGACTTTTGAGTGAGAAATGCTTCCAGGGGTCTTCCCCATGGTGTTGCCATGTCATTTCAGCACTCTTCTGAGACTTTTGTGACATTTTTAGGGTTTTTCCATGCTGCCGGCAGTCATTTCATAAAAATACTCGTGTCTCCCATAGGATAACATTGGGCTCGTTACTTGGGCCGAGTACACGAGTATCTCGGGATGCTCGGCCCGAGCTTCGAGCACCCGAGCATTTTAGTACTCGCTCATCACTAATGTGGATGTAAATGTTTATTTTGTAATATTGCCTACATCTAATCAACATTATGTTTTTGTACAGTCCTCAGTCTGATGATGGCTGTTAACGAATCCCAGAATTTCCTCCTAAATGTTTGAATGCCACTCCAGACCAGAAGCAATTATAACAGCTCAGTGGCAAAGAATGAAAGTGTTAGTAGTTCTATTTTGATCTAAGACCAAGTTAAATTAATGATGAAGTAATAGTGTCATTTCTTTTGTAAGCCATATATGGAACAGACATTCAGTATGGTAAAAGAACAGATATGTAAAGAGCTCTGTTTCATCCCATCAGAAGCTTTCCTCTGAAGGCTGTGGTAGACATTTGACAAAAGCCAGATTTTGACTTCTTCTTTTTTTACTTTAATTGGTTTGGGATATTGAGCATTGAGTAAAATATCAATCAAAACTCTATTAGTTTAACATTGTGTGAGAAATAGGTTAGACATCTTTATTTGCAGAGCATAATTGCTATGTTCGTGTGATATAGCTCACTGTTACATATACTGAATATAGCAAGGATTTAATTTTAAATATAACATGCTGAAAGCGATCTTCTGTTAATGCAGTGGTAGGGTATGTTAACATGTAAAAGATTTCTTACAGATTTTCATATAATTTGTACATTTAAAAAAATACACGATATCAAAATACAGTTGTGCTCAAAAGTTTATATACCCCATCAGAGTTTTTGCTTTCTTAGCTTTTTTCCACAGAATATGAATGATAACACAAAAACATTTTTTTCCGCTCATGGTTAGTGGTTGAGTGAAACCATTTATTGTCAAACTACTATGTTTACTCTTTTTAAATTATAGTGACAACCAAAAACATCTAAATGTCCCTGATCAAAAGTTCACATACCCCAGTTCTTAATACCATGTATTGCCCCCTCTAACATCAATCACAGCTTGAAGTGTTTTGTGGTAGTTGTGGATGAGGCTCTTTATTTTCTCAGATTGTAAAGCTTCCCATTTTCAATGATATTGAGGTCAGAAGATTAAGATGGCCACTCCAGAACCTTTACTTTGTTCTGCTGTAGCCAATGACAGGTCGACTTGGCCTTGTTTTGGATCATTGTCATGTTGGAACGTCCAAGTACTTCCCATGCCCAGTTATTACTGTAGTGACTTGCTTCATTAGATGTAGTATTAATCCCAAGAGTAAGGCTATGAAATGCAACATTGAAATGAAGCAGTTGCTGCAGATTGCCATCTATCCTGTAATTTACAATGTTTTGAAAAAAGAGTTGTCCACTTCTAGGACAACCCCTTCTGGTTCTACTTGTTATACCTAGTTAAAATAAAAGAGTATGTACTCACCTCCTGTTTCAACCCTGTTGCTAATCACATTTCAGGGCTCACATAACATTGTGACATCACAAATGCTTATGTGTACAATCACATAAGCTTTTGTGATTCTTCTCTCTCCAAGTTTTTGGACCAAATGAACAATTAACTGGAAGTAAGCCGCAGCTGCAACGTTACTTTCTGTAGATTGTTCAACTGGTCAGAAGGCGAAGAAAGAGAAGCCAGCGATAATTGGACGTCGAATTTGCGTGACATCGCAATGTCATGTGAGCCTTGAACAAAGCAATTGACAGAGCTGGAAAGTGAGTACATAGTCTTTGTTTTAACCGGGGTAAACAATTAAAACCAGAAGGAGTTTTCTTAGTAGTGGAAAACCTGTTAACTCCTTATCAACATATATGGGGCAAATCAGTAGTGGGTATATTGATTAGACTCTGAGGGTGAATTCACATCATATTTGGCAGTAATAAACAACCAGGACCTGCTTCTAACAGGCAGGAGGACTAAAGCGCCACTACTATTATCCTGTTAAATGTCGCTGTCCTGAGCAGATCATTCAGTGCTCCCATCGACTGACCATGATCGCAAGATGGCAATGGGTTGAAGACAATCTTTGAAACTATTCCTGTGCATGGGCTTCAAAGGAGATTGGGATGTTTACAATATGGAACAATACTGTAGTATTGCAGTGTATAGTGCATGTGATCAGATGATTCCAAGTCACTCAGATGACTAATAAATACAAAAAAAAGATTTTAGAAATGAAAAACCCATAAAAATTGTAATTTTCCTTTTTTCATTCCATAATAAGTAAAATAATACAAAAATGTAAATAATACAGTAAAAGAAATAATTATTTGATCTCTAACAGATTTTGTAAGTTTGCCCACTTACAAAGACATGAACAGTCTATAATTTTAATGGTAGGTTAATTTTAACAGAGAAAGATAGAATATCACAAATAAAATACAGAAAATCACATTGTACAAATTATATATATGTATTTGCATTTTGAAGAGAGAAAAAAACATGTTGATCCCCTATCAACCATTAAAGGTCACGTTACACACACAGATATCTGCGTCCAACTTCTGAACAGATCTCTGGTTGCAGTGAAATCATGGACACATTGTTACATTTGTACACAGCCACAAAATGGACCAATGTGTCCATGATTTCACTGCAACCAGAGATCTGAGACCAATATCTGAACAGATATCTGTGTGTGCAACATGGCCTTAAGAGGTCTGGCTCCTACAGACCAATTAGAAGCTCCTAATCGACTCATTACCTGCATTAAAGACAGCTGACTTACACTGTCACCTGTATAAAAGGCTCCTGTCCGCACACTCATTTAATCAGTCAGACCAAGTATTAAGTCTTGGTTGCCAAAGGGATCAAATACTTATTTCTCTCTTCAAAATGCAAACACATTAATATAATTTAGACAATGTGATGTTCTAGATTTTATTTTTGCTACTCTATTGCTCACTGTTAAAACTAACCTACCCTTAAAATTATAGACTGTTCATGTGTTTGTCAGTGGGCAAACTTACAAAATCAGCAAGGGATCAAATAATTATCCACTGTATCTCTCCCATCATAGTATATATGATCACTATCCTGGGCCCATCATGAAATACATGTTCCCTATCCTAGTATATATGTTACCAATCCTGGTATATATTTCCCCCCATCATGGGCCCATGCTGGTATATATGTCTCCTTTAATGTTGATTTTTTTAATGCAAAAAAGGAATATTCAACTTACTTTCCTTCTGCTTCCCTTATGCGCCGCATCCTCTTCTGATGCCAGCAACTGAATTTGGAATGCAAGCAATGGGCAGTGCATGACATCACTGCTATGTGCTCCCAGTCACACACTGATGTTGGCTGATGAATAATTCAAAATTAATATTCACTGATCCCCACACCCATAATCCCATCTACCTTTCAGTACTGCTGCATAAAGCTGGCAGCTAAGTGATCACATGTGTCTTCTATTAAAAAAATAAATATTCACTGCTGCCCATGCCGATAATCCTGCCACCTCTCAGCACTGAAGCTAGCGCTGAGAAGTGGGTGAGATTATTGTTGTGGGGAGCAGTGAATATTAGTTTTCTTTATTAGCAGACACACAAGTAGGCCTCAGCTGCTGGCTTCCTGCAGCAGTAACATGGCTCTTTCATCCTGTGACCTGATGTCATATTGCGGACTAGGGAGTGACCAATTACAGTGCGTGACAGTGGTGCACATACTAATGGTGTTTGACGCACTACAGACAAATACAGACTTAGGAAACACCGGTGGTGACAAATACAATGCAGAACCCTTATCATAGGAAATGGGGTAAAGGAGACCTCCTGCACTCACCTGGGCTGTTTCCTGATTTCCCTACTGTCTCTATATGGGTTATTTTACCCTGTCACTGAGCAGAATACCTAGTCCTTTGCTGTTGATGTTAACCCTCAACAGCAGTAGAACTTGTCACAATCACTGCACTAAAATCAGCAAGGGGAAAAGGAAAGATAGACAGGGAAACGACAACATAACTTTACGCCTCCTGCCATACTCCTAGGCAGCAGAAGGTTTAACAATGGTCAGCATCTCCAGATTAGCCCCTTCACCAAATGTATTTAGGCTAGGAATGGAGTATAATCACCAGAAAGGAATGCTGGATCATGCAACCATATAAAGGAGATGGGAGTGATCACAAAGTAGCCACATCTGGGAAGAGAACTAAAGAGCATTACTACCAACAGATACTGACATTAATTCCTACACTGCCAAAGAAAAAACACATATAAAATGAAGTCTCAATACAGGAATGAAACATAGGTCCCAAACCTGTCACAAGTCTTCAAAGTAAGAGAGATCATCATGACACCAGCAAGCCAAGTACATCTGGACTATAAGATGCACCCCCACTCTCCTCCCAAATTTGCAAAAAAAAAAAGTGTCTTATAGTCCAAAACATACTGTATATATACACAGTACAAATAGTGCAGCAGCATACTACACGTGCAAAAATATGCAAACATTGAACATGCGAAATATTAATAGCATTACTGCTATAAAGAATAATATAAAATGATGGTTATTAGCACAAAAATTGTTAAAATCATGTGTGTCCACAGTAAGAAGATGACCTTCTTCTTATGGACCTATTATCGCTTCTGTCAGATATACCTCTCCTAGACCCTAGGTCTAAAATTTAATAATAATCCAGTTCTGACTGAAATCAGCCTTAGACCCACATGTGGTATCTGTTTTTTTTACACATGCCCATTTTAACTTATGTGTCTGCTCCCTGTTTACATACATACTATGTATCCATGAAACCATACGGAGACATGTCCAGTTTTTTCTAGCAGAACAGATAACAAGGGCCAATACAAGTGTATGAGTATCTTAAAAATGTAGAGCAAACAGATGACATCCATGGACAATCTGTGTGCTGTATGTGTTTAACATTCCAAACTATAGGAGAAGCTTTATAATTTCTGTATTTCTTTAGCCTTGAGTGAAAAACACTGATGAGTGATGGTAGAAAAAAACAAACCACGTATTGTACGTTCATGACACTGGTCCAAAACACTGATGACACACTCATGGTAAAAATAAACACACGGATTGTACCCTGATGGCACTGGTCCAAAACACTGATGACACACTGATGGTAAAAATAAACACACGGACTGTACCCTGATGGCACTGGTCCAAAACACTGATGACACACTGATGGTAAAAATAAACTTGTGGTCTGTACACAATAATGACTCTGGTCCAAAACACTGATGACACACTGATGGTAAAAATAAACTTGTGGTCTGTACACAATAATGACTCTGGTCCAAAACACTGATGACACACTGATGGTAAAAACAAACACACGGACTGTACACTGATGCTGATGACATTGGTCCAAAACCCCTATGAAACACTGATAGTTAAAATAGACACACGGTCTGTACACTGATGACACTGGTCCAATACACTTATGACACACTGATAGTAAAAAAATGGACACACGGTCTGTACACTGATGACACTGGTCCAATACACTTATGACACACTGATAGTAAAAAAATGGACACACGGTCTGTGCACTGATGACACTAATCAAAAACACTGATGACACACTGATGGTAAAAATAAACACACGTACTGTACCCTGATGGCACTGGTCCAAAACACTGATGACACACTGATGGTAAAAATAAACTCATGGTCTGTACACAATAATGACTCTGGTCCAAAACACTGATGACACACTGATGGTAAAAATAAACTTGTGGTCTGTACACAATAATGACTCTGGTCCAAAACACTGATGACACACTGATGGTAAAAACAAACACACGGACTGTACACTGATGCTGATGACATTGGTCCAAAACCCCTATGAAACACTGATAGTTAAAATAGACACACGGTCTGTACACTGATGACACTGGTCCAATACACTTATGACACACTGATAGTAAAAAAATTTGACACACGGTCTGTGCACTGATGACACTAATCAAAAACACTGATGACACACTGATGGTAAAAATAAACACACGTACTGTACCCTGATGGCACTGGTCCAAAACACTGATGACACACTGATGGTAAAAATAAACTCATGGTCTGTACACAATAATGACTCTGGTCTAAAATACTGGCTGACACTGATATAGTTTTTTTTCACGTATATTTTTTATACGGACGTGTGAAGATGGCCTTACACTGAAAGGAGATGTGCTCATTGAAGAAAAGGAGGAAATTACCACCTAAACATGTATACTACGAAGAAACAAAAACTGACCAGGATCTGCCTACAAAACCTAATGTAAAAAGCTGCAAGTTGCAGTGATATTTTATATAAAACTCAAATAGAAAAATAAAATATAGAAAAATAAATTCTTGGCTGGACAATTCTACAGAACATTATTATGTATAGTGTACATTTGATATGCAAAACGTTAAATCATTATATGAAATGTAAAGCTCTATTGGGCATTACTATGTAGAGCAACATATACGGTATATATTTACAGTAAATTGCATTTCACGTAATGACTTACAGTGCTTAAGAATGACAAAACCACATTATTCATGAATAAATACAGAACAAGTTTCTGACGAAGTTGCTACCCAAGACTTTATTTTGCTAGTTTTAGATCAGATGTTTTCTCTTTCTGGTGGCAGCTAATCATACAAAGATATAACAAATCGTTTTGTGTAGTTATCTCAACACACTTCACTCCCTGGAGATATTGATCTCATATAGCCTGAAGGAACATGCTTCTTAATTGACTGCTGCAATAAATGTTTCAGGGAAAGTAATTTTTTGTAGATCTTGTGAAATCGACACATGAAATAATGATCAGCTAGAAACCATTACTCATTCCGTAATAAATGGAATAAAAATGTGCTTCTTTAACAGAAGTCTAGTGGTCATAAAATGAATTAGTTTGTTGTGCTGCGAGGCCTTGGAGAACTCATTACATTCTTCTTTAAGTTATTTTTCAAAGTGAAGATTTACAATCACAAATTCTTTAGCGTAATCGTTTATGATTTTACATTTTTAGAGAACACCACATAAAATAATGAGTATTTGGTTTTGGAGGATCAGGAAATTCAGATATCATTATAACATTTATTCACTTATGTTTCATTTCTCAAAGTGTGAACTGAGTGTCGGTTTGATTCTAGACTGTTCTTTCCCTGGAGTAAATGAAGTGTATGCCGGTGATTTGATTTATTTCCTTAAGAGTATAAAACTGTAGAAAGCTTTCCGTGCACACTATTTTTCACAGTTGCAACCATCAAAGAAAATAGGCTAGGCATTTTACATCTTGAACAAAAGTTGAATGCTTTATATGCTGCATATTGATACTGGACCCTCCATATGCCTCAACCCCTTCACCACCCAGCCAGTTTTCACCTTTCTGACCAGGACAGTTCTGACCAGCGTTAGTTTATAAGTAAAAAACTCTGGAAAACTTCAATTGATCTTAGTGATTCTGAGATTGTTTTTTTTGTGACATATTGAACTTTGTGTTAGTGGTAAATATTGGAGACTATTTTTGTGTTTATTTGTGACAATATTTGAAATTTATTAAAAATGCTGAATATGTTTGCAATGTTCAAACTTTTACATTTAATCCACAGAGTTGTGTCACAAAAACTAGTTAATAAATAACATTTACCAAATGTCTAATTTACATCAGCGCAATTTTTGAAACATAATTTTTTTAATTAAAAATAATAGGATTAGCACTCAAACGTTCTCCCAAAACTGCACCCTCAATGAAGCTCCTCTATGTTATTTAAATAAAATTTACATGGATAATAAATTTTATCTATTACTAGCTGTGAGCCCGATGCGATTGCATCGGGATTCTAGAATCTGTGTATAGTTTACTCAGTATATTTCAAATATGGCGGCATAGCGGCCACCTCTATTCCGATTGTTCGGCGCGCTGAAGGCGGCGACCGATCAGAAGAGCGCCGAGCTGTATGGCGCCATACTTCAAATACATGGAATATTTTGAGTTTCACATTTACCGCTGTAAGTGAGGCGCTATTCTCACTGGTCGCTGTGTGCTGCCGGCGACCAATGAGAATAGCGCCTCACTTTCATCAGTAAATGTGAAACTCAAAGTCGTCCATTATATGTCTAAGATGACGGCCTGATTCTAAAGAATGGGGAGTCTAGCATTCATATATACATTATTCATTCAAATTTGACAATAATGCACATAAGACATGATATCTATCTATCAACTACCAATGTTTGTATGGTATATGTCAGTGTAGTACATGTCATGATTCTAAGTCAAGGCTTTTCGTACAGATACTGGCACCGATGTTTTGTACAGATTATGTATATTCAATTTATATATGAATATTAATAATCTATGATTTAGCCAGTACATGTTTCCCCACCAACCACAGGAAGGTAGCCTTACATCTGGTGGGACCTACTCTACTCTATCCCTAATAATTAATAGTTAGACTCCTTTTAAATCAGATATTTTTCGGCTATTTGCAGAAGGTATGGAATAACAAAATACAATTTCTGGACTTGGCACCAAAGGGCCTACCTACAGCTCACTTTCAGCAAGTACATGTAATGTATATGGAACTTGCAGTTAGCTTGCAGTAAATACGGCAAGCACAGCTTCGACAGGTTCACTAAATGCAACCACTAAAAATCAGAGCTAACTGCGATTTTGGCGGTTGAAACTGTCGAAACCACATGTGCCGCAACTGCCGCAAGTAAACCACAAATTCCATAAACATTTCATGCAACTTACAGTAAGAGTGCTGTAGGTCACCATTAGGCAGCAAGTGGCAAAATTGCTTTTTTCCCACTATAAATTCCACAAATAGCAGAAGAATTCAGATTTAAAATCAAAATGTCTATTCTTTCCCTATGTGTCTAAATATGTACCTATGTGTCTAAATATGTACCTATATGTATGTATGTACTTATATGTACAGAACACAGTTCGAGATAGAGATGTGTGTGAACAGGCGTCCCACCCGTCTCTTAGCTGTTCACAAAAACCTCACCCTGTGTAAAAAGAAAATGAAATCTCTCAGCAACTATACTGCTGGAGCTTCAGATTCTTATCACTAAATGCAAGCATTTAGATGATACACATCTACAATCTACTACAAAATGTGTGTTTATATACATATACTATGAAATATAAAAAGAATGTTTCAAAGCTAAAAAACTAACGACTATATATCTTAAATGACTATTTTATATCTAATAACTAAATATAATGTCTTTATCTATAACTAAACTAATTTTTTTGGTATTTTTTTCTATTCCTATACATATATGGCTAAACTAATTTTTTTGTATTTTTTTTTTTATTCCTATACATCTATGGCTAAACTAATTAATTGTAATATTTGTGTTTAATTAGAAAGTAACTATGTATCTAAATCTAATATGTATCTAAAGAATTTAAAGTAAAATATTTTTATACACTATATTTTTAGTGAAAACTAAAACTAACAACTATATATCTTAAATGACTATTTTATATCTAATAAGTAATTATAATGTCTTTATCTATAACTAAACTAATTTTTTTGGTATTTTGTTTTTTTCTATTCCTATACATCTATTGCTAAACTAATTTTTTAGTTATTTTTTTTTTTCTATTCCCATACATCTATGGCTAAACTAATTTTGTTTTATTTATTTTTTTATTCCTATACATCTATGGCTAAACTAATTTGTTGTAATATTTGTGTTTAATTAGAAAGTAACTACCGTATATACTCGTGTATAAGCCGACCCGTGTATAAGCCGACCCCCCTACTTTTGCCCCAAAAATCTGGAAAAACCTATTGACTCGTGTATAAGCCGAGGGTGGACCCCAGCACAGGTATACAGCCCCCAGCAGTGTGGTATACAGGCCTCCCCAGTGGTAGTATACAGGCCTCCCCAGTGGTAGTATACAGCAGCCCCAGTGGTAGTATACAGCAGCCCCAGTGGTAGTATATAGCATCCCCAGTGGTACTATATAGCATCCCCAGTGGTAGTATATAGCATCCCCAGCAGCCCCAGTGGTAGTATATAGCATCCCCAGCAGCCCCAGTGGTAGTATATAGCAGCCCCAGCAGTAGTATATAGCAGCCCCAGCAGCCCCAGTGGTAGTATACAGCAGCCCCAGTGGTAGTATATAGCATCCCCAGCAGCCCCAGTGGTAGTATACAGCAGCCCCAGTGGTAGTATATAGCATCCCCAGCAGTAGTATATAGCAGCCCCAGCAGCCCCAGTGGTAGTATACAGCAGCCCCAGTGGTAGTATATAGCATCCCCAGCAGCCCCAGTGGTAGTATATAGCATCCCCAGCAGCCCCAGTGGTAGTATACAGCAGCCCCAGTGTTAGTATATAGGAGCCCCAGCAGCCCCAGTGGTAGTATACAGGAGCCCAAGCAGCCCCAGTGGTAGTATATAGCAGCCCCAGTGGTAGTATACAGCAGCCCCAGTGGTAGTATATAGCATCCCCAGCAGCCCCAGTGGTAGTATACAGCAGCCCCAGTGGTAGTATATAGGAGCCCCAGCAGCCCCAGTGGTAGTATACAGCAGCCCCAGTGGTAGTATACAGCAGCCCCAGTGGTAGTATATAGCAGCCCCAGTGTTAGTATATAGGAGCCCCAGCAGCCCCAGTGGTAGTATACAGGAGCCCAAGCAGTCCCAGTGGTAGTATACATCAGCCCCAGAGGTATATACAGCCCCAGTGGTAGTATACAGCCCCAGTGGTAGTATACATCAGCCCCAGAGGTATATGCAGCCCCAGTGGTAGTATACAGCCCCAGTGGTAGTATCCAGCAGCCCCAAAGGTATATACAGCCCCAGTGGTAGTAAACAGCCCCCCCTCCTTAATATGGGTCCCCCAGTATTAATAAACAGCCCCCCCTCCTTAATATGGGTCCCCCAGTATTAATAAACAGCCCCCCCCCTCCTTAATATGGGTCCCCCAGTATTAATAAACAGCCCCCCCCTCCTTATCATGTCCCCCCAGGCTGCGGCAGCTCTCAAAATAACAAACAGTTTATACATCACCTTCCGTCGCAGCTTCTCCGGTCCTCCGCTCGCCGGCTGCTTCTTCTTCTTGTGCCGACTTCTGTGACTGCGCGCAGGAAATGACGTCATCTCCTGCGCCCGGTCACATGACACCGGCACAAGAAGAAAGAAGAAGCCGGCGAGCGGAGGCCCGGAGAAGCTGCGACGGAAGGTGATGTATAAACTGTTTGTTATTTTGAGAGCTGCCGCAGCCTGGGGGGACATGATAAGGAGGGGGGGGGGGCTGTTTATTAATACTGGGGGACCCATATTAAGGAGGGGGGCTGTGTATTGCAATATGCACGGCATCCCCCCGCCGTTGATGGACGGGGGATGCCGTGCATATTCATTGCACTAATGAGGCGGCCCCACGTGACCGCCTGCGGTCACCGCGGCCCCCTCCTGCCTCCTCCAGCTCCCGGTCACAGCCCCCCCCCACAGCATATATATATATATACCGTATGACCTGTGTATAAGCCGAGGGGGGAATTTTCAGCCCAATTTTTGGGCTGAAAAACTCGGCTTATACACGAGTATATACGGTATGTATCTAAATCTAATATGTATCTAAAGAATTTAAAGTAAAATATTTTTATACACTATATTTTTAGTGAAAACGAACACTAACGACTATATTTCTTAAATGACTATTTTATATCTAATAACTAATTATAATGTCTTTATCTATAACTAAACTAATTTTTTTGGTATTTTTGTTTTTTTCTATTCCTATACATCTATGGCTAAACTAATTTTTTTGTCATTTTTTTTTTTATTCCTATACATCTATGGCTAAACTAATTTATTGTAATATTTGTGTTTAATTAGAAAGTAACTATGTATCTAAATCTAATATGTATCTAAAGAATTTAAAATAAAATATTGTTATAGAGAATATTTTTAGTAAAGAGTTTTTCACTATTGGGTAGCAATTTGCCTTGAATGGGTGTATCCAGCACTTTCACCTTAACATTGCATCGTCTTTTCACTCGTGAAAAAGCCACATATAACTGTCCATGTCCAAAAACGGGTTCTGGCAAAAAAATCCCTACTTTCTCCAGTGTTTGGCCTTGGGATTTGTTGATGGTCATGGCAAAAGCAGGCTTCACGGGAAATTGTCGATGTCTTAACTTGAAAGGTAAGCCAGTCTCTGATGGAGATAAATCAATCCTTGGAATAAACACCACATTTCCTTCTGCAGACCCAGTAATGACTTTTGCTTGAATCATATTGTCAAACAAAGCGATGACAATCAAGCGAGTCCCAGTGCAAAGACCTTTTCTGCTGTTAAAGTTGCGCAAAAGCATGACAATGGTGCCGATTTTTAATTTGAGGCGATGAGAAGGCATTCCTGTTGGTGTGAGTGAATTTAAAAATTCCACTGGATATTGGTCTGGATCTTCAGTCTCATCAGGATCAATGGAATCATCACTAATGTATTCAGTGTATTCACCAGCAATGCAATCTATAACCTTAGAGGTCACCATATCCACATGGTAATTTTTAGGGCAAAGAATGGCATGTGATGCAGCAATCTGAATGCTTTCATTGTTATGTACATCATGTATCTAAATTTAATATGTATCTAAAGAATTTAAAATAAAATATTCTTATAGACAATATTTTTAGTAAAGACTTTTTCAGAATTAGGCAGCAATTTGCCTTGAATGGGTGTATCCAGCACTTTCACCTTAAGATTGCATCGTCTTTTCACTCGTGAAAAAGCCACATATAACTGTCCATGTCCAAAAACGGGTTCTGGCAAAAAAAATCCCTACTTTCTCCAGTGTTTGGCCTTGGGATTTGTTGATGGTCATGGCAAAAGCAGGCTTCACGGGAAATTGTCGACGTCTTAACTTGAAAGGTAAGCCAGTCTCTGATGGAGATAAATCAATCCTTGGAATAAACACCACATTTCCTTCTGCAGACCCAGTAATGACTTTTGCTTGAATCATATTGTCAAACAAAGCGATGACAATCAAGCGAGTCCCATTGCAAAGACCTTTTCTGCTGTTAAAGTTGCGCAAAAGCATGACAATGGTACCGATTTTTAATTTGAGGCGATGAGAAGGCATTCCCGTTGGTGTGAGTGAATTTAAAAATTCCACTGGATATTGGTCTGGATCTTCAGTCTCATCAGGATCAATGGAATCATCACTAATGTATTCAGTGTATTCACCAGCAATGCAATCCATAACCTTAGAGTTCACCATATCCACATGGTAATTTTTAGGGCAAAGAATGGCATGTGATGCAGCAATCTGAATGCTTTCATTGTAATGTACATCAATGAGAATGTTTTCACCAAATATAGCAAGTATGAGTGAGCCAGTGCAGATCATGTCTTGTGGGATTTCAATGATATCATCTCCAAGGTTGAAATCATTGGACAATTCACCATTTCCCAGTTGAAGTAACCAACTGCTATAATCAGGATCAATGGAACGCATGTTGTTGAAGAGTCGCAATTGAGTGAAAAGCTGCCATTGTCGTGAGTATTTAATACAACTCTCTATAATGTCAGTTCTTGTACCATGAGGGACGATAGGCAGACACTGTCAAAAGTCTCCTCCCAGAACAATGACTTTTCCTCCAAAAGGTGTTGTATTTTTCTTGGAGATATCTGTTGTCATGACATCCCGTAAAAGTTGATCTATCACATGCAATGCATATTTAGATAACAGAGTGGTCTCGTCAATAATGAAAAGTTTGGTACTTTTCAAATGTTGTGCAGCATCTGTATCATTTTTAATTCTGGAAACGGATGTTTCATTTATTGGAATTTGTATTCCGTAAAGTGAATGAATGGTTCTTCCTCCTTGAAGTAAGTTAGCTGCAATCCCTGTACTGGCTGCAGGTGAGACAATTTCGCTTTCTCCTCTTAGTTCATGAATTAATAAATCATACAGATATGTTTTCCCACTGCCACCTGGGCCATCGATGAAAAAGCACTTAGGTTGTACACTTCTATCGTGTAAAGCTTGATTGATAGCATTATAGGCCAAAAGTTGTTGGTCATTTAAAGTAGCTTTCATTTGCTGAGCTCTTCTTAACTCATCATCTTTGTTGTATTGTGGGGCCATGTGTGGCTTTCTTTTTGGTCGTGGTAGATTAAAATCAGTAAAAGTTTTGCCATGAAATTTTAGAACATTTTGGACATCAGTCATAGCATATCCTTCACAATTCTCACACTCCTCAGTGTTGGAGTGATATGCATGGCAGTAGTCTTGTATGAAGTCTTGTTTAAATTCTTGCCACAACTCCAACGGATGAGCGGGAGGACCAAAAATACATATATAGGCAAACATATCACGAAGCTGTGCAGGCATGTTGAGAACACAGGCATCCAATAAAGTATTTCTCCAAACACTGTCATCGAAGAGCAATCCAAGGGCTAATGCCGCCTCTTTAAAAGTTGGGTATGTGACTTCATTAACAGTCTTAATGTTGTCAAAACTTGTTGCTCCTTTGACATGCAGTAACAACAACCTTAAATAGTACCGTTCTTGTTCTTTCATACTGACAGTATACATTCTTCCAATCACTGAAGAACCTCCTCGCTTTCTAATTTCCCATGCACCTTGTTTCCAAACATAGTGCTCTGGAATTTGGCGGTATAAGTAATCATGAGCATGCGGGTCATTCTCATTCAGCTCAAAGTAGGCCATAAGAGTAGATTTTCTGTGCATTGTGTAACTGATGTTGTCAACAGAGTCATCCTCATGAAAATAAAGTGGTTGAGAATGTGGGAGATGTATGGCAAGGCGAATAATGGAGTGCGATTGTCTATGCATCGGGTAAGCAAATATTCGCCAAGCTGCCTCCGGTGCACTCACGTATCTTGAATCCATGAATTGATGTGTTTCATCATGGTGGATATTGGTTTGGCAAATTTCAAGATTGGCTTTATCATGTCCTTTGTAGACATATTTGAATAGGTATTTAACACTTTGAATGAAAGCACATACCTCAACATTAATATGACACTTGTATTTTAATAGTAGGAAAGGGTTATAGGGAACAACCCAAGAATTATCAATCATCTTTGAATGGTGTTCAAAGGATGATCCTTCCTTTCTTTGATAAGTAGGGTATGCATCCTCAGCTAAGAATGTTTTTGTTTGGAAATCTTTAGGAAAACCTTTCTTACACTTTCCAAGATCCATACATGGAGAATTGGGGTTGTGTTGTCCACAGGGTCCATGAATCATGTGTTGCATCACAATTTGATGGAGCACAGGGTATTCTGCTGGATCAGGGATTTCAGCCCAAACTATATTATCCACTTCAACCTCAGTTCTTAGTTTGGATTTGCTATCCAGAAAGATCAAAATGTGAGCGTGTGGTAGGCCACGCTTTTGGAATTCAATAACATGAACCATTGCACAAACTTTGCCAAATAATTCAGTATTAATGTCTTTTAATAGGGCTTCCAGTTTAATTCTGAAGACACGGGCGACTAAATCAGGTCTATGTTCCACACGCTGCCATGGCTCTAAATTGTTTGTAATCTCCCTCCATTTAGGATTACAGGTCATGGTTACAAGAAGATCAGGTCGTCCAAATTTAGTCACAATAGCCATGGCATCCTGATAGCGTTGCTGCATGTTTCTTGGACTGCCTTCAAAGGAAGATGGTAAAATGACCGTCTTGCCAATGGGTATACCTTTCTCAATAGATTTTTTCTGTAGATGTTCCTGGAGTACGCAATAATCCTCTACTTTTAAATCCTTTTGGTGTTGACGGATAAAATTTAAGCGATTAGCCTCGATTTTCACATACGCATCCACTAAGTACTGCTGTGTTAGTTTGCCACCATTCAGGACAGGATTGAACCGATTCCGTACAGACTACAAATAACAGTAATACTGGAGCTGTGTAACCCTGCGTAGACTTTGGCCTTGATGCTTGAGTCCCTCATGCCAGCCTTGTTCTCCATGAGGGAAAAATAAGGGATAGAGTAATGCATCTAAATTGCTGTGTAGAATACTGACTTGCTGGGTTTTGGGGCCAAGGGGTTATTTGGATCAGGTTTCAAATGAATTAAAATGTCTCTATTGAATGGTGGCTCTCCATCAGCATTTTCAAAGACCACAGCAACTTCATTGACAGTAGGATTGTTATAGCGTCTAGGGTCTTGCTGTCTGTCTTGTTTAATGGACATGATAATATTTGGCATGACGGTGCCATGTTCTACTGCCTTCTGTTGTTCTTCTAATTCAACGTCACGTAGCATTTTGTAGGCCGAAACAAAGGGATTAATATTATCCAATTGAAGAGCAATGATACTCATTAAAGTAGGATGACATTTAACATTTTCTGGAGACTGTAGCCGTTGTTCTATAGCGCTTGCAGTATCTAAAATGTACAGTTGTGCATATGCTGGAGGTTGATCTTGAGCAGGATGGAGTGTTCCAGTGCGATGATAAATTTGCCCATGAATACGGAAACAGTAAGGGCCGTGTCCAGGTGGTAGAGAAACATGGGCACCCATGGAGGCAAAAGCAAAAGAACTATTAATGCTCCTGATATTCTCCATCAAATTTCGACTGTACTCACTCTCTCCTTTCAGCAGGCGTTGGAAGACCTCAGGGTATTGAGGTAATGGTACCTTTACTTTTCCCTTGTGGCAACAAAGACTAAACTGGTGATCTGATGGGCGTTCAGCAGTAAAATGCAGAGCCTCACAATGTTCACATATTAACTTCATGGGACCACAGGTATGTTCTAGAATAGCATAATCCTGATCAGTAAATGCCATTGGATGTAGGAGAGGTGTAGATAACAAACGTAGATTTTTATTGTTTAATCCTACATAGATGAGACGTGGAAGGGACAAAGATTCAACACATTCCATAAATGAAGAAGTTGAATATATATTCCGTTCTGCTTCTTGCAATGTTGAAGTGGAAGAAGAACTTTTGCGTAGGTCACGACGTGATGCAGCCAAATGGGTCAAGCGGATTTGTTTAGACGTAGGAGACTCCGTATCTTGACGTATCTGTCTTGTCCTTTTAAGCCTCATAATTTTACACTGTTTGCTGTATGGCGTCTCCTCAGCAGAGTGTTTTCATTTACATGTGGCCTTGCGATGTGGTAAAGGCTGTTCAGTTGTAATTAACACAGTAGAAGAAGAGGTGGCAGCAGTATGAGATTCAGACAGAGGTGGCAGCAGTATGAGGATCAGACAAAGACGTGGCAGCAGTATGAGGATCAGACGAAGAGGTGGCAGCAGTATAAGGGTCATGGGAGGTGTTAAAGGCTGTTCACTTTGTAGAATGTCAGTAGACGAAGACGCAGGAGTACTATCTTTGTCAGACGGTTCTTCAGTGGCTCTAAGTTGTTGTTGTTTGCGTCTGCGACGCTGAGCCATGGCTCTTTTTGCCATTCGTTGGCTTCTTTCTTCGGAGGACAGTTCAGAAATACGTTTCTTCAAAGCAGCCTTCGCAGCATCCAACCGAAAACGTCTCAGTGGAGAAGAGAGTTTGGCAATGCGTATCACTTTAGCAGCCTTAGCACGATCTAACCGAAGACGTCTCTCTTCCGAAGTCTCCTCTGCAATGCGTTTCGCCTGAGCAGCCTTAACACGATCTAACCGAAGACGTCTCTTTTCCGAAGTCTCCTCTGCAGTGCGTTTCGCCTTAGCAGCCTTATCACAATGTAACTGAAGACGTCTCTCTCCCGAAGTCTCCTCAGCAGTGCGTTTCGCCTTAGCAGCCTTACGACAATCTAACCGAAGACGTCTCTCTTCCGAAGTCTCCTCTGCACGCTTCTTCTTAGGCGTAGATGCAGCCTCCTTGGCAAGAGCGATATTTTTTGTTGGAGAGCTCATCTTCGTAAGAATAGGCAGTGAATCCAATCCAAAATGAGCTAGAGTGTGTTAGTTAAGGAACCAATCAATAATAACTATGTCTAAATAGGCAAAAACAATAAAAGGAAAGTGTGTATTTCAATAACCTGTGAAAAGCAAATCATGGACTTCTTTAGAGTGCGAAACAAATATTTAATGATGTTTACTGTATGGAGTTGTGAATGAAAATCAGTGTGTTTAAAGTCCTTAAAAAGAGACTTGAAGGCAAGACAAATGTATGTAAGGGCCCTTTCAGACGCGCGATGTAAATGCAGAGTTCTAACATTGTAAAAAAAGCGGATAAAGTATCGATATGACGGCAAGTTCCGCATAACCGCCAGCAGGGGTGGAGTTGCAGAAGTTGGGGCAAAATGGCAGAGGTAGCGTTCATTTTTACCTTGAACTTAGGATTTTGTGATTATTGCGGAAGTAGTGGTTTTTATTTTTGTGTCTGCAGTAGGGGAAAAAGCGGCATTAGTGGCGAGCGTCAAATGGCGCAATTTGACCAAGCAGGGTGAAAAAAGAAATAAGGCAACTTCCGGCGATGTAGCGGGACCTTACGCAACTGCACCCCTGGTGGCGGGTATGGGGAACTTGTGTTAATATTGGGAATATTACCACATGTTATGGAATTATGTAAATCTGCATGTACAACGCGCATGTGAAAGGGGCCCCAGTCGGTCATATAGTGCAAAATGCCATGCAACCAATATATTTGGTATGTAAAAGTAGTTCATGTCCCACTGGCACGACAATAAGGCAGTAGTAAGGTAGCATTACATCCAAACTGTTAAATATAAGACAGGTAGTAGTCCTACAGACTCATTAGTATGAAATATAATTAAAATGGCATATAATGGGTTAATGTACTCCTAACAGTCTAACGACACACTCCAAGTAGAAATAAAATATAGAACAGTCTGTAAGGGGTTAATGTACGACTGGCACGCGTACAAAATACTGCACGATCAATAAAATTAAAAATAATATTAAAGAAGTTAGTATTCAAATGCCAGTAGTAGACCACATAGTGACATAGGCAGGGAATAGCCAAGACAATAGAAGGGGTTAATGTACTACTTGCACTCCTATAAAACAGTGTGGATGAGAAAATAAATAACAAATGGTATAGAAGAGGTTAATTTTCAAATGTCATGAGTACAGCACATAGTGACACAGTTAGTGAATAGCAAACAGAATGGAAGGGGTTAATGTAGCAGTTTCAACCCTATAAAACAGTGTGACAGAAAATTAAAATGCAAATGGCATAGAAGAGGTTAATGTAGAAATGGCCTTAGTACAGCACATAGTGAGATAGCAAGTGGAGCACAAATAGAATAGAAGGGTTAAAAAGGTATTAAAAAAACAGATCAATATGGTGAAATGTAGCTCATATGAAATTTGTATAAAGAAGGGGTTAATATAAGCATAGGCATTAGGAATATATACTCTGATGTGAGATTGTAGTGTGAAAACAGTTTTTTAGGTTTTAAACAGTGTAAAAATTCAAATTTCGTGCTCTAAGATGGCAGAGGCAAAATGTTCATTTATAAAATGGCGGCAGACGCCAGCCGCTGTGGGATTAAGCAGCGGAAACTTCATAAACATGGCGCCGTGAAACCGATTGGTCGGCGCTATGCGGGGAGACCGGCGACTTAGATGCCCAGCGCCTGGTTCTGTTTTCGACCAGAGCGCACGGCTCAGGTCGGTCGTAGCGTGGAAGTATGTACCTCCGCCCCGCTGTGCTATGATTGGTCTGGCGGCAACTTCAGAAGATGGCGCTGAGCATCCGATTGGTCGGCGCTCAGCGGGGAAAGCCGCGCTTTCCCTGCCGAGCGCCTGGTTCAATTTTCGGCCATAGTGGTCGGCGGCACCGGGGTCGCCGCTTTTAGCGAGGAACGCCGCGTTTGGAGCGCTGAACTCGGCGCCGAATTGTGGAAGTGCGTGGGAGTGTGTGGCGGCGCTCAGTGCTTTCCCCGCTGAGCACCGCCACACACTCCCACAATTCGGCGCCGAGTTCGGTGCTCCAAGCACGGCGTTCCGCGCTAAAATCGGCGACCCCGATGCCGCCAACCACTATGGCCGAAAATCGAACCAGGCGCTCGGCAGGGAAAGCGCGGCTTTCCCCGCTGAGCGCCGACCAATCGGAATCAAACCGCTATCTACCGCGACCAATCACAATCGCGCCTCATTCCTCCATGTATCCCTATGGAAAGGCGCCCTCCAATCACAATCTCGGCGCCATTTTTGAAAATACACCACGACCAATCACATTAGCGCCTCATTCCTCCATGTATCCCTATGGGAAGACGCCCTCCAATCACAATCACAGCGCCATTTTTGAAAATACACAGCGACCAATCACATTGGCGCCTCATTCCTCCATCTTTCTGAATGGCAAAAATTCAGAACATTATAATTAAAATAACATAACAATAAATACACATAAAAATAATTAAAATAAAAATATATAAAATTAAAAAATTTATAACATTAACTAATAAAAATAAAATCAAACTAATCCAAAAAAATAAATTCAAGTAAAAATAATACATTACTATAATATGTAGAGAAATAATCAATAAAATAATAAAAATAATAAATAAGAATTAAAAAAAAAAAAAAAATAAAAAAAATATATATATAAAAATAAAATATTAATAACATTAACTAATTAAAATACAATCAAACTAATCAAATACCAAAAAATTTGATGCCCGATGCCGCCGACCACTATGGCCGAAAATTGAACCAGGCCCTCGGCAAGGAAAGCGCGGATTTCCCCGCTGACCGCCGACCAATCGGAATCACAGCGCTACTCTGTGAAGTTGCCGCTGTCCAATCACAACAAAGCGGGGCAGAGCTACAGACTTCCACCTTCCCGAACGCCGTTACCGAAGATAGAACCAGGCGCTCGGCAGAGAAAGCGCCGCTATCCTAGCTGAGCGCCGACCAATCGGAATCAGAGCGCCATCTACCATGACCAATCACAATCGCGGCGCCATTTTTGAAAATACACAGCGGCCAATCACAATCGCGCCTCATTTCTCAATGCATCTCTATGGGAAGGGGCACTGAGAATGCGATTGGTCGGCGGTCAGCGGGAAGACCGGCAATTTGTATGGGCGGCGCTTGAATGAGTGTTCGGCCACAGCGGTCTGATGCACCGCGGAGGCTGCTAGAAGTGCCGAAGTTTGCGCTTGTAGCGCTGAAGTCGGCGCTTGCAGCGGCGAAGTGTCTGAACTGTGGCGCAGGCTCCATGCAGCACCGATTGGCGCTGCATGGCGCAAGATAGTAAAAGTGGTGAAAATAAAAGTTTGCAAAAGAGGTGAAAATAAAACTTAGCATCAGGAATATAGACTCTGATGTGAAAAGGTATCTTTCAAAAAGGATATCTTAGCTGATAAAACGCAGAACCCGATCCGGCGCTTGCTTCCCGACAGCCCTCACGAAGGATGGATATCTTGGCTGAAATATAGTCCAACAGATGGTCCGGCGGTAGCTTCTCGTCCTCCCTCAAACAGGATACGCAGAGGTGGAATGATGTGTTGAAAAAGATTCAAATTTCGCGCTAGAAATAGCGGCCTTATCTCATTGGTGGGCGGCAACCTCAGAAAGATGGTGCCATGAATGTGATTGGTCGCGGTGTATTTTAGAAGTTGGCGCCGTGATTGTGATTGGAGGGCGCCTTCCCATAGGAATACATGGAGGAATGAGGCGCTAATGTGATTGGTCGCTGTGTATTTTCAAAAATGGCGCTGTGATTGTGATTGGAGGGCGCCTTCCCATAGGGATACATGGAGGAATGAGGCACTAATGTGATTGGTCGCTGTGTATTTTCAAAAATGGCGGCGTGATTGTGATTGGAGGGCGCCTTTCCATAGGGATAGATGGAGGAATGAGGCGCTAATGTGATTGGTCACTGTGTATGTTCAAAAATGGCGCCGTGATTGTGATTGGAGGGCGCCTTCCCATAGGGATACATAGAGAAATGAGGCACTAAAGTGATTGGTCGCTGTGTATTTTCAAAAATGGCGCTGTGATTGTGATTGGAGGGCGCCTTCCCATAGGGATACATGGAAGAATGAGGCACTAATGTGATTGGTCGCTGTGTATTTTCAAAAATGGCGCCGTGATTGTGATTGGAGGGCCCCTTTGCATAGGGATACATGGAGGAATGAGGCGCTAATGTGATTGGTCGCTGTGTTTTTCAAAAATGGCGCTGTGATTGTGATTGGAGGGCGCCTTTCCATAGGGATAGATGGAGGAATGAGGCGCTAATGTGATTGGTCGCTGTGTATTTTCAAAAATGGCGCCGTGATTGTGATTGGAGGGCGCCTTCCCATAGGGATACATGGAGGAATGAGGCGCTAATGTGATTGGTCGCGGTGTATTTTCAAAAATGGCGCCGTGATTGTGATTGGAGGGCGCCTTCCCATAGGGATACATGGAGGAATGAGGCGCTAATGTGATTGGTCGCGGTGTATTTTCAAAAATTGCACCGTGATTGTGATTGGAGGGCACCTTTGCATAGGGATACATGGAGGAATGAGGCGCGATTGTGATTGGTCGCTGTAGATAGCGGTTTGATTCCGATTGGTCGGCACTCAGCGGGGAAAGCGGCGCTTTCCCTGCCGGGCGCCTGGTTCGATTTTCGGCCACGCCGTTCGGGAGGGTGGAAGTCTGTAGCTCTGCCCCGCTGTGTTGTGATTGGACAGCGGCAACTTCACAGAGTAGCGCTGTGATTCCGATTGGTGGGCGCTCAGCGGGGAAAGCGGCGCTTTCCCTGCCGAGCGCCTGGTTCGATTTTCGGCCTGGGCTTTGGGGAACGTGGAAGTCTGTAGCTCCGCCCCGCTGTGTTGTGATTGGACATCGGCAACGTCACAGAGTAGCGCTGTGATTCCGATTGGTCGGCGGTCAGCGGGGAAAGCCGCGCTTTCCCTGCCGAGGGCCTGGTTCGATTTTCGGCCATAGTGGTGGGTGGCATCGGGCATCGAATTTTTTTTTTTGTATTAGATTAATTTGATTGTATTTTAATTTGTAAATGTTATTAATATTTTAATTGTATTTATTTTTTATTTTTTTTTTTTTTATAATTATTTATTATTTTTATTCTTATTTATTATTTTATTATTTATTATTTGTATAAATATTATATTAATGTCTTATTTTTCATGTTTTTTTTTTTGATGAATTTGATTTAATTTTAATTAGTTAATGTTATAAATAATTTAATTGTATATATTTTTATTTTAATTATTTGTATGTGTATGTATTTTGTGTAATGTTATTATAATAGAGTGAATTTTTGTACACTACAGCCCCATGCCGGCGGCGAGGCGAGCGGGGTGGACAGGGGGCTGGGCATGGGGCTGCAGTACACTACAGCCCCATGCCGGCGGCGAGGCGAGGGGAGCGGGGTGGACAGGCGGCTGGGCATGGGGCTGTAGTATACCATAGCGGTATACACTACAGCCCCATGCTCGGGATGGCGGGGTAGAGGTGGGGGCATGTTGGTGGGCTCTGTTGGTGGCTTTGTTCGCGGAGCAAGGGCTCGCAATGCCCGCTTCGCGGGCAATGCCTCGTGGGGGTCGTGGCCGCGTAGCAGCCACGAACAGAGCCCCAGAGAAAGTGCCGAGCCACGCGAACAAAGCCACGGAAGTAGCGCCGGACACGACGGAAGTGGCCTACGGCAATTATAAAATAGATAATTGTTGAGGTCCACTCATTAACTTCCTTGTGATTCAGTGCACTGTTACCAACAGCCAATCACTGACACTTACTCTCTGTGACAGAGAGTACCCTATTGTGCCAGCATTTGTGATTGGTTGCCATTAGGAATGAACTTGCCATCTTAGGGTTGTAAAAAGAAATAAATAATTAAAAAAAAAATTGATATAAAGCTTTGACTTTTGATTCTTAGAGCAGATAAAGTGGACAGCTATGGGCTGCCATCCTGAGCTTCTTGGCTTTTCCTCAGCTGGCAATCAAAATTAAAGGGGAGTTCATTATTTTTTTTTATTATTTAAATAAATAATTTTCTAAAAATATGTGGGCTTTGCCCTATTTTTGATTCTCAGCCGAGGTATAATTGAAGCAGCTGAGAGCTGGTATTCTCAGCATGTTGAGGTCCATAATTATTGGGCCTTCCAGGTTAAAGAATAGCAGCCCGCTGCAACCAGAAATTGAAGCATTCATTAGAAGCACCAATTCCTACAGCTTTACCTGGCTCTCCCTGATGCCTTGGTAGGGTGGCATTGAGGTGATAAAATTGGTTAATGACAGCCGAGTATTGACAGCTTGTCATTAAGCCCAGATTAATAATGTTCAGATCTCTAGGAGATTCGCCCGTTATCAATCCTGTGAGTAAATTGCTAAAAGATGCAACACACAGAGGAAAATACTTTATTTAAAATAAAACACACAGACAGCCCTCATTTTCCCATTTATTAACCCTAAACATACCTTTGACGGTAATCCACAATGATGTCCCACGAAGCACACGATCCTGGCTCTTCTTCATCCAGAGACTACAGTGATTGAACAAGTGTCCTATAATGTATTGTAACAATTTACTCAGGTATCTAATAGCAATGGGAGGAAAGACTCACTGATACCTAGTTTTAAAGGTTAATGAGTCTGTATTGATCACACATAGCAGAAAACAAATGAGATGAAGCAAAGTGAGCAAGTATACTAAACATGAAATAAACAGAAAAGTCTCTTGAAATAATTCTTTAACAGTGCAGCCAGAAGTGGAAGTGTCTCAGAAGCAGTACACATAGGGAGATACAAAAAACAGAAAAAGTCTATTAGTTTACTTACACCCAAGAAGGCCTGGAAATGGTAGTCACAGAGAACAAGTCCTGAACTTGAAGCAGAGCCGGGACGACAGCTAGGCGACCCTAGGCGATTGCCTAGGGCGCCATCTTGTGCAGGGCGCATTTTTTCCCTCATGAGGGGTCCATTGCCCGCCCGGCTGGGGGGCCCCGCACCCCCTGGGGGGCGCTGTGCTGGCCGCTGGCAGCCGCGGCACGCCGGCCAGAGAGGAGGGAGGACGGGACTTCCTGTCCTGCAGCTCTGCCCGCCCCTCCTCTCCTCCTCCTTACAGCACTTACAGCAGACGCACGGTGACGGCGGCCTCGGTGACCGGTGAGTGTGCAAAGGTGCCCCCCCCCGGTCCGCATACTGGGCCCTGTATACACCACCACCACCACCACCGAGCCCTGTATACACCACCATTGGGCCCTGTATACACCACCACTGGGCCCTGTATACACCACCACTGGGCCCTGTATACACCACCACTGGGGCCTGTATACACCACCACTGGGGCCTGTGTATACCACCACTGGGGACAATATATACCACTGGGGCTGCTGTATATACTGCTGGGGCCTGTATATACTGCTGGGGCCTGTATATACCACTGGAGCTGCTGTATATACTGCTGGGGCCTGTGTATACCACTGGGGCTGCTGTATATACCGCTGTGGCCTGTATATACTGCTGGGGCCTGTATATACCACTGGGGCTGCTGTATATACTGCTGGGGCCTGTATATACTGCTGGGGCCTGTATATACCACTGGGGCTGCTGTATATACCACTGGGGCTGCTGTATATACTGCTGGGGTCTATATATACCACTGGGGCTGCTGTATATACCGCTGTGGCCTGTATATACTGCTGGGGCCTGTATATACCACTGGGGCTGCTGTATATACTGCTGGGGCCTGTATATACCACTGGGGCTGCTGTGTAACCCCTGGGGCTGCTGCATAACCCCTGGGGCTGCTGTATACCCCTGGGGCTGCTGTATAACCCCTGGGGCTGCTGTATTACCCCTGGGGCTGCTGTATAACCCCTTGGGCTGCTGTATAACCCCTGGGGCTGCTGTATTACCCCTGGGGCTGCTGTATTACCCCTGGGGCTGCTGTATTACCACTGGGGTCTGTATATACCACTGGGGAGGCTTCTGTATACCACACTTCTGGGGGCTGTATACCTGTGCTGGGGTCCACCCTCGGCTTATACACGAGTCAATAGGTTTTCCCAGGTTTTGGGGCAAAAGTAGGGGGGTCGGCTTATACACGAGTATATACGGGTAGTAATCCTACAATGTCTGCTGGACATGGTATGAGGAGGTTTATGGCTCAGTCAGTACACACTCCATACTTCATGGTAAGGGGAGGGTTTATGGCTCAGTACACACTCCATACTTCTTGTTATTAACCAGTTAATGCTCTCTTGTCCACCGCACTGCAGTGTCAAAAGAGGACAACAGCGAGACAAGCAGCAACATGGCATCAGAGAGTCCCTGACCTCGAAATAGAAGATCCTCAGATCCTGGTATTGTGACATAATATTAAGAATAATACTTTTTGCATTTATATTACACTATGAACTCCACAGCACTTTACATACATCATGAACACTGGCCCCATTGGGGCTCACAATGTAAACATCCTATCAGTATGTCTCTGCATTAAATTAAATTTACTTTCAAAGTATGTTGACATTTTTATTCCCAGACATATTTCGGATGGGGGGGGGGGCACCGTTTGCCTTACCTGCCTAGGGCACCAAAATGCCTTGTCCCGGCACTGACTTGAAGTAGTGCAGTGTAGTTAAAGGAAGTCCAGCACAGTCAAGCAAAGTCCAGAGAACTACTGCACAATATAAACTGAGAAGCTGCAAAAGCTAGCAAGCACACAGGGCTTATGTATGACAAGCAGACTGGCTTAAAGCAAAGTCAGAGGCAACAGCACTAGAAGTGAGTTTGCAGAAGAAGCATTGAAGCAGGTGAGGTAATAGGAAGAGAGACTGCAGACACTGGAAAAGCCAGAGAGGATTTGCAGGAGGAGGAACTCTTGAGAAATACATCAAACAGTAAGCCAAGAATTCAAATTGAATACTCAAGAAGGGTTAGAGGGTAGATAAAGATTTATAAAGGCAGGGAAGGAGGATCACATTAACAGGAGCAGTGAAAGCCAACTAGGTAAAGGGCAATGATGCACAGAAGATCCAGAGTCCTGACATGTCCTTCACTGCAGTCTCATGGATCACATTGGCTGCAGTTGGAAGCAGTGACGTCACTCACTTGAGTCACTGAGGGCTCCCCACAGCAGTGAACTTAGATGACATGGTAGCACAGCATATAATAAGGATAATGCTTGGCTCTACCGGTGAGAACAGGAAGGTACTCAGGAGAATAAAAACTATAATATAAATGAAAACCATGGCACACCAAAAATTAATTATGAAAGTCCACACATGTGATTGTTGCTGTTAATGCTCAATCTTTATTTCGTGTTCTTTTGATCACAAGTGAAAAAACGTTTTCGGCCCTCAAAGGCCAGTGAACAAAAACGTTTTCGGCCCTCCAAAGCCTTTCTCAATTTTTACAACTACAAAGCAATATGCTGGGTCACTTGAGTTCACTGCCACGGGGAACCCTCAGTGACTCAGTAAATGTCGTTACCACTAGGCTGTTATTATCATCCCAGAAATTGCATAAAGACAGATGCTTCTTTCAATTGCTGCAGAGTCTGGATAATGCAGAACCAGGATCATGTGCTTCACAAGGCATTGCTGTGGATTACCATCGGATAGTATGTCTGCAGTTAATAAATGAGAAAATGAGGGCTGTCTGTGTGTTTTATTTCAAATAAAGGATTTGAATCTGTGTTGTTTTTTAACTATTTACTCACATGATTGATAATGGGTGGGTCTCATAGAGCTCTGACATTATCAATCTGGATTTAAGGACATCTTCTCAATATTCAACTGTCATTAACCCCTTCTATCAGCTCGATGCCACAACACTAGGGAATTGGGTTGAACTAGGTAAAGCACCAGGACGTGTTGCTTCTAATGAATGCAAATATTTCTGGGGTGGCTGCAGGCTGCTATTCTGTAACCTGGGGAAAAGGATCAATAACTATGGGACTCACCATGCTGAGAATACCAGCCCCCTGCTGCCTGCTTTTTTACCTTGGCTGGCAATCAATAATAGGGTGAAGCCTATACATTCTTTATAAATTATTGTTTTAAAGCGAACCTGTCACCCCCCCGGGTATCAAAAGCTATAATAGCCACCTTCTGCAGCACTAAGGCTGCATTCTGAGAAGGTGGCTATAGGCTTTTGATGCCCTTTATAGTATGAAATATTAAGTTAGGTAAATGCTCACTCTTCTGAAGATCGAAGACCGGGAGGCGGGGTTTCACGCTCCTCCGGCCCGCCCCCTCTTGTCAGTCATTGTGCGCGCCTGCTGCTGTCTCCCCTCAGTGTGGAAAATGAACGCGCGTCTCCATTCTCCTTTATGGAGCCGCGCATGCGCTGTGCGCCCGGTGTCCAGGAAGTCGACACCGGGCGCACAGCGCATGCGCGGCTCCGTGCATGAGAACGGAGACGCGCGTTCATTTTCCACACTGAGGGGAGGCAGCAGCAGGCGCGCACAATGACTGACAAGAGGGGGCGGGCCGGAGGAGCGTGAAACCCCGCCTCCCGGTCTTCGATCTTCAGAAGAGTGAGCATTTACCTAACTTAATATTTCATACTATAAAGGGCATCAAAACCCTATAGCCACCTTCTCAGAATGCAGCCTTAGTGCTGCAGAAGGTGGCTATTATAGCTTTTGATGCCCGGGGGGGGTGACAGGTTCGCTTTAAATAATAAAAAGAAATTAATGTGTTCCCTTGTATTTTTGAATGTCAGCCAAGGTAAAGCCAGGCAGCTCAGAGTTACAGCTGTTTATCTGTGCTAAGACTCAAAACTATGGCAATGCTCTACATCAATTTTTTTTTTATTATTTATTTTTACAACCCTATGATTGCAAGTTTATTGCCAATGGCAACCAATCACAGATGCTGGTACAATAGGTATGGGTAGCAACAGGCAATCACAGATGCTGATATAGAGGGTGTGTGTCCATGATTGGCTGTTGGAGTCAGTGTAGTGAATAATCAGGAAGATAATGAGGGACCTGAAAGTATTGTACATGCGCTCAGTCCCTAGAAAGTATGACGCAGATGTTTAATCAGCATTTGCCTTATTTTTACAACCTCACAGTCTGAAACTGAACAGTAGCACAGACTTCTCAGGGTCCGTGTTCAGGTGTTTGGTACGGATCCCAAACTTTATAGTTTGGGTTTGCCAATCACTATTTATAATGAATTTCTCTGTTAAAAGCATGAACAACTTTTTTTTCTTAATAGTTTACTGAGATATGGCCAAAAATAAAGAAGAAAAATCACAAAATTGGCATAAAAATTAATTTCCAATCAAAAAACATTGTTAAGCTTATATAACAGTATGTACTAAAAAAAAACCTTGAAAATAGGCTTGGAATTAAATGGGAGAAAATGGCTTGGTGTTTAACTCTGATTCAACATGAATGTTCAGAGCATGTAGCCACTCTAATAGAAAGTTAACAGGTGACCACTCTACTGTATACAAATTATGCAGGTATGCTATGCTAATATCACAGCATCTATCACATGTACTGTTTGCTTGCTATATATTTCATTAATAAGGACTTATAAGGGTTTTGAGGGCTTAATATATTCAATAGGAGCCTTGCTTTCAGAAGATACTTTCGTCAGAAGGATTTTGGCTTACTCACATACATTTTGGTAAAATGCAGTTTAGCCGTTTCATATCTCTGTGTCAGTAGTGGGATCCTCCTGCATCTCCTGCCATAGTATTTCATTTCATTCATATGTGCTTTCGGCCATGACTGTATAATCTTATATATAATTGCCGTAGCTCACTTCCGTCATATTCGGCGCTACTTCCGTCGTCGTGGACGTGGCTGCCAAACGGAAGTGCGCTACGGCAAGTATATATAAGAGGATAAGATATAGTGAAGCTCCTCCTGGCCGCGCTCCACTGCCCGCTCACCCCCGCCTGTCACAACACTTCCCCCGCTGCCCCATCACCCCCCGCCTGTCACCATAGCCCCCCTCCACTCTCCGGTCACCCCCCGCCTGTCAGCACAGACCCCCCCACTCTCAGGTCACCCCCCGCCTGTCAGCACAGACCCCCCCACTCTCGGGTCACCCCCCGCGTGTCAGCACAGACCCCCCCCACTCTCCGGTCACCCCCCGCCTGTCAGCACAGACCCCCCCACTCTCGGGTCACCCCCCGCCTGTCAGCACAGACCCCCCCACTCTCCGGTCACCCCCGCCTGTCAGCACAGACCCCCCCACTCTCGGGTCACCCCCCGCCTGTCAGCACAGACCCCCCCACTCTCGGGTCACCCCCCACCTGTCAGCACAGACGCCCCCACTCTCGGGTCACCCCCCCCCCGACTCTTACCACAGCTCAATCCAGCCAGCCGCGATCTTTTCATGGGGCTTCAGGACCTCTGATGACCTCACGATGATGGGCGGAGTCACAGATCACATGACCGTGACGCCATCAAAGGTCCTGTCCCGGTCTAACCTCCTCTGCCTACTCATCCCCCTGCGCTGCACACTGACCCACGATCTGCTCCCTCACCCCCCGCTCTGCCCACTGACCCCCCAACTCTGCCCACTGACCCCCACTCTGCCCCTGACCCTGCTCTGCCCACTCACCCCCACACTGACCCCCCAACTCTGCCCACTCACCCCCACACTGACCCCCCAACTCTGCCCACTCACCCCCACACTGACCCCCCAACTCTGCCCACTCACCCCACACTGACCCCCCAACTCTGCCCACTCACCCCCCAACTCTTCCCCCTGACCCCCTCTCTGCCCCCTCACCCCCACATTGCCCACTGACCCCCACACTGCCCATGACCCTGCTCTGACCACTCACCCCCACTCTGACCACTCACCCCCCTACTCTGCCCACTGACCCCCCAACTCTTTCCCCTGACCCCCCAACTCTTCCCCCTGACCCCCACTCTGCCCCCTCACCCCCACTCTGCCCACTGACCCCCACTCTGACCACTGACCCCCACTCTGACCACTGACCCCCACTCTGACCACTCACCCCCTACTCTTCCCCCTGACCCCCCAACTCTTCCCCCTGACCCCCTCTTTGCCCCCTCACCCCCACTCTGACCACTCACCCCCACTCTGACCACTCACCCCCTACTCTTCCCTCTGACCCCCCAACTCTTCCCCCTGACCCCCCAACTCTTCCCCTGACCCCCTCTCTGCCCCCTCACCCCCACTCTGCCCACTGACCCCCACTCTGCCCACTGACCCCCACTCTGCCCACTGACCCTGCTCTGACCACTGACCCCCAATCTGCCCACTGACCCCCCTACTCTTCCCCCTGACCCCCTCTCTGCCCCCTGACCCCCTCTCTGCCCCCTGACCCCACTCTGACAACTGACCCCCACTCTGACCACTAACCCCACTCTGCCCACTGACCCCTTCTCTGCCCCCTCACCCCCACTCTGCCCACTGACCCCCACTCTGCCCACTGACCCCCACTCTGCCCACTGACCCCCAACTCTTCCCCCTGACCCCCTCTCTGCCCCCTCACCCACACTCTGCCCACTGACCCTGCTCTGCCCACTCACCCCAGCTCTGCCTACTCACCCTGCTCTGACTACTGATTATCCCCACTGACCCCTGCTCTGCCCAATGACTCTGCCCACTAACCCCTGCTCTGCTCACTCATCCCCCACTCTGCCCACTCACCCCCGCTTTGCCCACTGACCCCAAGCTCATCGGTTTCCCAGCCAACGACAGGTCCTGTCCTGGAAGCTACAAGACAGGTGGAGCGAGCCGCCGAAGGGTAAGTATCCTCACTCAGGTTTTTTTTTTTTTATTATCACCATGAAGTTCCGGGGAAGAAGGGGGAGGGGTGCTGGCCCAGAGGGAGGGGGGCCGCACAGAGTGGAGGCCCAGAGGGACGGCGGCCGCGGGGAGCGGAGGGGGTCTGGAGGAGCGCCTCCATCCTGCCCCTCCGCCTCCATCCTGCCCCTCCGCCTCCATCCTGCCCCTCCGCCTCCATCCTGCCCCACCATCCACCATCCTGCCCCGCTTGCTCCATCCTGCCCCGCTTGCTCCATCCTGCCCCGCTTGCTCCATCCTGCCCCGCTCGCTCCATCCTGCCCCGCTCGCTCCATCCTGCCCCGCTCGCTCCATCCTGCCCCGCTCACTCCATCCTCACCCCCGCTGTTCTTGCTCCCCCGGCTGGTGTTTAAGTCTATTATTTACAACTCTTAAAAATATTATATACAGATTCTAGACTCCCGATTCTTTAGACTCGGGCTCACAGCTAGTATATATATAATTGGGAGGGCAGTGAAATCATGATGGGGTCAGGCTCTGTGGTGCTGGGGCCGGCGGCCATCTCATCCCCCTGTGTGGTCTTTCCTCTGTAAGCTGTCTCTTTCCCTCCACCATGCTTTCAATGTCTGTACTGTAAATAAATGTATTTTTACTTAAAAATCCCTTTTCTATGTTTGTTTTTTATTATTAAAGTTTTAAATGGTAAAAAATGTGTAGGGCTTCGCTGTATTTTCTACTGCCAGCGCAGGTAAAGCAAGCAACTACTCGCTGTCAACCCCCGCTGCCTGTTGGTAGCTTCACTAGCAATGAAAAATACAGGGGAGCCTTATTCTTGTTAGTTATCTAAATAAATAATTAAAAAAAAAAATTGGCATCAGCTGTGCTGTATTTTTTTTTGCCAGCCAAGGTAGCCCAGGCAGCTGGTGGCTGAAATTCTCAGCGTGGTGAGTTCCAAGCATTCTGGAGCCCCCATGTGTGAAAATTGCAGACAGCAGCCGTCTCATAATTGGCGCCTCCGTGAGAGATGGCAAAACTGGTGGTTACCCAGCTCTTCCAACTGCGGTGTAGCGGTGACTGGGTAATAAAGGGATTGATGTCAGCTTTTTTGGGCAGCTGACGTCAAGCCCTATTGTTATTCTCAGCCATCAGTATGCCAAACAGCCATTACCAATATTTTTTTTCTAGTTGTATATAGTTTTTTACAATGGAGCAAGCTGGTTTCCCTACTCAGGGTTGAGATGGGGGTACCCAAATTAATTTTGCAGCTAGGAGGTCCTAAGTACACCTGTGCTCTGGTGTCTTGATATTACTAGAGTTTGGTTTAAGGGTGGTGGACCCAGCGCTAATTGATATAACTACACTAGGATTATTGGGAAAAAAGGGGGAAAAAGGCAAGCCATGAACTGAAAAGCTAAAAACAAAATTTTATTCAAGTTCACAATGGTTTTAAAATACAAAGCTTATTAAAAATTCCATAATTAGAAATCAAGGTTAAAAATTTGAGGGTTGGAGGCCTCAACTGTGCTATTCCTATTTTTTAAAAAAGTATACAGACTTTGGCAAACACAAGATTGCTCACTATCTTGAGACATCAAACATTATACTTCATAATTCTTCTGTCACTTCCTTCTGTGTGAAAAAGAAAGAAACAAGGGAAAGGCTATATAGGTTGATGACAGTGTTAACGATCCGGTTTTTTACAGCTCAATCCCCAGTATAAAAAACAAACATCGAACTCAACATAGGAAAAGAAAGGGTGCCTGAGGTTACCAGTCCACAGGTACCTGTAAATTTCTTTATTTTACGGGAAGCTGTGATCTTTGACTGATTGTTGTCTCCTACTTTCTTAACTCAAGCAGAAATCCAGGAGCTAACCATCAGAAAAACAGCACTATAAAGAAAAGGGTATTCAGTGCAGCACCTTCGTATGGACTACAGGTACCCAATCCTGCTATTAGTCTAAACTGATAAAATTTAGTATTATTAAACAGCTTTTGAACATAAACCTCCAAAGGAGGACTAGGTTCCTAAAAAATTCATTAAAAAGCCTTTCCCTTGTTTCTTTCTTTTTCACACAGAAGGAAGAGACAGAAGAATCATGAAGTATAATGTTTGATGTCTCAAGATAGTGAGCAATCTTGTGTTTGCCAAAGTCTGTATACTTTTTTAAAAAATAGGAATAGCACAGTTGAGGCCTCCAACCCTCAAATTTTTAACCTTGATTTCTAATTATGGAATTTTTAATAAGCTTTGTATTTTAAAACCATTGTGAACTTGAATAAAACTTTGTTTTTAGCTTTTCAGTTCATGGCTTGCCTTTTTCCCCCTTTTTTCCCAATAATCCTAGTGTAGTTATATCAATTAGCGCTGGGTCCACCACCCTTAAACCAAACCCCAGCCATTACCAATACTTTCTGTAATGGTAGAGTCACACTTATGCAAGCTGCATGTAAGTATTTCGCATGCATCTCACATTAGTCACCTTGCCCAGTGCCTGCCTCTCAGAATGGGAGCAGGGAGCTGATTGTGTTTCTATGGAGCTCAATGCTCTAATTCAAAGAGCCAAGCCGCCGGGCAAGGTGAATCAAGCGAGATGCACGTGAGACACTTGCATGCAGCTCACATAGTGTGTTTCCACTATAAAGAGCACAAAAACTCTCTCTACCCCTCCTGCACCTTCTTTGCCATCTCTCTGTGCTTTCATTGCCCAACTCACTGTTGTGTCTGCCCCCTCTGTGCTTTCTTTGCCCCCTCTGCACACTCTCTGCCTACCTCTTCTCCTCCTGTGCTTTCTCTGCCCCCTCTGTGCTTTCTGTACCCACTCTCTATGCTGTCTTTGCCTCTCCTCGACATTCTCTCTGCCACACTGCCTCTCTCTGGCCACCCTGCACATTCTCTGGCCCTCTCTGTGCTCTTTAGCCTCCCTGTACTCTCTCTGCTTCCTCTTTGTGCTTTCTAGCTCCCCTGCACCATCTCTGTACCCTGTTTGTGTTCTCTAGCCTCCTTGCAATTACCCTGGTCCCCCTGAACTCCCTCTGCCTCCCTGCACTCTCTCTGCCCCCTGTGCTGTATTGCCCCCCTGCATTCTCTCTGCCCACTCTCTGTGCTCTCTGACCCCTTTTTGCTCTACCTGGCCCCCCTGCACTCTCTTGCCCCCATCTGCACTCTCTGAGCCCCCACTGCACTCTCTCTTCCCCCCCTGCACTCTGTCCCCCACCCTCTCTGCACTCTCTCTGTCCCCCCAGCACGCTTTCTGCCCCCTGTGCTCTCTCTGCCTCTGCACTTTCTGTGGCCCCCTTTGTACTTTTTGGCCCCCCTGCACTCTCTCTGTGCTCTATGGCCCCGCTGCACTCTCTCTGCTCCCTTTCTGCATTCTTTACCTTCCCCTTCTCCTGCACTCTTAAAGCGGCAGTGGTTGCCATAAACTAATGCTGTGATTGTTTCACCCCACGGAGCTACATTAAACCATGAGTCCCTGGTGTATGGGAGTGCTGATGATCTTACTTGTAGTGCCTTCAGACCGGTTCGGTCGCACTCTCCACCCAGTCCCGAAGCATGCTAGGTAGGGATGACAGTTCAACCGATTCCAGTTATTCTGAGATTCCTTTTTTGCTATATTTTGAACTTCATGTCAGTTGTAAATTTAGGATGATATTTTTAGCATTTATTTGTGAACAAATGAGTAATTAGGTTAAAATATTGAAATGTTTAAATTTTAAGTTGTCATGCCCTTAAACCAGAAAGACATGTCACACAAGCTAGTTGATAAATAACATTTCCAACTTGTCTGCTTTGCATCAGAATACATTTTTAAACTAGATGTTTTTGCCTAGAAAGTTAGAAGGGTTCAAATTTTATCAGCAATTTCTTATTTTTCCAACAAAATTTACAAAGTCACCATTTGTAGCGACCACATCACCTATGAAGTGACTGCAGGTCACCTTTTTCTGACAATTGTTTATTACCACTTATTATATTTTACTTTTGGGTACATTATTTACATATATTTTCCTCTTGGATAAAAATCATGTTCAGTGTTTTCTTTTTTTTTCACAATTGTCCTATACAGCAAATATCTGATGAAGGTCTGCAGAATTTCACTAGTGTCTTTTTTCGGATTGATCCATTTGCAAATAAAAATAAATAAAATTGTATATTTTTCCTCGGATTCTATTGAGTTCTGAATTTTACTATTACTATTGATATTTTTAACAAAGGCACAATTGCCAAAGGTAAAAGGAAGGAGATGAGAATTGATAGTGGATTTCTTAAAAAAGTGGCTTAATTTGAGAAAGAGTATTTTTTAACCTAACATAAACTATGTCTGGCTAAACATCATCGAAGACTAGATCACAGATATCGTTAACGATATCATTGCAATGTCTCCAGTTTTGTGACGCTGCAGCGACGTCAAAATGACATCATTGCGTGTGACACGTAGCAACGACCAACGATAAGTTTGTTGATCATTGATCATGGAAGAATGGCCAGGACCATTTTTTTATCGTTGGTCTCCTGCTGGGCGGCCAGCATCAGCGTGTGTGACAGCTGGTAACCAGGGTAAACATCGTGTAACTAAGCGCAGCGCTGCACTTAGTTACCCAATGATTACCCTATAAATGCCTTTTTGGGCCTAAAAGCAGGGATTGCCAAAACCTTCAGTTTCCCCTAACAAGGATGTGTTTGGCCTCTAACCAGTGATTGACAAATTCTTCAGTTTTTACTAAAAAGGCAATTTTTTGCCTCAAAGCAGTGATTGCCAAAACCTTCAGTTTCCCCTAAAAAGGCTATGTTTGACATTTAACCAGTGATTGTAAATTCCTTCACTTTGTACTAAAAAGTAATTTTTGCACTAAACTAGTGAATGCCAAATCCTTCAGTTTCCCTCAAAATGCATTTTTGCCTCTTAATAGTGATTATCAAATCCTTCAGTTTTCCATAAAAAGGCTGTGTTTGGCATCTAACCAGTGACTAGCAAATCCTTCAGTTATCACTAAAAATGTCGTGTTTGGCCTCCAACCAGTGACTGTAAAATCCATCAGTTTGTGCAAAAATGTATTTTTTGTCCCCAACCCAGTGATTGCCAAATCTTTCAGTTTCAACTAAAAAGGCAATTTTGTGCCTCTAACTAGTGATTGTCAATTCCTTGTTTCCCCTAAAAAGGCTGTGTTTGGCTGCTAATCAGTGATTTGCAAATCCTCCAGTTTGTTAAAAAAAATCCATTTTTTGGCCTCAAATCAAGGATTGCAAAATCCTTCAGTTTCCCATAAAAAGGATGTGTTTGACCTCTAAAGGCCGTGTTACACACGCAGATATCTGTTAAGATATTGGTCATAGATCTCTGATTGCAGTGAAATCATGGACACATTGTTCCATTTTGTTGCCGTGTACAAATGAAACAATGTGTTCATGATTTCACTGCAACCAGAAATCTGTGACCAATATCTGAACAGATATGTGTGTGTGTGACATTGCCCTAACCAGTCCCTGTCAAATCATTCAATTTTCCCTAAAAATGTCATTTTTCGCCTCCAACCAGTGATTTCCAAATGCTTCAATTCCCCTAATAACACAGTGTTTGTCCTCTAAGAAGTGATTGTCAAATCCTTCAGTTTCCCCTAAAAATACATTTATTTGCCTCAAATCAGTGATTGGAAAATTGTTCAGTTTCCCCTAAAAAGGTTGTTTTGCTTCTTTTGCCTCCAAGCAGAGATTTCAAAATCCTTCACTTTACCCTAAAAAGATTGTGTCTGGCTCCTAACTAGTGATTGCTATATCCTTTATTTTGTACTGAAAAGGCTGTAAATAGCCTCAAACAAGTACTTTCCAAATCTGTGTGCATAAAACATAAGTGGAACTGCTTTCAGGACAAACACATCCTTTTTAAGAAAAACTGAAGAATTTAACAATCACTGCTTTCAGGGCAAAAAAATAATAATTTTAGGGGGAAATTAAGGATTTGGAAATCACTGCTTTCATGCCAAAAAAGCCTTTTTGGGGAAAATGAAGGACTTTGGCATTCACTGCTTTCAGGCCAAACATAACCTTCTTAGGTGAAACTGAAGGATTTGGCAATTAATGCTTTGAGGCCAAACACAGCCTTTTTAGGGGAAACCTAACGACTTGACAATCACTGCTTTCAGGCCAAGAAAAACCTTTATGGTGGGTTTACACGTCCCGATATCGGCGTCCAACTCCGACCCAACTCCGACAAAAAGTCACGTGGGTCGCGAGTTGGAGCCGATATCGGGTGCGCGTTGTACTGTTTGACAGTACAACGCCATGCTGGAACGATGCCAAAACGATATCGGAGTTGAATAGCAGAGCTATTCAACTCGCCGATATCGCAAGGCCGTTGTACCAGCATCGCTGCGTGTGACAGCCCAACTCCGATGTCTACGCTCACGTCACCCATTCACTCCCATGTTAACTGGTCGTTCCTGGGTTGGTGGGCGTAGACATCGGAGGGACGTTGCATCCCAATATCGCGGCGTGTAAACTGGCAATGCGATGCAGGGAGAAACGTGCACTAAATGCGCGCTCCCGCGTCGTTGCCTCCGATATCGCCGCGATATCGGGACGTGTAACCCCACCATTATAGACAAAACTCAAGGATTGGGCAATTACTGATTTGAAGCTAATCACAGCCTTTTTAGGGTCAATTGAAGGATTTGGCAATCACTGTTTTGAGGCTAAATTGCCTTTTTAGTGGAAATTGAAAGATTTGACAATCAATTGTTTGAGGCTATGCACAGCCTTTTTAGGGTAAACACAAATATTTGGCAATCAGCTTTTGTATGCGACGACACGGCTTTGGTGATGCACACAGATTTGGTAATCAAACTTGTTCTCAGTAAAAAATGCCTATGTCCAGATGGACCCTCTAGCCCTCCTATTCTATCTAAAAAGCAATTGAGAAGCTAGATATCTTTTAGTATAAATAAGAAATAATAAAAAAAGCAACAAATAAGGAAAAAAGTTGAACCTTTATTGCCTGTGCACCATTTTTTGGTGCTGTTTTTTCTTTTTTTCTTATTTATCAGGATACTTTAACAGGTGGGAAAGAAACTTTGCACTATTTTTGAATTATTTTGGTGCTGTTCTAATTTTTGTTTTCTATCTTTTAGTATAGCGTGAATGGAGCAGGACAAAGCAAAACAAAGTATCATGTAACGACAGCAGCATTGTCCCTAGCAGTAACACTCTGAAACTGGCAACGATGGTAAATGACCGCTTCTTATACCCCAAGAGACATGTGACTTAGGCAGCCGATGAAACAAGCCAGCCAATGACACAAGCCCTTTTTTCTACAACTTGTGGATGTTTTATGCACCCTAATTGTCTGCATGCCTGGAATGTCCACACAGAAAATGCTGGGAAAAAAATGGAGTCTGACACTCCTCTGACCTCGCCCCATCCCCTCTCCTCATCAACCATGTCCAGTCCACTGGTTTACACAGTCAGAATGTAGAAGAAAAGCATAACTTAAATTCAGTAATGTTTTTTTTATCTGTTCACTTACTGAACGAAGCCGCTTTTACCAATTGTTTCGTATGCTAATTACCTGATACAATGTGACTTCCGACTTCATGGCAGTTAGTCAGGGCAGGAGTCAGACAAGCCACTCTCTTACATTTTTTTTTCTTACCATGTCCTTTACTTTAATGTTTATTGTTCTAGGTTGTACAAAAACTACTAGAAAAAAGCAGCATCAGAAAAAACTTACCATCCATGCCAAAAACAGAAACCAAATGCACTTACAGGACGCAGTCAGAGCCCAATTGTGGAGCAAGCCCAGCTGCTGGCTAATGACTCACCTCTACCAGCAATGTGGGAGGCGAGCTGCCATGCATACACTAGGCCTGCATAGAGCACCATTCACACTGATACATATGATGCAGAGTGTCTGAAAGCTACCCAACCGCTCTGCTGCCTGAGCATTGGGCCGCACAGTACGATGCCTCTGCACCACTGGATGAATGGCGCCCCTATGGGCCCAACTGCACCCTGGATGGATAAAAAAGTGCAAAAGTTTTTTATATGATAAATAAAAAACCTTTATAGATGGGATTTTGGTTCATGTGTTGGCCCAAGACATTTAAGCTGGTGACCCACGATCAAGGGATCCCATGCTCACCAGTCCTAACTAAATTGTACAAAAACTACTAGAAAAAAGCAGCATCAGAAAAAACTTACCATCCATGCCAAAAACAGAAACCAAATGCACTTACAGGACGCAGTCAGAGCCCAATTGTGGAGCAAGCCCAGCTGCTGGCTAATGACTCACCTCTACCAGCAATGTGGGAAGCGAGCTGCCATGCATACACTAGGCCTGCATAGAGCACCATTCACACTGATACATATGATGCAGAGTGTCTGAAAGCTACCCAACCGCTCTGCTGCCTGAGCATTGGGCCGCACAGTACGATGCCTCTGCACCACTGGATGAATGGCGCCCCTATGGGCCCAACTGCACCCTGGATGGATAAAAAAGTGCAAAAGTTTTTTATATGATAAATAAAAAACCTTTATAGATGGGATTTTGGTTCATGTGTTGGCCCAAGACATTTAAGCTGGTGACCCACGATCAAGGGATCCCATGCTCACCAGTCCTAACTAAATTGTACAAAAAACTACTAGAAAAAAGCAGCATCAGAAAAAACTTACCATCCATGCCAAAAACAGAAACCAAATGCACTTACAGGACGCAGTCAGAGCCCAATTGTGGAGCAAGCCCAGCTGCTGGCTAATGACTCACCTCTACCAGCAATGTGGGAGGCGAGCTGCCATGCATACACTAGGCCTGCATAGAGCACCATTCACACTGATACATATGATGCAGAGTGTCTGAAAGCTACCCAACCGCTCTGCTGCCTGAGCATTGGGCCGCACAGTACGATGCCTCTGCACCACTGGATGAATGGCGCCCTATGGGCCCAACTGCACCCTGGATGGATAAAAAAGTGCAAAAGTTTTTTATATGATAAATAAAAAACCTTTATAGATGGGATTTTGGTTCATGTGTTGGCCCAAGACATTTAAGCTGGTGACCCACGATCAAGGGATCCCATGCTCACCAGTCCTAACTAAATTGTACAAAAACTACTAGAAAAAAGCAGCATCAGAAAAAACTTACCATCCATGCCAAAAACAGAAACCAAATGCACTTACAGGACGCAGTCAGAGCCCAATTGTGGAGCAAGCCCAGCTGCTGGCTAATGACTCACCTCTACCAGCAATGTGGGAGGCGAGCTGCCATGCATACACTAGGCCTGCATAGAGCACCATTCACACTGATACATATGATGCAGAGTGTCTGAAAGCTACCCAACCGCTCTGCTGCCTGAGCATTGGGCCGCACAGTACGATGCCTCTGCACCACTGGATGAATGGCGCCCCTATGGGCCCAACTGCACCCTGGATGGATAAAAAAGTGCAAAAGTTTTTTATATGATAAATAAAAAACCTTTATAGATGGGATTTTGGTTCATGTGTTGGCCCAAGACATTTAAGCTGGTGACCCACGATCAAGGGATCCCATGCTCACCAGTCCTAACTAAATTGTACAAAAACTACTAGAAAAAAGCAGCATCAGAAAAAACTTACCATCCATGGCAAAAACAGAAACCAAATGCACTTACAGGACGCAGTCAGAGCCCAATTGTGGAGCAAGCCCAGCTGCTGGCTAATGACTCACCTCTACCAGCAATGTGGGAGGCGAGCTGCCATGCATACACTAGGCCTGCATAGAGCACCATTCACACTGATACATATGATGCAGAGTGTCTGAAAGCTACCCAACCGCTCTGCTGCCTGAGCATTGGGCCGCACAGTACGATGCCTCTGCACCACTGGATGAATGGCGCCCCTATGGGCCCAACTGCACCCTGGATGGATAAAAAAGTGCAAAAGTTTTTTATATGATAAATAAAAAACCTTTATAGATGGGATTTTGGTTCATGTGTTGGCCCAAGACATTTAAGCTGGTGACCCACGATCAAGGGATCCCATGCTCACCAGTCCTAACTAAATTGTACAAAAACTACTAGAAAAAAGCAGCATCAGAAGAGCGGTTGGGTAGCTTTCAGACACTCTGCATCATATGTATCAGTGTGAATGGTGCTCTATGCAGGCCTAGTGTATGCATGGCAGCTCGCCTCCCACATTGCTGGTAGAGGTGAGTCATTAGCCAGCAGCTGGGCTTGCTCCACAATTGGGCTCTGACTGCGTCCTGTAAGTGCATTTGGTTTCTGTTTTTGGCATGGATGGTAAGTTTTTTCTGATGCTGCTTTTTTCTAGTAGTTTTTGTACAATTTAGTTAGGACTGGTGAGCATGGGATCCCTTGATCGTGGGTCACCAGCTTAAATGTCTTGGGCCAACACATGAACCAAAATCCCATCTATAAAGGTTTTTTATTTATCATATAAAAAACTTTTGCACTTTTTTATCCATCCAGGGTGCAGTTGGGCCCATAGGGGCGCCATTCATCCAGTGGTGCAGAGGCATCGTACTGTGCGGCCCAATGCTCAGGCAGCAGAGCGGTTGGGTAGCTTTCAGACACTCTGCATCATATGTATCAGTGTGAATGGTGCTCTATGCAGGCCTAGTGTATGCATGGCAGCTCGCCTCCCACATTGCTGGTAGAGGTGAGTCATTAGCCAGCAGCTGGGCTTGCTCCACAATTGGGCTCTGACTGCGTCCTGTAAGTGCATTTGGTTTCTGTTTTTGGCATGGATGGTAAGTTTTTTCTGATGCTGCTTTTTTCTAGTAGTTTTTGTACAATTTAGTTAGGACTGGTGAGCATGGGATCCCTTGATCGTGGGTCACCAGCTTAAATGTCTTGGGCCAACACATGAACCAAAATCCCATCTATAAAGGTTTTTTATTTATCATATAAAAAACTTTTGCACTTTTTTATCCATCCAGGGTGCAGTTGGGCCCATAGGGGCGCCATTCATCCAGTGGTGCAGAGGCATCGTACTGTGCGGCCCAATGCTCAGGCAGCAGAGCGGTTGGGTAGCTTTCAGACACTCTGCATCATATGTATCAGTGTGAATGGTGCTCTATGCAGGCCTAGTGTATGCATGGCAGCTCGCCTCCCACATTGCTGGTAGAGGTGAGTCATTAGCCAGCAGCTGGGCTTGCTCCACAATTGGGCTCTGACTGCGTCCTGTAAGTGCATTTGGTTTCTGTTTTTGGCATGGATGGTAAGTTTTTTCTGATGCTGCTTTTTTCTAGTAGTTTTTGTACAATTTAGTTAGGACTGGTGAGCATGGGATCCCTTGATCATGGGTCACCAGCTTAAATGTCTTGGGCCAACACATGAACCAAAATCCCATCTATAAAGGTTTTTTATTTATCATATAAAAAACTTTTGCACTTTTTTATCCATCCAGGGTGCAGTTGGGCCCATAGGGGCGCCATTCATCCAGTGGTGCAGAGGCATCGTACTGTGCGGCCCAATGCTCAGGCAGCAGAGCGGTTGGGTAGCTTTCAGACACTCTGCATCATATGTATCAGTGTGAATGGTGCTCTATGCAGGCCTAGTGTATGCATGGCAGCTCGCCTCCCACATTGCTGGTAGAGGTGAGTCATTAGCCAGCAGCTGGGCTTGCTCCACAATTGGGCTCTGACTGCGTCCTGTAAGTGCATTTGGTTTCTGTTTTTGGCATGGATGGTAAGTTTTTTATTGTTCTAGGTGCCTTTGACTTTCACCTTTACCGCTCCACCCCCCCTCCATCACCCCTCATCCACATGAGGCCCTGTCTCCTTCCCTCTACTTTATTGAGCTCCCATACTCTCTTCAATGTACTGAATAATCTCAGACCACCATATTCAAGGGTGTTGCATCAGAAACAAAGTCACAATTACAAAAACTATTTGCCTTTTCTCTTTTTACTCTGCTCCTGTCAGGTGATATCTCGTCAAATCCTAGTCCACCCTCCACCAACTTCAACCCCTCTCCCACCACACATAAATACCAATCTAACCTAATCAATATTAGCTGCACACCTTCATCTCCTTCTTTTAATTGTGCTTTCTGAAATCCACGGTCTGTATGCAACAAGCTTCCATTCATCCACAACTACCTTCTCACTGACTCTCTTAACCTCCTGGCTCTCACAGAAACCAGGATTCAGGATGCAGACACAGTGTCCCCTGCCACTATTTCTTATGGTGGCTTACATTTCTCTCATCCCCGAGACTTGGGAACATACATGGTTTTGGAGGTGGCTTACTCCTGTCCCCACAATGTACTTTCCAGATCATCCCCCAGCCCCATCACTCTCATTCCCCTTTTTTGAGGTCCACACAATTAGGCTCTTCCGTCCCCTCCCCCTCAGAGTAGCGGTGGTATACCCAAGAGTCACCCACCCAGTTTCTCGACCATTTCTTCGCTTGGCTGCCGCATTTCATGTCCTCAGAATTACCAGCCCTTATTCTGGGAGACTTCAACATCCCCATAAATAGCCCCATCTCCCCATCTGTATCCCAGCTCCTATCTCTAACCACATCTCTTGGCCTCTCACAGCTCTCAACCTCAGAGACACACAAGGATGGCAACACACTTGACCTGATCTTTGTCCGGCTCTGCTCAATGTCATCCTTAGATAATTCACCTCTTCCCCTCTCTGAACACAACATTCTCTACTTCATGCTCACAAACCCTTGCACACCCCAGCACAGTCCGACCTATCACACATTCAGAAATCTACAGGCCATTAATCCTCATACATTTACAGACTCTCTACACTCATCACTGTCCCCAATCTTCTCATTCTCCTGTCCCGATCTGGCAGTCAATCACTTAAATGACTTTCTCAGAAACTCTCTGGACCAAGTAGCACCCCTGACCCTCAGAACCTCCAAACACAGAGTGAAACAGCCCTGGCTCACATGACTAACTTGATTCCTTTAGCGATGCTCTAGGAATGCTGAACATCTCTGGAGGCACTCCAGAAAACTTCATTCACTATAAATTTATGCTGAGAACTTACAACTCTGCCCTTCACCTCGCCAAACAGACCTAATTCACCACCTTGGTCGCCTCAGTATCCAACAATCCAAAAAAACTCTGACACCTTTCACTCACTCCTCAGTCCTAAAGTGCAGGCCCTTATCACTGACCTCTGTGCTGATGATCTGGCTTCTTACTTCACAGAGAAAATAGAAAAAGTCCATCAGGACATCAACTCCCAACCTTAAATTGCTGTTACCCCTACCTCTCCCCACATTTCCTCTGGCTCACTCTCCACTTTTGACCCAGTCACAGAAGAAGAAGTCTCCAGGCTCCTCTCTTCCTCTTGTCCCACCATATGCACTGCTGACCCCATCCCCTCACACCTACTCTAGTCTCTCTCTCCGGTGGTCACCACTCACCTAACCAAAATCTTCAATCTCTCGCTCTCTTCTGGCATCTTCCCCTCCTCCTTCAAACACTCTATCATTACTCCATTACTAAAGAAAACGTCTCTCGACCCATCCTGCACAAACAACTACAGATCAGTCTCCAATTTCCCTTTCATCTCTAAACTCCTGGAGTGCCTGGTCTACTTCAGCCTCACTCATTACCTCTCCACTTACTCTCTTCTAGACTCATTACAGTCTGGTTTCTGCACCCCACATTCTAGAGAAACTGCCCTCACCAAAGTGACCAATGACCTTTTGACAGCAAAATGAAATGGTGACCACTCTCAACTTATTCTTCTTGATATTTCTGCAGCCTTTGACAGTGTTGACCACTATCTCCTACTCTCCATGCTGCACTCCTTCAGCATCAAGGACACGACTCTCTCCTGCTTCTCTTACACTGAAAGAGCGGTCAGAAAGGTATCATTTGCTGGCTCCACTTCCTCCCCTCTTCCTCTCACTATTGGGTCCCTCAGGGTTCAGTCCTTGGACCTCTTCTATTCTCTTTACACACAGCCCTGATTGGACAGACCATCAGCAGATTTGGTTTTCAGCACCATCTTTATGCTGATCCAGAAAGATGATGGGAGAATAGGTGTATCACGGTCCGCGCTGCTCCAGGGCTTAAAAAACTCACCAAAGAGTCAGTCAGATTTCCATCCTTTATTCTCCTTCTCCTACGCGTTTCGGCGCCTAGCTTGGCACCTTCATCAGGTACCAGGCTAGGCGCCGAAACGCGTAGGAGAAGGAGAATTAAGGATGGAAATCTGACTGACTCTTTGGTGAGTTTTTTAAGCCCTGGAGCAGCGCGGACCGTGATACACCTATACTCCCATCATCTTTCTGGATTATAACCACTGTTCAGTGGAGGTCCTGCAGCAGCTTGTAATAATATTTCCTAAACGCCTTCAAACCAGTTGTGGGGATCACAACTGCATCAGGTGAGTGGCTTCTCAGCACCACCCCATTACGATTAGTGTCACTAGTGATAGGGCACTATTGCGCCTCTTGTCCCCCACCCTTTTATATTTTACAGTATCTTTATGCTGATGACACACAACTATATACTTCTTCCTCTGACCTTACTCCCGCTCTAATAAAGAACACCAATGACTGTCTAACCACAGTTTCCAATATCATGTCTGCTCTCTATCTGAAACTTAACCTTTCAAAAACTGAACTTCTTCTGCTCCAGCCCTCCACTAACCTCACTAAATATGGCATCTCTCTCTCAGTGTGCAGCAGCATGATAACGCCTAGTCAGCAGGCTCACTGGGTGTTATGTTTCACTCTGATTTTCCCTTTACCCCATATATACAATCTCTCGCCCGCTCTTTCCACTTGCACCTGAAGAACATCTCTAGTATATGCCTCTTTCTCATCTTGAAAACCACAAAAGCCCTCACTTTGGCCCTGATTCACTCCTGCCTTGACTATTGTAATTCTCTTTTAATTGGCCTTACCCCGCACCAGACTCTCCCCTCTTCAGTCCATCCTTAATGCAGCAACCAGGATCACCTATCTAGCTAACCATTACTCAGATGCTTCTGCTCTATGCCAGTCATTGCACTTGCTGCCTATACACCATAGCAGCGATGGCGAACCTTTGGCACATGTGCAACAGAGGACACGCAGTGTCCTCTCTGGTGGCACGCGGCCTCGCCGCTGCAGTGCCACCTTGAACTGCTGGCACAATTGCACCAGCAGTGCAAAGATGTGTCGGAGCGGAGGAGACATTTCTCCTCACTCCGACACTGTGTGCTAGCTCCGCCCGCCGGATCATGTGACTGCAATCATGTGACGTGCTCAGAAGAGCCGCAGACATGAGAGGAGCAGCAGCCGGCGGTGAAAATAGGAATAGTAAGGTGAGTATGTGACTTTTTTTTAATTAGGAGGGGGCATTTACTATAAGGATGGTGACTATACAGTGCCTACAAGTAGTATTCAACCCCTGCAGATTTAGGTGTGTTTGATAAGATGCAAATAAGTTAGAGCCTTCAAACTGCAAACGAGAGTAGGATTTATTAACAGAAGCATACATTTTACAAACCAAAAAGTTATGTTGCTCAGTTGAATTTTAATAAATTTTAAACATAAAAGTGTAGGTCAATTATTATTCAACCCCTAGGTTTAATATTTTGTGGAATAACCCTTGTTTGCAATTACATCTAATAATCGTCTTTTATAAGACCTGATCAGGCCGGCACAGGTCTCTGGAGTTATCTTGGCCCACTCCTCCATGCAGATCTTCTCCAAGTTATCTAGGTTCTTTGGGTGTCTCATGTGGACTTTAATCTTGAGCTCCTTCCACAAGTTTTCAATTGGGTTAAGGTCAGGAGACTGACTAGGCCACTCCATCACCTTGATTTTTTCCCTCTTGAACCAGGCCTTGGTTTTCTTGGCTGTGTGCTTTGGGTCGTTGTCTTGTTGGAAGATGAAATTACGACCCATCTTAAGATCCTTGATGGAGGAGCAGAGGTTCTTGGCCAAAATCTCCAGGTAGGCCGTGCTATCCATCTTCCCATGGATGCGGACCAGATGGCCAGGCCCCTTGGCTGAGAAACAGCCCCACAGCATGATGCTGCCACCACCATGCTTGACTGTAGGGATGGTATTCTTGGGGTCGTATGCAGTGCCATCCAGTCTCCAAACGTCACGTGTGTGGTTGGCACCAAAGATCTCGATCTTGGTCTCATCAGACCATAGAACCTTGAACCAGTCTGTCTCAGAGTCCTCCAAGTGATCATGAGCAAACTGTAGACGAGCCTTGACATGACGCTTTGAAAGTAAAGGTACCTTACGGGCTCGTCTGGAACGGAGACCATTGCGGTGGAGTACGTTACTTATGGTATTGACTGAAACCAATGTCCCCACTGCCATGAGATCTTCCCGGAGCTCCTTCCTTGTTGTCCTTGGGTTACCCTTGACTCTTCGGACAAGCCTGGCCTCGGCACGGGAGGAAACTTTCAAAGGCTGTCCAGGCCGTAGAAGGCTAAGAGTAGTTCCATAAGCCTTCCACTTCCGGATGATGCTCCCAACAGTGGAGACAGGTAGGCCCAACTCCTTGGAAAGGGTTTTGTACCCCTTGCCAGCCTTGTGACCCTCCACGATCTTGTCTCTGATGGCCTTGGAATGCTCCTTTGTCTTTCCCATGTTGACCATGTATGAGTGATGTTCACAAGTTTGGGGAGGGTCTTAAATAGTCAGAAAAGGCTGGCAAAAGAGCTAATTAATCCACACATGTGAAGCTCATTGTTCTTTGTGCCTGAACTACTTCTTAATACTTTAGGGGGACCAAACAGAATGCTGGTGGTTTGAGGGGTTGAATAATAAATGACCCTCTGAATTAACTTTTAACGCTTTAAAAAAAAAAAAAAAAAAATTAAAAAATCTTTTTGGCTGCACTGCATTACCCACTTCCAGGCTGATCTACAGTCCAAATGTCACAATGCCAAGTTAATTCTGCATGTGTCAACCAGCTAAATCTGCAGGGGGTTGAATACTACTTGTAGGCACTGTATAAGGAGGGGGCATTTACTATAAGGATGGGGGCAATACAAGGAGGGGGCATTTACTACAAGGAGGGGGCAATACAAGGAGGGGACATTTACTACAAGGAGAGGGCAATACAAGGAGGGGACATTTACTACAAGGATGAGGCAATACAAGGAGGGGGCATTTACTATAAGGATGGGGGCTATATAAGGATGGGGACTATACAACGAGGAGGCATTTACTATAAGGATAGGCTATACAAGGAGGGGGCATTTACTACAAGGAGGTGGCAATACAAGGAGGGGACATACAAGGATGAGGGCAATACAAGGAGGGGACATTTACTACAAGGAGGGGGCAATACAAGGAGGGGACATTTACTATAAGGATGAGGACTACAAGATGAGGCATTTACTATAAGGATGGGGGCAATACAAGGAGGGGACATTTACTATAAGGATGGGGGCTATACAAGATGGGGCATTTACTATAAGGATGGGGGCAATACAAGGAGGGGACATTTACTACAAGGATGAGGGCAATACAAAGAGGGGACATTTACTACAAGGAGGGTGCAATACAAGGAAGGGACATTTACTATAAGGCTGGTGGCAATACAAGGAGGGGACATTTACTACAAGGAGGGGACAATACAAGGAGGGGACATTTACTACAAGGAGGGGGCAATACAAGGAGGGGACATTTACTACAAGGAGGGGGCAATACAAGGAGGGGACATTTACTACAAGGATGGGGGCATTACAAGGAGGGGACATTTACTACAAGGAGTAGGCAATATAAGGAGGGAACATTTACTGCAAGTATGGGGTTATTACAAGGAGGGGCATTTACTACAAGGAGGGGGCATGATGGGGCTCTTATTACAAGGAGGTGGCATGATGGGGCACTTATTACAAGGAGGGGGTATGATGGGGCATTACTACAAGGAGGGGGCATGATATGGCATTAGTACAAGAAGGGGGAATGATGGGGCATTACTACAAGGAGGAGGCATGATGGAGCATTACAGCACGGAGTGGACATGATGGGGCATTTCTGCAATGAGGGTGCATGACGGGACATTGCTACAAGCAGGGAACATGATGGGGCACTACTGCAAGAGGACAAGGATCGGGCATTACTGGAAGGGGACAAGGATGATGTATTACTGCAAGGGGACAAGGATCGGACATTACTGGAAGGTGACAAGGATGAGGATAGGGCATTACTACATGATGGGAGCAGAATGGGCCATTACTAAATGTGGACAAGGATGGGGCATTACTACAAGAAAGGGGGCAGAATGGAGACATTACTACCAGGAGAGGGTCAGGATGAAGCAAATAACAACAAGGAGAGGATCAGGATGGAGCACATAACTAAATAGAGATGGTCAGGATGGAACACATAGCTACAAGGAGAGTGTCAGGATGAAGCACATAACTACAAGGAGAGGGTCAGGATGGAGAGATTACTACAAGAAGCGGGTCAGGATGGAGCACATAGCTACAAGGAGAGTGTCAGGATGAAGCACATAACTACAAGGAGAAGGTCAGGATGGAGAGATTACTACAAGAAGACTGTCAGGATGGACCACGTACCTACAAGGAAAGGGTCAAGATTGACCACGTACCTACAAGGAGAGAGTCAGGATAGACCACAAACCTACAAGGAGAGGGTCAGGATAGAGCACATTACTACAAGGAGAGGGTCAGGATGGAGCACATAACTATAAGGAGAAGGTCAGGATGGAGCACATTACTACAAGGAGAGGGTCAGGATGGAGCACATTACTACAAAGAGAGGGTCAGGATGGAGCACATAACTATAAGGAGAATATCAGGATGGAGTACATTACTACAAGGAGAGGGTCAGGATGGAGCACATAACTATAAGGAGAAGATCAGGATGGAGTACATTACTACAAGGAGAGGGTCAGGATGGAGCACATTACTACAAGGTGAGGGTCAGGATGGAGCACATAACTATAAGGAGAAGGTCAGGATGGAGCACATAACTATAAGGAGAGGGTCAGGATGGAGACATTACTACGAGGAGAGGGTCAGGATGAAGCACATAACTACAAGGAGAGGGTAAGGATGGAGACAGTGGTACAAGATAAAATCTATCTATCTATCTATCTCTAATATTCTTCCATTTTTTCTTCATACAGATCAGTCCACCTGCTGTGTCTGGAAAGGGCAGTGGGAGCAGCTCAGCTTCAATGTGAAGTAAGTTCACATGAGCTGGATGATCACTGCTGAAGAGAAGAGAAGACTGCAAAGGTAAGTTTAAAATCAATTCATTGTTAAAATAATAGAACTTATGATTAGGGTGTCAAGACTACAAGTGCTGTACAGGCAAGAGAGTTGTCAGCTGCTGACTCTCCTCCTGTGCAGCTCTTGTGATGGCCACTGCTGTCATTTAGGATAAATTGCCCAATCGGCACTTCACTATATAGAATTAGCTTTTAGTTTGCAGATTGGGCACTCAATCTCGCAAAGGTTCACCATCACTGCACTATATGATCCAATTCAAACTGCTTGTTCTCACCCACAAAGCTCTTCACAAAGCAGCATCCCCCTACATCCCCTTCCTCATCTCTGTCTATCACCCCACCCGTTCTCTTCGCTCTGTAAGTGACTTTAGACTCACTTCTGCATTAATCCAAAACTCCCACTCCCGGCACCAAGACTTCTCCCGAATTGCACCAATTTCCTGGAATGCTCTACTCCAAGAAATTAGATGTATCTACAACTTACGTAGGTTCAAGCGATAACTAAAAACACCTCTTTTTAGGACGGCCTATCATGATCTCTAGTCAAAGTCATCTGGACACAGCCTATCTGCTTCACCAGTATCAAGTGGATCACAAATAATGGTTGGTGGCCACGTATACTGCTTCTATCTGTTCCCAATTTCCTCAAATTGACTATACCATCATTGTAAATAAACACCTGAACTTTGTGTCACCCCTACCTTATTGTTAGATTGTAAGTTCTTATGAGCAGGGCTGTCATTATTTTGTTCTAATTATTGTAATGTATTATGCTTTGTATTGTATTGTATTGTAATGTATTGTATAGGTTTGTTTTTTGTATTGTATTATATTTCCTGTTAACTGTTTTATGATTGTTTAAATATGAAACTCTGAGTTGTGAAGTGTTGCGGAATATGTTGGAGCTATATAATTAAAGATTATTATTATTTTTGTAAATTACTTGTGTTTCTGATAACAAACCGAAACTGCAATGTCTGTGCTGAATTTTAAATTGGTGAATATATTCAGGGAAGGTTCGGTCATCTCTACTCACTGTAACCACACCTTTTCATTGCTGCCGAGCCACCTCCACTAACAACATGTGGGGCATTACCTGCTACAGAACTTGCAGTAAAGTAAGCAGATTTGGCCCCAGAGGAAGATTTTTGATATACATTGCATTTGCTGTTTCTCATCAAACCTAACATCACCTTGGTCTGTTCACACCCCCTTCACATGAAATCTGTTAGATGAGTAGGCATCGTCATGCGCCATTACACTCCATTTCTGCCCCAGCTCCACCTTTTTGACAAAGCTGTCTGAAACTAGCATTAAAGCACTAAAAGCTACAATTTTATTTAATGCAACTCTGCAGTGTGCAAAAATGTTGAAACTTTTTGAAGGGTTTTATGCCAAAATATTGACATAATTCGTTTGATGTATCAGGACCAATATTGCTATGATCCAAATAAATGAGGTCATCAAACATCCCCTTATGTGCAATCGAATTTAAATTTTAAAATATCTGTTCATCTTTAGTATTAAATAGATATCATAGAGAAATAAAAAAGAGGTGGTGTAATATGGAGACATGCCCTAGGCATAGCTGAAATGGTGAACCTTGAGCTGGGCCATGAACAATGCTTGTGTTTTTGTATTCTTCAATAATATACAGTGTTGGCAAAAGTATTGACACCCCTGCAATTCAGTCAGATAATACTCAGTTTCTTCCTGAAAATGATTGCAATCAAAAATTCTTTGGTATTATTATCTTCATTTAATTTGTCTTCAATGAAAAAAACACAAAAATAATTGTCCTAAAGCCAAATTGGATATAATTCCCCACCAAGCATAAAAAAGGGGGTGGACAAAAGTATTGGCACTGTTAGAAAAATCATGTGATCCTTCTCTAATTTGTGTAATTAACAGCACCTGTAACTTACCTGTGGCACCTAACAGGTGTTGGCAATAACTAAATCACACTTGCAGCCAGTTGACATGGATTAAAGTTGACTCAACCTCTGTCCTGTGTCCTTGTGTGTACCAAATTGAGCACTGAGAAAAGAAAGAAGACCAAAGAACTGTCTGAGGACTTGAGAAACCAAATTGTGAGGAAGCATGAGCAATCTCAAGGCTACAAGTCCATCTCCAAAGACCTGAATGTTCCTGTGTCTACCGTGCGCAGTGTCATCAAGAAGTTTAAAGCCCATGGCACTGTGGCTGATCTCCCTAGATGTAGATGGAAAAGAAAAATTGACGAGAGATTTCAACGCAAGATTGTGCGGATGGTGGATAAAGAACCTTGACTAACATCCAAACAAGTTCAAGCTGCTCTGCAGTCCGAGGGTGCAACAGTGTCAACCCATACTATCTGTCGGCGTCTGAATGAAAAGGGACTTTATGGTAGGAGATCAAGGAAGACTCCACTTCTTATCCCGAGACATAAAAAAGCCAGGCTGGAGTTTGCCAAAACTTACCTGAGAAAGCCTACAACGTTTTGGAAGAATGTTCTCTCTTTTTGGGTAAAGGCATCAACATAGAGTTTACAGGAGAAAAAAAAAGGCATTCAAAGAAAAGATCACGGTCCCTACAGTCAAACATGGCGGAGGTTCCCTGATGTTTTAAGGTTGCTTTGCTGCCTCTGACACTGGACTTCTTGACCGTGTGCATGGCATTATGAAGTCTGAAGACTACCAACAAATTTTGCAGCATAATGTAGGGCCCAGTGTGAGAACGCTGGGTCTCCCTCAGATGTTATGGGTCTTCCAGCAGGACAATGACTCAAAACACACTTCAAAAAGCACTAGAAAATGGTTTGAGAGAAACCACTGGAGACTTCTAAGGTAGCCAGCAATGAGTCCAGACCTGAATCCCATAGAATACCTGTGAAGAGATCTAAAAATGGCAGTTTGGAGAAAGCACCCTTCAAAGATCAGGGACCTGGAGCAGTTTGCCAAAGAAGAATGGTCTAAAATTCCAGCAGAGCATTGTAAGAAACTCATTGATGGTTACCGGAAGCGGTTGATCACAGTTATTTTGGCTAAAGGTTGTGCAACCAAGTATTAGGCTGAGGGTGCCAATACTTTTGGCCAACATTGAATATGCTATTTTGCTAGCCCTGTTTTATTTCTACTGATTAAGGTTGGAAGTACCAGAGTTTATGCATATTTAGTGTGTAGCTTTTTAAGTGTTTATCCACATATGTCCTTGTATTATTCTGCAAAGCATAGCGAACTGAATAATTTTTGTTAAGATTAAGCTCTGCAGACATAAGGGCACATGGTTGAAATGCTTGAAAAAGCACCAAAAACAGAGTTGCTAAGGCAGTGACAGGGGATGTGTTATATGCGCCCATTAGACCTTATCCAATTAGAAGCCTGGGACAAGTTTCTCAATATTCTGCTTAGAATGAGAATTAAGGGATTTGTCATTTTTAAATGTGTAATGGTCCTAGCAGTTACATAGTGATTACACTTATAGGCATGTTTAATTAATTGTCATTTTAGTTAAAAATGGGTAAAAAAACTCAACTTGTATTTGCAAAAATATTTCTCATCAGATCTAAGTGTGAAAATGTGCACAACAAATTATGGGATCCATTTTATCCTGTTACCCTTGTGAAAATACAAAATTTGGTTCTAAAATAACATTTTTAATTTGCATTTTTCCTTCCCCATTGTTTTACTATTTGTGAAGCACCTGCAAGGTTAATAAACTTCTCGGATCTGGTTTTTAGCAGTATGGGGGTGCACTTTTTAAAATGGTTTGGTACATTTTGTTGGAAAATTAAAAACTGATATAAACGTTCAACCCTTCTAACTTCCAACAAAAAATATGTTTCAAAAATGGTTCTGATGTAAAGTAGACTTGTAGTAATTGTAATTTTTAAACTATTTTTGTGACATAAATCTCTGGTTTAAGGGCATAAAAATTCAAAGTTTGAAAACTACTAGTTTTTCTAAATGTTTGCCATATTTCTGATATTTTCACAAATATACAAAAAATATCATCCTAAATTTACCACTAACATAAAGAATGATTTGTCATGAAAAAAAATTCTCAGAATCAGTGGGATCCGCTTAAGCGTTCCAGAGTTATTGTATCATAAATTGACGCTGGTTATAATTGATAAAAAAAAGGTGTGGTCTTATAGGTGAAAGCAGGCTGGGTGGTGAAGGGGTTAAGCTTTCTACCTAATCACTAAGAGAGCTTCTTGCAGTCAGTTGTATGTGTGCTCACTGAAAAAGATGATTTCAGGGTCTAAGGCTGGCTTCACACCACGGTGTGATCCGGTCCGGGGCTGTCCGGGATGACCCTGACAGCCCCGGACCGGATCAGCACACAGAACCGGAGGGACAAATATACCCTCCGGTCCTGTGTGCAGCCGGATGCTGATAATTGCAGCCACAGCTGCTGATTTTTCAAGACCGCGGCTAGCATGGAGCTAGCCGCAGTCCTGAAAGAACAGCAGCGCGCAGCCACCAGTGTCCGGTTCCCGGATCCTCCCGGTCAGGGGCAATCCAGCTCCATAGGCTCCCATGTAAGGGAGCGCCGGATTGCCCCGCCTCCGGGAGAATCCGGCCGAATCCGGGATCTGGCAATTTGGGGAAAATTTTCTCCCCGGACAAAAAAATGATGCAAGTATCATTTTTGTGTCCGGAAAGAATAATCCGTATTCTCCCGGATTGTCCCGAAGTGATGAAACCGGATGGCAGAGAGCTGCCATCTGGCTTCATCCGGCCACATAGGATGCTATGGGGCCAAAAACTGGTCCGGGGATGTCTGGTTTACACCGTACAGCCCTGGATCAAAAAAAACATGGTGTGAAGGCAGCCTAAGTCACCAACCACATTACCTAGATCAAGTACAAGGCAGATAGGCAAAAGCATATGTGGCACCCCATGGGTTAATGTGCCACAATAACATCACATGGTTTCTCTCCCCACTACACACTGACAAACACTAGCACCTCTGGGCCAGGAGGGGGAGCACAACCTGCTTCCTTATATACTCTTGCCCATGAGGAAGTAGCTCAGACCGTGCAGCACGGTGTAGTGCTGTGAAGAGCACGAGCTAGTGCAGAACTTAGTGCAGACCTAGTGAGGGTCAGAGGAACAGGAGAACTACAGACTGAGGAACACGTCGGGGAGCTGGAATGATACCTTCACTCACCCCAGAAGAACGCACAGAACGGACACCGGATCCGGTACTATGTCTGGCACCCACAGCACGGTGAATCCAGGAACAGTGGGATTTCTAGATGCCCCTAGTACCAGTGCAAAGCAACACGGAGGGGTCAGCACAACACAGAGGACTCAAGTTGCCTAGCCAAGTGGTACCAACAGAACACAGAGAGAGAGACGTGAGAAGTCCCAGCAGCTCAGCTAATAGCAGCAGCCAGGACACACACACAGTGCAGCACAAGGAAGCTGACGACCCCGGACAGGGTGGGAAGAGAGCTCAGCCCCATTACAGACTCCGTGGACTATAATCTGCAATAACATCAGCAGTAAAGCTTTGGAAAACAGCAAAACTGTGAGTCTGTGTATTGATTGCGACCTTTGCTCCACATTCAGCACAGAGAGCTTCCCCCTGCTACAAGCCTGTCAGCTCTGCAGCCTCAGGAGAGAAGGAGAAGTGCACCAGTGTCTACCAAACGTGAGTGTGTGTCCTTTAACACCGTCTCCACCATCTATACCCCTTATAGACTATACCATCACTGCCCCGGGGAATACAGTTCTACCCACGGGAACTATACCATCTATGCTGCCACTACATCATCCCCGGAGGTTCTGCAGCAGCGGCGGCCCCCTTACTGGCCGCATATAGTGGGTGGCGTCACGACTGACATTTCCCCTGTAAATAATCCCCTTTTTATTGCCGAGCCCGGGACACGGTCCGGACCAAGCCACCCATGACTTCCCCGGCACCATCCGGTCCGGTACCGAGTACCCTCGTCCCGAGGGGCCCAACACATACTCAGGGCACTAGAAGTGACCAAGAGCTGAACTGAATTGTAGCATGATCTATGCAGACAACTGATCCTAGGGAAAACAGAGCTGCATCCAACCTTGCTCCCCCTAGCTTCTGCTACCTGCATCATTGACCATGCAGTACACTGTTGTTGCTGGAAGATATGTTCTACTTTTTCCAGTTCTTTCCATATGATGCTTGTAATCTGTCATCTGGCTGTCTTTATTTGCACTTGAGATAAGCTCTTGCTCTTTTAAGATCTTAGGGCAAAAGGAAATGCAAATGTCATTTTGAAAACCCACCACCTGACCTACAACCTACCCGATAACCTGACCTAAACTCAGAAAAGTACAGAGAGCAATACACAGAGCACCAAACCACTGGTTATTATAATACATGGATTACTACTACCAATTTTGTGGCTACATCCTGACTTATGAACTACCTGTCATTCATCTTTTATATTGACTGAAGCCATTTATCAGCTAATGAACTGGAAAGCACAATATTTTCCCACTGTTTTTCACTTTCAATGCTCACTTTGACCTACATGCACAATCTGACTGTGACAATCATTGTTCTGCTTTCTTGGACTTAAGCAATCTTTTATATGATAGTGAGCTGTGCACCGGTAGCAGATGACAAATAATTAAGTGCTGCAGAAAAGAACCTAGAATACCTAAATTAGTATTTTGGGGATTAAACAACTAGCTAATTATCTATTTGTTTCTCTTTAGGGTGATATTGGAGAGGCGGTGAATGGTAAAAGATTGCATTACCAGATTGAGTGATAACACAATTAGCCTAATAATCCAGACACTCTAAAAACTGCAAGGTAGAAATGTCAAATGAGTAACTCGAGTTAAACAAATTGCACTGATCTGTTTCTCATCATCACTTTCACAATGGGGTCAGTTGGATTTAAAATAACCAATAGCATTACACAATCGAAGAAATATCCTACAGTACATGGCCCATTCATAACAGCGTAATTTATCATGCAAAAAATTAGTTATACAAATGTTCTGTAGAGATGGAATTTAAGCTCTCAAAATCAATTCAACCAAACGTTGGATTACGATTATTTAAGAAGAAAAGTGGTACTCCCCAGGATGTGTGAAAATAAATAGTTTTCTTTATTTGCTCATTTAAAAGCAAGATGCACAAGTGGCAAGATGGGGAAGGGACCGGTTGAAGCACTGGTCAAGAGCGAAATGCCCGTTATCTAGCTACAATCTTCCCTATCCTGCCACCTGTGTATTCTTGCTTTTAAATGAGCCAATGAAGACTGTCACGCTTCCGGGGGAAGGCCCCCTAGAGTGGACCCACTGGGCCGGGGTACCGAACTCCCCTGGGTGAGCTGAACCTAGTTTACACAACCCCTATACAGGGATTGTCAGGGGCGAGCCCAGGGGGTCTAAATACCACGGCTGCTAGTACCAGGGGGCGGCTCGTAAGGTTAGTCTACGCTACAGCACAGCTAAGGATTCCAGGTATCGGTACAAGGCTAGGATGGCAGGAATGGTGCTACCAGGGAAGAGCACAACTAGGGTTCCAGGTAACAGAGTACAAGACTAGGAGAGCAGGAATGGCTCTACCGGAGTAGAGTACAAGGAAGGCCTGACCAATAGTCAGCAAGGCAGAAGCAAACTGACTTAATAATCAGGCACCTCCCATCAGTGGAGGTGGCCTGATATACCAGAGGAAGAGCAGATATTGGTCAAGGGGAGTGTCAGGTTAGACCGTGCCGGCCCCTAGAGTCACAGGGGAGGAGTGCATCTAGTGCACCGCTGATTGGTCACATGAATACAATCCATTGTAATGTGCTCATGTGTGAGCCCAGTGGTCAGCTGACAGGAAGGGAACCCAGCGACGGCTCCAAGACACAGTATGCCTGTACGCTGGATGCCTGGTCGGCAGAGGATGCCGACCCGGGAGAGGTGAGCTAGGGAGCGGTGCCAGGGGACATAACAAAGACTTTTTATTTTCACACATCCTGATGAGTGCCACTTTTCTTCTTCTAAATTTTTGCACTGTGTTTGGACAAAAAAGCCTTATGTTGAATGAGAAAGAAAACTATTTGAACATTGGATCATTGCAATCTAAGTGGTGCACACCCACTCTATGCCTACTGTATTCCTAAGTTGGGATACCTTTTTATATTAAGCATATATCTAGGAAAGGTAACTCATATACAGGATAATTTTGGTCCACAACATCTTTAAAGGTATTAGAAAGGGCATAGTAAATTCTTCCCTATCAATTCAGAGAAAATTGTCCCCTATCCATTCATCAAACATGCATACTTCCTTGCCATTCATATTTAATTGGACACCATACTAATTCAAATAGTTCAACCATTTTCTAACATAAAAGGTAATAAAATAAGAAAAAAAAATCTACCTATATCTTGTGGCATACTTTATGCACGTCCACCTTCTGGATGTCCAGGAATCCCATAAACGAATGTGCCAGCAGCAGCCATATTGGCACACCTAAGTGATAAGTGTGCTAATAAGGCACCCGCTAGCAGTATTGGCCTCTTGCACAATACCATTAGCGTGTGTCACAGCAAAATGATAGCAACAAAACCTCCAACCAATGCTGGGAAGCCACTGCCACATATGATACACACGCTCCTGTATCCAGATATGCCCTATTGTACCTGCCATACTGGCCGACTGACCTGACAGGAACTGTGGGGATGTCATAGTCATGTAATCAGTCATGATCATGAGCAAAGCCAGGTGCATGTGACGTATCACATTACTGTGACGTCACCAAAGGTACTGTAACACACTGTGTAACCGCTGTGACACAGAAAGCAACCCACTCGCCCTGCTCCACTCACCTGTAGGTCCATGGTCTCAGCTCCCTGCTCACCCCCACATCCCACCCACCCATGCAGCCTGCTCCACGCAGCCAAAACCCAGCTCCACCCATCACCCAGTCCATGCTCCCCGCTCTCCCCTGCAGCACACAGCCCCGCAGCATGACAGTGATGACAAGGGGGCAGAAAGCAACAACCGTGGGAGACAGATCCACCACAGGGGAGTCAGAGCAACCACAGGGGGTTGGGACAAGAGAGAGCACAAGACAGAGCAGAGAGTGACAATAGATGGGGCAGAGTGATAACAGGGGCAGAAAAGAGACAACACGGGGAGGGCAGAGAGGGGTTAGAAAGACAGCACAGGTGGGACAAAGAGCATTCATGGGTGGCAGATAGCGAACACAGGGGGGGCAGAGAGACACCTGAGGAGGCAAAAAGCAACCACAAGGGAAATGGCAGAGAGACAGCACAGGGGGTTGCAGAGAGTGACCAGGGCATGCACAGGGGGGCAGTGAGACCACACAGGGAGACAGGGAAAGCCCAATGCTGGCCAGAGAGCATGTACAGGGGAGCCAGAGAGCGCATACAGAGAGGGGCGAGAGAACATGCTTGGGGGACCAGAGAGCAAGCACAATAGGGGAAAGAGAGCACACACAGGGCTGCACACAGGGGGGTAAGGAGCACACATGGGGGGTTAGGTAGTGCACACTGGGTGGGGCCAGAGAGCCACTACAAGGGGCATAGAAGGCCCACAGGTGGGCCAAGAGCATGCACATGGGGGGCACAGAGTGTTCACAAAGTGCACACAGTGAGGCAGAGACAGCACAGAGGGGAAGCCATAGAGTGCACACAGAGGGGGCACAATGCACACACAGGGAAGCAAGAGAGAGGGCATGGGGGACAAGAGTGTGCACAGGGGGCAAAGAGAGAGCACACAGGGGGCAATAAAAGCACACAAGGGGACAGAACACTCACAGGGGGATTCAGGTAGAGCGCACAAGGGTCAGAGAAAGCACACAGAGGGAAGAGAGAGCGCACAGGAGGCCAGAGTGAGTGCAGAGGGGGAAGACAGAGCACACAGGGGGCACAGAGAGTGCACTTGGGGGGAAAGAAAGTGCATGAGTGGATAGAGAGAGCAGACAGGGAAGAGCAGAGAGAGTGAATGCTCACTTACTTATGCGCCTACCTTCTTTGGACACTTGGGTATACTAAGATATATATATATATATATATATATATATATATATATATGCGGCCGCATGACGCATCACACCGCTCTACCGCTTTGATCTCTTTGTCACAGTAATTACAGGATTACGTCGGAGGGGAACTTGGTGAGAGCTAATAAAATGGATAATTAGGTGTCTCTATCTATTTTGTACGCAATAAAGGATTTCTTTCACTTTTTTTTTTTTCTTTACTGAAACTATTGCTAATGGGCAGCTGTTATACTGACAGGTGACATCAGCAATAGGGAATGACATCAGCTGCCAGAAAAAGCTGACATCAACCCCTTTATTACTAAGTCTGTCACCGCTACATGGTAGCTGGGAGAGAGGGCTAACCGCCAGTTTTAGCTTCTCTCATGGAGGTGGCAATTCTGGGGCGACTGCTGGCTGCAATATTTAGCTTGGGCATCACCACGCTGAGAATGCCAGTCCCAAGCTGCCTGGTTTACCTTAGTTGGCAAACAAAAAAACTGCAAAGTCCAAGCCACGTTTTTTCAGTAATAATACATTTATTTACATACAGTAGGAGAGAGCATGGGGGGGGGAAGACCGCACAAGGGGAGAGAGGACGGCTGCCCTCTAAGCCACAGAGCCCGGCCCCATTGTCATGTCACCACCCACCCGATGCGATAGCATTGGGCCCACATCTAGTGTTTTCATATTACTACTAAATCTATATAATATTCATTTTGAAACTTTCAAAATTTTGCATGCACAATTCTGTATCCAATTATTTAATATCTGCCTGTCTATTAATATTACATTGTATAATTTTTAGCACACTAATAATTCAATTGGCTGCTGCAACCAGTTCCTTTTCAATTATCCAATTTATTATCTTATTAAATTCAGCAGTTATAGAAAAACCAACAGCAAGTTATAATGCCATTCTCATCTGCCTACAGCAAATTGTTTTAAACACATTGTTATCATAATAAAGGAACCTCATTGTACTAAATATACTGCTTTGTGCTAAAAACAGAGATTAAGTAGCTGATTTGGAATATTGTGAATCACACTATTTTTTATTATTTCAAATGTTTTCTTTCATTATTAAGAAACTAGATGGTGGCCCGATTCGAAAGAATCGGGTAGTCTAGAATCCATATATAGTTTATTTACTAATAGTTATGGGGAGTGCGGTGAAATGAATTGTGTGTATACAGGTGGCTCAGTGGGTAGCAGAGTATACGATGGCTCAGTGGTTAGCACTGCGCGGTGGATCAGTGGTTAGCACTGCGCGGTGGCTCAGTGGTTAGCACTGCACAGTGGCTCAGTGGTTAGCACTGCGCGGTGGCTCAGTGGTTAGCACTGCGCGGTGGCTCAGTGGTTAGCACTGCGCGGTGGCTCAGTGGTTAGCAGTGAGTGCTGTGGCTCAGTGGTTAGCAGTGAGTGCGGTGGCTCAGTGGTTAGCCGTGAGTGCGGTGGCTCAGTGGTTAGCAGTGAGTGCGGTGGCTCAGTGGTTAGCAGTGAGTGCGGTGGCTTAGTGGTTAGCAGTGAGTGTGGTGGCTCAGTGGTTAGCAGTGAGTGCGGTGGCTCAGTGGTTAGCAGTGAGTGCGATGGCTCAGTGGTTAGCAGTGAGTGCGGTGGCTCAGTGGTTAGCAGTGAGTGCGGTGGCTCAGTGGTTAGTACTGAGTACAGTGTATTCGAAGTATGGCGCCATACAGCGCACCGCTATTCTGATTGGTCGGCGCGCTGAACGCGGCGACCAATCAGAATAGCGACGCGCGCAATGCCGCCATATTTGAAATACACTGTAGTCAGTGTATTTGAAGTTTGGCGCCATACAGCGCGCTGCTATTCTGATTGGTCAGCGCGCTGAACGTGGCAACCAATCAGAATAGCGGCGCGCGCAATGCCGCCATATTTGAAATACACTGCTAACCACTGAGCCACCGCACTCACTGCTAACCACTGAATCACCGCACTCACTGCTAACCACTGAGCCACCGCACTCACTTCTAACTACTGAGCCACCGCACTCACTGCTAACCACTGAGCCACCGCACCCACTGCTAACGCGGCGACCAATCAGAATAGTGGCGAGCTGTATGGCGCCATACTTCAAATACACTGACTGCAGTGTATTTCAAATATGGCGGCATTGCGCGCGCCGCTATTCTGATTGAAAAAATCAAAAACGTAAATAGGGGAGGGCACCACCAATATATGTATGTTTAAAGTACAGGGATCGCTAGACCAAAAATTGACTATACCAGTAAGCAGACAGAGGGTCCAAAAAAAGCGATCCTGACTGTTCTGGTCACAGGAAAGCTGGATATAGATATTACACACTGCCTGTATACAGCTAGTCAGCTACAACAGTCTCCTGAGGACTGTTCTGGTCACAGGAAAGCTGGATATGGATATTACACCCTGCCTGTATAGAGCTAGTCAGCTACAACAGTCTCCTGAGGACTGTTCTGGTCACAGGAAAGCTGGATATGGATAGCCTGACTGTATACAGCTAGTCAGCTGCAACAGTCTCCTGACTGTTCTGGTCACAGGAAAGCTGGATATGGATAGCCTGCCTGTATAGAGCTAGTCAGCTACAACAGTCTCCTGACTGTTCTGGTCACAAAAATCTGGATATAGATAGCCTGCCTGTATACAGCTAGTCAGCTACAACAGTCTCCTGACTGTTCTGATCACAGGAAAGCTGGATATGGATAGCCTGCCTGTATACAGCTAGTCAGCTACAACAGTCTCCTGACTGTTCTGGCCACAGGAAAGCTGGATATGGATATTACACCCTGCCTGTATACAGCTAGTCAGCTACAACTGTCTCCTGACTGTTCTGGTCACAGGAAAGCTGGATATAGATATTACACCCTGCCTGTATACAGCTAATCATCTACAACAGTCTCCTGAGGACTGTTCTGGTCCCAGGAAAGCTGGATATAGATATTACACCCTGCCTGTATAGAGCTAGTCAGCTACAACAGTCTCCTGACTGTTCTGGTCACAGGAAAGCTGGATATGGATAGCCTGCCTGTATACAGCTAGTCAGCTACAACAGTCTCCTGACTGTTCTGGTCACAGGAAAGCTGGATATGGATAGCCTGCCTGTATACAGCTAGTCAGCTACAACAGTCTCCTGACTGTTCTGGTCACAGTAAAGCTGGATATAGATAGCCTGCCTGTATACAGCTAGTCAGCTACAACAGTCTCCTGACTGTTATGGTCACAGGAAAGCTGGATATGGATAGCCTGCCTGTATACAGCTAGTCAGCTACAACAGTCTCCTGAGGACTGTTTTGGTCACTGGAAAGCTGGATTTGGATAGCCTGCCTGTATACAGCTAGTCAGCTACAACAGTCTCCTGACTGTTTTGGTCACAGGAAAGCTAGATATGGATAGCCTGCCTGTATACAGCTAGTCAGCTACAACAGTCTCCTGACTGTACTGGTCACAGGAAAGCTGGATATGGATAATACACCCTGCCTGTATACAGCTAGTCAGCTACAACAGTCTCCTGACTGTCTACTGGTCACAGGAAAGCTGGTTATAGATATTACACCCTGCCTGTATACAGCTAGTCAGCTACAACAGTCTCCTGACTGTTCTGGTCACAGGAAAGCTGGATATGGATAGCCTGCCTGTATACAGCTAGTCAGCTACAACAGTCTCCTGACTGTTCTGGTCACAGGAAAACTGGATATGGATAGCCTGCCTGTATACAGCTAGTCAGCTACAACATCTCCTGAGGACTGTTTTGGTCACAGGAAAACTGGATATGGATAGCCTGCCTGTATACAGCTAGTCAGCTACAACAGTCTCCTGACTGTTCTGGTCACAGGAAAGCTGGATATGGACAGCCTGCCTGTATACAGCTAGTCAGCTACATCAGTCTCCTGACTGTTCTGGTCACAGGAAAGCTGGATATGGATATTACACCCTGCCTGTATACAGCTAGTCAGCTACAACATTCTCCTGACTGTTCTGGTCACAGGAAAGCTGGATATAGATATTACACCCTGCCTGTTTACAGCTAGTCAGCTACAACAGTCTCCTGAGGACTGTTCTGGTCACAGGAAAGCTGGATATGGATATTACACCCTGCCTGTATAGAGCTAGTCAGCTACAACAGTCTCCTGACTGTTCTGGTCACAGGAAAGCTGGATATGGATAGCCTGCCTGTATACAGCTAGTCAGCTACAACAGTCTCCTGACTGTTCTGGTCACAGGAATGCTGGATATGGATGGCCTGCCTGTATACAGCTAGTCAGCTACAACAGTCTCCTGACTGTTCTGGTCACAGGAAAGCTGGATATGGATAGCCTGCCTGTATACAGCTAGTCAGCTAGCCTGCCTGTATACAGCTAGTCAGCTACAACAGTCTCCTGACTGTTCTGGTCACAGGAAAGCTGGATATGGATATTATACCCTGCCTGTATACAGCTAGTCAGCTACAACAGTCTCTTGACTGTTCTGGTCACAGGAAAGCTGGATATGGATAGCCTGCCTGTATACAGCCAGTCAGCTACAACAGTTTCCTGACTGTTCTGGTCACAGGAAAGCTGGATATGGATATTATACCCTGCCTGTATACAGCTAGTCAGCTACAACAGTCTCTTGACTGTTCTGGTCACAGGAAAGCTGGATATAGATATTACACCCTGCCTGTATACAGCTAGTCAGCTACAACAGTCTCCTGAGGACTGTTCTGGTCACAGAAAAACTGGGTATGGATATTACACCCTGCCTGTATAGAGCTAGTCAGCTACAACAGTCTCCTGACTGTTCTGGTCACAGGAAAGCTCGATATGGATATTACACCCTGCCTGTATACAGCTAGTCAGCTACAACAGTCTCCTAAGGACTGTTCTGGTCACTGGAAAGCTTGGACTCCGATCTGGATCACCCTGCCTATATCCTCCTAGATTAGTCCTGAGAAGGACTGTTCTGGTCAGCAGCAGTTTGCAGCCCTGCTCCGGATCTACCTATGAGGGCCGCAAATCTGTCCCTTAAGCAGCAGCAGACACTCTCCCCACACTGACTGTCTGGATGGCCGTGTGCAGAGCACATCGTGGCCGTGTCTTATTAAGGCTCGGTCACGCTGTGCGGGCCAGCCAATCACTGCTATGCCACAACTAACAGGGCTGTGGTATTGCAGTGACTGCCAGCCAATCCCTGCCTGTGGGCTGGCTCTCTAAAGAGTGCCAACATGCAGGGATGAGGACCCCGAGTACAGCACGAGTATCGCGAGATTACTCGGTACCCGCCGAGTAGCCTGAGTACAGTGATACTCGTGCGAGTACCGAGTAGTCACAAGCGTACTCGCTCATCACTAGTAATGATGTGTTTGACTTGGTGGATGCCGATGGGCACCCAGTGGTGGCGATGAAAGTTTTGCTAAGGTCTCTCATGAACTGATTAAACTAAATAAAAATTATGCTAAGACTTGGTGGAATTTAAAGAGCTTGGAGCAATATAAAAAATTGGAATTGATTCCTAGGGGCCTGAGGGTGCAAATCTTCCCTGCCTGGGAGGCGGAGGAGGATTTCCACAAGAAGTGGGAAACAGGGTTAAAAACGTGCTCCAGTATTTTGTTGGATCTTTTAATCTCACATGACAAAACCTTTTTACATACCCTGAGGGAGTCTATTAGGTCTAGAGAATCCCAATTGGATTCCTTTGACAAAAATACTCTTAAACAATTCCAGACGTAATTAAAAGGAATTATTGCTCAATTAGAAAAAGAGGTAATAAAGAGGAAAAAACAAAAATTAATTAAGGACAAGAAGGATTTTGAGACGGGGAAAGTCTTTAGATGGGGCCAGAAGGGCAATCCTCGTCCTAGACCCAAGCCTAAAAGTACTCCAATACCTAACCCCAGGGAGCCAAATACACCAGCTGTACCCTCTTTACCAGTTCCCAATCTATCAGAAGAGGAAGATTTTTTATCTTCAGACCCAAGCGACTTAGAAAGCGAACCAGGAGGGGAAGACGTGGAGGGTCCAAACTTAAGAAAACGCCTGAACAGATTGGATCTGGTAATCCCACACCCGAAGAGGGTAGTGACCAGGAACAACAAATAGAGATAACTATGGGGCTTAACATGATAAATTTCTCTGATTACAGACTGTCGGAAACGGAGGACAATTTGTTGAAATGGGGACTCTTCTTTTCACCCATGAATCCGTTGGATAAATTTACCTTTGTCAAAGATCTTTACCTGTTTTGTAGACAATTGACTTTTAAATTGTTATATAAAAAACCCTCTGTCCTAGACACCTTACCACCATTGGAAAGGACCACCTTTGAAAACCTGTTGGGAATGTTGGAGAAGGGTTGTCGGGCCCACTGGGACAGGGGTACTCGGTACCGGACCGGTCTGCTACTGGGGAAGTCACGGGTGGTCCTGGTCCGGTCCGTGTCCTGGGCTCGGCAATGAAAGGGGATATTTACAGGGAATTGTCAGTCGTGACGCCACCCACTATATGCGGCCAGTGATGGGGCCGCCGATGCTGTAGAACCTCCGGGGATGATGGAATAGCAGCTTAGGTGGTATAGTTCCAGTGGGTAGAACTGTGTTCTCCGGGGCGGTAAGTGTTAAGTCTATTGTGGAATGTTCAGTACACTTACTGTGCAGATGCTGCAGGGATCTCTCCTCAATGCTGATGCTGACAGGCTGTGCTGTGGCTCTACAGGTGGAGGGCTTTCTGTAATCCTGTATGGAGAGAATCGCTTTCATGCAGAGACACAAGGGAGGCAATCTCAGGGTTTTCCGTGTTTACTCTCAGTTCTTCAGACAGTTCACAAGTCAGTTTCAGTTCTTACAAGTTACACGGGCACTCTCTCCCTCTCCGGGTTCCCTTTACTCTGCAGCCAGGTCTCTCTCTCTGTGACCCCTCACACAGTCTCTATGTCCTTTCCGGGCTATTAACGGTCTCCGTATCCACGGGTGTGTGTGTGAAACGCCGGACAGTATGGCGGTGACTCGGGCCCCTGTGGGTCCTCCTGTTTGTCACTGAGCTGCCTGTCCTTTGGGGTAGGGACCCTAACGTGTAGCTGTGGTCCCCCATCGGTGTCTGGGAATGCCGGGTAAACTACGGTCCCCTCTAGAGCTGACACTCTACTCAGCCCAGCCTCCAGTAGTCCTCAGGTGTGAGGCTCTACCAGGCTCCTTTCTCTCTGCGTCTCTCAGTATCATAGGAGGGCTACTCCGCCTGCAGTCGGTAGCTTCAGCTGTGTTCCTAGGGCCCGGGTATCACCATCCCTCTCTCTCTCTCTCCTCACACTCCTGGTGGTATTGGCTTCGGACGTGCTTTCTCTCTCCTCCGGCTCACACTGGCTCGGTACAGATTCTGCTCTCCTACACCGTACACTCTCAGGACATGTGAGTCTTTCTGTCTGCTCAGCTCAGCTCAACCTTCTGCTGTTCTCTGGCCTGTGCTCCTCAGCTTCTGGAATTTGCAGCTCGGCACCCTGGGCCTACTGAACTCCTTCCTACTCCCCCTTCCTATTTCTACTGTCAAGTCACCTGACTACGTGTGTGCCCAACCCATTCCTCCAAATCCACCACCCCTCAATTGCCTAGAGTATTCCAATCAAAGGGCTGGATGCTGCCATCTACTGCACGTGGGTTGTGTGGGCTGTGAGGGTGTTGTTGTGCAACAATTGTCCTACCTGCCTGGCTGCAGTTCCCTTTTGTGGCCTCCTGGACGCAGGGGCGCCACAGAATAACGACAATTCAGGCAGAAATCGACAATTTACAGGTAGATTACCCTCCCAAATGACCCCCAGTTTTTCTCTCTTTTTCTCTTTGACACCGTTTGCAGGGATATAAACAAACTAAGAATTAATAGATGTGGTCAGAACAATCTTACTAGGGAGGAGAAAAAGGCTTTACAGAAATTAAATGGGTTGAATAACATCATTATTAAGGAAGCGGATAAGGGGGGGGAATATTGTCCTGTGGCCTGTGAAGATGTATGTGACTGAAGCTAGAAGACAACTCTCTAATTATTCATATTATCAACCTCTTCCTTCCGACCCTACGCAGATCTTCAAGACGAAACTGGGCCGTATCATAAACCGGGCCTTACTTGATGGTATAATCTCTAAGAAGGAGTCGGAATTCTTAACAACGAGTTCTCCGGTTATTCCAACATTCTATATGCTTCTGAAGGTCCATAAATCGATACATGTCCCTCCAGGTAGGCCTATTGTTGCTGGGATTGGGGAACTATTGGAGAGACCCTGTTCATACTTGGATTTCTATCTCCAGCCGTTAGCTACCCAACAGAAATCTTACATTAGAGACTCAGCGGATCTGATTGATCATTTGGAAAGTTTGGAGCTCCCGGAGGATACTCTATTACTAACATTGGACGTGGAATCACTTTATACTAACATCAAGCATGAATTGGGCCTGGAGGCAGTCTCCTTTTTCCTGGAATCCAACACTACAGGTACGAGGGTGCGTGATAATTTCCTACTAAATCTTTTATCCACCATACTGAATTGTAACTACTTTGTTTTTGATCGGGTATTTTACCGACAAGTATCCGGAACCGCGATGGGGGCGCGCTGCGCGCCTTCGTACGCAGGTATTTTCTTAGGATGGTGAGAGGAAATCATGGTCTATACATCAGAAATCTTCCTAAGACACGTTTTTTGTTGGTTTAGATATCTGGACGACGTCCTAATTCTTTGGACGGGACCAAGGGAGGCCTGTATCGATTTTGTCGAGGAACTGAACAGTAATTCCTTGAATATTTATTTGACTTCACAGGCAGCGGCATTGTCAGATGATTTCTTGGATCTTTCACTGCAAATAGTGGGAAGAAGGACTCAAACGGATCTTTTCCGTAAACCGACCGCGACGAATAATCTTCTACATTTTGGGAGTTTTCATCCGGAACATCTTAAAAGAGGTATCCCAAAGGGGCAATACATACGTTTAAGGCAAAATTTCAGCAACATGACTGATTTTCGGAAATAAGCATTGGATCTAACAAAACGTCTCAGAGTTAGAGGATACCCCAAAAAGGTAATTTCACAGGCTTTCCAACATTCCCTTGGTTTGGATAGAAGGACCCTCTTAAAACCTAATCCCCTTAGAAATTTGGGAGATCAGGGACTGGGGTGATTACCCAATTTAACAATCAGTGGGAGGACCTTAGAGGAATTCTGAAGAAAAATTGGGGTATCCTCTTGAGCGAGCTATATATATCTAAATGTATTCCGACTCAACCACGTTTGATTGCTCGTAGAGCCAGAAACTTGAAAGACTCCCTTACAGCTAGCCATTTTACTAGATCTGGAGTGAAGCTTGGAAGGGGAACCTCCTTGGAGGGATCCTTCCCCTGTGGAAATTGTAATGTTTGTCCCCTAATGTTATCTAGTGACACACTTTTCTCTGATGTCTTTCCCACAGTCAAGAAACCAGGAGGATATTTCAACTGCAGAACAAGGAATCTGGTCTATGCACTGTTCTGTACGTGTCCCAAAGTCTATATCGGACATCGCAAGAATTAAAAAAACGTGTCCAGCAACATCACTCTAATATTGGGACGGCCAGAAAAGATCTTGAGAGTAAAGAAAAAGGCATCTCATCGCTAGCTGCACATTTTTTGGAGAACCATCGATGTAATACCAAGAATATAAATGTTATGGGTTTGGAGAAGATCCAAACTACTATTCGAAGAGGCAACAAAACTAAGGAACTTCTGCGACGGGAGTCAGCATGGATCTATAGATTGAACACTTTGACTCCATCTGGAATCACTGAAGAACTTTTATATACAGGATTCTATCTATTATATAATCACGAATGGGATTTTTGCCCCTTCTGAGTCCGCTCACGCTGCGAGTCAATGTCGTCATGTGGATACGACCGAAGCATTGGCCGCGCAGCGGCCATTGCGAGTCAGAGACTCGCTCTGCTAGAATCCCGATGCATCTGCATCGGGCACCCAGCTAGTAAATAATAACTTTGTTTTATGCCTCCTCACAGATCTTTCCCTACCTTATCCAAGTATTAATGATAATAATATGGTTTCATATGTCTCTAAAGAGAGTTTGAAAACTTCTAAAGGGTTCTCTTGTCTCTCATGACTGAGTTTGAAATTGCCCCCCTCTTTTAGTTTTGGTGGCATTATCTGTAGGTTGAAAGGAGGGAGACATAATTGCAAATAGAAAAATAGCTTCACAGGAATGGTGGATTTGGAGTTTACCTTTGGAGACCCACTTTCCTTGTCGTCCAAAATCTGGGAGACCCTGACATCGGGTGTTATATGCTGCCCCCTGGAGGTCACACCAATTATAGGAGAATTTTCTCCTCCTTCTCCTCTGCAGCATATACGCCCCCTGCAGGAATACTGTCAGTTTGTAATTTGGTGTCGTTGGAGGCACATCTCCATACTGAAGCTCCTGCTACAGATGAAGCTTAGGGGACCATCGGGGTCCCCCGGCATGGGCCTTCAGCCCCATATGCCGTGCTCCCTCACCATACTCTTTCAAAGGGCCTCTGGTGAGGTGGGAGCCAACGGAGGGGTTTACAGTTCTCTGTTCCCCTGGCCTTTACACAGTCACTGTGTGGCCCCCTGTGACGGAGTTCAACTCCGACCCCAGGCCGGCCGCGCTATCCTACTCCTGCCACCGGCTTTGCCAGAGGCCTAGGCTGCAATTCCCCTCCCTGCATGTTTCGCACAGCAGGGGGACGGGGCACAGGGCTCACAGTATGGGGCACACTCCGATGGCCTCAGCGGTACGTTTTTGCGACTACCGCGCTGACCCCTCACACGGGCCGGCCGCGGCATTCTAATGTAGTCCCCGCCTTCGCCAGAGGCCTAGGCCGCAATTCCACCCCCTGCATGTCTATCAACCGCAGGGGGGCGGGCTCTGCTCTCTCATCGCTTCAGCACACAGGGCTCGGCCTCTGGCCTCTCCCCCTCCAGTGTAAATGTATGGGGCCAGAGTTTCCCGCTTTTTTGCGGGCCCTCCCCTCTTCTGGCTCCCCCTCCTCTAACTGCGGGGGCCATTTTGGCCTCATGCCTTGCCAAGATTCTGCAGCACACACATAGCTGCTGCTCTGGGAGACTCAGAATTGGGGACCTGGACTCACAGCCATTTGGCTGAGCGGTAAGCCACACCATTTGGTGTGGATTCTCGTCTGTGGCACCTAGAGATGGGCGAGTCCTAAAAGACTCGGAATCGCAAGACCCCAACGAGTCCGAGTCAAGGACTCGGGACTCGTTGCGAGTCCACCGAGTCCAATGTTAATGAATAGGGAACCGAGTAATAGCGAATAATGACATTTACAACTCGCTGATGTGTCTCTGAAAGTGTGCGAGTCCAAACTCGCTGGTTTTTCTCTTATTTGGAGGCTTGGAGCCGATGATGCGAGGGAAGCGATTCTCCAGCACACACCATGCTTTAAGGAAACAGGAAACGAGTCGCGCTGACAGGCGCACACACAGAGCAATCCATTCATCAGTGCAATCATGGCAGCAGGCCGTGGCACGGTGAACACACTGCGTCTTATTGAACTTGTGGAGGCTCGTCCATTTCTATGGCTCCCTACAGATCCTGACTATGGGGATACGACCCAAATTAATACAGCCTGGAGAGAGATCGCCCAAGAGATGTTCCCTGCGTTCCATCAGAGTGACCATGAGGAACAGAGCAATCTAAGTAATTTAAATGAGTTCACACGTTATATATTGCATTTACTGTATATATACTCGTGTATAAGCCGACCCGTGTATAAGCCGACCCCCATATTTTTGCCCCCAAAAACTGTGAAAACATATTGACCGCCATCCTGGTATACAGCGGCTATCACTGGTAGACAGCCCCCCAGCAGAGTATACACCTCCCCCTGCAGAGTATACAGGCCCCCAGATGGGTATACATGCCCCCATATTGTGGTATACAGGCAGGGGCGGACTGGCCCAGGTGCCACGGGTCATGCGGCTGCAGGAGCATGAATCATCCGCATGTCCCTGAAGCAGCAGGCGGAAACGGAAGCTCCTGGCCGCGCGATGACGTCATCAGCGCGCGGCTGCGTCCGGGAGTGAGCGTCTGTGAGTGGCGTGCGGCTGCGACTGTGAGCGAGCGGCTGTGAGGAGCGCGAGGCTGCGGCTGGGAGCGAGCCCTAGGAGACTGCGGGAGCTGCGGTGACTGTGAGGCGGCCGCCAGTCATCACCCCCCCACCCCCCGTCCTCACCTGTGTCGGGCCGGTGAGGGAGGGTTGCCACCCAAACTGTAGGGTGCCAGTCAGTCCCTGTATACAGGGCCCTCAGTGTGTGTACAGGCCCCCCCAGCAGTGGGTATACAAGGCCCCCAGCAGTGGGTAGACAGTGCCCCAGTGGGTATACAGGGCCCCCAGCAGTGGGAATACAGGGCCCCCATAGCAGGGTATACAGGACCCTGAATGTGTTATCATGCTCCACCGCATAGTTGCCTATATTTGGATGGGGTCACAACAGTACACTTAGTTTAAGGTCTGATCCTCCTGGCTCTTACGGCCAAGGGGTTGGGTGTATATAAATACCACTAATGACCAGAGTCTGGTGCCCGCACTATTACATTCTCTATGCGTTGACATGTGTCCTGCCTCATTTGTGATTGTGGCCACGTGAGCTCAATGTCCGTAATGCTGTTGATGATGTTCCACACTGTCGTGTCACTGTGCCTTGTATACACATTACACACACAACATGAATAAAATGTTATTGTTGATTTGTACACATACTTTTGGTGTTTCAAATATTACACATCTCTAAACCCGGTTTGAAATCATTTCACAGTTGACCATCTTAAAAAACGGTGGAGGAGCTGCCGGGACCAGCATAAGAAGCAGTACCGGCAGTACTCGGAGAGAGAACCGGGAGCAGCTCCATTGCTGACCCACTACCATTTCTACGACCGGCTGTCCTTCCTTCACCCGGTGACCCGTATGCCAAGGTATGTGTCTGCAGCACTGTTGTGTACAATTATTATTATTTATTAATATATACATTAGGTTCCAATTCGGCTCTGTGGGTAGCAGAGTATACAGGTGGCTCTGTGGGTAGCAGAGTATACAGGCGGGTCTGAGGTAGCAGAGTATACAGACGGCTCTGTGGGTAGCAGAGTATACAGGCCGCTCTGTGGGTAGCAGAGTATACAGGCGGGTCTGAGGTAGCAGAGTATACAGACGGCTCTGTGGGTAGCAGAGTATACAGGCCGCTCTGTGGGTAGCAGAGTATACAGGCGGGTCTGAGGTAGCAGAGTATACAGACGGCTCTGTGGGTAGCAGAGTATACAGGCCGCTCTGTGGGTAGCAGAGTATACAGGCCGCTCTGTGGGTAGCAGAGTATACAGGCGGGTCTGAGGTAGCAGAGTATACAGACTGCTCTGTGGGTAGCAGAGTATACAGGCCGCTCTGTCGGTAGCAGAGTATACAGGCGGCTCTGTGGGTAGCAGAGTATACAGGCGGGTCTGAGGTAGCAGAGTATACAGACGGCTCTGTGGGTAGCAGAGTATACAGGCGGCTCTGTGGGTAGCAGAGTATACAGGTGGGTCTGAGGTAGCAGAGTATACAGACGGCTCTGTGGGTAGCAGAGTATACAGGCCGCTCTGTGGGTAGCTGAGTATACAGGCGGGTCTGAGGTAGCAGAGTATACAGGTGGCTCTGTGGGTAGCAGAGTATACAGGCGGGTCTGAGGTAGCAGAGTATACAGACGGCTCTGTGGGTAGCAGAGTATACAGGCCGCTCTGTGGGTAGCAGAGTATACAGGCGGGTCTGAGGTAGCAGAGTATACAGACGGCTCTGTGGGTAGCAGAGTATACAGGCCGCTCTGTGGGTAGCAGAGTATACAGGCGGGTCTGAGGTAGCAGAGTATACAGACGGCTCTGTGGGTAGCAGAGTATACAGGCCGCTCTGTGGGTAGCAGAGTATACAGGCGGCTCTGTGGGTAGCAGAGTATACAGGCGGGTCTGAGGTAGCAGAGTATACAGACGGCTCTGTGGGTAGCAGAGTATACAGGCCGCTCTGTGGGTAGCAGAGTATACAGGCGGGTCTGAGTAGCAGAGTATACAGACGGCTCTGTGGGTAGCAGAGTATACAGGCGGCTCTGTGGGTAGCAGAGTATACAGGCGGCTCTGTGGGTAGCAGAGTATACAGGTGGGTCTGAGGTAGCAGAGTATACAGACGGCTCTGTGGGTAGCAGAGTATACAGGCCGCTCTGTGGGTAGCTGAGTATACAGGCGGGTCTGGGGTAGCAGAGTATACAGACGCTCTGTGGGTAGCAGAGTATACAGGCCGCTCTGTCGGTAGCAGAGTATACAGGCGGGTCTGAGGTAGCAGAGTATACAGACGGCTCTTGGGTAGCAGAGTATACAGGAGGCTCTGTGGGTAGCAGAGTATACAGGCGGCTCTGTGGGTAGCAGAGTATATAGGTGATGAGAATAGGGTTAATAGATGGTGCTACAGTGTTGTGGCGGCCTAGAGGGAGCAGATATCCAATTACTGCCATCATTACTGACCTTATTAAAGATAGCGGCCGCTGCTGAATGACATCATGGCAAAGGTAAACATGGGTGTGGTTAGCTGCAGGAGGGCAGTGAGAGGTGTGGGTTGTTTGGCAGAGGGCGTGGTGTGGGCGGGGTGAGCGCGGCTCCTGCGTCAGATATGCTGCGAGCGCGGACCCACGGCAGATCTCCGGGAGCAGAGGACGTGTCCGGTACGTCCGTAGCCCCCGGCCTCCCGTTGTCCGCACACACAGCCCCACTGTGACCACTGCAGTGTCACAGGCCCCGGCGGGCGGCTGTCATCTCCTCCTGACACTGACCTCCTCCTGATTTGATTGTCTGTGTTGTCCCCCCCGCTGTCAGCATCAGTGATCTGCTAAGACCTGTGGGTGCACAGACGGGGTAAGTACAAATGCCAGCATGCCGGGGCGGATGGGGCGCTGTCAGGGCGCAGGTCTTGCTGGGAGCGGAGGGCGCGAGGCCGCTCTCGAAAACGCTATAGCGGCTGTGTGATTTAAGCGTCTGCGGCTCGCGAAAGCGCATACGCGTCTCCGCTCGCAGTGACGCTAAGGAGTTTGGGATTCGGCTACAGTGCCCGAATTTCAAACTACCGATTATATAAATAGATTATATATATATTGTATACGTTTCAACCCCTTCCCTGGTTTATATAGATGATATAAGCTAAAAGTTTTGTAAATTAAGTATGTAAAGTTAAAAGTGAAGTCAGGGGGACGTTTTTTTCATGTGAACCATTGGTGTTATTGATCGTCTAGATTAGATGGGATGGGGGGGTGGGTGGTAATAAGGGGGGGAAAAATTATGTATTATTATGGAATTAGCAAACCAAGTCACGTATTCCTTTATGTTATGTACAGTTGGTTATTCTTTAATAATAATAAAAAATATCTGATTAAGAATACACAGATACACAGAGTCTAAAAAGCGTGCAACTTAATGTTTGACCTATGTTTTTGTTTCCAAATGCAATGCGTTCACCAAATTTTTTGTTACTTTACCCACAGAGAAGCTTACTACAGAGGGGCAGGCGTGCAGCTAACCCTCCACCTCCAAACAGAAGGCGGCGTGGAGAAAACCCCACCACCACCACCACGCCGCCGCCACCACACCACCACCGCCGTCGCCGCCCCACCACCACCACCACCGCCCACCAGCGGCAGGGCCATCACCACCACCCGCCGCCCCGCCACGCCACCACCACCACCGCCACCAGCGGCAGGGCCAGCACCACCACCGCCGCCACCAGCGGCAGGGCCAGCACCACCACCGCCGCACCAGCGGCAGGGCCAGCCACCACCACCGCCGCCACCAGCGGCAGGGCCACACCACCACCGCCGTCGCCGCACCACCACCCACCACCACCACCACCACCGCCGCCACCAGCGGCAGGGCCAGCACCACCACCGCCGCCACCAGCGCAGGGCCAGCACCACCACCGCCGCCACGAGCGCCAGGGCCAGCTTATGGTCTAATCCCGGGGTCACCTCTTTCTATTTTAAAACAGAGTAATGCTGACTTTGCCCGCAGTATAATACCATTCATGGATAATATTCCATTTGACAGGCTACTGCGGGCAAGGTCAGCATTACAGATAGTGCTTGAAGCCTGTCAGCCCAATAACCACCCAGGTGAGGTTTTTGAGTATTTGGATGGGTGGAAACTATCGGCCTCTAACAGGCTAGGCAGGCCCACACCCCGGGACAGCCATGTGCCACCCCACAGGGCTATACCTCCTTTGCCTCACTGCCAGTGGCCACCTAACAGGGACCTACCAGCGTTCCCTACACCTCAGCAGAGGATCCACCCTCAAGGGTTAGCCCAGGCCATACATGGTGCCCTTGACCTTTTAGAAGATGGACAGCCCACCTACCAGGACCTGTAGGGCTCCATTTGTTCTTTAAATACTTTATTTTTATTTTACATTTTTTTGTTATCTTGAGCAAAATGTTCAATTGCTCTGATTTTTCTTCTTCTTTCTTTCTATATATGTATCCGCAAAATGGAAAAGCGGGTGATATTGGTTGGGGGTGTGTCCTTTCATATGGTCACAATGTCCAACCAGTGCTGCCATTTTGTTTTTGAAACACAGTTTTAAAAAACAGCTTTGTGTCTGTCTTTTTTCAAGGAATGGATGTGTAGTTTTTTTTGTGGGTGGGCTTCAAGTCATCATCATTATTATAATTATTATTTATTTATATAGCGCCGATAGGTTCCATGACGCTTTACATGAGGATAAGGTAGACAAGGACAAGTACAATAAACATAGACAATAAGGTCATACAGGTACAAGAGTAGAGAACCCTGTACGCGTGGGCTCACATTCTACGAGGGGTGGGTGGGGATACAATAGGGTGGGGAAGGTGTCGGTCGTGGGGCGTGTAGCGGGGTCTCATGGCAGGTTGTAGGCCTGTCGGAAGAGGTGAGTCTTTAGGTGTCTCTTGAAGGTTCACAGGGTAGGCGATTGACTGATGAGGTGGGGCAAGGAGTTCCAGAGCATGGCGGATGACCGGGAGAAATCCTGTATGCGGTTGTGGGAAGAGGAGATGAGGGGGGAGTGTAGGACAAGTTCTTGGGATGAACGCAGGTTGCGTGAGGGATGGTATCGGGAGATCATGTCGGAGATGTATGGTGGGGATAGGTTGTGTAAGGCTTTGAATGTCATGGTCAGTGTTTTAAAGTGAGCTCTCTGTGGGGCGGAGGGGCCAGTGAAGGGCTTGGCAGAGGGGTTAGGCAGGGGAGTAGCGTGAGGACAGATGGATTAGTCGGGCAGCAGAGTTTAGTATAGATTGGAGAGGTGCAAGAGAGTTGGCAGGGAGGCCTGTGCGAAGGAGGTTGCAGTAGTCAAGGCGGGAGATGATGAGGGCATTTATGAGTGTTTCAGCAGTGTCAGGATTGAGGAACGAGCGAATTGGTTAAATATTTTTGAGTTGGAGTGACAGGGACTTGGTTAGGGACTACAGGTGGGGCTTGAAGGAGAGGGAGGAGTCAAGGATTACCCCGAGACATTTGGCGTGGGGGACAGGGGAGAGAGCATCATTAGCAAGTACTTTACGGCCCGCATGGCGCATGAAGTCACCTTGGTTACTAAGTGTCAAATCATGACTCCACATACAACTGTTGCTGACAAATAAACAGTGCCTGTGTTTGGGGGGTTACTTTATGCCTCGCTATGGCAACAAGACTATGAACACACATGTGAGAGGCTGGGACGTCTACATGCTACACATCGCGTCTACGCGTTTTCTATGGAGCGTACAGTGAGACCCTTCACCAGGCTCCAGCAGGATGATAGTACAAGCAACGCCCACGATGCAGGCATAGGCTTGGTGCCTCGAAAAATTAGCCCAAGGGGCTGTTTGGCATTTTTGGTATAAATGTAGGCCTAAGGGCCATGAAAAGCTTGTTAGCCAGGGTGTCTCCAAAACCATGATAAGCTTGTTAGCCTGGGTGGCTCAAAAAATTAGCCCAAGGGGCTGTTTGCCATTTTTGGTATAAATGCAGGCCTAAGGGCCATGAAAAGCTTGTTAGCCAGGGTGTCTCCAAAACCATGATAAGCTTGTTAGCCTGGGTGGCTCAAAAAATTAGCCCAAGGGGCTGTTTGGCATTTTTGGTATAAATGCAGGCCTAAGGGCCATGAAAAGCTTGTTAGCCAGGGTGTCTCCAAAACCATGATAAGCTTGTTAGCCTGGGTGGCTCAAAAAATTAGCCCAAGGGGCTGTTTGGCATTTTTGGTATAAATGCAGGCCTAAGGGCCATGAAAAGCTTGTTAGCCAGGGTGTCTCCAAAACCATGATAAGCTTGTTAGCCTGGGTGGCTCAAAAAATTAGCCCAAGGGGCTGTTTGGCATTTTTGGTTTTAAATGTAGGCCTAAGGGCCATGAAAAGCTTGTTAGCCAGGGTGTCTCCAAAACCATGATAAGCTTGTTAGCCTGGGTGGCTCAAAAATTAGCCCAAGGGGCTGTTTGCCATTTTTGGTATAAATGCAGGCCTAAGGGCCATGAAAAGCTTGTTAGCCAGGGTGTCTCCAAAACCATGATAAGCTTGTTAGCCTGGGTGGCTCAAAAAATTAGCCCAAGGGGTGTTTGGCATTTTTGGTATAAATGTAGGCCTAAGGGCCATGAAAAGCTTGTTAGCCAGGGTGTCTCCAAAACCATGATAAGCTTGTTAGCCTGGGTGGCTCAAAAAATTAGCCCAAAGGGCTTAATAAAGTCTATTTTTAAATAAAGCAGGGCGCTTGGCCCATAGCATATTATTGCTTGGACTATGAGCATAGAACAAGCAAGGCCCACTATGCAGGCCTAGGCTTGGTGCCTCAAAAATTAGCCCAAAGGGCTTAATAAAGTATTTTTTTACATAAAGCAGGGCTCTTGGCCCATAGCATATTATTGCTTGGACTGGGTGCCTAATGAAATCAACAGAGCTAAGGGACATGTCATTAATTCCTGTCCAAAATGGGCATATTGTTAACAGCGCAATCTCCCAATCATATAAATTATGATTAGGTTAATCTAGGATTGTGTACTGTCGTCTGGAGGGCTTAGGAACTGTGATGATATCCAATCCTTGTTGAATTTAATTAGAGTGAGCCTGTCGGCATTTTCTGTGGTGAGGCGGGACCTTCTATCAGTGACTATACCCCAGCGGCACTGAAAACACGCTCTGATGTCACACTAGCAGCTGGGCATGCCAGCACCTCCAAGGCATACAATGAGAGCTCAGTCCAAGTGTGCAGCTTGGAAACCCAGTAATTAAAGGGTACAGAAGGGTCGGTTAGGAAGCTGGTACTGTCACTGAGATACTGCTGCACCATGTTGGACAATTGTTGTCTCCTACTCAAGGTGACCGTAGGCAAATTCCGTTCTTGATTGGAAGGTCTGTTGAACATCGCCCAGTTGGCGGACATCTTACCCCCACCTCTTCTTGTCATTGATGGCGTTTGTGTCCCAACCAAAGGCTGCTGTTGCAAAGAGCTGGTTCTTCGATGTATAGCGGATTCAGACGGTGATATTGCCAGCAAAATATCAAGAAGACCCCTCTTTACATTATCCATCGTTAAGCCCCTGGATGAGTGCGACAGCAGCGACTGAAATTTGTCTTTGTACCGTGGGTCCAAAAACGTTGACAACCAGTAGAGGTCGCTGTCATAGATGTGTATGACGCGTGGATCTTTGGAGACACATTGACACATTACTTCAGCCATGTGTGCTAAGCTGCAAAGACTCATCTCCTCGGTTACAACAGAATGAAGATCACTACGCGTCGTGGCCTCTAAATCGGTGTCCGCCTCCTCCTCTTCAGCCCACCCATGCTGTACCGACATAAACGTAGGGTTGGGAGTCCCATCAGGGTTCACATCAGTACCAGAGAAAAATAAATCTTCTTCATCATCTCCCTCATCACCATCTTCCTGAACCAATGTAGCCTGCTGATATTGGCTTGGGTGGCTAGGATCAGCGATGTTCAATTCTGGCTCCATAGCCATCCGCTGTGCTCTCAAAGCATCTGTTTTGAGATTCATTAGGGATTCTTGGAGCAGGCAGAGCATGGGGATGGTGAGACTGATAATCGACTGATCCCCACTGACAAGTTTGGTGCAGTATTCGAAGTTATCCAGCAACTCGCAAAGGTCAGCGATCCAGACCCACTCGAAAGTACTGATGTGTGTGGTATGACTTCCGGGTTGACGGGCATGTTGCAGCTGAAATTCCGCTATTGCCTTCTGCTGCTCATTAAACCTTGCCAACATATGGAAGGTGGAGTTCCATCGCGTAGGCATGTCGCAAATTAGCCTGTGTTTCAGCAAGTTAAATTGGATTTGAAGGGCTGAAAGACTTGCAGCTGCTGTGGACGAATGTCTAAAGTGGGCGCAAATTCGCCTCACCTTATCCAGTAGCTCAGATAACTCTGGGTATATTTTGAGGAATTTCTGAACTACCAGGTTCAGGACGTGAGCCATGCAAGGCACATGTACAAGTTTACCGTGCTTTATTGCCGCCACAAGGTTTGCACCATTATCGCTCACAACTATACCTGGTTGTAGTTCCAGTGGGGCCAGCCACTCATCGGTCTGTTGCTTGAGACCTTTCCACAACTCTGTTGCAGTGTGACGTGTGTCACCTAGGCAGATAAGCTTCAGAAGAGCCTGTTGTCGCCTTGCAGAAGCAGTACTGCAAAGCTCCCAACTCGGACGTGATGGTGCGGGAGGCTCAGCAGTGGACAAGGAAGTGGCAGAAGCAGATTGGGCACTGGACATATATGAGGAGGCAGACACCCGGAATGATGTTGGGCCCGCTATTCGTGGATTTGGTAGTATGTCAGATGGTACAGTTTTAGAAGTTGGGACACTCTCCACCAGGTTGATCCAGTGAGCCGTTAGTGAAATGTATCTGCCCTGTCCACAACTACTTGTCCACGTGTCCGTTGTTAGGTGGACTTTTGCGGTGACAGCATTTGTTAAAGCACGTTTTAAGTTGTTAACCACGTGCTGGTGTAAGGCGGGAACGGCACTACGTGAGAAAAAGTAGCGGCTGGGTACAGAGTATCGTGGTGCTGCCTCAGCCATCAACTCCCGAAAAGACTCTGTACCCACAAGCCTAAACGGCAACATTTCCACAGCTAACAACTTGGCTATTTTCGCAGTCACTTTTTGGGAATATGGGTGTGTCGGTTGGAACTTCCGCTGTCTTTCATACAGCTGTGGCACAGACAACTGCACGTTTGGACCAGACTGACAAGAGGATTGACTACTGTCATGTCTGTCTTGTAAAGCACCTTGGGAGGAGTACGCTTGAGCAGGAGCTGAAGCCTGAACACTTGCTGGTGAAGGATGGATCTGAGGTGGCCTAGAAGTGTTGGGATCAGAAGGCACTGATTTTGAACCCTGATAGGGCGCCCACTGAATTGGGTGCTTAAGAGACATATGCTTGCGCATACTGCTGGTGCTCTGGTTTCCTTTTACCGTGCCTCTGCTTAGCCTTGCCTGGCACATCTTACAGATAACCATATTTGGTACTGTTGGGCTATCCTTAAAAAATTGCCACACACTGGCTGTTCGTCCTTTATTTTTAATTGGAGGAAGAGGAGGATGACTCTGTTCAACACCAACTGTGGACACATTTTGGGCAACTGTGTTTGCAGTTTGTGCAACAGTTGGTACAGTTTGTGCCACAGTTGACGCTATTTGGGCAACTGTTCTCACAGTTTGTGTTCTGGAGACAGTACGCCTTTGTGATTTTGCCAGTGGTACATAGCCACTTTCGTCCTCCTGGCTGCTCTCTTGGCTATGCAATTCAGCAATCCAGGTAGGATCTGTGGTGTCATCATCCACCCCTTCCAGTTCAAAGGATTCTGGATAAACTGACTGAGCTGGCTGGCCAGATGAGATGTGTGTCTCATCATCCTCATCATCATCCACCTCCTGAGATACTGTTTGCATTTCGTGAAAGTGTCTTTCTTCAGGACGAGGTGCTTCCAAACTTTGGCCATGAGTAGACATTTCGTCTACTTCAAGTATCTCGTCAGGCAGTGACAAAGAAACCCCTTGATAAGAACCGAATAAGTCATCGGAGTGACCAAGGTCCATATCCAAATTTTCCTCTGGCTGCCGATGTGTTGAGGCAATAGGAAGACTTTGAGGATTGGATGGCGCTGCATTGTCTGTAGCGACACTAGAATGTCTTGCCACGGATGATTGCGTACTGCAAGAACCAGTGGTCGTGGGCGTCTGAGCCATCCAAGATGTTATCTTGTCATGCTCATCCGGCCTCAACACAAGTTTTGTTTGAGTACTGGGATTTCTAGGTAGAAAAAAGGACGTTCTATCAATCCTAGGCTGTGTACTTGTACCAGTGCCTTCTTGGGCAAGACTGCTGCGGCCATGACCTCGTCCCTGTCCCTTTGCAACATCCTTTTTGGCAATTGTTTTTTTTTGAGACATTGTTGACGAATGCACAGTCACCGAGTTGGAGTTAGGTGTTGCTGTATGCGTCACTTGCTGGCGGGGTAAGTGTGCGCGCTCACACTTGGCAGTGAAGCCGCACACTACACTCCCTAAAAAAATTGGTTTTAAGTGCGCACAGCCACCGAGATGGGGTTTGGTGTTGCTGAATGCGTCACTTGCTGGCGGGGTAAGTGTGCGCGCTCACACTTGGCAGTGAAGCCGCACACTACACTCCCTAAAAAAATTGGTTTTAAGTGCGCACAGCCACCGAGAATGTGGTTTGGTGTTGCTGTATGCGTCACTTGCTGCGGCGGGTAAGTGTGCGCGCTCACCACTTGGCAGTGAAGCCGCACACTACACTCCCTAAAAAAATTGGTTTTAAGTGCGCACAGCCACCGAGATGTGGTTTGGTGTTGCTGTATGCGTCACTTGCTGGCGGGGTAAGTGTGCTGCTCACACTTGGCAGTGAAGCCGCACACTACACTCCCTAAAAAAATTGGTTTTAAGTGCGCACAGCCACCGAGATGTGGTTTGGTGTTGCTGTATGCGTCACTTGCTGGCGGGGTAAGTGTGCGCGCTCACACTTGGCAGTGAAGCCGCACACTACACTCCCAAAAAAAAATTGGTTTTAAGTGCGCACAGCCACCGAAATGTGGTTTGGTGTTGCTGTAATGCGTCACTTGCTGGCGGGGTAAGTGTGCGCGCTCACACTTGGCAGTGAAGCCGCACACTACACTCCCTAAAAAAATTGGTTTTAAGTGCGCACAGCCACCGAGAATGTGGTTTGGTGTTGCTGAATGCGTCACTTGCTGGCGGGGTAAGTGTGCGCGCTCACACTTGGCAGTGAAGCCGCACACTACACTCCCTAAAAAAATTGGTTTTAAGTGCGCACAGCCACCGAGATGTGGTTTGGTGTTGCTGTATGCGTCATTTGCTGGCGGGGTAAGTGTGCGCGCTCACACTTGGCAGTGAAGCCGCACACTACACTCCCTAAAAAAATTGGTTTTAAGTGCGCACAGCCACCGAGATGTGGTTTGGTGTTGCTGAATGCGTCACTTGCTGGCGGGGTAAGTGTGCGCGCTCACACTTGGCAGTGAAGCCGCACACTACACTCCCTAAAAAAATTGGTTTTAAGTGCGCACAGCCACCGAGATGTGGTTTGGTGTTGCTGTATGCGTCACTTGCTGGGCGGGGTAAGTGTGCGCGCTCACACTTGGCAGTGAAGCCGCACACTACACTCCCTAAAAAAATTGGTTTTAAGTGCGCACATGGCCACCGCAAGTGTTTGGTGTTGCTGATGCGTCACTTGTCTGTGCCGTGGTAAGTGTGCGCCTCTGCAGCACACATCGGTCAGGTGATGGCTGCACACTACACTCCCCATAAAAGAATTTGGTTAATAAGTGCGCACGCCACCGAGATGTGTGTTTGTTCTTATCGTCCCTATTGCTGAGCGGTAAGTGTTCTGGGGTGCTCACACTTGGCAGTGAAGCCGCACACTACACTCCACATGAAAAAAACCTTGGATAAACCGAATAAGTATCGAGTGACCAAGTCCATATCCAAATTCCTTGCTGCCGTTTTGGGCATAGAAGACTTGGATTGGATGGCGCTGCATTGTCTGTGCGACGCTAGAATGTCTTGCCACGATATGCGTACTGCAAGAACCGTCGGCTCTGAGCATCCAAATGTTATTTGTCATGCTATCAGCCTCACACAAGTGTTGTTGGTTTGTGAAAGCGTCTACTCTGCGGTATGTGGCCTTCTCAACTTGGCATGAAGCCCACCCTACAACATCCTTGAATTGTTTTAAGTGCGCACAGCACCGAGTGGTGTTGGTGTTGCTGTATGCGTCACTTGCTGGCGGGTAAGTGTGGCGCTCACACTGGCAGTGAAGCCGCACACTACACTCCCTAAAAAAATTGTTTTAAGTGCGCACAGCCACCGAATGTGGTTTGTGTTGCTGTATGCGTCACTTGCTGGCGGGTAAGTGTGGCGCTCACACTTGGCAGGAAGCCGCACACTACACTCCCTAAAAAATTGGTTTTAAGTGCGCACAGCCACCGAGATGGGTTTTGGTGTTGCTGTATGCGTCACTTGCTGGCGGGGTAAGTGTGCGCGCTCACACTTGGCAGTGAAGCCGCACACTACACTCCCTAAAAAAATTGGTTTTAAAGTGCGCCAGCCACCGAATGTGTTTGTGTGCGATGCGTCTTTGCGGGGGTAGTGTGGCGCTCACACTTGGCAGTGACCCACACTACACTCCTAAAAAATTGGTTTAGTGCGCACAGCCACCGAATGTGTTTGGGTTGCTGTATGCGTCACTTGCTGGCGGGGTAAGTGTCGCGCTCACACTTGGCAGTGAAGCCGCACACTACACTCCCTAAAAAAATTGGTTTTAAGTGCGCACAGCCACCGAAATTGGTTTGTGTTGCTGTATGCGTCACTTGCTGGCGGGGTAAGTGTGAGCGCTCACACTTGGCAGTGAAGCCGCACACTACACTCCCTAAAAAAATTGGTTTTAAGTGCGCACAGCCACCGAGATGTGGTTTGGTGTTGCTGATGCGTCACTTGCTGCGGGGTAAGTGTGCGCGCTCACACTTGCAGTGAAGCCGCACACTACACTCCCTAAAAAAATTGGTTTTAAGTGCGCACAGCCACCGAGATGTGGTTTGGTGTGCTGTATGCGTCATTGCTGGTGGGTAAGTGTGGCGCTCACACTTGGCATGAAGCCGCACACTACACTCCCTAAAAAAATTGGTTTTAATGCGCACAGCCACCGAGATGTGTTTGGTGTTGCTGTATGCGTCACTTGCTGGCGGGTAAGTGTGCGCGCTCACACTTGGCAGTGAAGCCGCACACTACACTCCCTAAAAAAATTGGTTTTAAGTGCGCACAGCCACCGAGATGTGGTTTGTGTTGCTGTATGCGTCACTTGCTGGCGGGGTAATGTGCGCGCTCACACTTGGCAGTGAAGCCGCACACTACACTCCCTAAAAAATTGGTTTTAAGTGCGCACAGCCACCGAGATGTGGTTTGGTGTGCTGTATGCGTCACTTGCTGGCGGGGTAAGTGTGCGCGCTCACACTTGCGTGAAGCCGCACACTACACTCCTAAAAATTGGTTTTAAGTGCGCACAGCCACCGAGATGTGGTTTGGTGTTGCTGTATGCGTCACTTGCTGGCGGGTAAGTGTGCGCGCTCACACTTGGCAGTGAAGCCGCACACTACACTCCCTAAAAAAATTGGTTTTAAGTGCGCACAGCCACCGAGATGTGGTTTGGTGTTGCTGTATGCGTCACTTGCTGGCGGGGTAAGTGTGGCGCTCACACTTGGCAGTGAAGCCGCACACTACACTCCCTAAAAAAATTGGTTTTAAGTGCGCACAGCCACCGAGAGTGGTTTGGTGTTGCTGAATGCGTCACTTGCTGGCGGGGTAAGTGTGCGCGCTCACACTTGGCAGTGAAGCCGCACACTACACTCCCTAAAAAAATTGGTTTTAAGTGCGCACAGCCACCGAATGTGGTTTGGTGTTGCTGTATGCGTCACTTGCTGCGGGGTAAGTGTGCGCGCTCACACTTGGCAGTGAAGCCGCACACTACACTCCCTAAAAAAATTGTTTTAAGTGCGCACAGCCACCGAGATGTGTTTGGTGTTGCTGTATGCGTCACTTGCTGCGGGTAAGTGTGCCGCTCACACTTGGCAGGAAGCCGCACACTACACTCCTAAAAAAATTGGTTTTAAGTGCGCACAGCCACCGAGATGTGGTTTGGTGTTGCTGTATGCGCACTTGCTGGCGGGGTAAGTGTGGCGCTCACACTTGGCAGTGAAGCCGCACACTACACTCCCTAAAAAAATTGGTTTTAAGTGCGCACAGCCACCGAGATGTGGTTTGGTGTTGCTGATGCGTCACTTGCTGGCGGGTAAGTGTGCGCGCTCACACTTGGCAGTGAAGCCACACACTACACTCCCTAAAAAAATTGGTTTTAAGTGCGCACAGCCACCGAAATGTGGTTTGGTGTTGCTGTATGCGTCACTTGCTGGCGGGGTAAGTGTGCGCGCTCACACTTGGCAGTGAAGCCGCACACTACACTCCCTAAAAAAATTGGTTTTAAGTGCGCACAGCCACCGAGATGTGGTTTGGTGTTGCTGTATGCGTCACTTGCTGGCGGGTAAGTGTGCGCGCTCACACTTGGCAGTGAAGCCGCACACTACACTCCCTAAAAAAATTGGTTTTAAGTGCGCACAGCACCGAGATGTGGTTTGGTGTTGCTGAATGCGTCACTTGCTGGCGGGGTAAGTGTGCGCGCTCACACTTGGCAGTGAAGCCGCACACTACACTCCCTAAAAAAATTGGTTTTAAGTGCGCACAGCCACCGAGATGTGGTTTGGTGTTGCTGTATGCGTCACTTGCTGGCGGGGTAAGTGTGCGCGCTCACACTTGGCAGTGAAGCCGCACACTACACTCCCTAAAAAAATTGGTTTTAAGTGCGCACAGCCACCGAGATGTGGTTTGGTGTTGCTGAATGCGTCACTTGCTGGCGGGGTAAGTGTGCGCGCTCACACTTGGCAGTGAAGCCGCACACTACACTCCCTAAAAAAATTGGTTTTAAGTGCGCACAGCCACCGAGATGTGGTTTGGTGTTGCTGTATGCGTCACTTGCTGGCGGGGTAACTGTGCGCTCTCACACTTGGCAGTGAAGCCGCACACTACACTCCCTAAGGTGTTGTACGTGCTAGCAGCAACGCACTGGTCTGCCACAGAAAAAATAACGCTTTATGGCTTATTAGGAACAAAAATCGATCTGGTGCAAAAACAAAAAGGAAACAGCACCTCAGCTAAGCCTCTGACTGCAGCTGTTAGCAAAGCTGAGTGAGTAAGCTAAGCTATGAGGTCCGTCCTGTGTGCACTCTAAGGCTTCTCCTTCCTTCCCTCCCTGCCTGCCTGCCTGCCTGCCTACACAGCACTACTCTGTCCTCCTCCTAGCTCTCAGAAGAGCTTTTTGGGTTAATATAAGGAATCTTCCCTACACTGACAATCCCTGATCTGCTCCAGCATATATCTCTCTCTCCCTATACTAGGTCAGATCGTCTCAGGAATGTGGCCAAAATGGCGGGGACAAGCCTTATATACTGCCTTGCCTGTCATACATGACATAGGCATCACGATGGACAGCAGCCAATCATAGTCCTGACACAACCAACTTTGCTATGCCATTACTGACTATGATTGGCTATCTTCACAAGTTTTCTGACCTAACACGCACGCTGTGCTGACTCGGAACATAACAGATTCTGTATTCGAGAGTCCGACTCCCGAATACAGTATACAGGACTCGGAATCGTAGACTCGTAGGACTCGGAATCGTAGACTCGCTCAGACTCGCTGCTGACAGCGGGTATCTGTGAAGAGTCAAGCTTATTGCCATTGAATTCCATTGGACTCGTCACTGTGTGAGTCCAAGCTGGGAGATTCGCCGAGTAACAAGTCCTGCGAGTACCTTCAGAATCGCCGAGTCCCGAGTCCTAGCGAGTAGACTCGCCCATCCCTAGTGGCACCCTCCTTCAGTTAGACTGTCTTTGGTATCAAATACACCAGATTGGGTCAGACTATGTGTGCTTCTAAGAGCAAGGGTAAGACCCCCAGGGCTCCAAAATTGTATGCAACTTGTACAGTGTGCAAGGTCATATTGCCTGAGCAGAGTGTCAATCCCCACTGCCCTGCCTGTGTGCAGAATGGGTCCCTGGATATCCTCGGAACCCTGTCCCAGGTGGATGCCCCTACCCCCGCTGGGGATCAGACGGCCTTACCCCTGGTCTTACCACCGGCTCCTCAGTGGACTGACGTCATATCACAATCGTTGTCCGATTCAGTGGCCCTGGCAGTGTCGCGAGCTATGTCACAATCTGTAGCCACCATGACTAGGTCTATCATTCAGGCCATTAACCAGGACCCTGATCAGGAAATGTACGGATCCTCTTCGGTCCCGGGTCCTTCTCTTCCAGCGAGGCGTGACAAGGCCACTCCGTCCCTCGGAGGCCCCAGACCCAAGAAACGCCGCCGAGACCCATCTCCCTCCTCGTCCAGATCCCAGTCGAGGGAGCCTCTGGAGGAGGGTGAGGAAGAGGACTCTTCTGCCTCTGCCTCTGAGTCAGAATGGATGGCCTCTGAATCTATCCCTGAAGGGGACACTTTGGTTGACAATATTGTCTCCATTATCGATAGCATCCTGGACCTGCCTGCTCCTGACACACAGTCTGAGCAGCGAACCAAGGTCTCCCTCAGGGATCCTAAGAAACCTGCCAGCATCTTCTCTGATCATCCTGACTTTACGGACACGGTGCAGAAGCCCAAGTCATGCCCGGCAAAACGCTTCTTACCGAAATCCACGGATCCCAAGTATACTTTTGCCCCAGCAGTACTATCGAGCTGGTCTCAACCCCCTAAGGTTGACCCGGCCGTAGCCAGATTGGCTACCAGAACCACGATTTCCATTGCCGACAGCTCCTCTTTGAAGGACTCGGCAGACTGTCAGATTGAACTTCTAACCAAGTCAATCTATGACGCAATTGGCGCTGCGTTCCCTCCCGCCTTTGCAACTGCCTGGTCCCTTAAGGCCCTTTCTGCATTTGCGGACGCAGTTCACTCCATGACCTGCGATGAAGTTCCTGAGGCGTCTCCCCTCCTTGAACAAATGGCCATGGTATCAAAGTATTGTCCAAACGCTGTGCTTGACTCAGCCAGGCGTTTAGCAGTGGCAGCCACCAATTCCCTCGCCATTCAGAGAATCCTCTGGCTCCGGGACTGGAAAGGTGACGCTTCTTCCAAGAAGCACCTCACAGGGATCCCCTGTACCGGGGATCGTCTCTTTGGTGAACGTCTGGACGAACTTATCAAGGACACAACAGGAGGCAAAAAGTACACTCCTGCCCCAACAAAAAGGAAAAAAACCTGCGCAGCAGAAACCTGCCAGGTTTCGTTCCTTTCGTCCATTTCGTTCCCCTGGCTGGTTCTCCAGACAGCCCTCCTCTACCAACAGGACATTTCGTTCTGACAAGTCCCAGCCCTCCCAAGGCCAGGGTGCCGCCTGGCGTTCTCGCCAGCAAAAGTCTTCTGGTCAGAAGCCGTCCAAGACAGCCTCTGCATGACTCGCCCGGATCCAGCTCCACACCCCTGGTCGGGGGCAGATTGTCCCAGTTCCGGGACATTTGGCATTCCGACATCCTAGACCAATGGGTGCGAGATATTGTCACTCACGGCTACTTCATAGAACTAAATTCAGTCCCTCCAAGCCATTTTTTCATGACATCACCCCCTCCCGCCAAGGCCCACACCTTTCATCAAGCGCTGGAGTCCCTAAAGCGGGAAGGAGTCATCGTCCCAGTTCCCGAAAGGGAACGGTTTCAGTGATTTTACTCAAATCTCTTGATTGTGCCCAAAAAGGACGGGTCCGTTCGCCCCGTTCTGGACCTAAAGCTCCTCAACAAGCACGTCAAAGTGAGACATTTTCGTATGGAATCACTGCGCTCAGTGATAGCCTCGATGTCTCAAGGGAAATTCTTAGCATCCATAGACATCAAGGATGCATACCTGCACATCCCCATCGCCCCAGCTTACCAAAGGGTCCTGCGGTTTGCGATTGGGGACGACCATTTCCAATTTGTGGCCCTCCCCTTCGGCTTGGCCACTGCCCCACGAGTATTCACCACAGTGATGGCCTCAGTGGTCTCCATACTTCACTCTCAGGGGCTGTTGGTCATCCCTTATCTGGACGACCTCCTTGTCAAGGCACCCTCGCATCAGGATTGCCTGCAGGCTGTTTCCACTACTCTGTCGACTCTCAGGAAGTTTGGCTGCATCGTCAACCTTCCGAAGTCGGTTCTCGTACCCACCCAGAGTCTCGTGTATCTGGGGATGCAATTCGACACTCGAGCAGCTCTAGTGCGACTGCCTCACGAGAAGATCATCTCACTCCAAGCGGGAGTACGCTCCATCCTCCCACCTCGCTCGTACTCCATCAGGCGCCTGATGCAGATCCTAGGAAAGATGGTGGCCTCAATGGAAGCAGTCCCATTCGCACAACTCCATCTGCGTCCTCTTCAGCTGGAGATCCTTCGAGTCTGGGACAAAAATCCAAGGACCTTGGATCACAAGATCTCCCTGTCCCCCGAAACGAGGGAATCTCTCCAGTGGTGGCTGGCATACCCATCCCTGTCTCAGGGTCGATCCCTTATCCCACCGTCATGGTCAGTGGTCACCACGGACGCCAGCCTCGCTGGCTGGGGAGAGGTGTTCTTTCACCACAGGGCTCAGGGTACATGGTCTCCGGTGGAGCCCTCCCTTCCCATCAACATTCTGGAAATCAGGGCGGCTTATCTGGCGCTTTTGGCGTTTTAGTCCCTCCTGAGCGGCCGCTAGGTGAGGATCCAATAAGACAACGCGACGGCCGTCGCTTACATCAATCATCAGGGAGGCACTCACAGCACCCTGGCGATGCTGGAGGTCCACAAGATACTATCCTGGGCAGAGGCCACAGGATCTTCCATCTCCGTGGTCCACATTCTGGGTGTGGACAACTGGGAAGCGGACTATCTCAGCCGTCAAGGCATGGACTCGGGCGAATGGTCTCTGAACCCGGAAGTATTCCAAGCCATTTGCAGGCGGTGGGGGACTCCGGATGTCGACTTGATGGCGTCATTCCTCAACAACAAGGTTCCGGCATTTATAGCCAGGGCCCACGACCACAGGGCTCTGGCAGCGGACGCACTGGTCCAGGATTGGTCTCAGTTTCACCCACCCCTTGCCCTGTTACCTCGGGTGCTCCGCAAGATACGGGCGGAATGTCACCGTGTGATTCTAATCCCACCCAATTGGCCCAGGAGAGCCTGGTTCCCGGATCTGCTCCAACTCGCCGACGGCAAACCTTGGAGACTTCCAGATCGTCCAGATCTTCTCTCTCAGGGTCCATTCTTCCGCCACAATTCTGCGGCACTCAGGTTGACTGTTTGGCCCTTGAATCCTGGGTCCTGACACAATCGGGTCTTCCCCGGGAAGTTCAGGACACCATGAAACAGGCTCGTAAGCCTGCCTCGCTGAAAATTTATCACCGGACGTGGAGAATTTTTCTCTCCAGGTGTTCTGCTAAAGGCCACTCCCCGTGGCCCTTCTCCTTGCCTACATTACTCTTGTTTCTTCAGTCGGGTCTAGACACTGGTCTTTCCTTAAGCTCTCTGAAAGGACAGATCTCAGCTCTTTCTGTCCTTTATTCCAAGAGTCTGGCTAGGCTCCCACAGGTTTGCACATTTATGCAAGGGGTGGCCCACATTATCCCACCCTACAAGCGTCCTCTAGAACCGTGGGATCTCAATTTGGTTCTCTCGGCTCTCCAGAAGCCTCCATTTGAACCATTAACGGATATTCCCTTGTCCACCCTTTCGCAAAAGGTGGCATTTTTGGTGGCTATCACCTCGCTTCGGCGGGTGTCAGATTTGGCGGCGTTGTCATGCAAGCCTCCCTTCTTGGTGGTACATCAGGACAAGGTTCCTTCCTTTCTCCCAAAGGTGGTCTCACCTTTCCACCTCAACCAGGACATTTCTCTTCCTTCCTTTTGTCCAAACCCGGTTCTCAGGTTTGAAAAGGCCCTCCACAATTTGGACTTGGTCAGGGCTCTGAGAGTGTATTTGTCTCGCACAGCTCCTCTGCGTCAGACTGACTCTCTCTTTGTTCTCACGGCCGGACGCGGTAAGGGCTCTTCCGCCTCTAAGGCCACGATTGCCCGTTGGATCAGGACAGCCATATTAGAGGCCTATTCGGCCTCGCACACGTCGCCCCCGACGGGACTCAAGGCGCATTCCACCAGGGCCGTGGGCACTTCTTGGGCTTTGCGGCACCAAGCCTCAGCCCAACAGGTGTGTCAGGCCACCACTTAGTCAAGCCTACACACATTTTCCAAACATTACCAGGTACATGTTCATGCCTCAGCGGATGCACGTCTGGGCAGACGCGTTCTCCAGGCGGCTGTTGCCCACCTGTAAATGTCTGAGTTGCCTTTCAGGGTGCAGTGGTTTTTTCCCACCCAGGGACTGCTTTTGGACTTCCCGATGTCAGGGTCTCCCAGATTTTGGACGACAAGGAAAAAGAGAAGTTTGTTTACTTACCGTAAATTCTTTTTCCTTTAGTCCTTAAATCTGGGAGACCCAGCACCCACCCCTTTGCCCTACGGGCGTACCTGCGTCTCTTGTACAGCACATGGTTCTCACTGTTGGCCATTGTTCTGGCCTTATACTTTTCCTGTTCGGCCTGGTTGGCCTGGATTTGTTTTACAGTGCACTGTTTTCCTCCTACTGCTTATATACCAAACTGACAGTATTCCTGCAGGGGGTGTATATGCTGCAGAGGAGAAGGAGGAGAAAACTCTCCTATAATTGGTGTGACCTCCAGGGGGCAGCATATAACACCCGATGTCAGGGTCTCCCAGATTTAAGGACTAAAGGAAAAAGGGTCTCTGACTTTGGTTGTGTCCGTTTTGGACCACCAATGCTGGAAGACCGAACCCTCCCAATTGGTTGAGAATTTCCATCATCGTCCGGTTGTTAGACCTCTACTCCCACGATGCCCCCTGTGTTTGGGATTTATTGTCCCTCATATGGTGGATAATCGTGTGTGTGTGGGTTCTGGTTGCGTATATGGGGATTTGCGGGCCACTTCTGGTTATGCTGTGCCCTTCAACTGTTCTCATAATCCTTGATTGACCACCTTCTCTCTAAAATAATTCCCCCACATCATATCTCCCTGGAGTAGGGAGACAATTCTATATCTTTATCCCTGAATTTCTGGATATGTTCCCCAGTTTTTCGTATTCCTCCATATCTTACTGATCCTGCGATATGAAGGAAAAAGGAAAAAGAAATATTCTTCCAATTGTTGTGACCTCTTGTAACCACCCGGGGGTCTGCCGCCCGTGCCCCGCGGCCTGCTGCCTCCACTCTCCCGACTCCTACTGCTCCTGTCCGGTGTCAGGGATCCCGGGTGTCGTCCGTCCGCCGACGGCTCTGGGGCGCTGGCAACCGCCGCCTACTGGTCGGTCGGGTTGCGGCTTCCAGGGCTCCTTCTTCCTTGCCGTATGCTCCTCGGGTGCGCGCGCTCTTTCCCAGCCGCAGGGTTCCAGCGCCCTCTGCTTGAGTAGCGCTGCTCACCTCCTCACTTCCGGGGCTACTGCTTGACCTCATGTAAATCCATCTCCGAATCAGTAACTGCCGGAGAACAGCAGGGATCAAGCGCCTCCCCTCAGCCAATCACCAAGCCTCTCTGTCCTGCCAATCAGGAGTACCCTGCTGTAATATAACCTTCCTGTTTCCTGTCAGTCTTTGCAAGGGCAATTTCTATCTAGTGAAGTTGCTATTCCTGGTCTGGTCAGGTTGTTCCTTGTTAGCATAATTTCTGATATCTGTTTGTTACTTCCTACAGATCTCTTCCCTGCCGGCTCCTCGCTGACTTCAGTGTTCTTGGCCTGCTTCCCCGACCTCTTCCCTGCTGAATCGCTGTCTCCAGCCCTGCTCCGGATTCCTTGTGTTCCCGGTTCCCCGTACCCAAACTTATACCCTGTTGCTTTGCTTTTTACCACGTCGCCTTGGGTCGGTTTAACACTCGTGTCCGCTTCATTGGCCCTCCCGAGGTTGGTACCGGCGGTATCCCTGTATAGGGGTTAAGCGCTCCGGGGCCTCCTTCGGTGGTGTTCCGATGCTGCGACCTTGTGGTCCGCCCCTGGGGCGTGGGTTCTTGTTATGTTATTGGAATCAATAAACCTTTTGACTCTACTGTTCTAGTCCACCTCTCTATCATCCAGGTATCAGCATCCGCAACTACGCGGTCCAGTGGGTTCACGCGTGGTGTCCGTCAGTAGGACGTGACAGCTCTCTCAACTAATATTAAACACCACTGATGGGATCTCCTTCCCCATGGGTTATTTCACTTTGCACCTTACACTTTGTAATCATTCTTTGTTGTCCCTTGTATATATTTACTTTCTTTATCCCAACCTAATATGGAGAACCTCTGCTTATTTCCCTTAAGAAACTCTTAACTGTTATAGTTATAACTTAATGTTGTTTCTCTGATGGGGATTTGGGCTTAGGTACATCTCTAACATCTGTTGTATGTCTATTGGGCTCCCCTACCACCTTAAAACATGACATATTGTTTTGTCTGATTAATAGAACTCTTGGACCTCCGGGCATGCGCGCTACGCTCATAGAGCATGCGCATCCGCACATGTCGCTCTTGAGTGAGCGGCCATTTTCCCGGAGTCCGTCCTGCGCATTAGCGTGTTCGCGCATGCCCACACTGGATGTGGGAGGGACGGACTGGCCACCCGATCTCCTCCCGCATCCAGCTGGTAATGGGAGCCATAATCAGAGGCTGGTGCCTCATAAATAGACTGACATGACATGGAGGATCACTTTCGCCGGACGAAGCTGCCAGGCGCAGGCAGCGATACGCGTGGGGAGCGCCCTACCTCACACCCCTATGCTTTGAAACTGGTAAACTGGTTACTTGAATTAGTTAACCACCCCTAGACTTGGTTATAGGATCCTCTATGTACAGATCTTAATCTGTGTAGTTTACTCCCTTATAGGGTTAATATGTGCATATTACCTGGTTATGCTAACCCCCTCTATATGCTGCTATACCTTTCATGCTAAACCTCTTTTCATGCTGCTAAAACCTCTTATTATGGTGCAAATATTGGTTTTCTGCATGACATGTATTATTGGGGATGATTTGATTGCACTTTTTTTGTGAGGTTCCCTCTTTAGCCTAATTGTATAGGGGATGTGTTAAACTTGATAACTATACCCGTATCATACATAAGGTTACTTTTTTGTGCAAAAATTCTCTCTGAATTTGTATACATACACTTGTATGGTGTTATATGAACATGTATTATGGATTATCTTTGTTTTATTATGCTGTACTAAGTGCAGGGGGTTAACCCCCCTTTATAATTTGCACATTTGCACAATTTTTTAAATCTTTGTATAATTTCACTCTCAGGATTTGATGAACTTAATATCATTGTAACCAGGGTAGGCAATGGGTGTTGAGGTTTCATATGATGACCCTTTCATATAGCTGTATAAGGCTGCTTTCACATCAGCGTTTTTTTGAAATCGCGGCAGATACGGTGAAAAAAACGCATCTGCCGCGATTACCGCATTACCGCATACCGGTCAGCCGCGTTTTTTTCACGGCCGCACCTGCCGCAAGTGCCAAAACCGCACTTGCTGCACCTGCCGCAAGCCCGCATATACATTGTATGGGGTTTGCCGCAACTGTGTCGCAACTGTGCCGCAAGTGCAGCCGGTATGCGGTAATCGCGGCAGATGCTTTTTTTTCACCGCATCTGACGCGATTTAAAAAAAACGCTGATGTGAAAGTACCCTTAAGCGGTTTTAAATGGTTTTACTCCTGTGTGTTCTTTTTCATGTGTTGGTTTTTTGATAAATAAATAAAACTGTTTATATTGATATACTGATTTTTGAGGTAGTATCGCTATTTTTGGACCCTCTGTCTGCTTACTGGCACCGCTATTCTGATTGGTCGCCGCGTTCAGCGCGCCGACCAATCAGAATAGCGGCGCGCGCTATGCCGCCATATTTGAAATACACTGAGTACAGTGTATTTGAAGTATGGCGCCATACAGCGCGCCGCTATTCTGATTGGTTGGCGCGCTGAACGCGGCGACCAATCAGAATAGCGGCGTGCTGTTTGGCGCCATAATTCAAATACACTGACTAAAGTGTATTTCAAATATGGCGGCATTGCGCGCGCTGCTATTCTGATTGGTCACCGCGTTCAGCGCGCCGACCAATCAGAATAGCGGTGCGCGCTGCACCCACCGCTCGGGGGTCTGGTGGCGGGATAGCGGCCCGCGGTGGTCGCTTCCGCGCCCACCGCTCAACGGTCTGGTGGGCGCTGCCGCACCGCCGCTCGCTGCCATCTTGGTTCACCCTGAGCGGGTATAGTGTTGAAGCCACTTCCGTCGTGTGGCGTCATTTTTGTCCCTTGAAGACGGAAGTGGCTTCGGCTTTTATATATATGATAATAATGAGGATCTTAGTCATTTCAATTTGAACCAAATCCTTGCTTAAAAAACTAGAAAATCAATTTATTATTTACATATATGATATGAATAATTATCCTTATTATATAAGCATGATTTTGTTTAAAGAACCACATAAGCATTTTTTTTTCAGTGCTGACGTGAGCTTTAAATTTAAGCTTCCTACCCACTGTCCTTCAAACTTTTTAAGCGTCGCTCTGGTCCGGCTGTGTCATTTTGTGACTTCAACTTCTGACTGTCCGTAAGTCAGAAGTTACATTACAAGTTCTCAATACAAATCTTTGAAAGCCAGAACGAGGCTCTCATAGAGTCATAGAAATCTGTGACATATGGCATGCTCAATTAAACACTGAAGCTGCTGTCAAGTCACAAATGCCAGAGCCCAACAGGAGAGATGGCGGTACAATATTAAGCTGCCAAAAAGTTAGTAAAATGGTGTCTTCATATCTGTGTTTATAAAATCTCCTAAACTCTCAGCCAGAAAATGTAGGAAGGTATCATGTTTTTTTTAATCGCTTAGCCTCCGTATGTCATGCAGCTTGCAGGTGCTATGCAAGTGTATGTTTTTTCTCAGCTGGCATCTGCATTTCATACCTAATGCTGTGCAAGTGTGCATTTTATTTTCACCTTGAAAAAAAGAACAATTGAATAGCACTTGCATGACATAGAGATGCTAGACAAGAAAACAATGTACATTAGCATAACATGTTTTTTTTAACTTGTGTTTTTTTAATAAATTTGTGAAAAAGCAGACTTTCTTTGCAAAAAAAAAAAATTTGGGTTGTCATAATTGTTATTATTAATAACTGGGTTAATAATGTCAGGTATCTGATAAACACCCAAACATTACTAACAACCAAGCTTGATGTCAGCTGCCATTACACAGTTGGCATCATCCCAAAATAACTTTACCCCATTTGGCAATTCATCATGGCAGTGAGAAGAGGATTTTGTGAATCTAATGGAGTTGTTAGTTCTGAAGCAGTTGTTTCCTACTTTTTTGAGGTTAGGGAGAGATAATAACCATGGCCATTCCACCCTGAGAATACCAGATCACAGTTGTCAGCTTCCCTTTAGTTAGTGTTCCAATTTGGTGGGGACCTTAGGTTTTTTTTTTAAAAAAATATTTATTTATAAATAAATAAAAAAATGAGCGAACACCTGAGTGTTCGAATTCAGTTTGGTTCATCAAATGCAGGGTGTTCGCCGAATTATTCGACGAGTAGTTCGCCGAACCTAACGAACCCCATTACAATCAATGGCAGGCAACATGAAACACAGAAAACACCTTCAAAGGTGTCCAAAAGCCGCCAAACACACACATAGATCATCTTACCAAAAAAAAAATTGTGTAGAACTTCACTGTATTTTTAATTGACAGACTAGGTAAAACTAGCTGAGGGCTGGTTTTCTCAACTGGGTGAGGGCATTATTGGGCCCCCACACTACAGAATAGCAGCCTGTGGCTGCACCAGAAATTGGCGCTTCTGTCTCATGGCTCAGTGATAATATCAGTGCATAAGCATCCCATTGCATCCAGTTCATTACCTTTTTTTGCTGGATCCGATTGTAAAAGACATGCAAATGGATATGTCATTTACAACAGGGTTCTGGGCATGCTGAGTCCAAAAACCCAGATCTAGAGTCCGGATCCAGTGAGATTTGAATGCCTCCAGATCCAGGCTCCATAGAGCCACATTCAAATTGAACCAGTAGTGAATCAGATCCAGTGATCATGGTTTTGAAACGGACACCATACTCACTACAAAATGCGATTTTTGTCTCAGGGAAAAAAAAAGTGAACACCTGGATCAGGGAGAACTGTACGCAACTGGATGCACTCACAAGTTCCTGTGGCCCTATTGAAAGTCAATGGGGCCAAAAACGGATGTGGGTGCATCCAGTTCCAACTTGATTCTAGCGGATAGTGTGAAACCAGCGTTAACTATCCACTAAACACCCAAGTCTTTTTCAGTGATAGTCTTACCCAGTATTTTACAATTTAGTACATACTTATTTTAACTAGTTCCTAAATTTGTTAACCTACAGTTGTCCAAAGAAAAACATTGGATTCAACCTCTAGATAGGTAGGTCCCAGAGGCTAGACATGAGAAATTTGAGACCAAATAAAAGAAAATACAAATCTGAACATTTGTGACATTCTAAAAAGATTTATTTTAGCACCATTAAACTGGTGGAGCTGAACAAATTTAAAGTACCAAGTAAAAAAATATATGAAAAAAAAATATATGATATGTTGCTATACGTAATAGTGGTCTATCCCATCTGTTCATACTATCTAGTAGATACAGAATACTAAAATAAATACACATACATAACAAACAAATTTAATTGTCTTTCAGTTACAGTAATAATCTAAATAAAGCTCTGCCAATAAAAGGGTGACATATACATGGACTGAACCTGGTAATCTACTTGTCAGACTCCTGGGATGTTCAGTAGGGGTTATATTGACAAAGAAAATGAAAGAATTAGTGTAACAAATATACTTTAGCTGGATGTGTATAACACAGATAAAATTGTTCTAAAACAGCAGAATATGGGTATAAAAACTCAAATAAATCATTGAAGCCACAGGCAGTCATGCAGCAAGCTGTTACTAGCAACCACATGCTTTCACATGTTTATTATGCAATGAAAATCTCCAATAGCACTGCTTGGTAGCAGGAATCACATTTGACTAAATTCCTTAATCATAATAACAGTATGCCATACAATATGAAAAGAACAGCAATTGTAAAAAAATAAGTACTGTGAGAGCGAGCAAGCATGCCTTGACAACAAAGCATATGAAAAAAAAAGCAGAAAGAGATCCTTATAGTTGATTATTATCACTGAGATTTAAAGAAACTAGGGGAGAATCATATTGCTCATCAAACTGCCTCTGGACCTTTTTTTTGCCAATAGGGACTGGAAGCAGCAAAATCAACAAATATTGGAAACTTTTACTTGTAATTATACAGAAAACAAAAACATGCAAAATAACTATAAAAGCAACCGAGACCAAAGAACAAATATTAACAATATAACCTAATAAATCCTGGAGCATATACCAATACAAAAAGAATTAAACATTCCATTAAATAATCAAATTGATGTGATTCCAATTTGAGTTGAATCTCCAAATCTTTGACTGGTTTATGTAGGCTCGGTAAGACTCCTTAGGCTTGGTAAGTGATGTCCAATTTCACTCAGTACACAATATGCAAATAGAGTCTGTGGAGCCTTGTTTCGGAGACTCAACACAGGACTAGCCAGATATCCCTCCAGGGAAGGACCTAGCCATGGGGTGGCTCTTTGAGGAGACCACCATAACCACCATATTAAGTGGTGCTTTGAAACAATATCCAGCTCTTTACGAGCTTAAAGATATGACAAGGGAATACCAAAGCTAGGTATCCATCCACAGACAGCTGTTTTGGGGTGTTGCCCCTCATCAGTGTGGAGGGGCAATGCACCTAGGAATACACTGTGTTGAGCGTTTTAGCCAGCTGCCCGCAGTCTTTTCTTGAACTGGTCTCCCTGGGATCAGTGATTGTTTTGTGTTGTTACTCAGTACAGAATGGAGCAATTGATGAATCAGTGTACTTTCTCTAAAGTTTTCATGGAGCCATTTTTGAACATAACAACGCTTGTCCACACGTTCTCTGGCCTTGTATATCCTTCAAACATATCTAGGAAGCTGTTGGTCGAAAACTGCACAGAGAGCTGCCAGCAGAAGATCTTGATGATTTGCCTGACAAGTCCATTTATTGTGATGAAATATACAGCTTTTATTAATCTCATTGATAGCATATCAATTACTGAAAGTTTGTGCATTTATGCATGTAGGGATGAGGGTCTATATGTAATAAATTGAGATATATAGAAAATGTTGTTCCAACTATTTCATAATTTGCATACCATTAACATGAATCTCAAACTTGTGACTTCCATAACTCCACAACTCTTCCATTTTGATGTTATAATTTCAATGTGGAGAAGTGTAGATATTTATATATATTTCTCAGCCCAAAGAGTATACCGGTAAACAATAATATTTAAATCAAGATCTCACTGAACACAAGGACAATTACTTAACAAAAAATTGACAATCTGAAATTCATAGAATTTTTTTTCACCCATAACTAGGAATGAGCGGACTCTTGGATATTCAGATTGCTGGGTTCAGACGAACTCCATTTAAAAGTTTAGGTCGATACCCAAACTTGACCGTAAACCTCGAACTATATAGAAGTCAATGGGGACTTTTGTGCTGTAAAATGTCTGTAAAATGGTCGTAGTAAGGGCTAAGAGCTGTAAAAATGCAGCAAAATGTGGGTAAGAACAAATGTGGATAGGCAAATAACTGAGAGGTTCTGTTACCATAGCAATCATTCTAAACAGTAAGTAAATGATAGTAAAAAGCTATCTGCAAATATGTTTATTTAAAAAAAAATATTGTTAGAAAATTAGCTCAGAAAGTTACCCTTTCTTAAAATTCTTATAGTATCCCATGGTAATGGCCACTATTCCTTTACATAGTGGTAAAGACTGTGCACTAATGTTCTTGCTAAGTGGAGAAATTGGGGGCATAGGGATGCATTATAGGGATTCTTTGCCACCATTGTCTAATTAGTGCTGGTGTAATCTGTGGGATCCACATGTACAATATAGTGATAAAGAAGCCAAAAAACTGAAAGGAGAATGACAGTGCATGATCAGCCACCACTCCACTCACTTGTATGGAAGAGCTGAAGATAACAAAGTTCTGCTTGGCTGTCTTCTGGAAAGTGCAACATCAAGGTAGCAGCCAAACCTTTTGCCTAGTACCATTTTGTTTGACAAATCCCCTGTGGTACAGTAGTGCTTGTGTCAATATCTACACCAATTCTGTGTGGAAAATCATTTAATGCCACATCTGGAATGTGTAACATCCAGGCAGAAACTTCAGTTTTTGCCTAAAACAATTTTTTAGCAAATCTTCTGGGGTACATTGGTGCTTGTGTTAATATCTGCACCAATTCTGCGCTGAAAACAATTTAGTGCCACTACTGGCAAGTAAAACATCCAGGCAGCAATCCCATTTTGACCTAGTACCATTTTTGGCAAATCTCCTGTGGTACAGTTTTGCTTGAGTTAACATCTGCACCAATTCTTTGCTGAAAACTATATAGTGCCACATCTCGCAAGTGCAACATCCAGGCAGTTACCACACTTTTTGCCTATTGCCATTATTTGACAAATCCCCTGTGGTACAGTGGATCTTGTGTCAGCATCTGCACCATGTCTCTATAGAAACCCATTTAGTGCCACATCAGGCAAGTGCAAAATCTAGGTAGCAACCACACTATTTGCCTAGTACCACTTTTTGTCAAATCCCTTGTGGTGCAGTGGTGATTGTCTTAACATCTTCACCAATTCTGTGCTGAAAACCATTTAGTTCTTAGAACAACTGACTTGCAAATCTGTTACCATCAAATATGAGTGGTAAAAGCCGTCGTCATGGTTGAAAGGGGAATAGGCGTGATGGTAGGGGAAAAACGCATGGTGTTCCTGGAGTAGGTGGTAAAGTAGTCAAAGGTTTTGCTCAATAAATACTGGCTTCTAGGCAAAGAAAAATGTCATCTTTTAGTGGACAGTCTGGTATCAACACTTTCTTAAGCAGCAACATATCACTATGACTTGTAGAGGCGCAGAAAGATCAAGTGCTACAATGGATATCAAGCACTTTATCTAGTGGCCTCTCCTCTACATCAACTTTAACAGCACACAAAATGCAGTCCTCACAGGTGTCACCCCAATCACATGTGTTTTATCATGTTTCACAAGTCTGCAGCCACCCTACTGACTGTGGGTCAACACAGATGGCTGAGTCTGCACAGCTGTTCATGCATACTATAGATTGGGAATCAGAAGTTTGCTCCAAGTCAAGAGGAGGAAGCGATCTGCACCAATAAACAAAATCTTTGTGAGTCAGATCCAGGGCCAGATGAAGAAGGGTCTGAGCCAAATGTAGACCCTCATTACCAAGCTTTAACCCTTATAGTTGGTGACAATGAGGCTGATGATGATAACACTCAGATACCTGAGGCAGATGCTTACATGGCAGGAAGAGGGTGGCTTTGAGGGTGAGGTTTGTGAAAATATAGAGGGTGGTGATGAGTTTATAGATTCCACTTACTGTCAACCCACAGGCAATGCACAGGCATTCAGTTGATGATCTTAGCAGAGGAGGTGGAAGATGAGGGTGATGAAGCTGATGAAGTTAGGTTGCGGCTTCTTTGATAGAGGTGGAGTGCTGCAAGAACATCCACAACAGTGTCCTCAGCCACAATTCTGCCTCTGTGCAGAAGCCGAGGCAGCAATGCAGTTTGCAAACAGGACTCTTCTGATGAAGTCACCCCAGTGATGGAACGCGTGGGGTGTGTAGGTGTCCCCCTGCTGCTACTCCTCAATCCTACCATAACCTGATAATATCTCTTTATAACACCTGAGGCCAAAATCTTCCCTGATATGAACTGTTGTGTATAGTATTGTTTCCTTGTTGTTGGGCCGCATTTGTCCTCCTCCATGGGTTCTTAAGACACAATACATTCTGCAGAAAACTGAGCAAGATTTTGTATGACAAGTAGGAGCTTGATGAATTTGATTTATTGAACAATCTTGTATGATTAAGCAATCCTTTTTTGTCATGTAGGACTGCATTATACTGTTGTTTGCTGCACTGGTGATCATCCCTGACCCAGTATACCTCAGGTAATTGGGTTCATTTGACCACACTGTGCATAAAATTGATCAAATATTTGTATGACAAGTAAGAGCTTGATGAATCTGATTTATTGTATGATTAAGCAATCCTTTCAAGTCATGTATGACTGCATATATTGTTGTTTGTTGTGTGGTGCCCCTGCGTCCAGGAGGCCACAAAGGGAACTGCAGCCAGGCAGGTAGGACATTGATGCACAACAACACCCTCACAGCCCACACAACCCACGTGTCAGAAGGAGGTTACATCCAGCCCTGAGATTAGAACTCTATGAGATCGAGGGGTGGTGGATTCAGAGGAGTGGGTTGGGCACACCAGAGGTCAGGTGACTGACAGTATATAGTGAGGGGGAGGAGTGAAGGAAGTTAGTAGACCAGAGTGAGCCGAAATGTAAAGACCCAAGAGTAGGCCAAAGTAGGCTGAGAAGCAAAGACAGAAAGACAATCACACGTCCTGTGAGTGCAAGGCTAGGAGCGCAGAATCCGTACTGAGCCAGTGTGAGCCAGAGGGGAGAGAAAGCCCGTCCGACACTGATGCCACCAGGAGTGTGACAGAACAGAGAAGGGACGGTGTAACCCGGGCCCTAGACAGCAGCTAAAGCCACTGACTGCAGGCAGAGGGGTCCCTCCTATGATACTGAAAGGAACAGAAAGGAGAGAGCCTGGTAGAGCCTCGTGCTGAGGACTGCTGGAGGCTGGGCTGAGTAGAGTGTCGGCTCTAGAGGGGACCGCAGTTTACCCGGGATCCCCAGACACCGACGGGGGACCACAGCTTCATGTTAGGGTCCCTAACCCAAAGGACAGGCAGCTAAGTGACGCACTAGGACTCACAGAAGCTCGAGTCACCGCCATACTGTCCAGCGCACCACACACCACCCGTATAGACGGAGACCGTAAACAGCCCGGAAAGGACACTAAAGACTGTGTGAGGGGTCACAGAGAGAGAGAGGCCTGGCTGCAGGGAGCAAAGGGAACCTGGAGAGGGAGAAAGAACCCGTGTACTTGAACTGTGTACTGAGAGCTGTACCTAACTTTGTAAGAACTGCAAGCTACCTGTAAACTGTTGGAACAACAAAGAGTAAAGCCTTGGAAAACCCTGAATTGCCTCTCTTGTCTGCCTCTACCTGCACCCCATTCTCCCTCATACAGATCCAGCCTGTCAGCACCAGCCAGGAGGAGAGATCCCTGCAGCCTGCAAAGTAAGTGTCCTGGACAATTCCCTTAACTCTTACTGCCCCGGGGGATACAGTTCTTCCCACTGGAACTACACCATCTTCGCTGCCACTCCATCACCCCCGGAGGTTCTGCAGCAGTGGCGGCCCCCATCACTGGCCGGTTCAAGTGGGTGGCGTCACACGTGACATTTCACCTGTAAATATTTCCCTCATCCATTGTGTGGGCCCGGGACACGGACTGGACCAGGACCACCCGTGACTTCCCCAGCAGCAGACCGGTCCGGTACCGACTACCCCTGTCCCAGTGGGCTCCACAGTTGCACTGGTGATTTTCACTGAAAATTAGCCAGGTAAAATACACTAAAGATAAAAATGTGAGGTTTTAGTGGATATTTGGCGTAATACGTAAGCTCGTAACCCATGCCAAGGGCCCTCACACTTACGAGTCCTAACCATATGCCTGACCATATGTTTGTTTGATGGGCAAGCCACCAAACATTGAAAAAAATGGGCATGGGTTACGAGCTTACATATTTGGCCAAATATCCACTAAAACCTCACATTTTTATCTTTAGTGTGTATTGCATCTTTTTATCTTTTGCAGTATGTGGCTGAGCCCTCTGGGGGGTGTCGGTCATTTGTGATGCATATACAAGGTGCGGTGCAGCCCGCCTGATCTAATAGTTGGGCGTGACCAACAGGCTGTGCTCTCACACTTTGCTTCACTTAGACCTGTGTGGCTGATGTCCTGTTGGTAACCTTGTGTCCATGAATGCCACCAGGCTCCTCCTTGTCAGCATGGCTGGATGCAGGCGCTACAGCCGCCCCCATGCTTGGGTTGCAGGGGATTGAGCATCGGTGTTCTTACACTTGTGTTGCCTACCAGTGGAGCTGGCAGCCCTCTGCTAGGTGCAACGGATATTTTACCTGGCTAAATTTCGGTGAGTTTTTTTCTTTAAAGTGTTATGTCCTACTTCGATGATTTTTTGCACTGGTGATTTTCCCTGACCGAGTACATTACAGGTATTTAGGTACATCTGACCCTACTGTGGCTATATGCTCTCTTGAATCATTGCATGTATGTAGATAGTGTTACAGCCCAGATAACGAGTCTTTCTAATTTTGAGTAGCTGTAATATCCCGTGGGTACCCGTTTTATTCAGGCTGATAGCCTTTTTAAATGTTTTTATTGTTTGATGTCTTGTATGTTGTGGTTCTTTTTTCAAAATAAAGATTATGTATATACAATTTGCATTTTGGTGATCACTTCTCACAACATACATATTTCTCTTTTCCTCTCCTTGAATACAGCTCTGCAGTTTGCATGGCGGCTAAGCTTTGCCTAGCCTGGCCCTTTTCCCAAATCAAGAAGTATGACTCAACCTATGTTATCTGCAAAATATGTAAACAAAATCTGAGTAGCGGCAAAAAAAGTAATAAATTAAATACTTTATGCATGAACCGTCACATGGAAATGCAGCATAAGTTACAGTGGGAAACTCACCGTGCTAAAATGCAGCTTAGCAGGCCTGGCCAACCACCAGCCACCTCATCAAGCACATCTGTGGTTTCTTCATCCTCTGTGACTGGGGGACTGTTGTCACATAGACTTTTAGCTGCACAATGTCCACTTCTTTACTCGCAAGAGCCAAGTGTGACTCTTAGGCTGTCAGCTGTTTTGGAATTGGATATGCCTGCTGGTGTTGAGCACTGTCGGACATTGAGAGCACAAATTCTTCATGAAGGTAACATAACCTCTCAGCCTGCATCTCAATCAGAGTCCAGCAGTTTGTCTGGTACACCTTATACTACCCTGTCTCAGCACAGCAGCCAGCCATCGGTCCAGCAGATGTGGTCAAGAAGAAAGCTGTGTCTGTGCTCCATCAGCATGTCGCAGACAATATCACTGCTTACTTGAGAAACTTTGTATGTGAGAGGGTGCATTTCATCACAGACACCATGATGCGTAACCATGGCCAGCGATGTTACATGTCACTGACTGGGCACCGGGTGAATCTGGTGGCTGTGGGGGGGGAGGGTCTGCTGTACAAGTCTTGCCATCCCCATGGTCTGTGAGTAAAATGTCTGTATGTAGCAATTCCTCCACTGCTTCTGCTTCCTCCACCTCCTTGAGGGCCTCCACCTGCATGTAAAACATCTCTGGTAATGTGACACAAATTCCAGCTGTGCAGAAGGAATCCAGCACAGCTCCTTACAATGCTACCTGCAGAGCTTAATGCCATCAGGCTGTGCTCATGTTAAAATGCCTGGGAAATATGAGTCACACAGCTATGGAGTTGTGGTCAGCTTTTGAGACCGAGTTTCATCAATGGCTATCTCCATTGAATCTGCAGCCAGGGAAGGCTGTGTGCAACAATGCTGTAAACTTGGGTGTGGCCCTATGCCGGGTCAAGATGAAACATGTGCCTTGCATAGCTCACATCCTGAACCTCGTCGTCCAGCAATTTCTAACCCATTATCCTGGCCTAGATGCGTGCTGCAAAGGGCATGGTCACTGTGTGCTAACTTCCACCATTCGCAATCCGTGGCTCAACAACTGGCATTGCTACAGAAGTCTTTCGGCATGCCAGTTGACCACCTGATAGGCGATGTGCCATCACAATGGAATTCTACTCTGCACATGTTGCAGCGACTTTGGCAGTAGCAACAAGGCCTGGTGCACTATGTCAAGACGTATAGCCCAGGTCAACAGGTGGGGCAAATCACACTACTAGAGTGGTCAGAGATCTAGGATATCTGCACCCTTTTAACAGTTTTGAAATGGCATCTAAGATGTTTAGCACTGACGATGCCGTAATCAGCATGACTATTCCGGTCATCTACATGCTAGAGCACACATTGACTAGCAGGCAGAGTCAGGTCGTTGACCGAGAAGAAGAGGAGAAAAAAGAGGAGGAGACGTATGCAGAAGCAATAACAATATCTGAAAGGTCTGGACTGTCATCGGCACTTTGGTGGGTGGAATGGGAGGTTGGAGAAGATGGATCAACAAGAGCTCATGGCAGCAGCCTAACAGTTGATAAATGTGAAGAAGGCAAACAAGAAATGGAGGAGAAAGAGGCAACATTCACAGAAGGCTCAGCACATGAGGGAAATTTTGGTCATGTTTCTATTGTGCGAGGTTGGCGGGAGAGAGAGTAAGGCAGAATGTTACCCTGCTGCCAATAACACACCAAGGACTTGGGCCTCGTGAATGCGCCAGACATGAATGCCTTCTTGCTGCACTATCTGAAACATGCTCAGCGGATTGTTAGGATTCAAAGTATTGCCGAATACTGAGTAGCCACACTGTTAGATCCCCAGTACAAAAGTAAATTTGCCCAAATGATTCCCACCCTGGAAAGAGACACATGCATGCAGGAGTATCAAAAGAAGCTTTTAGACAATCTGAGGACTGATTTCCCCAGAACTATAGTGGCCAAAATATTGCAAATCGTGGATCTGTGCTTCCAACCTAGGGAACGTCCAGTCTTTAACACAGAAACATTACCAGCAGCAGTCTACCTGTTACCAGCAATTTCCAGTAGTCATTTGACCATTTTTTAGACTATCCTTTCCAGGAGTATCTACAGCTCAATATCGATGCCGTGACTGTGGAACTGGACCCTTGTGTATTATGGGCTTCAAAGCTAGAAAAGTAGCCTGGTCTCGCCAGTCATGCCTTGGATATTTTGTCATGCCCGGCAGCCAGGGTTCTGTTAGAAAGTGTCTTCAGTGCTGGTGGTGGTGGTGTTATTATGGATAAGCACATGCGGTTGTCCACAGAGAGTGTAAATCGCTTAACATTTATTAAGATGAACAAGTGTCAGAATGGGGAGACTAAGGTCTGGTGTACTTTTCAATGTTCTGCATGAAGCGCCACATTACAATATTGAAACTCTGGGGCAATTGTTGCAACTTTAGTGTGCCTAATTTTTTAAAAAGTGGGGACTCTTGTTAGGGTCTCTTTGCTGTGTGGTCCATTCCTTAAGCAGGGCTCTCTGAGCACAATACCTGCTCCTGACACTTGTGCACTTTTTCCTAAATTCTCAATCTTGAACTGCTGGGTCCAGACATCAAGCCTTTTTGCTATTATTGCCAATGCAAAATCTATAAGATGGATACGACTTTACTGTGGTCTGACACTAATTTTTGGAAAAGTGGGTACTCCTCTTTGGGTCTCCTTGCTGTGTGGTTCATGATTTGACAAGGGCTCTCGAAGTAGCATGCCTGTAGCTCATTCTCATTTTATTTCTCCTCCTCTTTTTACTTAATGTAGAAAACCACTGCCACTTGTGACTCATCTATCAATTCAAACTAAGTTTCATTCACCTCTGAAATTTAAGTGAATTTGACCAACCTCCTATTTTGAGCTTATTTTGAAGAGTGTGTTTGCTGGTGGCACTCATACACTCATGTTACACCATGAGACTATTTGTACTCTAGGTAAATGTTTGTACCTTTTCCCAGTGTCTGCCACTAATATGAGCAGGTTGGAAGCTTTTGTTTAAAATCTTTTTATTAAATGTTAACAACTATCATATCGCAATAAAATTACAAAATAGGTAACAAGCTGAATACAAATCTCTTGTGTACAAATCATACATAAATAACTCAATAATCATTAGAAACTATATACAATGACATGGATAATAGAATTTACATTACTTTCTTTATAACATAACACTGTACAATACTAAACAAATCAGGATATATACTATTCCCTTTCACACGGAGAGATTCAACATAGAAATGAAATTTTATAAATCTTTATTGATCAAATTTTATTTCATAGTAACATAGTAAAATAGTTTTTAAGCTTGAAGGAAGACTTTAAGTCCATCTAGTTCAACCCATAGCCTAACATGTTGATCCAGAGGAAGGCAAAAAAACCCCATGTGGCAACACTAAGCTCCACATTGGGGGAAAAAATTCCTTCCTGACTCCAGATACGGCAATCAGACTAGATCCCTGGATCAACGCCCTATCAAAGAATCTAGTATATATAACTGGTAATATTATAGTTTTCAAGAAAGGCATCCAGGCCCTTCTTAAATGTTAGTAGTGAGTCACTCATTACAACAGCATGTGGCAGAGAGTTCCATAGTCTCACTGCTCTTACAGTAAAGAATCCGCGTCTGTGATTATGATTAAACCTTCTTTCCTCCAGACGTAGAGGATGCCCCCTTGTCCCCGTCTCAGGCCTAAGAGTAAAGAGATCATTAGAAAGGTCTCTGTACTGCCCCCTCATATATTTATACATTATTATAAGATCACCCCTAAGCCTTCGTTTTTCCAAGCTAAATAACCCCAAGTTTAATAACCTGTCTTGGTATTGCAGACCCCTTAGTCTTCTAATGACTTTTGTCGCTCTTCTCTGGACCCGCTCTAGTTCAGCTATGTCTTTCTTATACACCGGAGACCAAAATTGTACACAGTATTCTAAGTGTGGTCGCACTAGTGACTTGAATAGAGGTAAAATTATGTTCTCCTCATGAGCATCTATGCCTCTTTTAATGCATCCCATTATTTTATTTGCCTTTGCAGCAGCTGCCTGACACTGGCCACTAAATGTGAGTTTATCATCTATCCATACACCCAGGTCTTTTTCAGTGACAGTTTTGCCCAGTGTTTTACAATTAAGCACATAATTATACCTTTTGTTTCCTCTGCCCAAGTGCATGACTTTACATTTATCCCCATTAAAGCGCATTTGCCATTTAGCCGCCCAAGCTTCTAGTTTACATAAATCCTCCTGTAATATAGAATTGTCCTTCTCTGTATTGATTACCCTGCAGAGTTTAGTGTCATCTGCAAATATTGAGATTCCACTCTGTATGCCCCCTACAAGGTCATTAATAAATATATTAAATAGAAGCGGGCCCAACACTGACCCCTGTGGTACCCCACTGTTAACTGTGACCCATTCTGAGTGTGTTCCATTAATAACCACCCTTTGTTTCCTATCACTAAGCCAGTTCTCAACCCACTTACACATATTTTCCCCTATCCCCATTGCCCTCATTTTATGTATCAACCTTTTGTGTGGCACCGTATCAAAAGCTTTTGAAAAATCCATATACACCACATCCACTGCATTTCCTTGGTCCAGTCCAGAACTTACTTCTTCATAGAAGCTTATTCAATACAATATTTTTGAGCATTCCCTTTGCGGGGACACATGAGAAACAGATCGAGCTGTAATTATTAACAATAGAACACAATCAAATAACTGTAATATATAAAAATCATTTCTGTTTCATAATCCATCTAATTCATCCACAGTTATAATTATTGGCTTCCTACATAGAAAACACCCAAGGATCTTTTGCCAAAGTCCAGTATACTTTCATGGAATATCTCCATACAATGGCAACACCATAGCCAAATATAATGGGCATCACTTTTTTCTATATTGTTCCACCACAATATGGGCTCTATGCTCCACCATCTACCAGGGTCACAATAGCAGTATAATACCCACGTATATCACAGGCACTACACCCTATTCCTGCATTAGGTACAAGGTCTCCTTCAAAAGGCCATAAGTCCAAACATAAAGCTATTGTTGGTACCTGATGTTGTTCAGCCGACCAGCGCTCACGGTCCCTCCACCCCTACGATCGTTTTGTTACCAACGCTTCTTCCGGGGATACTGGATTCCTATTAAAGAAGTGCAAGACATATAGGAGTGAATAAGAGTCAAGATATCAAAAAAGTGCCCACTATCAATCTCTTCTATAAGTCTCAAGTCCTTTTCCCAATCAATTAGACATTTCAATTTAGTCATCATGGTGTCACTATTCAAAATGTAGTACATTTTACCTACATCAGTAACAAAGACTTCATTTCAATTTCCTTAGCTCACCTCGACTTAACATCACCTCATGTCCTGATGTATTTTATATTTAAATGTCTCAGTAAGTCATTTGTGATATTGTCTGACGAAGGAGCCTTGACCTTTGAAAGCTTACGAATATAATTTTTTTTGGCTAGCCAAAAAAGGTATCACTCCTTGAATACTTTTCTCAATTTTTGGGAGGACGTATGTATTTACATCTTCAAAAGAGTATTTAGTTTGTCTAAGCATCTCTACAATATTATTTGGTAAATAAAAATTGACTTTATCATTTTTTAATGAATTGTCAGTTTCCAAGTTTTTTCTTCAGAATCAGGTAGATTGTATTGTTTGCTAAGTGAATTGAAGGTTTTCAATTTCCCATTAATAAGAATATCTGTCACCTTATTAATTCCTTTCTGTTTCCAAAAATTAAGTTTAATATTTGGGGAAAATGATAGTGAATATATCTATCGGAATCCAAGTGATAATATATTCCCAAGTAACATAAACTAGTGCTTTCTATAAAATGAGGTGTCTGAAAATTCTTTTACTATGCCTAGTAATTGTCTCATAGAATTAAGGGGGTCATTCAATAATACAAGAAGATCATCCGCAAATCGTGAAGTTTTATGTTGCCTATCATTCAGTGGTATTCACCTAATATTAACATCAGTTCATATTTTTTTCTCTCATAGGTTCAAGGAACAAATTAAACAATATTGGGGACAAAGAACAGACTTGTCTGGTGCCATTGGTGAGGTTAACTTTCCCTGATAAATAATTATTCGTGAAAACTCTAGCTGTTGGATTTGAATACAAGGCTTTAATAACAGTATAAATTTTACCCGATAAACTAAAACGTTGTAATGTAAGAAAAAGGAATCTCCAGTGTACTGTATCAAATAATTTTTCAGCATCCACCGCTATAGTTAACACTGGGAGTCCTAGCTTCTCCACATGAAAAGTAATATTTATAACTCTTCTTGCAGCATTTGTTGTCCATCTATTTGGAATGAACCCGTTTGGTTCGAATGAATTAATTTTGGAATAAAATTTTGAAGTCTATTTACAATTACTTTAGATATAATTTTAGAGTCATAGTTTAGTAGGGAAATCGGACTATAATGGGCCATATTTTGTACATCACCTTTCTCTTTTGGAATTACAGAGATGATAGTTTCTTGCATTTCAGCTGGTAATGGAGTATTTGTGGGGATTGCATTAATCAATTTTCTAATGTAGGGCGTGAGAGGAGAATTAAAAGTCTTGTAATATTTATTGTTAAGACCATCTGGTCCTGGTGACATGCCGTACTTCAACGAATTTACCGAATAAGATACTTCATTACCGGTAAAGGGGAAGTTTAAGACTAAATGGTCATGATTAGGTAAAGTTAGTAGTTGGATGGAATTTAAAAAGTTAACTATAGTCAAATTAGTAGGGACCTTTACATTAGTATCACTTTTAAGATTATATAATTGTTCATAAAATATACTAAATTGATTATTTATATCTTTGGGGTTTCTGAATACAATAATATTTTTGTTTCTAATTTGTAAAATTAGATGCTTGGAAGGTTGGAAAGTTTTGGACACCTTGGAATGTGTTTTCCATGTTTTTCATGTTGCCTGCCATTGATTTCAATAGGGTTTGGATGGTTCAGTGAACATTTGATCAAAAACTTTGGCGAACACCCCAGCATTCGGCGAACCGAACCAAATCGGAATCCTCAGGTGGCCGCTCATCTCTAGTTAGAATTTACCATTTTTGGTGCGTTTCAACCTAAGAAGTCAGGTCAGATAAAGAGGGGCATTTGACTCAAGTGCCAGATTTGAAGATGTCTCACTTTATGGCCCTGACCTCAATAACAGACTTTTGGAAGTACTACTCTGTTTCCGCAGAGATTCGGTGGCATTTACAACAGTCACAAATTTTCCCTCTTAAAACTATGCAAGTGATCCAAAGAACTTTGACCTAATCATTGTCTTCCTTCCCATGCAGCAAAGCTTTGGTTTGATATGGGATTTAATGGCAGATGCACTCACTTTCCAGATCAGCAAAGAAGAAAAAGCCTTTACACGTAGACGTGTCCTCACTTTCACAAACAGCTTGTATGATCCCCAGTGATTTGTAACTTCTGTATCCATTCAAGGTAAAATGATGTTATGTGACTTCACCCAAGAGACATCTGATTGACATGATTTAATTTCAGGTAGAGAAAAGAGACCAGTGGGCAGATGATAGGAAGTATTTTGAAGCTTTTATCAACCTTCATGTGGAACAACCGCATTCTCCTGTTTCAGCAACATAAGTCAGTGACTGAGACCTATATAGATGGCCAAGAAAGCAAGTATGAAGTGTCTCCAACATTTTCTTGGACAGATGGAAAAAGTGGCATCTATCTACCTTTCAAACAAAGATGAAGTTTCAGAAAGACCAGCCAAAAATTAGACCTCATATTTTGTATACATGAAAGACAGCCAGTCATGCTGAAATGAGTGGCCACTCTACCTAGTCACTCAAACCTTCCCAAGGAAATATGGGAACATGCACAAGGTCAAACTCAAAGACTGTAAGCTTGGTGACAGTAAACTTTTCCCGGGCTAGTAACAGTACTTTTTTGCAAAAAAAACCAAGTATTTGCATCAGTTGATGCCAAGTGTGAAGTGTTATGTCTATTTAGACTGAGGGAGAAAGTGATGCTGAGTTTTCAACTTGTTATAACCTGTGTAATGGGACATGTTATCTTGTTGAGTAGCTTCATGAAATTAGTACTATATGGCAGTGATTGTCTTGGTCCTCTGTTCTTTTAGAATCCCGTTATCCTTGCTAAACTATATCTGATGAGATTTTTACTCCTGTCTGACTTTTATACTGTAAAGTCTTTTGCTATTGTATATAGCAAACATTATTTACATATAGTTATTGCTGTTCGGAATGCATATGGTCCATGTAATCCTCCATCTAAGTGTTGTGATCCTCTCTACTAGGGTATACAGTTGTGGCCAAAAGTATTGACACCCCTGCAATTCTGTCAGATAATACTCAGTTTCTTACTGAAAATTATTGCAATCACAAATTCTTTGGTATTATTATCTTCATTTAATTTGTCTTCAATGAAAAAACACAAAAGAGAATGAAGCAAAAAGCAAAACATTGATCATTTCACACAAAACTCCAAAAATGGGCCAGAGAAAAGTATTGGCACCCTCAACCTAATACCTGGTTGCACAACCTTTAGCCAAAATAACTGCGATCAATCGCTTCTGGTAACCATCAATGAGTTTCTTACAATGCTCTGCTGGAATTTTAGACCATTCTTCTTTGGCAAACTGCTCCAGGTCCCTGATATTTGAAGGGTCCCTTCTCCAAACTGCCATTTTTAGATCTCTCCACAGGTGTTCTATGGAATTCAGGTCTGGACTCATTGCTGGCCACCTTAGAAGTCTCCAGTGCTTTCTCTCAAACCATTTTCTACTGCTTTTTGAAGTGTGTTTTGGGTCATTGTCCTGCTGGAAGACCCATGACCTCTGAGGTAGACCCAGCTTTCTCACACTGGGACCTACATTATGCTGCAAAATTTGTTGGTAGTCTTCAGACTTCATTATGCCATGCACATGGTCAAGCAGTCCAGTGCCAGAGGCAGCAAAGCAACCCCAAAACATCAGGGAACCTCCGCCATGTGTGACTGTAGGGACCGTGTTCTTTTCTTTGAATGCCTCTTTTTTTCTCCTGTAAACTCTACGTTGATGCCTTTGCCCTAAAAGCTCTACTTTTGTTTCATCTGACCAGAGAACATTCTTCCAAAACGTTTTAGGCTTTCTCAGGTAAGTTTTGGCAAACTCCAGCCTGGCTTTTTTATGTCTCGGGGTAAGAAGTGGGGTCTTCCTGGGTATCCTACCATACAATCCCTTTTCATTCAGATGCCGACGGATAGTACGGGTTGACACTGTTGTACCCTCGGACTGCAGGGCAGCTTGAACTTGTTTGGATGTTAGTCGAGGTTCTTTATCCACCATCAGCACAATCTTGTGTTGAAATCTCTCGTCAATTTTTCTTTTCGGTCCACATCTAAGGAGGTTAGCCACAGTGCCATGGGCTTTAAACTTCTTGATGACACTGCGCACGGTAGACACAGGAACATTCAGGTCTTTGGAGATGGACTTGTAGCCTTTAGATTGCTCATGCTTCCTCATAATTTGATTTCTCAAGTCCTCAGACAGTTCTTTGGTCTTCTTTCTTTTCTCCATGCTCAATGTGGTACACACAAGGACACAGGACAGAGGTTCAGTCAACTTTAATCCATGTCAACTGGCTGCAAGTGTGATTTAGTTATTGCCAACACCTGTTAGGTGCCAAAGGTAAGTTACAGGTGCTGTTAATTACACAAATTAGAGAAGCATCACATGATTTTTCTAACAGTGCCAATACTTTTGTCCACCACCTTTTTTATGTTTGGTGTGGAATTATATCAAATTTGGCTTTAGGACAATTCTTTTTGTGTTCTTTCATTGAAGACAAATTAAATGAAGATAATAATACTAAAGAATTTGTCATTGCAATCATTTTCAGGAAGAAACTAAGTATTATCTGACAGAATTGCAGGGGTGTCAATACTTTTGGCTACAACTGTATATTGTCATAGCTGTTTATATGATATATGTACCAATTACTCATTGATGCTCTCTGTGTTGTACATTATCACTACTTTTTCATGTGATTTGCTCAAGACTGATTCATGTTATCTGTTTTATTGGATTCTGTATTGGAATATAGAGATGTTTATGCTGTATGGCTAGATCTCACACTACATGTAATGTGAGGGAAGGCAGAACAATGAGTGATTCCTGTTCTTCAATGTACTGACGTAAAAAATTGACTAGAATACAGGAGCACCTCCCTCTCTTCCAGCTCATATCTCATCCCCTCTTTACTGAGTATAATAGGATGTTGTAATCTAACACTTCAATGGGAGGTGAGTCAATCTTGTTTTGACCAAATTGTGAATGATGAGTTAATGGGGCAGTGGAGGGAAAGAAAAGTGTCTCACAAATAGATAAAAAAGCACTTTTCTCTAATAAAATATGTATTACAAACCTTGCTATATTTATGTTCATTTATTTAAAGTGTGTAAAAATCACAGTGACTAATTGTAGCTTAATTTTGCTTATATAGTCTAAATGTTGTTTAGTTGATGTTTAGACATTCTATGCACCTATAAAAAATTTACAAAATTAATTTTTTTTTTTGTATTTCCTTTTAACTAAGTGATCTGGTTCTTAATCAGTAAGCTTGTAGCAATTTTACTGCAAGATTCTTATGGGTGTTATTCTTTAGATAATATAATTTCCTTGTATTCAACCATAAGATAAATTAAAATAGGAGGTCACTGGACCAACTAATGCATATTATGAAAAAAATATATATTTGTTTAGCTTATCAATGTAGATAAATATTCAGGGCAGCATGTATGTGAAAAGTAGTTACATTTTCATTTTGCATTTTACCTTTGTAAAATGTTCTCACTTGGATTCTGAAAGCATTAAGTACTCAGTTGCATTAAGCATCTTAACTTAATTAGTTTTCGCAATGACATTCACATTAAGATGTCCTTGTGCATGTTTAACATTCGAGTCATATTAGGCAATTTGCTAGAAATACTAGCACATAAGACATCACCCTTTTTTGCTTAAACCTACTTGGCAAATATATGGTGCATATTAAACAATGGCTGCCAGTCTTGAATTCTTATCTCAAAAAGTGCTGTACTAAAGATGTATGCATCTATTTAATATATCAGTTTTCCTTCAAAAAAAGAGTCTTTTGAGTTTTTTTTTTAAGTTTTAATAAAAGAAAATTAAACAACATTTGAGATTTAAATGTTTAAAATATAAAGCAAAATTGTCATGAAATGTCCAAATTGCAGTGAGGGAATTCTGTTGAAGAAATACTCACAAAATGTCTGGTGAATGCTGTAGAACACGTGCTCTTGCCTCATTGTATCAATGAAAAATGAATGAATAGCTGAGTTTGATTTGTAAAAAACAGAATGGGACATGGGTAAGTGATAAAAAAATTGTGCTTGGTCTTATAATTTTTTTACAATTTGAAGACCCATCAGTCTGGGCAAGACTATGGAGATAAGAGATTCGCCATGGTAATATAAAAGCTGAGCATCATGCTGTGCACACAATCAGGAATAGCAGTATTTTTCCACTGCATTCAAAATGGTATATTGTACAGTACAAGCACAGTGGATGGGATTTCTAGAAACCCCATGCCCACTGTGCTTCTCCCCTCCGCAGCTTTATTTCACCTGTGGTGCAGGTTGCCACGCTTCCGCATCTTCACAGCATGTTAATTTATTGTTGTTTACTCAGAAACGAGCTCCAGTGGATGGTTGCAGGGAGAAGCCGTCCTGCATGGAAAGCAAATCATGAGGAAGGGCAGCTGGGCTCACCCTGCGTTCACCCAGGGCTTTCCTCAGGTCTTTAGGCACTGCATCCAAGACACGCTGCCTCCAGATTGTGTGTAAATACCGTAACTTCACAGGATAGTCATAACAGTATACTGTTCTCTCTCGTGGCAGTTGGCAATTTACTACACAACTATGTCTGTAGGCAACTTATTTAGTATCCAGGTCATTTAGAATATACAGTAACTATAAAAAGACCCCAATACCACTGAAACTTGGTGCATACAATCGTCGAACAGAAGGGTAAATGTCAAATTACAAAAATACAATTTGAATCATGAGTAAGAACTCCTACCATGGTCATTCGATTCATATCTGGTTCACTCTGTTTGTCTGAATAACTGGCAGGAGAAGTTGCATTTAGTTCCAGAAAGCATTAGTATGAGAATAATAAATTTTGTTTTGGTGTTAATTTTAATGTTTATTTATTAATTTATTTTATAAGTATTTTTATAGAGTGCCAATATATTCCGCAGGATTTTACAATTGTTGAACATGAACAGATAATAAGGACAATAAAAAATAATTCCATAATACTTCACAGACATGATCATCATTGCCCCATCACGTCTAAGATTAAACCGAAGTACGGGAAGGAAACCCAGAGAAACAAAGAGAGAACATACAAACTCCTTACAAAATTTGCTCTTGATGGGGTTTGAACCCAGGACCCCAGCACTGAAAAGATACAATACTTACATCTTTGTAAGAGGACCTTGCATTAGGTTACATAGCCACACTTTGCTTTTTGCCATCCCATAGCTCCAGAGTAATTTTTTTTATTTTTGTTTTTGTAAATCCTCCTTACTATTCCAAATACATTGGCCATTTTATTTAGTTTTAATTATTAAAGTTTAACTGTCAGCAGTTTTTTACACATGTTTGCTGCGGCCTCCAACAGTAAGGCATTATATATTTAATATGTAAAGCTGAGTGTATGCATGTATGTGAATGTGTATGTATGTCAACTAAATGCAGGAACGAGGAGGACTGTGGAGGAAATCCCATGCTGCTGTCAAATATAGGTCCAGAGGGAGTAATAATAAGATTAATTATTTTTCTACGTGTTTTGAAGTGTGTCTTTGCTCCTTTCTCAGGAAATACAACAGTGCATTTCCTACGGAAGGTGTGGAGACTTGCTTCAAAGAGTAGTGATTTATTCTAGGCGTTTTGAAGCATTAAGTATGTTCACTATACCCCCTTATATGGTAACTATATGCCCATGCAAGGTAATATTGCCCATATATGGTAATAGGACTTTGACCCTCATGGTAGTAGTGGGAAATCAGATTTATTAAACTATATTAGCCCATGCACAAAAATGTGCCCAAAGCAGGAAATACCAGTATACCGCAGAAGGCCGCACACAGTCCCCAGCATATATCAGGAGGCCGCACACAGCCTACAGTATATTGCAGGAGGCCACACACAACTCCAGCATATTGAAGGAGGCCGCACACGGCCCCCAGTATACAGTAGGAGGTCACAAGTTGCTATCCAGGACAATGCTGGGTTCTATAGCTATTAGCATTCTATAAAGCTGTATATAAGTCCCCAGGCCAACCTATATAGCATTCTAGAAAGTCATACATAAGTCCCGAGGCTAATCTGTATGAGTTATAAAAAACAACTTTTATAATACTTACCTGGGGTATGGTTTGACTGATGTTGGTAGTCTTGATCAGGCGCCTCCTTTCTTCCTGTAAAAGCTGCTCTCTTTACTGTTACTTGTAAATGAAGAATCCTACATCATTCACTCACTGATCTTCATTGTGCTTCTCTTGTGCATGTTTACTTCTTTCTGCCCTACTGAGGGCAGAGCAAAGCAAAGTACTGCAATGCACAGGCACAGGAAAATGTTAAAAAAACATCCGTGCATGTGGGCATTCTTTGACCTTTTCCAGCATCTGTGCACTACAGTCATTGTTCTGCCCTTAGCAGGGCAAAGAGAAGTACATGTGTGCAGGAAAGTAATGAAGGAAACTGTGTGTGGATCACGTAGGATTGGTCACCTGCATGAAGCAGAGAAAATGATGGCGATCACAGGAATAAAGAGGATCTGGATCAAGACCAGCGACACCCATCAGACCAAGCTGCCCCAAGGATAGTATAGTAAAAGCTATTTTTACATTATACAGATTGGCATGTTGACTTATTTACAGTATTCTAGAATGCTGTATATAAGGTCTTAATGGTGGTGGCCACAGCTTATATACAAATAAATGCTGACAAGTTCACTTTAAGGTCTTTATAAAGGTGTTTGGCTCTCAGGTTAAAAATGCAGATCTGCATAGAGACATACTCCAATAAAATCTCGAGAGCCAAGCACTCATAGTAAATACCATAAAAGTCAGCACTAAAAAAGGTCCATATCTCTATAACATGTGACAGATTTTAAAAAAATCTAAAATATGTACTGACTAGTTCATGGCTGATCATGGATGTGCATCTTTCCGTAGAGATTAGTGTACTTTCCATTTTGTGGCCATTGTAAATGATGCACCACATTTTATAAATAAAACCTTGTTGCAAGGCTCTTTCCTGTTCCATTTACGACTCACTTATTTTCACTTACTAAAATATAAGTATAATATATTGGTGCTTTAATGAAATATATGACATTAATATTTATGTAAAAATCACGGTTTATTTATCACACATTTACTTTATCTCATTTTAGTATAAAATTAAGTTCCAGATTCTTCGTAAGTTGGAAATAGCCCAGTGATCCTGTCTTCCATCATATTGAAAGAGAATAGCTTTAGACAATTTAATTTAAAATATGCAACATACCTTTTCACACAGATATATATAGATATAGGTCATAGCAAGCATTTCAAATTGCAAAACAGATTAATGTCCAATCCAATCTGTCAAAGTGATTCATGAAAGGTATTTATTAGGTGCAGAGTAAAGTTAAAAGAGTTAAAGGTCCTTAAAGAAGAGCACCGTGGTTTACAAGTGTCACATCCATTACGAGTAAAATAAATTACAGCACATCCCTCGGGATTTGTGCCTTTCATGAATACCTGGAAAAATTCTAGCTATAGAGATTTAATAACTTAGTATAGACTCAATCTCTATGGTACCTCTCTCACTTTATAAAGGTCATGAGGTTGCATAGCAGAGCCTTACACATGAGAGTATTTATTCTGAATTCTCTGATCTTTTCTCTGCTCATTTTTAGATTATTCTCAAAAGAAACAAACAATATATGAAAGTATTAGAAAAAAGACTTTTCTTCCTGTCTGGACAGATCAAACAGATTAAATATATCCCCTTCATTCGCTTGAGATGAATAATTTATAGCTATAAAGAAAATTTAATACTGGATAGATTTGCTTGGAATTATTAACCAGTTTGCAACAAAGGACTTATTTTTAAAGAGACTATAAGTGTTTTATTTAAAAGGCATCACATTTCATTAGATACTCAGTGTGTTACGCTTCTTTATTATAGTATATTTTGTATTCTGAAAAATGTACAAGTACAGCAGCTGCTGCTTTGTTTAGATGTAATTGTCTTCTTGAATAGCGATATAAAATCTTAGATAAAAGTGTATGAAAATGAGGAAAAAAATTAAATCACTTTTCTTTCCAACAAATAAATGAATTCAATGGCACACATTTTCTTCATATACAAAGCCTCCTATTTTGAACAGTTTTACATAATAATCCTACAGCACCAATGAGTAGTGACGCCTTGCTATAAGTGGAGAAGTAATGGATCACAACGAGATACCCACATCCAAGAGACAATCTAGACAATTTAGCTGTACATGCACACCTACATGGGAGATTTAAATGTGAACTTTAAAGAGGACATATCACTAACTGGAAAACCTACTGATGAAAAAAGAGACCAAATATAAAATAGTTCTGCACTATACAATACTAGGCAAGAGTTTTAGACAGGGAGAAATGTTGCTATGTAAGAATGCTTTCAAAAGCGTCAACAGTTTATTTTTATCAGCTAAATAAACTATAGAGAAATCTAAATCAAATTAATATTTGGTGCGATCGACCATTGCCTTCAAAACAGCATCAAACTACCAATATTTCACTTGCATACAGTTTCAGCGATCAAAGCAATAGAAGATGCAGAAAGACACAGCACTCCTGTATAAATAAAATGGTGAAAACATAGAGTTTATGTGATCTTTATGTTCTACGCATTTCAGGGTCAAAACCCCTTCCTCAGGAAAAAAAAATCACAAAATACCTTTTTTTCCCAAAGAAGTGGTTTTGACCCTGAAACATGTAGAAAATAAAGATCACATAAGGGCCCATTCACACTGTACGTTTTCAGTCTGTTTTAGTTGGTCAGTATTTGTAGCCAAAACCGAGTGGTGGAACAATCAGAGGAAAAGTATAAAGACCCATTCACATCTGCGCTTCGGTGCGTTTGGCAGCATTGCGCTAGTGCAGGTGGTAGCGCAGCCAAGCACATCGGAGTGCAAATGAAGCACATTGCACTAACGCCACCATTACCTTTTATGATCGAGCGCAGGCAGATGGAACTCGGAAACGCAAGTGTGAACGCAGCTGTGTCACAGCACATGTGCTAGTCCGGACGCACCAGAAACATCGCATGACGTGTGTACTAGTGCATGCACTGTGGCAAATGCGGTTTTGCTAGATCCGGTAGATCCGACACTTGCCACACGTGACCTCAAGTCCCATAGGGAATGATTTAGGCTTGCTGCTGTCTTGACGCAAGGGAGCCGTTATGCAGCAGATGCTACATATAAACGCTGATATGAAGGCTGATTAAATTTACCTCAGTGTTCATATTTCCCTCACCATCCAGTTACTGTAATCCTATCCCCTGTTCTTTTATTACTTTCCCTCAGAATCCATCTTTCCTCTGTTCTATCCATCTTTCCTCTGCTCTATCCATCTTTCCGCTGTTCTATCCATCTTTCCCCTGCTCTATCCATCTTTCCTCTGCTCTATCCACCTTTCCCCCTACTCTATCCATCTTTCCCCTGCTCTATCCATCTTTCCCCTGCTCTATCCATCTTTCCTCTGCTCTAAACATCTTTCCCTTGCTCTATCCACCTTTCCTCTCCTCTGTCTTTCCCCTGCTGAATACCATAATGGCTCCTCACCTCTTTCCTGTGTGACAAAGAAACTGTGATTGGAATCCCCTGCAGCCACACTGAGCATTAGTTTGTCTGTAGGGGATTTCTTTACTGTGTGCAGTGGAGGGATCTGGGTGCAGAGACCCTGAACGGGCAGCACATTTACAGAAGGAAGGAGCAGGAGGAATGCAGAGGAGGGATCTGGCTGCAGGGTCCCGGGCCACAAATTCATGAATGGCTGACAGGAGGAGGACGGAGGTAACCGGGGGTGGGGAGGGGGAAACTGGGTGCAGGAATCTGCGCCGCAAATTACTGAACAGTGACAGGAGGGGGAGGGCAGAGGCAACCGGCGAGGGGGAAGACTGGGCGCTGGGATACAGGCTGCAAGTTAATGAACAGCAACAGGAGGAGGACGATGGAGGTAACCTGCGGTGGAGGGAAGGGGGTCTGGGAACAAGCCCTCATGTCATACAATGAAAAGAGGACAGAGGGAGGCGGCAGTGAGGGGCGATCTGGGAGAAGGAGCACACCAGAAAGCTACTGACTGACTCAAGTATAAGCCGAGGGAGTCTTTTTCAGCCAAGAAAAAGGGCTGAAAAAGTCGGCTTATTCTCGAGTATATACTGTATGGTATAAGAATGTTATATGTTTTACACTTTTATTGACAGATACATCAAATCTATGTAAAGACTCATACATTGTGTCTTGATTTTGATTGCTATTTTATAAGAAATTTGAAATTTCCTTGGCTAACTGGAAATCAGCTTCTAGGTCAAATCCTAATTGATGACAGCCCAATCTTGACTATTCTGTGCTTCAAGTTTATCACAATTACTGTGTTTTTGTTCACTCACCTGCTTTTTGAGAATATATCACAGATTCCCAATGGGATTTGGACCTGGGGATTTTATTGGCAACAGATCCAAAAAGCAATGTTTTGATTCTAAGCCACTAAGATGTCATGTTTACGTTGAGCCATGAAAAAGCATTGCTGTTTACCAGATTGCTGCTGAATACTTAGGAGAAGTTGCTTTTTCAGTATGTTTAGATATGGCAGATATATTAAACAAAATTGTAACTGAACCCACTTCTTAGGATAAAAATAACGTGGAAGCAATGTAACCCATGAATAGTTTCAGAATTCTTTTCGGTTGACCTGACACAAGACTCATGGGAGCAATCACCTCCTTTTCCTCTTTGGGCAATTATTATTCCAGAACTCTCAAATAGAGATGAGCACATTTTTACAATTCAAATTTGCTTGCTTCAATGAATTACCTTCAAAATTTATATTCACTTCACCACATGCTTGGCCCACCACTTACATATCCCACCACACTGCAGCCTGTTTCCCAGTCCTCCATGCTTCTTCTTTTCTTCTTCTATCACATTCATCCTTTTTCAGACGGCTTTATGTCATGCCTTCCATCATGACAAAGCCTTTGACATCACAGAGCACAGCTAATGTGCCGCACATCTTGACACCACAACAGGAAGACATGCATTGCCAGAGATCTAGTCAGTGCGCTGTAACCTCATAGGCCTACTTGATGGCAGAAATTTGGAGTAAAGCAGACTAAAGAAGATGTATGTGATGAGGGAAGATGAAAAGAAACATGAAGAAATGAATAAAGGACTGCAAGGCGTGCCTTATAAATATGTTCCAGAGGAGATAACCTCACAAAATTGTGCCCTAACTCCGGTAATGCAAAAAAATAAAACTGTCTTCCCTTTACTTATGAAAAAAAGCCCTCATGGACAATGTCTCTCCTTCTGTACCTGTGTGCCTTATATTATCCATGCTCATTGTACTTGTCTATGGCCCCTTTCACATCAGCGGTAATCGCTGATCTCGGTGAAAAAACCGCCAAAGCCGCAGTTACTGCATAACGGACGCACTTGCTGTTCACCTGCGGCAAGCCCCATGCAATGTCTATGGCGCTTGCGGCAGTTGCGGCAAGTGCGGTATAGTTGCGGTTTCGGCACTTGCAACAGATGTGACCACAAAAAACCCGCAGTCAGCTGCTTTTTTTTTCACGGCCGCATCTGCTGCATAGGGCTTGCCACAGGAGAACCGCAAGTGCGGCCGTTATGCGGTAACCGTGGCAGTTGCATTTTTTTCACCGCAACTGCTGCGATCAGAGATTACCGCTGATGTGAAAGGGGCCTATGTATACCCTTTCAATATGTAAACCACAGTATAATTAATTGCACTATAATATATAATATTAATAACTCAGAATAACTAATCATGCATGTTTGAGAAAGTTTTACAGTTGTGGCCAAAAGTATTGACACCCCTGCAATTCTATCAGATAATACTGTTTATTCCTGAAAATAATTGCAATCACAAATTCTTTGGTATTATTATCTTCAGTTAATTTGTCTTCAATGAAAAAACACAAAAGAGAATGAAGCAAAAAGCAAAACATTGATCATTTCACACAAAACTCCAAAAATGGGCCAGACAAAAGTATTGGCACCCTCAGCCTAATACTTGGTTGCACAACCTTTAGCCAAAATAACTGCGATCAACCGATTCCGGTAGCCATCACTGAGTTTCTTACAATGCTCTGCTGGAATTTTAGACCATTCTTCTTTGGCAAACTGCTCCAGGTCCCTGATATTTGAAGGGTGCCTTCTCCAAACAGCCATTTTTAGATCTCCCCACAGGTGTTCTATGGGATTCAGGTCTGGACTCATTGCTGGCCACCTTAGAAGTCTCCAGTGCTTTCTCTCAAACCATTTTCTAGTGCTTTTTGAAGTGTGTTTTGGGTCATTGTCCTGCTGGAAGACCCATGACCTCTGAGGGAGACCCAGTTTTCTCACACTACATTATGCTGCAAAATTTATTGGTAGTCTTCAGACTTTATAATGCCATGCACATGGTAGCTTCTCCCTGAGGAAGTGTGGGGTGCCACACGAAACGCGTAGGAATAAAGGCTCTTTCTTCTACTTGGACTGATTCTGGTCTTGATTGGCGGCGCGATATCTCCATCCATCTCTATAACCTATTTTTACCATGCACATGGTCAAGCAGTCCAGAGCCAGAGGCAGCAAAGCAACCCCAAAACATCAGGGAACCTCCGCCATGTTTGACTATAGGGACCGTGTTCTTTTCTTTGAATGCCTCTTTTTTTCTCCTGTAAACTCTGTTGATGCCTTTGCCCAAAAAGCTCTACTTTTGTCTCATCTGACCAGAGAATATTCTTCCAAAATGTTTTAGGCTTTCTCAGGTAAGTTTCGGCAAACTCCAGCCTGACTTTTTTATATCTCAGGGTTAGAAATGGGGTCTTCCTGGGTATCCTACCATACAGTCCCTTTTCATTCAGACACCGGTTGGATAGTACGGATTGACACTGTTGTACCCTCAGACTGCAGGGCAGCTTGAACATGTTTGGATGTTAGTCGAGGTTCTTTATCCAGCATCAGCACAATCTTGTGTTGAAATCTGTCATCAATTTTTCTTTTCCGTCCACATCTAGGGAGGTTAGCCACAGTGCCATGGGCTGTAAACTTCTTGATGACACTGCGCACGTTATACACAGAAACATTCAGGTCTTTGGAGATGGACTTGTAGCCTTGAGATTGCTCATGCTTCCTCACAATTTGGTTTCTCAAGTCCTCAGACAATTCTTTGGTCTTCTTTCTTTTCTCCATGCTCAATGTGGTACACACAAGGACACAGGACAGAGGTTGAGTCAACTTTAATCCATGTCAACTGGCTGCAAGTGTGATTTAGTTATTGCCAACACCTGTTACGTACTACAGGAAAGTTACAGGTGCTGTTAATTACACAAATTAGAGAAGCATCACATGATTTTTCTAACAGTGCCAATACGTTTGTCCACCCCCTTTTTATGTTTGGTGTGGAATTATATCCAATTTGGATTTAGGACAATTCTTTTTGTGTTTTTTCATTGAAGACAAATTAAATGATGATAATAATACCAAAGAATTTGTGATTGCAATCATTTTCAGGAAGAAACTGAGTATTATCTGACAGAATTGCAGGGGTGTCAATACTTTTGGCCACAACTGTATATTATACAGATAGCAACCTCATACACAAAGTAAATATGTCCCAAATTAAGGTTTCTCTTTGGTATTAGTATAGGTCATATTTATAAAATATATCAGAAGAAGAGATTAAGAGTAAGTATGATACAGATAAAAAATAGAATAAGAAATGTTTCTGCAAGGAATCTACAGTACGGATATTGAAGAAACTGATATAAATCAAACTGCATTACATAAAAAAGAAACTATACTCCGTAAGTTTCTAAAATCTATTTAGAAGTGAATTTTTGTATTGTAATAAAGTTGTTTTTTAACTGTTATGCAATATGCATATATGTATAAGTACACAGCACAGGAATTTTAATCTATTTATTTAAAAATAAAAAATAAAAAACGAGTTTTGAAATAATGTAAAGTGTGTAGACATATGTGTCATTGATTGATAGAGTTTATAGTTCATTATGTTGTGGTAGACTTGGCAACCAACTGTTAAATTATATTAACCTCTTCACCAGGGGTGCATCAAGCCTCCCTGCCACCTGAGCTGAAGTGAGGAGCGGGAGGGGGAGTGGTGCTCTCAGGTTACAGCACCGCCACCCTCCTGCTGCCTTAGGTGAGGATCGGGGGGGTTTGCTGTCAGGTTAAGCGGGGGGTGCTGTTGGGTGCTTGTTACCCGCTGAAGCTGGCGGCGCCCATCACACAGGAAGCCAGTGTGTGATGCTGGCACCGCCCCTTCTACACTGCTGCTCCCCAGCCTGACTGCCGCTTGATCCTCAGGCTCACACTCACTGTCCAATGGACGGTGCGGCCCTGCTCTTCACCTACGGATAATTTTCCTTATTCCGATTTTTCGCTTTTCCATCCCTGTCTTCCAGGAGCCATAACTTTTTTATTTTTATGTCAATATAGACATATTAGGGCTTGTTTTTTGTGTGTCGAGTTGTATGTTTTAATGACATTATTTATATTACCATTATTTTACCATTATTTATTTTCTCCACTATTCCAAATATGGAGCATTTCTCTTATTTTACCCTGGAAATTAAAATTAGAGTACAATGTATGATCACTTGATTTTTTTACCCAGAATGTAATCTATATTGTAAAGAGAGGAAAAAGTCAGCTCTCCATGCAGGGTAGGAAAAGTGCCGATGCCAGCTGTCGTATTTCAGCCAATTAGAGGCGAATATGCAGAAAGGAGTTCCAAAGTAGTTTCAATCCCAAATGTCCAATTTTATTTACAGCAGCATATTAAAATCATACAACCATAATAATTAACGGTTCCTACGCGTTTCCAGCGGAATAACTGACATTAATCATAGCATAATCCTATGAGTAATGTCAGTTATTCCGCTGAAAACATGTAAGAACTGTTAATCCTTATGGTTGTATGATTTTAATATGCTGCTGTAAATAAAATTGAACGTTTGGGATTTGAAAGTGCCTTGGAACTCTTTCTGCATATTCACTTGTAATCTACATTGATGAACATTTGAAGGTTTTTGTGTAAGGGGTACACCATGCCACTAGAACAGTGTTTTTCAAAATAACCAAAGTTTATCAAATTAAAACCTGTATTTCACACAAAACATGATGACCATAATTGGAGAACTGCAATGACTGTAGCACATAGAAATGTTAAAACTGAATTTTGTGAATGTCAGAACAGTCACCAATCAGTAGAAAGTGTACAGGCCTTTGCTTTGAATGACTTTAGCACATCTGCATGCATCAGACATCACTATTCTTTCACATTGCTCTGGTGTGATTTTGTTTCATTTTTTTTCCAGTGTCTTCCAAGGATCTCTGATTGTTGTGGGTTTCTTGGCCACAACTTTATCACCAAGGATTTTCCAGAAGTTTTCTATTGGTTTTAGATCAGGACTCTGGGCTGGCCATTTCATTGTTTTAATGTTTTCTATTTAAATTAACTGCTTTACCTGTTTTGTTGTGTGAAAGGGGGCATTGTCCTGCATGAAAATTGATGGCTGATTGAGTACTAAATGCAAATAAGGAACCACATATTGTTGAAGAAGGTTCTGATACACACTTGCATTCATCCTGCCATGTAGTTGTATGAGAGGTCTAACCCCTGCAGAAGAAAACATTCCTCAAACCATGACATTTCTTCCACCAGCTTTCACTGACGTCTTTACACCTTTTGGGTACAGTCTTTCTCAAGTTTATTAATGAATATGCTTCCCATCAGACCCAAATAAATTGAACTTGCTTTCTTTACTAAAATAAACTGTTGACCACTTCTCTGTCCACACAACATGCTCCTCACTAAAGGTGAGTATAGCCTTTTCACTCTGATAATAAGATGTTTGGTCACTGTAGAGTGGGCTTTCAGTCCAAATACTCTTAAATGTTGTGACACTGCATCACGAGACAGATCCTTACCGTGTTCAGTGCTGCAGTGTTAAAACGATTACCCATGGAGATTCTTTACATTATCCTGTCCTTTCTTGCATTTGTTTTTCGAGAGCGACCAGCTTTCTTGGGGAAATTGAGTTTGTGATGTTGTAAAGGTGCAATATTCTAGAAATCACAGAGGTGAAACTACCAACTTCTGTTGCCAAGTGTGAGAAGGTGACTTCTTTGGCCTTCATCTGGGCAACCTACTGCCGGAGGATTTCAGTCACTTTGAAATGGTACACCATATTTGCAAAGTGAGTGCAAACTGGCAAGTTAGACTGCCAGTTTAATAGGGGTTGTGAGATAATTAAGAAAATTAGCATTAGGTGCCAGATTAACACCAACAACTTTAAGGTATCTAAAAGTGAAAGTTTTCTCTAATTTTAATCAGTGTTCTTTTTTATTTATCTCATATACATTTTTATTCTGTGCTTTAGAATATATTCAATTTATGAAATAAGCTTATTTGCACTTCACTAAGGAAGTAGAGAAACTCCAGTGCCACATTTAAGCAGCTTCCTCAAAGTCATAATCGCTTTCCAACAATCTTTTAATATAACTAAGGGATTTGTGCCAGATCAGAACCCCAAACTACAGATGCTGCGTTTCGGGGTACCTGCCCCTCATCAGTGTAGTGTGTGGGATATTCTGATCTGGCTGAGTGAGTGGGCTAAGACAAGGTCTGGGAGCTTGCTATCAACCTTATGGAGACAGCGAAGTAGGTGAGGAGATTGTAAGCCACTTCCCTCCTCTCAGATGAGCCCCGAAACGCAGCGTCTGTAGTTCTGGGGTTCTGATCTGGCACAAATCCCTTAGTTATATTAAAAGCTTGTTGGAAAGCGATTCCCTGATGAAGACGCCAGGAAAGGCGTTGAAACGCGTTGGAGAATAAAAAGAAGGTTAAACTTGGACACCGTCTACTTGCATTCTTTAAAGCGGAACACTTTGACAGCACTTTGGCAGCGCGGACTGTGACACACCTCTACTTCCCCAAAGCATCTGATTTCGTCTCCACGTGTGGAGACCGGTGGAAGTCCAGCAGCAGCCATCAGGATACTTATCCTACCAGGTCTATTAACCAGTTGTGGGTGTCACAACTGGCATAGGTGAGTGGCTTTTCTTTTCTCACCACCACAGGAGTAGTGTCTAGTGATAAGGGCACTATTGCACCTCTTGTCCCCCCCCCTTGTCTTGATATATCAGCAATGAGGGCACTAGCAATGGGGGCTACATACCAGTGCTGGAGGCCATATACCAGTGATGAGGGGCTATATACCAAAGATGAGGGGCTATGTACTGTGATGGGGGCATATATTTGAAAGGAGCTATATACCAGTTATGGGGTTTTATATACCATTTATGGTGCTATATACCAGCGATGGGAGCACTATACCAGTGATGGGGGGCAATACCAGTGATGGGAGCCATATACCAGCCTCAGAGGCCATGTGTTAGTGATGGGGGTGCAATACCAGCGATGGGAGTGCTATACCAGTGATGGGGCCATATACTAGCGATGGGAGCCATACATCAGCGATGTGGGCCATATACCAGTAATGGGGGCGCTATACCAGTGATGGGGGCCATATACCAGCAATGGGGGCACTATACTGGTGATGGGGGCTATATACCAGTAATAGAAGCACTATACGAGTGATGGAGGCCATATATCAATGATGGGGAAGCTATACCAGTAATAGTGGCCATACACCAGTGATGAGGTCCATATATCAGTGATGGAGGCGCTATACCAGCGATAGGGACACTATACCAGCGATGGGGCCTTATACCAGTGATGGGGGTTATATACCAGCTCCTAAATAGCAGAGAGCAATAAACAATAAAGAAGAAGATCAGTAAAATTGTGAAAATGGGGAGACATGTTAAAATCATGACATTTGCAAAAATGCCTTTGTTACAAGCATTATTAAAACATACCCATTTAAATAGACAGGAATAACCCTTTTAGAAGCATTATTGCAAGGCTATTACTGGAATAATCTATTTTATACTGTAATGTTTTCTAGAGAAGTCTTTTAACCCATAAATGCCTTATGGAGGATGTATCCATCACGGAGGATGTCTGGGACTTTGGAGAGGGCTCAGAAGCCGAGCCCTGCTCCACAAATCACAGATGCAGTCTGTATTATATAACTAACATCTATCTGTAACATCTGCAGATCTCTGCTGTTAACCTCTTAAATGCTATTGTCAAATGCTGATAGTGGTATTTGAACACCAAAATTCAACCCAGACATTTGATCGAATTGGCAAAATTGCATACTTCTTAATTGAGTAAAATGTATTCATTTAGTTAATATAAAAATATTGCATAGTTATACTTTTCAAAACAAAGCAAAAAAATGAGCCAGAACATAAGTTGGCATACGTGCAATAGGAACATGTTCATATTGTGGCCATTTCACAGGCAAAGAAAACAAAATGAGCATATATCATATAATAAATAAAAAAGTAAATAGCAGTAGTACATGATGTAAGTAACATAAGGTAATTGATTAACACTGATCAAAATGTGTAAAAGCCATCCTAGCGTGAAAAGGAATACCTAAGTCGAGACAGTTCTGCTCTATGTAATATTAAAACCTTACCTTGACTATCAGTGACATCAATATGGATAAGGGCAGAGAAAGACAGGGCCCAAACTGTCCATTCAAATTATATAGATGAAATGCCTAGTTCAAAGGAGAGACCTCACCACCATTTGAACAGAGTAAACAAAATACAGAAAAAGGATTAAAAAAAAAGAGCTGAAGCATAAAAGGGGCAAATTCACACAATGGCAGAAAAAAAGAGAGATAAACTCAAAACGAGCATCTACTATATAATCGTCAAATTTTGTCTGTCTGTCACGGAAATCGCGCGTCAGACAGAGGCTGCTCATTGGTGGCCGCCAAAGGCAATTTCCCTCCGACACAGACAGCACGCTGTCGGCCTTCTTCTGCCCACCGCTTTCCCCTGCTGCTCCATTCACCTCCCTGCCACCCCCCCGCTGCTCCATTTACCTCCCTGCCACCCCTCCGCTGCTCCATTCACCTCCCCGACATCCCTCTGCTGCTCCACTCACCTCCCCGCCACCCCCCCGCATCTCCATTCACCTCCCCCCCACTACTTCATTTCCCGACCGCTCCATTCCCCCCTCCCCGATCCAGCTCACCCGCACCCAGTGTATACATCGCCACTACAGCAGGTAATGAGCGGTCATGTGATAGGCGGGCTGAAGTGACATGCACAGAGCCTGTCACATGAACGCTCATTACCTGCTGTAGCTGCGATGTAAACACCGGATGCAAGTGAGACCGGAGCGAATGGGAGGGGGGATCCATCCTGTGCTGACCACTTGACCTCCATCCTGCGCTGACCAATGGCCCTCCATCCAGTGCTGACCACTGATCCCCATTGTGCACTGACCACTGGCCTTCCATCCTGTGCTGACCACTGAGCCCCATCCTGCGCTGACCACTGAGCCCCATCCTGCGCTGACCCTTGAGCCCCATCCGCACTGACCACTGGCCCCTCCATTCTGTGCTGACCACTAAGCCCCATCCTGCGCTCACCACTGGCCTTCCATCCTGTGATGACCACTGAGCCCCATCCTGCGCTGACCACTGGCCCTCCATCCTGCACTGACCACTGGCCCTCCATCTTGCGCTGACCACTGGCCCTCCATCCTACGCTGACCAACGGCCCTCCATCCTGCACTGACCACTGGCCCTCCATCCTGTGCTGACCACTGGCCCTCCATCCTGCGCTGGCCACTCTGCCTCCATCCTGCGCTGGTCACTGTGCCTCCATCCTGCGCTGGCCACTCTGCCTCCATCCTGCGCTGGCCACTGTCTCCATCCTGCGCTGGCCAGTTTGCCTCCATCCTGCGCTGACCACTCTGCCTCCATCCTGCGCTGGCCACTCTGCCTCCATCCTGTGCTGGCCACTCTGCCTCCATCCTGCGCTGGCCACTCTGCCTCCATCCTGCGCTGGCCACTCTGCCTCCATCCTGTGCTGATGAGTGAGCCTCCATCCTGCGCTGACCACTGAGCCTCCATCCTGCGCTGACCACTGAGCCTCCATCCTGCGCTGTGTAAACCACTAAGCCACTGTGCTGTGCAAACCACTGAGCCACCGCGCTGTGCAAACCACTCACTAAGCCACCGCGCTGTGCAAACCACTGAGCCACCGCGCTGTGCAAACCACTCACTAAGCCACCGCACTGTGCAAACCACTGAGCCACCACACTGTGCAAACCACTGAGCCACCGCGCTGTGCAAACCACTGAGCCACCGCACTGTGCAAACCACTGAGCCACCGCACTGTGCAAACTACTGAGCCACCGCACTGTGCTAACCACTGAGCCACCGCACAGTGCTAACCACTGAGCCACCGAACAGTGCTAACCAGATCCACCATATACACTGCTAACCACTGAGCCACCATACTGTGCTAACCACTGTGCGACCATACTGTGCTAACCACTGAGCCACCATACTGTGCTAACCATATACATTGCCAACTACTGAGTCACCGTATACAGTGCTAACTACTGAGCCAGCGTATACTGTGCTAACCACTGAGTCACCGTATACAGTGCTAACTACTGAGTCACCGTGTACAATGCTAAACACTGAGCCACTTTATACAGTGCTAACCACTGAGCCTCCATACAGAGTTAACCACTCTGCCTCCATATAGTGCTAACCACTGAGCCACCATACTGTGCTAAACACTGAGCCACCGTACAGTGCTAGCCACTGAGCGACCATATACTGAGCTAACCACTGAGCCACCATACAGAGTTAACCATTCTGCCTCCATATAGTGCTAACCACTAAGTCACCATACTGTGCTAACCACTGAGCCACCGTGCAGTGCTAATTATTGAGCCACCATACAGTGCTAACCATTGAGCCACCATACAGTGCTAACCACTGAGCCACCGTGCAGTGCTAACAACTGAGTCACCGTACAGTGCTAACCACTGAGCCACAATATACAGTGCTAATGACTGAGCCACCGTACTGTGCTGACCACAGAGCCACCATACAGTGCTAGCCTCTGAGCCACCATACTGTGCTAACCACTGAGCCACCATATACAGTGCTAACCACTGAGCCACCATATACAGTGCTAACCACTGAGCCACCATACTGAGTGCTAACCACTGAGCCACCATATACAGTGCTAACCACAGAGCCACCATACTGTGCTAACCACTGAGCCACTATACTGTGCTAACCACTGTGCCACCATACACAGTGCCAACCACTGAGACACCATAGAGTGCTAACCACTGAGTCACCATATACAGTGCTAACCACTGAGCCACCATACTGTGCTAACAACTGAGTCACCATACACAGTGCTAACCACTGAGCTACCATACTGTGCTAACCACTGAGCCACCATACTCTGCTAACCATTATGCCCCCATACACAGTGCCAACCACTGAGCCACCATAGAGTGCTAACCACTGAGTCACCATATACAGTGCTAACCACTGAGCCCCCGTACAGTGCTAACCACTGAGCCACCGTACTGTGCTAACCACAGAGCCACCCTACAGTGCTAGCCTCTGAGCCACCATACTGTGCTAGCCACTGAGCCACCATATACAGTGCTAATCACTGAGCCACAATATACAGTGCTAACCACTGAGCCACCATACTGTGCTAACCACTGAGCCACCATACTGTGCTAGCCACTGAGCCACCATACTGTGCTAACCACTGAGCCACCATATATAGTGCTAACCACTGAGCCACATTATACAGTGCACTGAGCCACCATATACAATGCTAACCACTGAGCCACCATACTGTGCTAACCACTGAGCCACCATACTGTGCTAGCCACTGAGCCACCATACTATGCTAATCACTGAGCCACCATATATAGTGCTAACCACTGAGCCACCATATACAGTGCTAACAGTGATCTCTTTATCTGCAGGAAACTGTTGTTCCTTGGCCTCACCGAGACCTGGCTCACCCCCTCCGACACGGCCTCCCCTGCTTCACTATCCTACAGTGGCCTCAGCCTGTCCCACACCCCCCGTCCCTCTGGCAAACACGGCGGTGGAGTCGGCATACTGCTGTCCAACTCCTGCACCTTCAGCCCTATCCCCCAGCCCCCATCCATCACAGTCCCCTCCTTCGAAGCCCACTCAGTCCGAATCTTCTCCCCCTGCAACCTCCAAATAGCCATCATCTACCGCCCCCTCAGACCCACCGCCTCCTTCCTTCACCACTTCACCACCTGGCTACTTCACTTCCTCTCCACTGACATCCTCTCCATCATCATGGGCGACTTCAATATCCCCGTTGACACTCACTCCTCAGCCACCTCCAACCTTCTTTCCTTGACCACTTCCCTAGGGCTCTCCCAATGGTCCTCCTCTCCCACCCACGAACAAGGCCACACACTTGACCTCATCTTTACCCGCCTTTGCTCCCTCTCTAACCTCACAACCTCGGTACTCACACTGTCCGACCACCATCTCTTGACCTTCTCCGCCCTCTCCTCCCCTGCCACACTACCCCCTCTCCGCAAACTTGATCACCCTCGCCGAAACCTAAAAGACCTTCATCTTCCTTTATTCTCTGAATCACTCCTCCCTCTCACCGACATACCCTGCACTGATGACATTGACATTGCCACCACCCTATACAACACCACCATAACGAACGCTCTCGACCTAGCCGCCCCCCTTACTCTCCATGCTCCACGCATTAACAGGCAACCCTGGCACACCACCCTCACTAAAAACCTGAGACGGGCATCCAGAGTCGCCGAGAGGAGATGGAAAAAGTCTCACACCCCCGAGCACTTTGCTCTGTTCAAGCAATCCATCACTGACTTCAAGACGGCACTTGCTACCGCCAAGCAAGTGTTCTTCTCATCCCTTATAACCTCTCTGTCCCACAACCCCAAACAGCTCTACAAAACTTTCAACTCCTTACTTCGCCCGCCTGCTCCTCCCCCTTCTCCCCTCATCTCTGCTGAAGACTTTGCGACCTTCTTCAAGGAGAAGATCGACAAGATCAGAAGCAGCTTCGGTCCACTATCCCCACAACTCCCCTTCCCACCTACACTGCCCTCCTCCTCCATCAGCCACTTCCCCCCTATAACTGAAGACCAACTCTCCTCCCTCCTGTCAAAATCACACCTCACCACCAGCGCCCACGACCCACTCCCATCCCACCTCATTCCGAGCCACACCTCCATTTTCATCCCAGCCCTCACCCACCTCTTTAACCTTTCACTTAACACTGGTACCTTCCCCTTGGCCTTCAAACACGCCCTAATCACGCCCATCCTAAAAAAACCTCACTTGACCCTACCTCTGTCTCTAACTATCGCCCCATATCTCTTCTCCCATTCGCCTCTAAGCTACTTGAACAGCACGTCCACTCCGAACTGTCCTCTCACCTCTCCTCGTGCTCCCACTTCGACCGCCTACAGTCTGGCTTCCGACCCCTCCATTCCACCGAAACAGCCCAGACCAAAGTCACCAACGACCTACTGACCACCAAGAACAAACACCACTACTCCATCCTGCTACTCCTTGACCTCTCTGCCGCCTTCGACACGGTTGACCACTCCCTTCGTCTGCGGATCCTGGAATCCCTTTGCATCACCCACCTTGCCCTCTCCTGGATCTCCTCATACCTAGCGCACCGGACCTTCAGCGTCTCGCACTCCCACACCTCCTCCTCACCCTACCCCCTTTCTGTCGGAGTCCCCCAAGGTTCGGTCCTGGGACCCCTACTTTTCTCCATTTACACTCTCGGCCTAGGGCAACTCATCGAGTCCCATGGCCTCCAGTACCACCTCTACGCCGACGACACCCAAATCTACCTGTCCGGCCCTGACATCGCCTTCCTACTCTCGAAAATCCCACAATGCCTTTCCACCATCTCATCCTTCTTCTCTGCTCGCTTCCTTAAACTCAACATGGGCAAAACTGAATTCATAGTCTTCCCCCCAAGAAATTCCACTCCACCTCCCAACCTATCCATCTGCATCAACGACTGTGCCCTCTCCCCGGTAGCCAAGCCAAGTGCCTCGGGGTAATCCTTGACTCCTCCCTATCCTTCAAGCCCCACATCGAGGCCCTCACCACATCCCTCCGGCTCCAGCTCAAGAACATCTCACGGATCCGCTCCTTCCTAACCCACGACACCGCTAAAACACTCATCCATGCTCCTATCATCTCCCGCCTTGACTACTGCAACCTCCTTCTCAATGGCCTCCCGGCTAACTCCCTCACACCTCTCCAGTCTATCCTCAACTCCGCTGCCCGACTCATCTATATGTCCTCCCGCTACTCCCCTGTCTCCCCCCTCTGCCAAGCCCTTCACTGGCTCCCCGTCTCCAAGAGATCCCAATTCAAAACACTAACCATGGCGTACAAAGCCATACACAACCTGGCCCCAGCATACATCTCCGACCTGGTCTCCCGATACCTACCCTCACGCAACCTCCGCTCCTCCCAAGAACTCCTCCTCTGCTCCCCCCTCATCACCTCTTCGCACAACCGAGTCCAGGACTTCTCCCGGGCATCTGCCTTACTCTGGAACTCCCTGCCCGAACACGTCAGACACTCGCCTACCCTGAGAAGCTTCAAGTGTCACCTGAAGACTCACCTGTTCCGTCAAGCCTACAACCTGCCATGAGACCCAGGCGACCGCCCCATACCTGACATTCCCCCATCCTACTGTATCCTAACCCGCCCCTCTTAGACTGTGAGCCCTTGTGGACAGGGTCCCTGCCCCTCCTGTACTTGTACGTCCTGATCGCCTAGATTTAGTGTACTTATTCTTGTCTCCCTCATCCTCATGTAAAGCACCATGGAACCAAATGGTGCTATATAAATAAATAATAATAATAATAATAACCACTGAGCCACCATACTGTGCTAACCACTGAGCCACCATACTGTGCTAACCACTGTGCCACCATACACAGTGCCAACCACTGAGCCACCATAGAGTGCTAACCACTGAGTCACCATATACAGTGCTAACCACTGAGCCACCATACTGTGCTAACCTCTGAGCCACCATACTGTGCTAACCACAATGCCCCCATACACAGTGCCAACCACTGAGCCACAATAGAGTGCTAACCACTGAGTCACCATATACAGTGCTAACCACTGAGCCCCCGTACAGTGCTAACCACTGAGCCACCGTACAGTGCTAACCACTGAGCCACTGTGCAGTGCTAACCACTGAGCCACAATATACAGTGCTAACCACTAGAGATGAGCGATGTTCGACTCGAATAGTTCGCTAATCTCAAATTCGAGTTGATTTTGGCGCTATTCGAGTCATTCGCCGAATTCAAACAATTTGGTTCCAATTCGGCGAATTTCGAACATGTTCGATTTTGGTTTGAAAATGCAGCAGATGTGGTCAGAAAACCGCATCTGCTGCATTTTGAGCCAAAATAAACATTCCCTAAAAGAAAGAAAGTGTAAAAAATAAAAAAATAATCTATGTTCACCTGTCCGCGGTCCACCGAAGCCTCCGGCAAGGTCCTGTGGCTTCTAGGACCTGTGGTGACATCATGTTCTCGCGCGAACTTCGGTCACATGACTGGAGTTCCGCGAGAACATGACGTCACCACAGGTCCTGGAAGCACAGGACCTTGCCGGAAAGCTTAAAATAGATATTTTTATGATTCGGACCCTTTCTTTAAGTAAAAATTACTTAAAGAAAGGGTCCGAAACATAAAAATATCTATTTTAAGCTTTCCGGCAAGGTCCTGTGCTTCCAGGACCTGTGGTGACGTCACGTTCTCGCTGGAACTCCGGTCACGTGACCGGAGTTCCCGCGAGAACGTGACGTCACCACAGGTCCTATTATCAATAGGACCTTGCCGGAAAGCTTAAAATAGATATTTTTATGATTCTGACCCTTTCTTTTACTTAAAGAAAGGGTCCGAAGCATAAAAATATCTATTTTAAGCTTTCCGGCAAGGTCCTATTGCTAATAGGACCTGTGCTGATGTCATGTTCTCGCGGGAATTCCGGTCACGTGACCGGAGTTCCCGCGAGAACGTGACGTCACCACAGGTCCTGGAAGCACAGGACCTTGCCGGAAAGCTTAAAATAGATATTTTTATGTTTCGGACCTTTCTTTAAGTAACTTTTACTTAAAGAAAGGGTCCGAATCATAAAAATATCTATTTTAAGCTTTCCGGCAAGGTCCTGTGCTTCCAGGACCTGTGGTGACGTCATGTTCTCGCGGAACTCCGGTCATGTGACCGGAGTTCGCGCGAGAACATGACGTCATCGCAGGTCCTAGAAGCCGCAGGACCTTGCCGGAGGCTTCGGTGGACCGCGGACAGGTGAGCATTGATTATTTTTTTATTTTTAACACTTTCTTTCACTTTTTTTCACTTCCTCAATGTATGTATATACATTGTGGAAGTGAAAATGCCCCACAGGCCCGGATTTTTCGTTTTCCGGGGTGTTCGACGGTGTTCGTCGAGCATTCGACGAACATTCGTCGAACACCCCGTCGATTCGACGAATCGAATCGAATTCGAACACCGGGGTGGTGGCTCATCTCTACTAACCACTGAGCCACCATACTGTGCTAACCACTGAGCCACCATACTGTGCTAGCCACTGAGCCACCATACTGTGCTAACCACTGAGCCAACATATATAGTGCTAACCACTGAGCCACATTATACAGTGCTAACCACTGAGCCACCATACTGTGCTAACCACTGAGCCACCAAACTGTGCTAACCACTGTGCCACCATACACAGTGCCAATCACTGAGCCACCATAGAGTGCTAACCACTGAGCCACCATACTGTGCTAACCACTGAGCCACCATACTGTGCTAACCACTGTGCCACCATATACAATGCCAACCACTGAGCCACCATAGAGTGCTAACCACTGAGTCACCGTATACAGTGCTAACCACTGAGTCACCATATACAGTGCTAACCATTGAGACACATTACTGTTCTAATTATTGAGCCACCATATACAGTGCCAACCACTGAGCCACTATAGAGTGCTAACCACTTGGGCTCTGTATACTGTGCTAACTACTGAGCCAGCTTATACTGTGCTAACCACTGAACCCCCGTATACTCTGCTTACCACTGAGCCCCTGTATACTCTGCTAACCACTGAGCCGCCGTAAAGTCTGATAACCACTGAACCGCCATATACTCTGATAAGCACTCTGCTGCGGGCAGGAGGGGGCTGGGGAACAGCGGCCGGGTGCAGGAAGGAGTGGCCCTCTGGCCCCCTCCTACCCGCACCCACCTGCTCTTCCTCGGCCCCCTCCTGACTGCACCCGCCCGCTCTTTCCCAGCCCCCTCCTGTCCGCACCCGGCTGCTCTTACCCGGCCCCTCCTGCCGGCTGTTACCCGGTCCCTTCCTGCCCGCACCTGGCCACTGTCCCCCGGCCCCCTCCTGGACTTTGGCACCGCTGCACACCGGTACTGCTATACCGATAAATATCTCCTATACAATTGTCTACTTCTGTCTGTATGTCTGTAATGCAAATCCTGCGTTGCTGATTGGTCAGGCCAGCCACCCACGACCAATCAGCAACAAGGACAGTCCGCCCACAAATTGGCGCGTGATTTCAATCACGCTTCGCTGATTGCTGGCAACCAGCCGGGCGCAAGCAATCAGTGATATTGGCGCAGTATTTAAACCTAGCTTCGCTTTGCATTATTCTTAAATCTTCATAAATAAACTACATACATATTCTAGAATACCCGATGCATTAGAATCGGGCCACCATCTAGTTTATTATATAAGTAAATAACAGGAGTACATGTAAATAGCAGGGTTTATAGTTAACACTCTAATGGCCACTTTACACGCGGCTACATTTCTAGCTTATCCACAGGTAACCTACTGCAGTGAAATCTTGGAGAGATTATTCCATTTGTACACAGCAACAAGATAGAACCATGTCTCCATGATTTCACTGCAGCCAGTAAGTTACCTGTGGATAAGCTAGAAATGTAGCCGCGTGTAAAGTGGCCATTAGAACAAACAGCTTCAAAGCTACCCAATGCAACCTGATGTATCAAGTCAGGATGGTCCTACTCTAATATTAAAACCTTACCTTGCGTCAGTGACATCAATAGGTATAAGATAAAAATTGGTTACTTAATATAGGGCGCAGGAGCACAAATGGATAAATTTAAGGGTTAAATTCCTCCTTTATTGGGAACCAAAACTCGTTTCCACAACGATATGTCGTCTTCCTCAGGTGGATTTCCAGCTGAGGAAGACGACGTATCATTGTGGAAACGCGTTGTGGTTGCCAATAGAGGAGGAATTTAACCTTTAAATTGAGCAATTTGTGCTCCTGCGCCCTATATTAAGTAACCAATTTTTATTTCCCACCCATGGTGTGGGTTACAGGGGCTACGGAGCACATCGGTAATAGAGGGAGAGAAAGCCCAGTGCTGGGGTAGGACCTGTGGTGATGTGGTGAGTGCTGATTTGCTAGAATTCTACCACATGATCTGCCTGTACCAGGTGACTGGGAGGACACTGCAAGGAGCCTGGTGTGGAGGAGATTGAGCTAGGAGTCTGTGCAGCAGTGTGGAGCCTGCAAACAAGCTGAAACTGGGGTTGTGTGGAGGCGGCACAACCCGAGCAGGTGAGGATCCACTGCACACATCACCAGACTGTGACCCCAAATACGCATGTCAGGTTCTCCCAAGGGAGCGCTTCTCCTGTGTCTTTTGTTTTGCATCAATTGTTATAAGGACAGAGAAAGAGAGGTCCCCAAATGCACCGACCTGTGCATGGAAAGTTGTATGAATGAAATGTCCAGCTAAAAATGAGGGACCACATCCCTTTTAAACAGAGTATAAGATATGCAGAAAGATAAAAAAATGAGCCAAAGCCTAAGTTAGTATATGTGCATGTTTACACTATAGAAATTTCACAGACAAAACACAAAGAGAAAAGCACAAAATGAACACATACCCTATAACAAAGTAAATAAGTTAAAATCAGTACTACATGTACATAACATAGAGCATTTGTTTAACACTGTTTCAAAAAGCGTAAAAAACATTCTACTGTGACAAAGTGTACCTAGTTGGGACGATCCTGCTCCAATATTAAAACCTTTCCTTGTATCGGAGACATTAATTTGAATTAGTGCATTAAAAAAAGGCCTCCAACTGTAGCCACCTGTCCAATGGAATCTATTTGGATGAAATGCCTAGTTCAAAAGAAGGGAACAGTCCCTCATTGGTACTGAGTAAACAAATGCAGAAAACCTCAAAAAATGAGCCAGAGCATAATTTGGTATCCATGTAAAAGGAGCATATCACATTCACAGACAAAAGAACAAAACAAAAAGAAAAACACAAAATTAGTATACTGTATATCTAGTTAAAAGCGAGTGCAATCATTACTATTAGCTACTCGCACGGATAGAATGGTATTCATGATACTCATTACTCAGCGAGTATCGCAAGTGCTCGTGAGTGATGTGCCGATCGTTATCGATCTGACGTAAATTGAAAGCTCCCTTCAGGTACCTTTACACGCCGCTACTGGAGGATGGATACAACCCGCTACAGGCTACGATTGTAGCTTGCGTCGTCAATATAGTAGCGGCGTGTGAAGACGGTAGGAGGCAACTGGCAACCGATACATCTGTTTCCGAGCACTGCTCTGAAACAGGTGGCTACAAAGCCGAATGCAGCGAGCTGTATCGGCGTGTAAAGAAGGAACAGAAGGGTTGTTTCTACACCATGCTATGTAGCTGGGGCGTGACACAGGCTCCGGGTTACCGCGCCCCCTTCAGCGATCATTGGAGGAAGCTCCTGCGTTGCGATTGGTTGTCGCTGCACAGGGCGGCATATTTAAGGAGCTGCCCAGTCACACTACACAATTGCTCGGGCGTCATGTATTAATCAGCCTCCTGCGATGCCTGGCCAATCATGGGTTTCTTGTTGTCCTATCAGCGTATGGACGTCCCGTACTCCACAATTGTGGCACGCCTATGTGCTGTCCCTGCTGCACCAGGTCCGCCCAGACAGGAATGGCACTGTTGCTTCACATTGCCGATAAATATATAAAATATGACATATTAGATCCTATATACAGAGGTGACAATGCTTATGAACCATAAAAAGCCCCATAAGCCTACAGTCATAGATGTTTAAATTGGAAACAAACCCTGTTCATATGGGAATAGGTGATATATATTCAATTTAGCATATATGCTGTCCTGTCACCTAGCTTTAATAATGTCAATCCAAACAGAACGACCTTTAAGCCCTGTTTGTTGCAAACTTAATCTTAGACATGTTTCACTATAGACATAAAGGCTTATATGGGAGTGAATCCACAACTCATAGAGCGGTATAAGGGCAAAGCACAGGTATAACAATTGTACTGGCTAGTCACCTAGCAATTATGATATCAGATCAGAAAAGACCGACCAATAAGAACATGTAGCAAGTGAAGCATTACCTTGTTATTCCCACTGGCACGCTGAGCCCTACACATGTTTCGGAAAAACCTTCCTCACGGGGCGTTTTCCCCATTTTTCCGAAACACGTGTGGGAGTGGCAGGAGAACAGCATCACAGCTCTACCCCGGTAACCAGGGGTGATATGCAAGACTTTCTAGCTTCTATACGTTCCTCCCTTAGAGAGGACATGCATACCATGATGAAGAAGCTGAAAGGGGAGATCTCCTCTCTGGGGGAGCGTACCAGACATGTGGAAATTAAAATGGCTGACTGCAAAAACAATTATTGCCTTAGTGGATGAAAATGAGGCCCTTAAAAGAAGAGCTGGCACACATCAGTGACAAGATGTATTACCTAGAAGATAGATCTAGGAGATATAATATGAGCATAAGGGGTATTGCAGAGGAGGTAAGTGACAAAAACTTGCGTGCCTTTATGCACAAATTCTTACAGGCAGTTCTCCCAGAGATGGCTCCTGGGGAGTTATTGGTAGACAGGATTCACAGGACACCCAAGCCCAGACATGTGGATCATGCTCTCCCCTGAGATACATTGGCACGTATACACTCCTTCACCATCAAAGATGCCTTCATGCAACCGATAAGGAAGACCCCTGTGTTGCCTGCAGAATTGCACAACCTGCAAGTGTTTCCAGATTTATCGGCTGCAACACTAGCAAAAAAGCGGGAATATGCGCACATTTGCAAAACTCTTAGGAATGTCAATGTCTGCTACAGATAGGGATTTAATCCTGCACAATTGATGGGCTCCTTCCTTCGAGGGACGTACAGTGGTCTGTCACTCCCCTAACCAAACTGAAGATAAACTGACAAGCTGGAAAATTCCATTTGCACCTCGGCAGCAGCCTAAAGGGAAGAAAATAGCCCAAGAATGGTTTCATACTTGAAATGGAACACTTGACGTGGTCTGGATTATTGGAACTATCTGGAGGATCACTTATCTTTTTTATATATTCTTGGTTTTTAGATCTCTGGACTGTGAGAAACCTTACTGGAATAATAGCGAGGTTTGGAAACCTCACGTGCCCTTGGCAGATCTGGTCTTTTATCTATGACTCTTCCTACGGGAAGTCTCCGGGATCCCTTACCCGGTTACATGTTTTTTTGTTTTGGGCTTTTTTTTTTTGTGTTCTTCTTTAGATTTGTTTTTTGGCACTCACTCATGCTTTATTACTAAATGGTACTACATATTCAAGTACAGTAGAGATCTAAGTTGCCCCAACTACATTGTGGTGATGTGGGATGAGTTGTGGATACTATATATGGATGAAAATAGGGATATTTCTCCCCAGACATGAGTGTACAGTTTTTGTCTTTAAATGTTAAGGGGTTAAACTCTCCTGGAAAAAGTCTATGAGGAAGTCAAAAGCGGATATTATGCCTGAAGGAGATCTCCCCTTTCAGCTCTTTCATCATGGTATGCATGTCCTCTCTCAGGGAGGAACGTTATAGAAGCTAGAAAGTTTTGCATATCACCCCTGGTTACCGGGGTAGAGCTGCGGTGCTATTCTCTTGCCGCTCCCGCCCCTCCTCCAGAACCCCGTGAAGATAGCAAGGGAGAAGCCGACGCCAATTTACCTGCGGCATGCACGGTCTGTCCCTTGGAGAAGAAATCCGGCAGCCGCGGCAGGGATCCACGCTTCTGGGCACGGCCGCGTGTCATCATGAGCCTGGGACCCTGGGGAAGACACTCACAGTCTCGGAGAGGAGCTAGGATGACAAATGGAGCCAGTATGAGCCCATTTAGGTTCCTGGAGCTCTGAGGCTGAGAGGCTGCCATGGTCTGCTTTCAGGCCACACGCCCCTTTTATGCTTTTTTATGAAACATTGTTAATCAAGTATCCTAAAGTATGTATAGATTATATGCTCATTTTGTGTTTTTCTTTTTTGTTTTTGTCTATTTAATCTCCAAATTCTTTGATCTTCAAGACATATATACATTGTTTAGTTTTTGACTCCTCATATTTTAGTTAAACCTTGGTGTTATATGTTCATATACCAGGGGTACAGTACCAGACACAGCCACCAACATATGTACAAAATAGAGTCTCAAACAACAAAGAGGTTACTTTGCCATTCAAAGACTTCAATTTATCTCAAAAGGCTTCTTTGGTAGGGGTACTGGGATGTGAATATTTATTACTTATTCTACCATATTTTCCAGATTATCAGACACACTTTTTCCCCCTTAAATTGTCATACAGTGACGGCAGGGCTGCGAGGTGGCAGTATGGCGGGGTCACAGAATGCAGGGTCAGCGATGCTGCAAGGTCAGTGGTTCGAGGAGGAGGTGTCGCTGCGGTGGTATGCAGGCAACATTGCTCTGCTGATACTGGATGAGATGCATTACAGGTAAATGGCTGAGGAGGCAGTGCATGCACAGATTGAGCTCTCGGAAAGCCCAGATCTCATTCTGCGCTTGTGTCGCCCATATGCAGCCATTTTCTTGAAGGCCATAGTATCAACCACTACATTTTAAATGGCACTACAGATCAATGGTGCTCACATCACTCCGCTGCAACATCTCCCAAGTCCACAGCATCACCAACCCTGCCTCCTGTGACCCTCTTTAGCCACAACACCACAACTGCACCTCCCTTGTAATCTACACTACCATATAAGCTCTAGGACTGTAAGATAGACTCCCAATTTAACATGTAAAGTTCTTTTTTTCTATTTTCCTTCTCTAAATTTGGGCGCATCTAGAAATCAGTAAAATACGGTATGTAAAATATTTTAAAATCCTCTTAGTTTTGTTAGCTTTCAGCATAATTTAACAAATTCATGCAAAACTTTACAACATTATCTTCTTATATACTTGATTATGATGTTATTATAAACACATATATTTTCTTTAGATTATTGTTTAGCTAACTACAATTATATTTGCACATTTGTAATTATTTATGTAATTTGACTTGCACTAAAAACATCATTTTCTCTACTTAAATATTAAAATATAGCACAAAAATAACAGAGAATAATGAGTTTCAACTTTTATGGTCCATATTGTAGTAATAAGAAAAGAGCTGGCGGGTTTCAATAAGATGGTATATGAAATTACTGAGAGGCCTTTACTACACTGTAATGATGTGTTAAACTTTAATGCTGTTTTTAAATGAAAAAAAAATCAGTAATACAAATCTTCAGATGTTATTTGTCAAAATATATTAAAAATGTTGTTTGTTGAACATTTTCATATCGTATATGTAGAAAGTATTACATGCTGCAACACAATATATCAATATAATATAGTAATTCATATAATCTGTTTTATATGTCTAAAATAATATGGTCTACATAGATATTATTGTTACTATAATTAGTCATTTACTCTTACATCATTATTTTTTAAAGCATTTTCTAAATAATTTCACTGCTTGATTAAAGCTGTTATTTAAAGAAACTACCTCGTGCAGCAATATGCACTTGTAATGTGCATAGTCGCCGGCAAATGATTGACTCCAGATGCCCCAACATGCTACAGAAAAGATATGGCACTGGCTAGGTGCGTGGACTTGTGTAACATATGGTACCTTTACACGCCGCCACAACAGGATGGATACCAACGGCTACTTCACGTGCACGAGCACGCCCAAACGGTTACAAACGGGAAAAGCACCCTCTTTACACGCCGCCACAAGGTGCGCTACGCTACGCTACATCTACAGCTAGATACATCGCCGGGTGTCTCAAGTAGCCATCTGTAGCTCATTTACACACCACTACAACCAGCTACTATGGGCGTACCTGGTGCAGCAGGGACAGCACATAGGCGTGCTCCAATTGTGGATTACGAGACGTCCGTACGCTGATAGGAGAAAGCAAAAATACCATGATTGGACAGGCATCGCAGGAGGCAAATTAATACTTGACGCTCGAGCAATTGTGTAGTGTGACTCGTCAGCTCCTTAAATATGCCGCCCTGTGGGCGACAACCAATCGCAACGCAGGAGCTTCCTCCAATGATCGCTGAAGGGGGCGCGGAAACCCGGACCCTGTGTCACGCTCCAGCTACATAGCATGGTGTCCACAGTTCCCTTCTGTGGGTTCTTTACACGCCGATACAGCACGCTACAATCGGCGATGTAGCCATCTGTTTATGGGCAGTGCTCGGATACAGATGTATCTGTAGCTGGCTGTGTCGTCCCGTCTTCAGACGCCGCTACTACGGGCAATATTGGCGCGACAAGCTACATTTGTAGCCTGTAGCGGGTTGTATCCATCCTGTTGTGGCGGCGTGTAAAGGTACCAATAGACTCATGCATGCTACAAGATAAAGTTGGTATTGGCTGACCAGGACCGGAAGATGACTCTTTTCCACAACAAGACCACCAGTACAGTTCCTACAATAATTATTTTCTCAACAATTATTTCTTAAATTTACACATGAGATAGCAGGCACATGACTTCCAGTACCCTCCACTTATATAGTGTATTTTCTGACATATTGTCAGCAAACTTTGTTGTACTCTTAGGCACCACAGTGAAATCCAATCCTGGCCCCATAGGATACAGTCAATAGCAGTGGCGTAACTTCAGGCCCAGGGGCCCCGATGCGAAAGCTCCAACGGGGCCCCGAATTATTGCAAATCTTTAATAGTATTAGTCTTTTTCTATAGGCCAAAGGGACTTTTGGGGCCCCCCTAGGCTGCAGGGCCCGGGTGCGATCGCAACCCCTGCACTTATTGTAGTTAAGCCCCTGGTCAATGGTGCCCCCGACCCCACGGCTGTTTCGGCTCCACTTTCATCAGGGGGTGTAGGGGTGTAGGGGTGTAGGGGTGTAGGGGTCGGGGGCACCATTAACTGAAACACGCAAGGAGCACTATAGCACCTTATAGATAACTGGTACAGGGAATTCTGCCAGATATTGGTCTCAATAGTGTGGTTGCTATATGAGTTGTATATGCAACCAGAGTCTGGGGATATAGGGGATATCCATATCCTAGATTAACTATACATTGAGCCAATTGTTATTATTATATATACTCAGGTGAAACTGTTATCTAGGTTGAATGTGCCTAGCTGGGTATAAAACCTTTATATATTACACATATGTACACCCATTTGGGTATAGACTATGTTGTACTAATACTATCTATTATGTGTTTTTACAATTCTCGGGCATGAAATAACCTTGCACAATGATATAATCTCATATATATCTTGTGTGTGTCAGTGGTGCAGCCTGCCATATTGCTGCTTGTATTGCGGTTGTAACCCCCTGTTTTTACTTGTCATTAAAAATCACTTGTTCTTTGCAAACTACTGAACGTTTGATCGTGTATTTCCTATTTGTATATATGTACCTAAGGTGCGATTTGTCTGGTCCTTGAGGATTATAGTCTTTTTCCGATGATTTTGGTAGTGAATATAGACAATCCCTAAATGAAGTGTATTAATTTTATTGCAATGTTGCAGTGACCAAACAAAACTAAATTTTACTATAAATAAAGGGGACACAAGAGGCGTAGATGGTGCCTTATCACAAAGGACACGTAGTTTGTATGTAGCATGTAATGTACCCTGAGGAAGGTGCGAGGGTTGCACCGAAACGCGTTGGTTTGTGTGGAGGAATAAAGAAGGAGATGGAGAAAGCAATGCTTTTGGAGAACATTTATTGAAGTAGCAGTGCGGACCGTTGAAACCGTTCCTGTTTGAAAATCTTAATTTTGACATTTGGACTTTTTTCTGTTATGCAGTTTACTGATCTGATTGATTTAAATTTTGATAGATCGGGCATTTCATTACACATCGATACCAAATATGTGTGTTTTTATAACAGTTTTATTCTCATTGGGGCAAAAGGGGGTACTTTTAACTTTATATTTTTTCTTATTTTTAAAAACTTTTTTTGTACTTTATTTTACCCTGCTCCTAGGAGACCTCAGCACTGCACACTCCAATTGCTTCTTCTGTTCAGAAACATGCTGCTGCATGCCTCTGAGCAGGAAAAATTATCACTTTCTATGGATCCTAGTGCACGCCAGGCATCCACAGAAAGTGATTCATGACTGCTTCCGGGGTTATCACAGGACACTGGATTGTCAAGGTAACACATTGAGGTCCCATGATTTCATCACAGGATCTCCGATGATTCGTTGGAAACAACACAATTCCCGCTGCGGTGCTTTGGATCGTGCTGTCAGTGATAGAAAGCACTATCCAAAGGATTAACGGTACCAATCAGATCGCTGATCCGATCATTATTGATAACTTTACATATTAGCTGATCAGATCAACTGACATGTGTGGGAGACGATGCAAGTAGAGATGAGCGAACTTTGCTTGAATATGTTCGCCAGTTTCAAATTGGACTGAACATGGCCAATTCGGTTTGGATTTGGCAATTTCTCAAAAAGTCGGCAAACATGAATATATTCGGTGAGTATCGGAGTATTTAAAATAGCATAACTGCATTTAAGTGATGCTTTTTTTCTGCCTTCTGACAGTGAAGGATAGTGACTGGGACATCTTTGTTGGGTGGGGGAGGTATGGAGAGGTCAGAGGAGAATCAAATGTTGATCTGTGTTGATATTCCATTTTTTGCAGCCAATATGGGTGCATAAAACATCCACAAAATGAAGACACAAGTGCTTGTTTCAATGGCTGCCAAAGTCACATTTTCCTAGGGATAAAAGAAGCAGCCATTTGTCATCATCAGTAGTAATGAGCAAGTACTTGTATACTATACATTACGAGTACTTTCTAATAATTGTATTTTCAATTCAAATAGTGAGTACAATGTAAGTCAATAGGAAATGCGAGTAATTTTCTGCTGGACTCTAAAAAGGGATCTTAGGCTTGAGGAAAAGTCTGAAAAAGTGATGAAACAGAATGGCAAGAGCCTGGAGGATGTCTAACTGTATGCATTTTTGACTCACATATGGTTTGTGGGAACAGCTTTGTTGCAGGATTATGCCTTATGCCACTGTTAGGCCATGTTCACACACATGCGTTTTTTTGATCATCTCTGTGTTTTTTGGTGTGTTAAAAAAAACGCAGGTGCGTTAACGCAGGGTACATTTGAGTGTACATGCGTTTTTCAGCTCCATTTGCGTTTTTTTCCCCCAGTCCAAAAAACGCTGCATGCAGCGTTTTTGGGTGCTGGAAAAAAACGCATGTGCGTTTTCCCAAAAACGCATGCGTTTTTTTAACATGGGCTCCTATGGGGAACGCATGCGTTAACGCAGGTGCCTATATGTGCCCTGCGTTAACGCATGCGTTTCCCATAGGGGCCCATGTTAAAAAAACGCATGCGTTTTTGGGAAAACGCACATGCGTTTCTATAACATGGGGCCCTATGGGAAACGCAGCGTTTTTAAAAGGCACATGTATGCACCCTGCGTTAACGCTTGCGTTTTTGCCTGCGTTTTTGAGGAAAGTCCAAAAAGGCTGTATTTCCTTTCAGACACACAAGAGACATTTTTTAGCACTCCTAAAAAAACGCATGTGGTTTTAGGAGTGCTAAAAAAAACCGCAAATTGTGTGTGAACAATGCCTTACAGATACACAAAAACAACTACCAAGCCTAACCTAAATTACATTTAAAAGGCAAAAAAGGTTCACAAACATTTTGGCCCCTTTCACATCTCTGCGTTTGCTGCGTTTTTACCGCAAAAAACGCATGAAAACGCATGCGTTTTTGTCCCCATTGATTTTAATGGGAACGCATGAAAAACGCATGCAAAAACGCATGTCAAAACGCATGTGCGTTTGGTAAAACGCAAAACGCATGCGTTTTTGCAAACGCAGCTCAAAACGTGGCAAACAACGTTTTTTGCAAACGCACATGCGTTTTGACATGCGTTTTTGTATGCGTTTTTCATGCGTTCCCATTAAAATCAATGGGGACAAAAACGCATGCGTTTTCATGCGTTTTTTGCGGTAAAAACGCGGAAAAAACGCAAATGAAGCAAAACGCAGCAAAACGCAGCAAACGCAGAGATGTGAAAGGGGCCTTTTTCATGCATAATCACTAGCATACAAGGCTAAATAAACCAGAGAAACAAAAATATCACTTTTAAGGTTTGCTCACACATACTGTTGTAGCTTTTTTTTCCCTTTACAATTGGGAGGGCCCTGACTTATACATTTTGTAGGTCCCTCTGTCGTACATCATTTTTAACTATCTATTCCCCAGCACTTTACAAGCCCAGCTACAACACAACAGTAGTTATTTTGATCTTTGACTTCAGAGGCCTTCGGTGGTCCTGTAACATACGTTTTGGAGGGATCGCTCTTACTTCAACATTTGGGTGGTCCCTCCTTCACTGACACTGTGATAGCAGAATACATATGTGGCGCCCCGCACCGAGTGCGTCACAGGAGGGTATTGTAGCCATAAATGCAGCAGCAATATTCTCTGACCCAGCAGTCATCTGGTTAACTTAGAGATCCATACTCTGCATGCCTCACTTAGCATAGAGGACCAATCAAGGTCCTGGTGGGCGGAGTGCAAGGGTAATGTGTAGTGGAAAGTTTAGTCCAGCTTAGAGAGTTCTAGTCTCGGGTCTGGAGAAGTAACAGCAACTTAGAAGACCTCTGCAGATTCCAGCTCTGCAACTTAGGAGAGGGGGTTGCACAGTCGGTGCAGCCCCCTGGCCACCTTCTACCGGCCATCTCCTCACCCTTACCACGGTTGAGCACCATTACTCCTGGTGCATTACCAACCGAACTTGGGCATCAACATGCTGGTTCAAAACCACCCTGCGCCCTTTTACAGCCGGTTTGCTGGTACCGAAGCTAGCAGCAGTTCAGCTCTGCTATGCGAACCAGAAGAGTGGAGGAGCAGCTCTACAGGAGCACCCCACCATCGCCAAATCCAGTCGTCTAACCAGCGGTGTACCCACCAAGGGACCCAAGGCTCCCCAAAGCATCCGGAATGTATACCCCGGATAGGGCATTCAAGCAGCCTCCCTGTACCCGATCTGATATTCCTGGGCTACAACGGCAACTTACTTAGTTAGAATGGAGGAACACCGCGGATCTCTGAGGGACACCTATCACTGCTGAGTCCACCCGGTCCACTACCCGTTAACTGTATGCCATGTACTGCTTGCTGGTTACAGTAAAGACCCGTTACAGAGACTTACAGTGTCCGTGCTTCCTTATGACTACGTCCGTCTGCACACAAGGTAACCGCGGCTGCCGCACAACATCTTCAGCAGCTCACGGCTCCGGGGATCACCGCTCAGCCTGTGGGGAGCGTTCCATCTTGCTACATTCCATCCCCCGGAGTCTCCACAGCATCTGTAAAGTTACCGAACTACTCATAGGTGGCGTCACAAAACAATTAACCCCTTCATCTGTTCCTACAAGACGTCTTCAACTTTTTGATCTGCACTCGACCGGGCCCCACTACCGGCAGGCGCGTTCCACCCGTGACAAGGAGGAGGAAGCTACAGCCTGTCTAAACCGGAGTCCCCGGCCACGGTGAGTCACATATTTCATAGCACTTTACAATGTGCCCATTTTAGATTTGGGCAAAACCCTCCTCCCCCATCTTCTCCTCCACTTCCATGACATTTGCGGCCCTAAATTCAAATGTTCTGGGGGCCTGCAGTAGGCAGGAAACCTGAGATTGGTAAGGGCCCAGAGTGAGCCGCTCTTATTTAGACATTTGAGCGGCCCCTTCCTTATTGACACTAACATAGCGGAATACATATTCCATAGCACTTTATAATGTGCCCATTGTATCAATGGGCAAAACCCTCCTCCTCCACCACCACCGTGGCATTTTGTGGCCCTAAATTCAAATGATCAGTGCGCCTGCAGTAGGCAGGAAACCTGAAATTAGTGACAGCCCTTATGTGGCACTGTTACATACATTTGAAAGTACCCTCTTCTATAAATTTTGGAGGTCTCTCTTGTGTACAATTAAGAGTGCCATGACTTATTCGTATTGTAGGACCCTCTCTCTTTAATTTAACCAATTTAATGGCAGAGACTACCTGGAAAAAGGGCAAGAGACATAGAGTAATAGTAGATAGTAGTGAGTGCAGCCTGCGATCCTCAGGTTTGGCTGAACTCTGTGAACTGGAAAAATAAAGTTGAGGTCAACTGGATGACAAGCTCAAATATATAATTTCTGCAAGTCAATCGACAAAGGATATATTGTGCTCCCCCCTCCAGGATGGGTTGGAGAAGCTTCTTAAAATGGTTCAGATATTGTGATTGACAATATTTCAAAGATTAGACAGGAAGTCAAGACGTCTTGATTCTGTACTACTTGGTCCACAGCAGAATTTGCATCGTATTTCCTAAAATGACCCCATGGGCTGTGTTTTAGGTGCAGGAAGATACCATCCCAAGGGCCTCCAATCACACATACTAGTCAGGCTGGTGTAGGAACAGTGTCCTAGTTTGTCCACTACAGTATGTGCATAGGGTGTCCATATATTAGCCCTATAGGCTGAGTGAAGGTTGACGCAGGAATCCACCATCCCGAGGGTCTCCAATCACACATACTAGTTAGGCTGGAGTAGAAATAGTGTCCTAGTGTGTTCACTGCACAATGTGCATAATGTGTCTAAGAATTAGCCCTATGGGTTTAGTGAAGTTTGACATAGGAATACACCTTCCCAAGGGCCTCCAAGTACACATACTAGTTAGGCTAGAGTAGGAATAGTGTGCTAGTTTGTCCACTGCACAATGTACACAGGGTTTTATAAAATTAGCCCTATGGGCTGAGTCATGGTTGACAAAGGAAGGAAATTAGTTTTTATGGGAAGGAATTGACATTAACAGCAGTAGCATAAAGAATCAGCATTTTTGGTGAACTTAGGTTGGCTTGCTGTCATCTGGAGGGATTACAAACTGTGGAGATATCCAGTCTTTGTTGAATTTAATCAGAGTAAATCTACGCCTATAACTGATGATTGACCCAGTGGAACAGAAAACACACTCTGACACCACACTAGCAGCTGGGCAGGCGAGCACCTCCAAGGCGTATAAGGAGAGGTCGGACCAAGTGTTCAGTTTGGACACTAAAAATTAAAGTAAAATGAAGCATCATAAAGGATGCACGTATAGTCACTTAAATACCCCTTGACCATGTTCTGCAACTTCTCCCTCCTTGGCATTGTTAGAGGCACAGATAGCCCTTGTTGTTGTGCTGTTTTTGTGAAATTTTCCCAATTTCTGTACATTTTTCCCCCAACTCTGTTGGACCTGGTGTTTGTGTATCTTCCCATTATCCCTTAGTGTTGAAAAGAGCCGATACCTCTGCCATCAGCAATGTCTGAAGGTGATGTCTTCAGGTACTGATCTACAGCGACCCTCTTAAACGATTCCACTGTAAAACTGGTGACTCCAAAAGGGTAGAAAGAAATCTCTCCTTGTACCATGGATTGAGAAAGGTGGCCAACCAATATAGGTTGTTGGATAAAATGTATATCATGCAATGGTCTTGCCACAGACAGTTACACATGAACTGTGCCTTGAGGGCCAAGCTGGCAAAAGGCAAACCTTTGGTGTTCCCAACGGTTGGACCAGTATCCATCCTCTCCTCATGCTGTCTCTTCTCCTCCATCTCCTCCTCTCCAGCCCATCCAGCCTGCACAGACATGAAGCTTAGGTTGGGTGTCCCCTCTGTAGCAGTAGGAGTCCCCTTGGTAGCACAGTAAAACAAATCCTCTTCCTCCTCATCTGCCTCCGCATCCTCCAATGTTGCCTCAGAATATTGGCTGGGCTGGGTAGTATCACCCATTCGGAAATCTGGCTCCATACTAACATGCTGGCCACTCAAAGCTTCATCTTTGAGATTATGCAGTGATTGTTGAAGGATACACAGCAGTGGGATGGTTACACTGATAATATTATGATCACGAGATTGGTGCAGTACTCAAAGTTCTCAAAAACCTCAAAAATGTCTGTGATCCACACCCACTCGACAGTTGTTATGTGTGGTGGCTGACTCTCAATCTGACAGGCATTTTGAAGCTGGGATTCAGCTACTGCTCTCTGCTGATCAGTATAGCGTCGTCAACATATGATAGGTAAAGTTCTACCATGTAGACAGGTTACAAATGAGTCGGTGATTTGGCAAATTCAAATTAGTGATGGGCGAATCCTAAATTACTCGGAATCGCTTGACTCTAGCGAGTCCGAGCACAGGACTCGCTACTCGTTGCGAGTCTAGCGAGTCCAATGTTAATGAATGGGGAAGCGAGTAATAGCGAGTAGTGTGAGATTTACAAATCGCAGATGTGTCTCGGAAGCTTCAGCCTGAAGCAATCCTAGTTTTGTCATTTATTTGCAATGGACTCGTTTACTTTGCAACTGTAATCGCTGGGAAACTCGCACAGATAAGAGTCCTGTCTTCTCTGTGTGCTGGCTGCCAGCTCCAGGGTCCTAGAGCCTGCCTGCTGCCTGATGTAGCAGTGCTGAGATTGTTCTCAGTCTGCTCATTCCCTGTGTACAGACATGAATGTCTGTGCACAGAGATGATGTAGCAGAGCTGAGATCGTTCTCAGTCTGCTCATTCCCTGTGCATATACATCTATATCTATGCACAGGGATGAGCAGAGAGGACATCGCGTTTTGGACTGCGTCGGACGGAAGAGGATTTTTTTAATTAAAGATGGAGTCTCTAATGGCTTTTTTTTTTATTTCTAATAAAAAAATTTCTCTGTGTTGTGTTTTTTTTTAAAACAATTTAATAGAAATTCATGGCGGTCATGTCTAATATTGGCGTGACCGCCATAAATTTCGGGCTTAGGGCCAGCTGATAATACAAAGCTGGCCCTAACCTCTATTACCCAGCGTGCCACCGCCACCAGGACCGCTGGAAGAGCGGGGTTCAGCGCCAGAGGATGGCGCTTCAATGAACGCGCCATCTTCAGGGGCGGCTGCGGGCTGCAATTTGCAGCGGGGGTGCCCAGAAAGCTTGGGCATCCCTGCGCTGCGGATTCCAGCCCCCAGCTGCTTAGCTGTACCTGGCTAGACATAGAAATTGCACGGAGCCCCACGCATTTTTTTTATTATTTAATGAATTTCAGAGTCAGAGTCTCAGAGTCAGAGTCTCAGAGTCAGAGTCAGAGTCTCAGAGTCGGAGTCGCCTCAGAGTCGGAGTCGCGTCGGAGTCGTCTCGGAGTCGGAGTCTCCTCAGAGTCGGAGTCTCAGAGTCGGAGTCGCCTCAGAGTCGGAGTCGCCTCAGAGTCGGAGTCGCCTCGGAGTCGTAGTCGCCTCGGACCTGGCTAGACATAGAAATTGCGCGGAGCCCCACGCATTTTTTTGACTCCGACTCCGAGACGACTCCGACTCCGAGACGACTCCGACTCCGACTCGACTCCGACTCCGAGACGACTCCGACTCCGAGACGACTCCGACTCCGAGACGACTCCGAGACGACTCCGACTCCGACTCCGAGACGACTCCGACTCCGAGACGACTCCGACTCCGACTCGACTCCGAGACGACTCCGACTCCGAGACGACTCCGAGACGACTCCGACTCCGAGACGACTCCGACTCCGAGACGACTCCGACTCCGACTCGACTCCGAGACGACTCCGACTCCGAGACGACTCCGACTCGACTCTGAGACGACTCCGACTCCGAGACGACTCCGACTCCGACTCCGACTCGACTCCGACTCCGAGACGACTCCGACTCTGAGACGACTCCGACTTGACTCCGAAACTACTCCGACTCAGAGACGACTCCGAGACGACTCCGACTCCGACTCGACTCCGAGACGACTCCGACTCCGAGACGACTCCGACTCCGAGGCGACTACGACTCCGAGGCGACTCCGACTCTGAGGCGACTCCGACTCTGAGGCGACTCCGACTCTGAGACTCCGACTCTGAGGAGACTCCGACTCCGAGACGACTCCGACGCGACTCCGACTCTGAGGCGACTCCGACTCTGAGACTCTGACTCTGACTCTGAGACTCTGACTCTGAGACTCTGACTCTGAAATTCATTAAATAATAAAAAAAATGCGTGGGGCTCCGTGCAATTTCTATGTCTAGCCAGGTACAGCTAAGCAGCTGGGGCTGGAATCCGCAGCGCAGGGATGCCCAAGCTTTCTGGGCACCCCCCGCTGCAAATTGCAGCCCGCAGCCGCCCCAGAAGATGGCGCGTTCATTGAAGCACCATCCTCTGGCGCTGAACCCCGCTCTTCCAGCGGCCCTGGTGGCAGTGGCACGCTGGGTAATAAAGGGGTTAATACCAGCTTTGTTATACAAGCTGGTATTAAGCCCGAGATTCTTAATGTCAGGCCACGTTTGACCCAGCCACTAAGAATCTTCAATAAAGGGTTAAAAAAACACAACACAGAGAAATTTTTTTATTAGAAATAAAAAAAAAAGCCATTAGGGACTCCATCTCTAATTAAAAAAATCCTCTTCTGTCCGACGTAGTCCAAAACGCGATGTCCACTCTGCTACATCCCCTGTGCATAAATATAGATGTCTATGCACAGGGAATGAGCAGACTGAAAACAATCTCAGCACTGCTACATCATCTCTGTGAGCAGGCGGGCTCTAGGACCCTGGAGCTGCACAGAGAAGACAGCTGGACTCGGCTCGCAAAGAAACAGCAGTTACTTTGCGAGTTTCCCTGCTATCACTGGCACAGTAGCCGAGTCTAATGCAAACAATGGCAATCCGAGTTTTGTCAGCGTTTCTGACAAAACTAGGATTGATATTGATTTGCATTGGACTCGTGCGAGTAATCACTGAGAAACTCGCAGAGTACCGAGTCCTGCGAGTCCCTTACTACTCGCTGAGTAACGAGTCCTAGCGAGTAGATTCGCCCATCCCTAATTCAAATGCTTTTGCAGTACTGTAAGGGCAGTAAAAGTGGTATAGGAATGGCAGAAATTGAGGCTAATATGGCACACTTTCTCAATGAGGTTCGTCAAGTCAGGGTAACTTTTAAGAAATTTCTGAACAACTAGGTTCAGCACGTGAGCCATGCATGGCACGTGTACCTGCTTGCCGACCTTTAAAGCTGCCACCAGGTTATTCCTATTATCGCAGATGACCAGACTGGGTTGGAGGTGCAGCGGGAAGAGTGACTAATCGGTCTGTTGTTTTAAGGCTTGTCACATTTCTGCTGCAGTGTGTGGTTTCTGACCTAAACAGATCAGCTTCAGCAGCTTGGCATTGATGGGGAGGGTAATTCTGCGGAGGATGAGGAGCAGGAGGAGGGGAGAGAGATACTGGAATATGAAGAGGTGGAAACCGTGCCAGAACTTGGGCCCACTATTCTTGACCTGGGTAGGATGTGTGATGTCCCACTTTGCACATTTGTCCCACCATCCACCAGGTTCACCCAGTGTGCCGTGACAGAAATGTGTCATCCCTGTCCAAAACAACTTGTTCAGGTGTCTGTTGTTAGGTGGAACTTCCCAGTTACGGTGTTGTTGAGCGCACGGTTCAGATTGTTTAACACATGCTTGTGTAATGCAGGGACGACACATCAGGCAAAATAGTTGCAGCTGGGAACACTGTATTGTGGGGCATCTGCAGCAAAGAATCATAGAAAGACTGTGTTTCCAGAAGCAACATCTCCACAGCTAGCAATTTGGCAATGTGGGAGTTTAGTATTTGTGCCTGTGGGTGCGTGGCTGGGTATTTACATTTTCTTTCCAAGATCTCAGGCAAAGACAGTTGGATGCCTCACTAGCACAAGGAAATTGTTGTGGTTGATGTTTGTTGTGAGTGAGCAATCGCAGCTTGTAGGAAGGAGGTATGAGCATCAGCTTCCTGAACTGAAGATTCTGAAGGATGTACCCCAGGCAACATGGCAGTGGTTTGTCCTCCAGATGTAGATTTGTACCGTAGTGTTCCACCCATTTCCTGGGGTGCTTGCTGCAATGTGGTTTTGCATACTGGTGGTGCTGAGGTTGCCTTTGCCCTGGCCTCTTCTCAACTTGGTATGGCAGATGCTACAGACTACAATGTTTTTCTCTGAAGGACTTTCAGAAAAACATTCCACACAGAATCTGAATGCCCCCTTGCCCTGACTTTGCCCACAGCAGGGTGGTCTTGGGAACAGTTGACCAAGTCGTCACTCTGGGCAAACCACAACGACCCCTTGGTGCCTGTGTGGGTGCTACATATCCATCTTTCTCTGTATTGCTGTCATTATTATACGTGCCAACAGTCCAGGTCGGATCAGTGGACTCATCATCAACCACCTCGTCTTTCATCTTATCCTCCTTTCCAGCTGAAATTGTAGGCTGACCTTATGGCAACTGTGTCTAATCATCATCAGCCTCCACCTCTGGAGACAGTAAATGACGTTGCTCCAAGTGGCTTTTTTCTGGCCATAAGTCCTCAAATACTTGAGCATCAATGCACGACATCTCCTTACGTCCCTCTTCGATGCTGCATGGTGATAGGCCAGAGCCAACCAAAGGATACACACAAATCAGAACCTTGGGGTGGCCAAGCTTGGGGTCATATGTCTCCTGTGACTGATAATGGCGAGAGGAAAAAGAACCAACTTCAGAATTGGATAGGCCAGCCTCCTGTCTATCGACATTAGACTGTGTGGCCTTGGAAGATTTGTTGCTGCTTGACAAATGCGTAGAAGCTGTGTCTGCTATCCAAGACAGTATCTCCTCTCACTCTTCTTGCTTCCATGCACATTTGCGTTCCAGCAGGGGAAATTTTCCGGGAACAGAGTGAATGCATGCTCTTCTTCTGACCTGAAACAGACTCAGTGCCTTCTGCCACAAGATTGACACCACCACGTCCATGTACACATCACTGTCCCTTAACAACAGGCTTTTTGGGCATTTTGTTTTTTGTTGACAGAATGTGTTGTGGATGGCACAATCCGACCTAACTGTTGCAGTCAAAATAGTGGGTTAAATAGCCTGGTACGTGGTCTGTAGGAGAAAGTAGTAACATTTGGAGTACTGCTTCTTTGCACAGTAGAATGTGGACATAAGCACCAGCGGATTAAATGGACTGCTGCAAGGTTAGTAGCAGGCAGTAGCAAGTTTTGGAGTACTGCTGTTTTGCATTGGGAAAACCACCTTTTTAAAATGTGGACAGAAGTAATAATGGATTAAATGCAGTGCTGTAAGGGTAGTAGCAAGTAGTAGCAAGATTTAAAGTATAGCTGTATAGCAGGCCATGGAACCCATAAGGTGTAGGGGCCACATGACATTCGGGGAGGTAGGGAGTTAATTGGAGAAGGAAGGAATGGGAATATGTGATTGGGGCATGGGTGCTGACTAAATGAGAGAGGGGGTGGTCAGGGGGAGGAAGAGGGGGAGCTCAAGGGAAGATACAGGGGACAAAGAAGGAAGTCCCCTCATTCCACTTCCTGGGGACAGCCTGTTGAAGTTTCCTGCTCACTTCTGTCCTGCAGTAATGGCGGATTGGCCTCCTGGGGCTTTGATTCAGGCAGCAGCAGTGGTGCATGGGGCACAGGCAGTGCAGGCCTACATCAGGCTGCTGTGCTCCCCATCGGCACCGGCCCCCTCACTCCACGCTGCGTGGCGACGCTCCAGGCCACCAGAGCGCTATTCCCCGGGGGCTGGAGGTGCGAGGAGGGCCCGTTCGGGAAGCCCCGGTGGGGACCCTCAGCGGCGGGGAGGGCGCCCTTCCACCCCGGGGCCCTCTCCGGCTGTTGGGAGGAATTCACGGCGCCGGAATGCCGCTCCGGAAGTGGGCGGAGCCGGCCCGCGGCCGACTTCCGGTCGGCGGTCCGAGAACAGGAGCGGGAACGCAGCGGCGGCTCCCGGGGGAGCGCGGATGAGGGAGCGCGCCGAGCAGCCGGCGCCAACAGAAGGTACCCCCTGCAGGCGGCGGGGGGCGGAACGGCTTCCCGGGCGGGAGGAGCCACGGGCGACTAGGGGAAGAGCGGCGCAGAGGCGAGGGGCTTCTCCCACTGGAAGGGCACTGGCTGTGGCTGGTGGAGGGCGCAGTAGTGGGGAGTCCCTGGCGCGCACGGCTGGACGGATCCGGACAGGTCCTGCAACGGTGCCCCTTGGATCCTGTAGGGGGCGTACCCAGCGGGCATCCACGGAGGCAGGGCCCCAGGGGGCTGTAGCGGATCTCCCCTGTGTAGCAGGGGGGGATCCCAGCGGCGAGAGGATCGGGAGCAGCCCGCCTGCAGTCGGCAGGACGGGTTTAGGGAGAGGGGCCCCTGTGGTCAGAAGAGACCTCGGGGGGAGTTGGCGGGTGAGACGGTTCGGAGGTCGCAGGAGCGGTCTCAGAGGAAGAAGCAGTGCTCGGCTGGGGGTGCTCCTGCAGCCGCGGAGGCCAGGGGGAGTTGCCGCAGCGGCAGGCACACTCCCGACGGAGCACCCCTGGAGGGCTTGGAGGACGACATCAGCGCAGAGGAGGGACAAGTATCGGAGGAATCGTCTGGGGAGGATCGGACGGAGGAGGACTGCGTTGCGGCTGCCCCTCGGCAGCCTGGTGAGAACCCTAGTTGTAATATTATGCATATGTCGGGATCGGGCGGTGATGTGGGTGCAGGGCCGATTCCAGTGGGGGGGATAGCGTCTGAGGTTACAGGGGGAGGTGATGTAATGGGACAGTTGCTCGGTTTGTTGCGGAGCCTGGTGGCTCAGGGGGGCTTGAATTCCGTTGCGGGGTCGCCAGTGGGAGCTTGGGTCAGGCCGGCTGGGGTCGAGCCCAATGTGGGAAGCGAGGCTGCGGTGCAGCAGAGTGTTGAGGGACAGCTTTCAACGGAGCCGGTTGCGGCAGTTGAAGTGGAAAAAGAAAAGGAGGAGGAAGTGGTTAGGCTGGATGATAGGGCAAAGAGTGAGGTGTACGTTTGCTTTGAGAGCCCCTTGGGGGCGCATTTGAAGAAGGAAGTCAGGGAAAAGATTTGGAAAGGGGAGTACGTAGAAATATTTTCGCTGCTCCCGTTGGAAAAGTTTAATTTGGATAAGGTTCGCCCTAGTGATTCCAAAAAAGAAAAGGAGGACGATGAGAAGCGTCGGTATCGTCTGATACCACGGACGTTTATGAATTGGTTGCAGGCCTTTGCGATATTGGCGAGCGTAGTAGGGGAGAAAGAGCTGGGGAGCACTCCTGCGTTGTTTGGATATATGGACTCAATAGGTGAGGCTTATAGGGTATATGGTGGTTTGTCATGGCTTCGATATGATGAGCAGTTCAGGCAGCGTAAGGCTTTACGGTCGGAAATGCGTTGGGACCAACAAGGATATTGCTTTATGGTTGCGCTTAATGACGGCGCCGGCACAGCCCTTTCGGAGTGGGGCCGGGGGATCAGGTTCGGGATCGGGTGCGGGACCGGGTACCTCGGCTGGGTTCAAAAAAGGTTGTTGTTGGCAATTTAATGAGGGGCAATGTAAGTTTGGTTCCGCCTGTCGATTTAAACACGAATGTTCGGGATGTGGAGGAGGGCACAGCTTTGCCCGTTGTTTTAAGAAAGGAAAAGGAAAGGGAGGAGACGGTGCTGACAAAAGGGAGGACACCAGTGAGGGTAGAGGCAATGGAGCCGTTCTTAAGTAGGTATCCGGATGTTGAGGCTGCCGAGTTATTGCGTTCAGGTTTTTTGTTCGGTTTCGTTATTCCGTCTGAGGCAGTAGAGAGGGGCTGATTTCGCCCGGGGAATTTACGCTCGGCTAGGGAACATCCGGAGGTTGTGGACGAGAAGTTGAGGAAGGAAGTTGAGTTGGGGAGGATGGCAGGCCCCCTCTTGATTCCCCCTTGTCCGAATTTACGGGTATCTCCGCTGGGAGTTGTACCGAAAAAAGAGCTGAATAAGTTTCGGTTGATACATCATTTGTCATACCCAGCTGGGGCTTCAGTAAATGATGGTATAGCGCCGGAGTTGGCAGCGGTTTGTTATGTCTCTTTTGATAAGGCGGTGGAGTTGGTAAAACGAGCGGGAACGGGGGCTCTGATGGCAAAGTCGGATGTGGAAGCGGCATTCCGTTTGTTGCCGGTGCATCCTGAGAGTCAGCATTTGTTGGGTTGTATGTGGAGGGAGCGTTTTTATGTAGATCGTTGTTTGCCAATGGGGTGTTCAATTTCTTGTTCATACTTTGAAGCTTTTAGTTCTTTTGTTGAATGGGTTGTAAGGGATGTGTCGGGTATGGAGTCAATCATTCATTATTTGGATGATTTTTTCTGTGTGGGGCCGGCGGGTTCCCCGATTTGTGCAGGTTTGTTGTTTGCTTTGACTGAGGTTGCCAGTCGTTTTGGGATGCCTCTGTCTCCAGAAAAAACAGAAGGACCGGCCACGGTCATGCGTTTTTTGGGGATCGAGATTGATTCATTGGCTAAGGAGTGTCGGCTTCCTGCTGACAAGATTGTGGATTTGAGGCGGTCGGTTGCTGAGGTGATTAAAGCGAAAAAGGTGCAGCTTAAGGTGGTTCAGTCTCTGTTAGGCAAACTTAATTTTGCTTGCCGGATTATGCCAATGGGCAGGGTGTTTGCCAGGCGGTTGGCTGTGGCTATGTCCGGCAAGACGTGTCCGGTGCATTTTGTTCGGATCACCAGAGACATTAAAGAGGATTTGAGAGTGTGGGATATATTCTTGCAGGAATATAATGGGGCACGGTTTGGCTTGGGATGTGGTGCCGAACAGGGTGTTGCAGTTGTTTACAGATGCGTCGGGTGCGATAGGTTTTGGAGCATTTTTTATGGGGCACTGGTGCACGGGCGGTTGGCCAGAGTCCTGGAAGGAGCGAGGTCTGGTGAGGAACCTTGCGTTGTTGGAAATTTTCCCCATCGTTGTGCAGTGGAATTGTGGGGCCAGGACTTTGCGGACAGGAAGGTTTGTTTTCATTGCGATAACATCGCTGTGGTCTATGCGATTAATGCCTTGTCTGCTAAGTCTTTGCCGGTGGTGGCCTATCTTCGGCATCTGGTGCTCAGATGTCTGCAATGGAACATTCAAATTGTGGCTAAACATGTCCCGGGGGTTACTAATTCAGTGGCTGATGCGCTTTCTCGGTTTCAGTTCCACAGGTTTCGGGAGTTGGTGCCTTGGGCGGACGAGATCGGTCAGACCTGTCCGGATGGTTTATGGAACCTGGTAACTTGATTGTGGGTACCTTGATTCGGAGTTCAGTGTCGGAGGCTACTTGGTGCCGATATGGGAAAGTATGGCAGGAGTGGGAGGAATTTGTGCGGGATCAGGGCATGACTGGTGGTATGGATGATGTGCAAAAGGTGCTGACATTCATAGGGAATGATTTTGTGTCTGGAAGGTCCGCTTCGGCTGGAGCACAGAGGGTGGCAGCGATTGCATTTTGGTTTCGGCTGTTGGGCAGGCAGGATGCGACTAAAGATTTCACAGTGCGACAGGCTTTGAAAGGTTTCCGGAAAGGTGTGCGGACAAGGGATGTTCGACGCCCGGTGTCGGTGACATTACTGGGAAGAATGGTAGCGAAGTTGGAGGGGATTTGCAGGTCCAACTACGAAATGATTTTGTTTTCCACAGCTTTTGTGTTGGCCTTTTTTGGAGCTTTTAGGCTAGGGGAGTTAGTGAGCCCAACTCGGTGTAGGGCGGGAGGCTTGGCTTTGAATGACGTGCTAATTGTAGAAGACAGGGTGGAATGCTGGCTGCAGTATTCAAAAACTGACCAACTGGGCAGAGGGAGGTTGGTGGTGTTGTATGCCATGGCTGGGAGCCCATTGTGTCCGGTGGGGATGGTAAGACGTTTTCTATCTCATAGGGGTGGTGGTCCAGGACCGTTACTTAGGCATGCAGATGGTTTGTTTTTGTCCAAATTTCAGTTTCGGGCAGTTTTCCGGGAGTGCTTGCTGAGAGTGGGCGAGCGCCCGGAGGAGTTTGGCACGCATTCATTTCGCATCGGGGCGGCCACGGAGGCGTCTCGTTGGGGGTTGGGGGATGATGTAGTGCGGCGAATTGGGCGCTGGGAATCGAATCGTTTTGATTGTATGTACGTCCTCACTTGCTTTCTAGGTAGTGGCTGGAGGGGATTACCCAGGCTACTGAAAAAGCGGGTGGGCATTGCGGTATGGTTTTCGTTAGTAACTGGTTAGGATGACACGCTGGTTTTGGTCAATTGTTAACTTTTCTTTTGTTTGTACAGGCCGCTGCTTGATCTGGATACTCAGCCATTCGTACGTGTATTGGGGGGCTCTTCGAGCGGATGTTCGCCCGGATGGTCGGCAGTTGGGACTCGACAGAGGTGCAGCGTCGGTCAAATGGTTGGGTTTGAGGGGTATGCAATGGGGCAGGGTGCTGCCGGAAGTGGATTATTTTTGTAATGTGAGTAGACCCCCTGATATCTTAGTTCTGCATGTTGGGGAAACGATTTGGGGGTGCGTGCGTCTCGGGAGTTAATACGGGACATCAAGTGTGATTTGTTGCGACTGTGGTGTTCCCACCCCGGTGTGATTGTGGTATGGTCGGATATGGTGCCAAGGGGACGATGGAGGTTTGGGAGATCGGTGGATAAAATTAATAAAGCAAGGGTGAAAGTCAATAAAGTGGTGGGGGCATTTGTGGCACGTAACGGGGGGATTGTGGTACGGCACAGAGAATTGGAGTCAAGGTCGAGAGAATATCTGAAGTCTGATTTGGTACACTTGACAGAGATTGGCTTGGATATGTGGATGTTGGATTTGAGAGAAGGTGTGGAGCAAGCGTTTGGTGTGTGGCGGGTCCAGGCCAAGTAAGGGGTCACTTGCCCTGTCCTGTGGCGGGGGTAGGTCTGGTCCAGAGGCAGGTGATTTACATTTTGAAGGGGGAGATGAGCCACCTCAAAGGTTGAGGGGCTCAGGTTAAAGGTACCTTGCAGGCACGGGGTTCTGCAAGGGTGAGGTATTGGTTCTAGGTAACCAATACCTCGTCCCTGGGGCCGGTGTTATTGCGGCCAGGGGCAAAAAGTTAGAGGCTTATGGACCGGGCCTATCCATGGGTAAAATGATGGGAGGGCCTATTGTTTAAGTTGGGACGCCCGTTGGACGGTGTACCCTGTTACATTATATTAGTATTTAAACAATAGGCAATAAAGGCTGCTGTGGCCAATTTGTTAAACCAAGTCACTGCAGTATGTGTGTTATTTTAAGTCTACAACGGTTGGGGATAGTAATTAATCAACCAATTTACGACCGGAGATCCTCCCTCGATTGTCAAGCAGGCCATGGAACCCATAAGGTGTAGGGGCCACATGACATTCGGGGAGGTAGGGAGTTAATTGGAGAAGGAAGGAATGGGAATATGTGATTGGGGCATGGGTGCTGACTAAATGAGAGAGGGGGTGGTCAGGGGGAGGAAGAGGGGGAGCTCAAGGGAAGATACAGGGGACAAAGAAGGAAGTCCCCTCATTCCACTTCCTGGGGACAGCCTGTGAAGTTTCCCGCCCACCCTCCCTGGTTTTTTGGGGTTCAGGTGTGAAGGCGTTTGAGATGTGTTGTATGAATGTAATCTGGAAGTTCGGTGTGAAGCTTTGGTAATGTCACGGCAGCGGGGGTAGGTCTGGTCCAGAGGCAGGTGATTTACATTTTGAAGGGGGAGATGAGCCACCTCAAAGGTTGAGGGGCTCAGGTTAAAGGTACCTTGCAGGCACGGGGTTCTGCAAGGGTGAGGTATTGGTTCTAGGTAACCAATACCTCGTCCCTGGGGCCGGTGTTATTGCGGCCAGGGGCAAAAAGTTAGAGGCTTATGGACCGGGCCTATCCATGTGTAAAATGATGGGAGGGCCTATTGTTTAAGTTGGGACGCCCGTTGGACGGTGTACCCTGTTACATTATATTAGTATGTAAACAATAGGCAATAAAGGCTGCTGTGGCCAATTTGTTAAACCAAGTCACTGCAGTATGTGTGTTATTTTAAGTCTACAACGGTTGGGGGATAGTAATTAATCAACCAATTTACGACCGGAGATCCTCCCTCGATTGTCATGCGTAGGGCAAATCACCTTTTTAAAATGTGAACAGAAGGACCAGCAGATCAAATGTACTGCTGCAAGGTTAGTAGCAGGCAGTAACAAGATTTGGAGTACTGCTGTTTTGCATCGGGCAAATGACTCACCGTGGCCGGGACTCCGGTTTAGACAGGCGATGCTTCCTTCCTCCTTGTCACGGGTGGACCGCGCCTGCCGGTAGTGGGGCCCGGTGTAGTGCAGATCAAAAGTGAAGACGTCTTGGTGGAACAGATTAAAGGGGTTTTAATTTATTCGTGACGCCATTTATGAGTAGATTCGGTAAGGGCTACCGACGCTGCGGAACCTCCGGGGGATGGATAGCAGCAAGATGTTACGCTCCCCACAGGCTGAGCGGTGATCCCCGGAGGCTGGAGCTGCTCAAGAAGCACCGACACAGAAAGTCTCTATAACGGGTCTTTACTGTAACCAGCAGGCAGTACATGGCATACAGTGGTTGAGTAGTAGACCGGGTGGACTCAGCAGTGATAGTGTCCCTCAGAGATCTGCAAGTGCTCCTCCATTCTACCTAACTTGTTGCCAGTGTCGCCCAGGAATACCAGGTCGGGTACGGGGAGGCTGCTTCAATGCCCTATCCATGATGTACGTTCTGGATGCTTTGGGGAGCCTTGGATCCCTCAGTGGGTACACCGCTGGTTAGACGACTGGAAGTTGGCTGGTGGTGGGGTGCTCCTGTGAAGCTGGTCCTCCACTCTTCTGGTTCGCGTGGCAGAGGTGAACTGCTGCCAGCTTCGGTACCAGTGAACCAGCTGTAGGTTGTGGGCACGGGAGTCTTTTGGGAAACTGTGTAGATAATGCCCAATCCCGGTAGTTAAGGCCTCAGGTGCTAACACCCGACCGGTGACGGCCCAGGGGCCCGCACAGGGTGCGGAGCCCCCGCTCCTCTCCAAGCTCTAGTCTGCTCTTGTCAGGTTCTAGATCCTTCTCCGTTCTAGATCCTTCTCCGTTCTGTCTAGACTACTGTGTGTTCTCCTACACTTCCCTAACACTCTACCTACCAGGACCTAGGATTGGCCCTCTGTTCTAGGTGATGCATGTTGGGTTGGATCTCAAAGTTAACTATATCACTGCTGTGTCAGAGAATATTGCGGCTGCAATACTCCCTTGTGACGCACTCGTTGCGGGGCGCCACACAAACCACCTTTTTAAAATGTGGACAGAAGAACCAGCGGATTAAATGCACTGCTGCAAGGTTAGTAGCAGGCAGTAGCAAGTTTTGGATTACTGCTGTTTTGTCCCTAGAACAAAAAAATGAGACAACTTCAGCACGTAAATTTTATACGAAATAAGCCAGTATCTCCGACAGAATAGCAACTAATATTAATACGACATATGGAATACCGACAGTATGTGCTATTAACCCTGGTTCTATTCTCAAACAACACAGATATTCAATTTATTACGCCATGCACCTAGACATACACATACTTTAGTTTAAATAATACATCATATTAATAAGTAATGGTTTTGACAAAAAGGTAATACTGAGAGCGAAGCCCGAATAGAAACTCAGAAGCCAAAGTTAGAGCATATTATGGGCAAACGATACTCATAGAAAATATCACTAACTCATATACACAGAATACAAACCTAGAAGACAAGGATTGGGACTCATGGGAATCTAGGATGCTTACAGGGATTATAACATCAAGATATGATAACTTCATAAACTTGCATACACATATATGCACATAGATATGAGGAACATATTGAATCTCTTAATTTTTTTAATAATTTTTCCTTTATTCTTTTAATTTTTTCTTTGATTCTTCTTACCAATTTTTGCTTTTTTTCTATTTCTTTCTATTTCTACGATTAAATAAATACCTCCCCTGGTCATATCCACAAAATTTTTAAAAAATTTTTTTTAGCATTCCGTATATATTCGTGTATAAGCCGAGTTTTTCAGCCCAAAAATTGGGCTGAAAAGTCCCCCCATCGGCTTATACATGGGTCAATACGGTACATGGTGTGGTGGCTGTGGTGAGGGCTGTGTCCGAGGCTGGAGGAGGTGGGGGGAGGCTGCTGTAGCACCAGTGGATTAAATGCATTGCTGCAAGGTTAGTAGTGGGCAGTAGCAAGTATTGGAGTACTGCTGCTTTAAATTGGGTAAAATGCCTTTATAAAATGCAGACAGAAGCACCAGCAGATTAAATGCACTGCTACGAGGTTGGTAGCAGGCAGTAGCAAGTTTTGAAGTACAGCCACTTTAAATTGGGCAAAACACCTTTTTAAAATGTGGACAGAGGCAACAGCGACTTAATTGCACTGCTGTGAGGTTAGTAGCAGGCAGTAGAAAGTTTTGGAGTACTGCTGTTGTACAATGGGCAAACTGCCTTTTTAAAATGTGGACAGAAGCACCAGCAGATTAAATACACTACTGCAAGGTTAGTAGCAGGTAGTAGCAAGTTTTGGAGGACTGCTGCTTTAAGTTGGGTAAAATGCCTTTATAAAATGTGGACAGACGCACCAGCAGATTAAATGCACTGCTGCAAGGTTAGTAGCAGGCAGTAGAAAATTTTGGAGCATTGATGCTTTAAATTGGACAAAACACCTTTTTAAATTGTGGACTGAAGCACCAGCGGATTAAATGCAATCCTGTGAGGTTAGTAGCGCGGAAGTAGCAAGTTTTGGATTACTGCTGCTTTAAATTGAGCAAAACACCTTCTTATAATATCGACAGAAGAATCAGCGGATTAAATGCACTGCTGCGAGTTTAGTAGCAGGCAGTAAGACAGTAGAAAGTTTTGGAGTACTGCTGTTGTGCGTTGGACAAACCACCATTTTAAAATGTGGACAGAAGCATCAGCGGATTAAATGCACTACTGCAAGGTTAGTAGCAGGCAGTAGCAAGTTTTGGAGTACTGCAATTTTGCAATGGACAATCCGCCTTTTTAAAATATGTACAAAAGCACCAGCGGATTAAATGCACTGCTGCGAGGTTAGCAGCAGGCATTAGCAAGTTTTGGAGTACTGCTGTTTTGCATTGGACAAACTGCCTTTTTAAAATGTGGACAGAAGCACAAGCAGATTAAATGCACTACTGCAAGGTTAGTAATGGGCAGTAGCAAGTTTTGGAATACTGCTACTTTAAGTTGGGCAAAACACCTTTTTAAAATGTAGACAGAAGCACCAGCGGATTAAATGGACTGCTGTAAGGTTAGTAGCAGGCAGTAGCAAGTTTTGGACTACTGGAGTTTTGCATTGGCAAACCACCTTTTTAGAATATCGACAGAAGCAACAGCGGATTATATGCACTCCTGTAAGGCTAGCAGCAGGCAGTAGCAACTTTTGGAGTACTGCTGTTTTGCATTGGTCAAGTCACCTTTTTAAAATATGGACAGAAGCACCATCGGATTAATTGGAATGCTGCAAGGTCTGTTGCAGGCAGTAGGAAGTTTTGGAGTACTTCTGCTTTACATTGACCCTGCTGGACACTGGCTCTGCTCCAGTCACTTGCCCCTCCCTGTAGTCTAACTATGTACTGTGTCTCTTTAGCTCTCAAAAGAGTTATTGCTTTTGTGGTATTATGCAGGTGATGAACCTATCCTTTCAACTCTCCCTGCTCCAATATCTCTCCCTTGCTATTCTACACTGTTACTGAGGTATACTTGAGGTAGCCCTTAAAAGGGATTTTGTTTTTTAAAGAGGCTTAACACTCTCCTTAGCAGCTTAGCGATCTCTCCCTATGCTTCTCCAACACAGGCTCTGCATGCAATGCGGGTAAAATGGCAGCGGCAGGATTTAAATAGACCCTATGAGTCATCTATGACGCTGGGTGGCCATTTGTGGTGCCCCTGTGACCAGGAGGCCACAAAGGACACTGCAGCCTGGGAGAGAGATAGACGGTTTGTGCAACAAAAACCCTCAGCACACACACCCACTAAGAGGCAGCAATCTAGCCGGAGCCCGGGACTCTAGGCGGGAAAGGGGTGGTGGGTTTAGAGGAAAGTGGGTGGGAAGGTAGGTCAGGTGACAGAAAGCACAAATAGAGGACGAAGAGGAAGAAGGAGTTAGTAGGCCAGTGGGTGCTGAGAAGCCAAGAACAGAAAAACAGTGACATACATCCCGGTGGGGTTGGGCTTCCTGGAGATGCAGAATCCCCAGAGTCAAAGAAACCATGGAGAGAAAGCTCGTCCATAGCCAGCATCCCAAGGGAGTGTGAGGAAAGAGACCAGACCGGTATCACCGGGTCTGAAGAACACGGCAGCACCGACCAACTACTGGCGGAGTAGTTTTCACTGGGCTGGAATCACACGGGTTAGATGGAGTCTGGTAACACCTTGCAAGATAGGGTTACTGCAGACTAGGCACACACCAGAGTGTTGGCTCTGAAGCAATATTCCGGCTTCCCAGACAAACCGACGGGGAGCTTTAACTTCAAGTTGGAGTATCCAACACAAGGGTTGGAAGCACAACAGTAACCACGAGGACCCACAAGGGTCCGAGCTGCCGCTATACAACTCGGGGAGAGAACAGAGAGGAAAGAACAGCCTGAAAGGACACTTAAGAGAAAGTGTGGGGTCTCAGAGCGACAGCCTGGCTGCAAAGGGTAAAGTGTTCTCGGAGTCAACTGCACTGTGAAATGTTAAGAACTGAACTGTACCGTGAGCTGTGTTAACTGTGAAGAGCTTGAAAGTAATCCCGGTGAACCCTGCTTCAGTGTCCTTGTCTGATTCCAGGTATACAGACTGCTTATCCTACCTTTTACCCTGCCAGGAGCAGCCCAACCCGCGGCGGCTCATCCATCTGGCTACAGCCTCATCATCCATCCATCCTCCTGGCAGAGCAGCACTGCAGCGGTGGTCCCATCACTGACCACAACCCATGGGTGCCATCACGACAAACATTATCCACTGCATATATCCCCTTTTACTTGTGAGAACCCAGGACACGGTCCGGACCAGGACCTCTGTGACATCCCCAGCAGTACCCCGGTCCGGTACCGAGTACCTCGTCCCAGTGGGGTCCACACATTCAATCACAGTAACTCCACAACCAAGATGTCTTGGGGCATTACTTTGACTTGTTAAGAAGCCCAGGCTGACTATTGACTGCAAAGGAGGTGCAGGGCGGGCCATCCGAATATAGCGAGGCGAGTACACAAAAACTCGCAGAATAGCAAATAATGCGAATACTGTACTATATATGTCAATAGCGAATAGTGACAAATACATTCGCTCATCACTAATCATCACTATTAACTACTAGGGACAGTGCTGCTGCACCAACACACCAAGAGATAGCTAGCTACTCAATCACTTTTTAGATAGGAGGATGAGAGTGTCCATCCTGACATAGCCATTTTGAACTAAGAAAAAATTTAAGTGCTAAACCTGTGAGCATTGCCAAAGCCACATTTATTGAATACAGGAATGGATTGCCAAATCTCTCAGGTCATAGTGGAAAAGGAAATGGGGGAAAAAGGTTGTTGTAAAGGGGAGTAAACTTGATGTTGAAAGCGTACATGGAGTAGTAATGTTACTGAAAGCTAATAGGCTTGTCGTCGAATCCCAAGCAAAGTGACAACTTCTGTTAATACATAGACTACTCCAGTCTCTTTGTTTGCCAGTAGTAGAGCGATATGAGTTGTGGATGAGGCTCAGCTTTTGCTACTGTTCATGGAAACTGCTCCATCAAGTAGCCTGTTCTCCTGTGTCTCTACTTCAACATCACAAACAGTACAGTCCACAGAGGTGGCACTCCAAGTAACCATCATCAACTTGCGTCACAACAAGTCTCCAACCACATAATTGATTGCTGGGAAACACAGATGGGCGCCTCTGCAGAGATATTCACACCTTATATTCCATGGGCATCAAAGATCTGCTCCAAACATACTCCAGAGGCCAAAATCATTTGGAGTTGGATCTGCAACAGTCCCAGCAGAATTCAGACCTTTTTTTACCAGATATTAAACCCTGGGTGTGGAGGTGGTGATGATGATGATGATGATGATGAAACTCAGATACCTGAGAAACACCCACACTGTACTCTGCATTCAGGGTAGAAAGTGGAGGATGACTCTCAAGACCAGGAGTTGTTCTAAAACAAAGGAGACAAAAGAGGCGCAGATGTGACCCACAACTGGTATAATCGCTTGCATGGTGCCGCTGGACTCAACACCTCCACGTGCAACGTGGCTGTTTATCCAATTTCACCAAAGGGAGTGGTAGATACCACTTGGAGTGAACCAAGAGTAACACAATTGGGTAGGTCAAAAGAGGAGGAGTATCACATCTGCTCCCCCCATCCACTAACCTCCCTAAATCGGACATCTCTCTCTCAGTATGCGGCACCACGATAACGCCTAGACAGCAGGCTCGCTGTCTGGGTGTTATGTTTGACACCGATCTCTCCTTTTCCTCCCACACGCAATCTCTCGTCCGCTCCTGTCGCTTACACCTGAAGAATATCTCTAGAGTCCGCCCCTTTCTCACCCTGGAAACAACAAAAACCCTCACCGTGGCCCTAATCCATTCCCGCCTTGACTATTGCAACTCTCTATTAAGCGGCCTCCCCCTCACAAGACTTTCTCCTCTCCAGTCCATCCTTAATGCAGCAGCCAGGATCACCCATCTGGCCAATCGTTACTCAGATGCCTCTGCTCTGTGCCAGTCATTGCACTGGCTGCCCGTATACTACAGGATCAAATTCAAATTGCTTGTTCTCACCCACAAAGCTCTTCACAGAGCAGCACCCCCCTACCTCTCCTCCCTCATCTCTGTCTATCACCCCACCCGCTCTCTACGTTCCTCAAATGACCTTCGACTAACATCTGCACTAATCCGATCCTCCCACTCCCGGCTCCAAGACTTTTCCAGAGCTGCACCAAACCTCTGGAATGCTTTACCCAAAGAAATCAGGACTATCCACAACTTGCATTGCGTCAGACGATCCCTAAAAACGCATCTTTTTAAGGCGGCCTATCATACTCCCTAATAGAAGTCCATTGTACTGTAGACAGTGAATGGGCTATCCCTCTGGACATTACTCTTCTACAAACTCCACCAAACCATAAAGGTCTACACAGACTGTCTGATGACCATTCATGTAAGCTTAGCCCTATGCCCCATTTCCTCAAGATGCCTGGACCATCAGTGCAATAAGCCCCTGCACCTTGTGCAACCCCTATCCCGTTGTAGATTGTAAGCTCTTTTGAGCAGGGTCACCTTCATTTCTTGCTTTATTTATTGTATTTTTTTCACATTGTTTTGTATCCAATTATTGTACTTTATTTGTTCTTTAATGTAATTACTTACTGTATATTTTCTGTACTCTAACCCTACATTGTAAAGCGCTGTGGAATATGTTGGCGCTATATAAATAAAGCTTTATTATTATTATTATTATTATTATTATAACAGTCAAAGGAGTAACAAAGCAGGATGTAAGATGGGCAAAATGCAATCAGGGGAACTAGTCTGACACTTGTCTGGGCTTCCACCCTGATGTCTGGGCTTCCACCCTTGCTCTTGCTCCTGATCAGTCCTGGGCCAAGACCTCCTATCTTCCACCCATGGACCGCAAAGCACAGCAACTCCCACAAAATAAGGAAAACTCCAGGCAAAAAGAAGCCTTTAGCACAAAGTGCCCAGATGTCTTCTCAGCTAACGGTCTTGCAGAGACTAAAACTATATCAGCGACATCTGCTGTTGGAAGAGTGAGCTATTTAAAGGCCAGGATAGATACCTGGCTCTGTTAATTCCCTTGTCATATCCTTTACTTGTAACTGAGTGGGATATTGACTAAAAGGGCCACTTAATATGGTGGTTATGGTGGTCTCCGCAAGGCTTCCACCCCAGGGCTAGGTCCTTCCCTGGAGGGATATCTGGCTAGTCCCGTGTTTGAGACTCTTAATCGAGGCTCCACGGACTCCATTTGCATATTTAAAGGCCAGGGGCATGGACATCAGTGTAACCTTTCACCCTCCCTCTCCGGTAGAGTCATAAACTCAAAGACAACAGCAGATTTCTGATATTACAACCTTATGTTCCAAAGGAAATTTACTTCCGTTTAAACTACAGCAGAGCTTTATACATGGACTGCAGAGCAGCCAACAGGTGACAGTACTCCCTTTATGAAAGTCCTCTGGACTCTAAACTGGGCATGTCCGGAAGAGGTCAACATCTACTAAGTGATGATATGTGAAAGATGTTTCTGGTCTTTAGTACTGGGGGTAGTGGGAGTTGCTACAACACCGGATTGCAAATGGCCCATATCCTAAATGAACCAATAGCCCCCGTCACAGGTTTTCCAGGAGCCCACCTCCACCTGACATGTTTGGACAACACCCACACAAAATCATCCACTCTAAGGTCTGGACTTGAATGTTTGCTTCCTTTCATCTGGTCACTGTCAGAGGGTATGTGGCGCCCCTCTGGCTAGGCACCACAGAGAGGTATTGCACTCTGACAACAAATGTGATATTTCTGTAAGTTTTCGGTTCAGGGTTTAACCTATGGAGTCTGTTTTTACACACACACACCTAAGACTAGGCCACCTAGAGTAGAAAAAGGGGGGGACTGGTAAGTTAGTAGGTCCCAAAGGGGGGTGGCGCCTAGGTTAGAGTAGTGAGGGAGAGTGACAGTTGTGAATAGACAGTGCTGGGAAGGCAGTCAGGAAGGACGGGCCTGACAGTACCGCCGACAGGAGGGATCCCCATCTTTAAGTGGGAGCCCAGGACAGAAGGCAACGAGCCAGGACTGGTTGGAGCCGGCTAGTCATGTTGGGGGAAAACATCGGCAGTTCGGGAAGCCGAGGCGGTCAGTAGTTCACCTCTGACCGCAAACTGACGAGCTGCAGGCCCATAGTAGCCGGGTTGCTGACAGCGCCACAAGGTGCCTCACCCCTCAGGACTAAGAACTGGTTCAGGACACTAGAGGAGAAAGGCCGAATTTTGGTGGCATCCCTGCTTCTCCCGTCCGGACGAGTAAGGCATAGACCTTGCCTACTAGCTGCAGACCGTAGGACTGGCGGGAGAGCTCTGCGAGGGTGGTAGAGGCTGGGAAGAGAAAAGTAGACCCTGAAGGGATAAGAGAGAACATCTAGAGACTCCATAAGGGGGACCCTGCACCAGCAACATCCACCCGGTAAACCAAACTGTCCGTTGTTCTTCTCGCCAGTGCCCGGAGGGCTTCAACACCATCAGAAGCAGCTCATCAGAGGGGTAAGAACTACCACTACAATTCCCCTCATCTTCATCCATCACCGCTGCCCTGAGGTAATAGCTCCACCTGTGGGAGCTGGACCACACTCTGCTGCACCCACAATCACCTCAGCGGCCAGCTTGCAGCGCCGGTACCTATATTACAGGGAACTACAGGTGGCATCACGTTCCCTTGTAAATATTCCCTCCCCACCATCTAACAAATGATAACCAGGGCACGGAACCGGGATCCCAACCACCCGTGATTCCCCATCTAAGAAGCCATCAGTCCTGGTGTCCGAGTACCCCTAGCCCTGGCCACATCAGGTACTTTCTTAGGAAGGCAAACAAAAGAAGCTTCTGCCTGGACTTCCTCCCTTGGAGGAACCACCACCCTCCCCGGGTCCTTTTCCTAGGATGACATCAAGGCCCAGAATTAGCCCAAAGTGTAGACTGATGTCCAAGCCCCACTCTGAAAAACTCCTAACCACCTCAGATGTAGATGTAGTAGTAGGTGTAACCAGCATCCCGGAGATAGTAGTACCCAGGCAATTACCCTCACAGAAATTACCAGAACTACCGTATATACTCGCGTATAAGCCGAGTTTTTCAGCCCAAAAATTGGGCTGAAAAGTACCCCCCTCGCTTATACGCGAGTCAGTGCTGTATACCGATGTATACATCGGTACATACCGATGTATACATCGGTATACAGCAGCCCCCGCATCCCCAGTAATGCAGGGCCCCCCCAGGGTCTCTCCGGTCACCTGTAAAGCAAGCTATACTTATCAGTGTCCCGCTCGCACCCGCCGCTGCCGACATCCACGATCCTCCATCTTCATGCGACTCCTCTTCCTGTTTCTGTGCGCGTCGCCGGCAATGACGTCATTCCCGGCGACGCGCACAGGAAACAGGAAGAGGAGTCGCATGAAGATGGAGGATCGTGGATGTCGGCAGCGGCGGGTGCGAGCGGGACACTGATAAGTATAGCTTGCTTTACAGGTGACCGGAGAGACGCTGGGGGGGGCCTGCATTACTGGGGCTGCCTGTATACTACCGCTGGGGCTGCTATATACCTCTGGGGCACTGTATACCTCTGGGGCCCTGTATACTACCACTGGGGCTGCTATATACCTCTGGGGCACTGTATACTACCACTGGGGCTGCTATATACCTCTGGGGCCCTGTATACTACCACTGGGGCTGCTATATACCTCTGGGGCACTGTAAACTACCACTGGGGCTGCTATATACCTCTGGGGCCCTGTATACTACCACTGGGGCTGCTATATACCTCTGGGGCCCTGTATACTACCACTGGGGCTGCTATATACCTCTGGGGCACTGTATACTACCACTGGGGCTGCTATATACCTCTGGGGCCCTGTATACTACCACTGGGGCTGCTATATACCTCTGGGGCACTGTATACTACCACTGGGGCTGCTATATACCTCTGGGGCACTGTATACTACCACTGGGGCTGCTATATACCTCTGGGCCCTGTATACTACCACTGGGGCTGCTATATACCTCTGGGGCACTGTATACTACCACTGGGGCTGCTATATACCTCTGGGGCCCTGTATACTACCACTGGGCTGCTATATACCTCTGGGGCACTGTATACTACCACTGGGGCTGCTATATACCTCTGGGGCCCTGTATACTACCACTGGGGCTGCTATATACCTCTGGGGCACTGTATACTACCACTGGGCTGCTATATACCTCTGGGGCCCTGTATACTACCACTGGGGCTGTATATACTACCACTGGGGCTGTATATACTACTGGGGCTGCGTGTATACTACCACTGGGGCTGCTGTATCTACCTCTGGGACTGGTGTATACCACACTGCTGGGGGCTGTATACTTGTGCTAGGGTCCACCCTCGGCTTATACACGAGTCAATAGATTTTCCCAGGTTTTGGGGCAAAAGTAGGGGGTCGGCTTATACACGGGTCGGCTTATACACGAGTATATACGGTAACTACTTTCCTGGCCCACTATTCGATCATCGGGCTATTATTTTTCAGCCAAGGAAGGCCCAAGACATTGGGAGTAGGTAGATTCTCCAAGATGTGGCAAGATAGGATCTTCTGGTGAAGATTTCCTATACACAAGTTCACATTATGCAAAACTTGAGATAGAAGCTTATGGCGCAGAGGAGCAGAGTCAATGCTGGAGATTGGAATGAGATTCATTAATAAGTTACAGACAAGGCCATGAGTCTGATCAAAGTGAGAATCAATGTGAAATGACCTTAGTAAAATTATCTGTTTGTCCACAATAGAAACATACTAAATAAGCTAATGAAACGCAGAAGGTTTAACATGAACGGTTAATCCCGTTTGCAAAAGTTCATCAAAACTGCTCAGGTTCATCAAGTTCAACACGTGGAGCCTCCTCAACATGGATGGCCACAGGGGACAAATTTGGGTCTTGGTCTCTTCCTAAGATGTCTGTCAACCCTGGTGGCTAAGGCCAATAATTTAGGAGTGGACTCTTAATCGAGGCTCCACGGACTCCATTTGCATATTCAAATTCTAAGGGGGCAATGCATCATGGATTTCACTTGTGTTTGAGTGCTTTAGCCGGCTGCCTGCAGTGTTTTCCTTGACTGGTCTCCCTTAGATCAGTGAATGCTTTGTAATAATTTAGGAGTAGCTTTCTGAACTATATTGTCCTAAATTCTACCAGACAGACCAAGCCAGAATTGACTCCTGAGGTCTGTGTCATTCCACTGTGTGTCATCAATCCATCTCTCCTGTACAGGGTGAAAAAAAAGGCGCAATAGGATCTTATCCCTAACCCATCTCTGAAACTCCGAACAGTAATCCTCAATGAGACGTGTCCCCTGCTTGATTTTGGGGAGATTAGATTCAGCTAGTGACACTTTGCAGGTTCACCATACTTACAAAAACTCATCCACCGTCTGCAGAGATGGGGAGCCTGACGGGATGGAGATGGTATGGAAGGGAGAAAGCCCAGGTCTGGGAATCCCTCTTAAGAAAGGAGGTTATAATCCGCACATAGTACTCGTCATTAGCAGATGAACAAGGGCTGAGCCTGAAATTTAATTTACAGGCTTACCTGAAAAAAAAAATTTCTACCTCCTGAAAACCTGTCAGGTATAGATATCTTGTGTTCCGGCACAGCCTGAGTGTCAGCAGAGGCTAAGTACTCAACAACTTGTTGCAGCTGCTTCTTAACCTGAATATGCAGACCAGTAACCTCATCAGGGATGATCTGCATCAGGCATGCAAAGGCATCAGCTGTGGTAGCCTGAATCATAATGACACAGGAAAAAAGGGGGTAAAGTCACTAATAAATTCATGGGGTAGAATAACAATCACGGGAATAAGGAAGCAGGATGGTAAGATGGGCAAAAGACGATCAGTGGAAATAGTTTGATCTTTAGACTGGCTAGCCCTGTTCCCAGAATTACCTCTGAAAGTGAGGATGTCTGGGTCTCCATCCTTGCCCTTTAATCCTGATCAGCCCTAAGCTAAGACCCCCTCACCTCTACCCACAGACCATGAAGCACAGCAGCTCCCACAAAGTAAGGAAAACTCCAGGTAAATACAGCAAGAAGTCTTCAGCCCAAAATGCACAGAAATCTCAGCTAATGATTTTGCAGAGACTAAAACTCTATTAGCAACATCTGTTGGTGGTGAGGAACTTGATACCTCCCCTTACCTAAAGAGCAGTAAACTCATTGACTGCAGTAGTTTCTGATATTAACACTGACTGTGACAAAGGAAATGTACTCCTTGTTCTGTTCTCACTAAATGGGCCGGGGGCTCATGAATTTAAACAGACAGCTAAACCTTTATACTGAGTCCAATGAGAAGACTGTGGTGAAGTCTGTGCTTTTATTGAACGTTGCAGTATATTTTTAAATGGTAAAACTGTAAACAATCAGAATACAGAAGAATCAGTATATAGTAAGCAGAACACACATTATACATAGATATACAATATGCATGAACTAGTAACTAATCTAGATTATAACTGGATGAGCCAGGCTAAAACTAGAGCAGAAAACAACTAAAGAAGGCATGAATACATACCGGCAATGCAATCGCATGGGAACAGTGATGCTCAGTGTCTTCCTTCCAGAAATGAAAGTAAAAATGGGGGCTGAGCTACCAAATGTATTGCAAGAGGGAGGAGAATTAGACACAGATAGACTGCAAACATAGCATTGGCCACTAGCGGGAGCAGAACACTACATATGAGATAAGCTCATTAAAAATCTACAGCTACAAATTAATAACGACATTAAGCAGAAACAAACATTTGGAGATGGATTGGATGTCAGAGACAGAACACTCCCTGCCTGGCATCACTGGATGTCACTATCCCTGTCTTCTGAGGGTAACAGCAGGACCAGTTCAGATACTGGTCTAAGAAATGTCTTAGGTTCATTTCCCTTAGTCATTCTTAGTTCAACCTTGCGGACATTACCGTCATTGCTCGGAAATGTTGCAGTAACTAGACCAAGTGGCCACTGGTTTCGGTGTACTTGAGAGTCTTTCACAAGGACAAGGTCACCTATGTTCAGATTGGGACAAGTAGATTGCCACTTTGTCCGTGGCTGCAGTGTAGACAGATATTGTTTGCGCCACCTGTCCCAGAAAGTATTCGCAAGACTTTGTACCTGTCTCCATTGGCGCTTGTAGAGGTCCTTGGCATCGAATCCTCCCGGAGGAGCACTGCACACTCCCGTTTTCTGGGTAAGGAGGGTAGCTGGAGTCAATAACAAGGGCTCCTCAGGGTCGTTGGAAACTGGAACTAAGGGTCTTGCATTGATTATGGCTGTGGCTTCTGCCATGAAGGTGATTAAGCTTTCGTGGGTAATCCTCGCTGCTCCTGCTTGGAGAAGAGTAGAGTCGAGGATTCTTCGGACTAGACCAATCATCCGTTCCCAAGATCCTCCCATATGCGAAGAGTGAGGTGGGTTGAATGACCATGTGCAACTTTCGTCACTGAGGAATCTCTCAAGGGTCTTGTAATCCAGATTTGAAGGTATTCCCAATTCCTTTGCCGCACCGACGAAGTTGGTACCTCTGTCTGACCGTATATGCTTGATAGGACCACGGATAGCAATAAAACGTCTTAGAGCGTTGATGAAGCTTGACGTGTCGAGGGACTCGATGACCTCTATGTGGATGGCTCTGATTGTCATACAGGTGAACATGACAGCCCAACGCTTACTATTAGCTTGGCCGCCTCTCGTCTGTCGTGTCACAACTGACCACGGGCCAAATACATCGAGACCAACACTGGTAAAGGGGGGGTCTGGGCTGAGTCTGTCTATGGGTAGGTCGGCCATCTTTTGAGTTTCGGCGGAACCACGAAGCCTACGACAGGTAACGCATTTAAAGATGACACTACTGATGAGCTTCTTTGCACCGACAATCCACAGACCGGCGGTTCTGATGGCTCCTTCTGTAAACAGTCTGCCTTGATGCTTCACCAAATTGTGATAATGTTGTACGATCAAGTAGGCAACATGACATTTTCCGGGAAGTATAAGAGGGAATTTCTCCACAAACTCCATTTTAGCTTCTTTCAGTCGGCCTCCTACTCTCAGCAAGCCGCTGTTGTCGATGAATGGGTCGAGTTTTCTCAATACGCTGCTCGCTGGTATTGGAACTTTGTTGGTAAGACATTGGATTTCTGTAAAGTAGGCTTCTCTTTGAACAGTAAGGATGATGTGGTTTTTAGAGAAATCCAAGTCGGAGGTAATGTAGGTATTTTTACAGAGATGCCAGCCTTTACATTTGTCTGTATCACAAGTTCTGTCAGTTCTGAACGAGCGAGCTATGTGGGTTAAGCAGGTAATGGCTCGAATGAGTGACTTCCACCTTGAGAATCTATTGAACCTGTGAGATCCAAGCGGGATAGCAGAAGTCATTGTATGAAGTGTAGACACCTGAGGGCGGATTTCAGCATCTGTGTTCTCTCCTGCTAATTCAAAGGTGTCCGGAAAGTGTTCTTCAGCGTATAACAGTTTTGGTCCTGAAAGCCACGTTGTACTTTGTAGCTGACTTGCGTTAACTGCTCTAGTTGCGTGATCTGCAGGGTTCTGCTCTGTGGATATGTAATGCCACTGTTTTGGATGAACTGATCTCCTAATCCGTTGCACTCTGTTGCTAACATAAACATAGAATCGTCTGGTCTCATTGTGGATATATCCCAAGACTACTTTGCTGTCCGAGTAGAATTTGGCCTGCGTCAAGTCGATATCCATCTCGGATGTGATGAATTCAGCTAACTCAACGGCTAGGACTGCGGCACAAAGTTCTAACCTGGGTATAGTGTGCTCTGGTTGTGGTGCAAGTTTGGCCTTCCCCATAACAAACCCAATGTGGCTCTGACATTTGGAGTCTACAGTTTTAAGGTAGGCAACTGCGGCAATTGCTTTGACAGAAGCATCTGCGAATACGTACAGTTTTTGGCTTTGTATTTCTGTTGATGGTACAGGGGTGTATGGTCTCGGCACATTCAGGTTGGAGAGGGCTGCTAATGAGTTCTTCCATTCTTCCCACTGGATTCTTCTATCCGGTGGCAGAGGTGCATCCCAGTCACATGTTTGCCTAGTTAAGTCTCTTAGAAGGGCCTTGCCTTGTATCGTGACAGGAGCTGCGAAACCCAAGGGATCGTACAGACTGTTGATGGTAGACAGAACACCTCTACGTGTGAAAGGCTTTTCTCCTTGGCTGACTTGAAAGGTGAAAGTGTCTGACCGTAGATTCCAGAGAAGGCCAAGGCTACGTTGCATTGGTGTGGGGTCTGACCCTAAGTCTAGGTCTCTGAGGCTGTTACATAAGTCTTCAGAAGGGAATGCATCCATGAGTTCCTGGCTGTTTGAGGCTATTTTGTGAAGCCTGAGGTTTGAGCAAGCAAGCATTTTCTGGGCTCTCCTGAGAAGACTGATGGCGGTTTCATTTGAAGGCATGGCTTTCAGACAGTCATCAACATAAAAGTCTCTTTGTATGAATTGTCTGACATCTGCTCCGTATTCTGTTTCTCCTTCCTGGGCCGACCTTTTGAGTCCGTAAATGGCGACTGCAGGTGAAGGACTGTTTCCAAAGATGTGCACTCTCATGCGATACTCTGTGACTTCCTTAGTAGGATCATTGTCTCTGTACCAGAAGAATCTTAGGAAGTTCCTGTCTCTCTCTCTCACAAGAAAACAATGGAACATTTGCTGGATGTCAGCGATGAAGGCAATGGAATCCTTACGGAAGCGCATCAGTACTCCCAGTAGTTTGTTATTGAGGTCTGGACCTGAAAGTAGAACGTCATTCAGGGAGACATTATCAAACTTGGCACTGGAATCGAACACCACTCTAATCTGGCCTGGTTTCTTAGGGTGGTACACTCCAAACATGGGTAGGAACCAGCATTCTTCAGAGTCTTTGAGAGTGGGAGCTAACTCTGCATGACGGTTTAGGAAAATCTGTGACATGAAGGAGAAAAAGTGATCTCTCATCTCTGGTTTCTTTTGCAGATTGTGCTTGAGAGAGGAGAAACGCTTTAATGCTTGATTCCTGTTGTTCGGTAGACGTGGTCTGTTGGTTCTGAAGGGAAGGGGTGCGACCCAGCTGTTGGTGTCATCCTTAACAAGCCCCTTATCCATCATCTCTAGGAACAACTTATCCTCTACCGACATTGCTACTTGGTTGTCCTGTTTAGTTCTCTGAAAGACTGTGCACCCTAACTCCTCCTCACAGCCTCCCGACACTATACTGTTGTCGTGTGTAAAGTCTATTAGATGCTTGGGCAGTTGGATGCTGTGTGGTAATTCTCTGATGTAAAACTCATTATTACAAGGGTTAAATAGAGATGGGCGTCCTTTCTCCAGAGTATTTGTTAGCATGCTTGTCACAGAAGAGGGGGCGTGCATGCGTCCCAGGCATACGTTTCCTATTATGACCCATCCTAGGTCTAGCCTTTGGGCATAGGGAGCATTGTGGGGTCCGTTGATATGGCGTCTCACTTTATGCACCTGCAGGATATCTCTTCCCAACAGCAGGATTATCTGGGCCTGATGGTCTAGTTCCGGTATGAGGTGAGCTATGTGTTTTAAGTGAACGTGGTGAACTGCTACATCTGGGGTAGGAATTTCAGATCTGTTGTCTGGGATCTGGTTGCATTCAATGATCGTGGGTAGTGGTAGGCAGAATTGTCCATCTAAGGACTCGATTTGATAGTCAGCAGCTTTCCTGCCTGCTGTTGTCACAGTACCTGCACACGTCTTTAATGAGTAGGGAGTGCTTGGCCCTTTGATGTTGAATAGATCAAAGAATGTTGATCTAGCCAGGGATCGATTACTTTGATCATCCAAGATAGCATACAGTTTTATAGCTTTGTCTCTGTGGCCCTTTGGGTACACTCTGACGAGGCATATCTTTGAACAGGACCTACTGTCTATTGTTCCTTTGCAGACTTCTGTACATTGTGAAGTGATCTCTGGCGTAGGTGTAGCAGTGTTCCTTTCCTCCCCGCCATGCTCACTGTCAGCTGATGTGTTTTGTGTATACCATGGAGCTGGGCCAGGTGTAGAGCTGTGTTGTGGTCTGTGGTGCCACACTCTGTACATTTTACACTGACCTTGCAATCCTTGGCGAGATGAGCTGTGGACGAGCAGCACTTATAGCAGATACCGTGTTCTTTCAGGAAGCTTCTGCGATCTGACATAGATTTTCTTCTGAAGGTCTTGCATTCAAGAAGAGGATGGGGCTTCTGATGGAGCGGGCACTGCTTGTCAAGGTCCTGCATCTTTGTCTCTGATTGGGCGTAGTCAGCAGACCTGTGATTGGAATCTGAAGAAGAGACATTAGTTTTGTGTACAGCCACAGACGTTCTGCGTGGATTTGCTGCTGGTGGCGGTGCGGCATACGACATTGTAAAGTCGAAGCTGGGATCATTTCTAATTCTCGCTTGTTGGTGTATAAAGTCTACAAAAACAGAGAAGGGAGGGAATGGAACACTGTGCTTGTATTTGTATGTGGAACCATGTGTGAGCCACTTCTCCTGCAGATTGTAGGGTAACTTTTGGACTATAGGGTTCACACCTCTGGCTGTGTCGAGGAATGCAAGTCCCTGTAGATCATCTTCATATTTGGCAACTTGGACTTCCATTAGCAGGTCGCTAAGTTCTGTAAGTTTCTGTAGCTCTTTGTTAGATATTTTAGGGAAGCCATCGATTCTTTTGAACAAAGCGCTTTCTATTACCTCTGCTGAGCCGTAACGCTCATCCAGTCTCTTCCAGATCTCTCTGAGGCCAATCTCAGGGTGGCTTATATTAGCATCTCTGATCCTTATTGCATGTTTGACTGACTCTTCTCCCAGGTACTTCACTAAGAGGTCTATCTCTTCCCTGTGTAGCAACCCCAAGTCTCTAGTGACATTTTGGAAAGAGGCTTTCCAAGCTCTGTAGCTTTCAGCTTGGTCGGTGAATTTCATGAGTCCTTTGGCAACCAGCTCACGTCGCGTCAAGAACTTTGCAAATTCTGTTGTGAAAAGGTTGTCAGCAGAGTATACTAGTGATGGGTGCACTGGTAAGGGTAAGTGGTGTGAGGTATGTTCGTACCTGTTAGTATCCTCTGGGTGGCGCCAGCCGGTGTCATGTTGCTTCGGTCTGACGTACGATGTGTCAGCAAGGTGGTTTACGTTGGTTACCTGTTGAGGGGTAAGGTAGTCATTAGCAGAGTTGTTTTGTGCAACATTTTCGAGTTTGCGTCTGTCCTGGAGCTGGGGCTCATGATGGCTCCTGCTTTCTTCTCTGGAGGTGTCGTGTTCGCGTTTTGGGTCCAGATCGGGATTGTAGTTTGGATCGGGGAGTTCATTAACGTACTGAGATGTGCGTTGTGGAGGATCTTGCAGTGGAAACTCCAGACTCAGCACACTGTTTCGCCTATGCAGCTCTGGGTTTTGTGCGGCTTCTAGTGACTCTGCTTCTGCGATGGCGGCTGCAGCCTCCCTTTTCGCTACTAGGTTTTCTAAGGCGGCATCCAGGCGTGCCTTCTCTAACTGTGACCTTCTGTCTTGGTCATCCAGGCGTGTCTTCTCTAACTTAAGTTGCATCTCTTGTTCAGCAAAGCTTGCTCGCATTTTGGCGGCTTCGGCATTTGCGCGGGCGATGGCAACCGCACTGCTGATGGATGTTGTCTTTGAGGAGGTAGAAGTAACGGATCTTGTCCTGTGTGATCTGTGGGACATGGTGTTCTGGGGAAATTCTTGGCTGTGCAGAGATTGCTGTAGCTGTACAAAGTCTCTGTGTAGCCGGTGACTTGTATCCTACTATCTGGATGGCTGCTGCTTCACTGTTTCCCAGTAGGATGGCTGCCGTTTTACTGTTCTGTTCTCACTAAATGGGCCGGGGGCTCATGAATTTAAACAGACAGCTAAACCTTTATACTGAGTCCAATGAGAAGACTGTGGTGAAGTCTGTGCTTTTATTGAACGTTGCAGTATATTTTTAAATGGTAAAACTGTAAACAATCAGAATACAGAAGAATCAGTATATAGTAAGCAGAACACACATTATACATAGATATACAATATGCATGAACTAGTAACTAATCTAGATTATAACTGGATGAGCCAGGCTAAAACTAGAGCAGAAAACAACTAAAGAAGGCATGAATACATACCGGCAATGCAATCGCATGGGAACAGTGATGCTCAGTGTCTTCCTTCCAGAAATGAAAGTAAAAATGGGGGCTGAGCTACCAAATGTATTGCAAGAGGGAGGAGAATTAGACACAGATAGACTGCAAACATAGCATTGGCCACTAGCGGGAGCAGAACACTACATATGAGATAAGCTCATTAAAAATCTACAGCTACAAATTAATAACGACATTAAGCAGAAACAAACATTTGGAGATGGATTGGATGTCAGAGACAGAACACTCCTATTTAATCTAGTGCAGAGCTTTTCACATGGACTGCAGAGCAGTCAACATATGACAAGGAGAGGAGGAGGCAGAAGATGAGGAAATTAGAGTGTGTGTTCCCGCACAGAAAATGATGGCTGCAAGCACGACAAGTATTGCATCCTCAGCCACAACTCTGAATGAGGACAGCAACATTTGCGGGTCTGTAGTTGGCTGAGGTGGAAAGTGCTTTTCTTGACATTGCAAAAGATCACCCAACTCTTGTTATTTGCAAACTTTGTATGCAAAAATTGAGTAGAGACAAAACCCCCCACAATATGTCAACTACATGCATGAATTGCCACATGAGTCAGCACAATATGTTACTCTGGACAAATTACTGCACTAAAACTGTGCCTAGGGGAGCTCATTGCAAGTGTTTCTCAACAATTTTCTGACTGCAGGACCTCCACCTGTTTACCTGCTACAGTCGGGGTGACAGACAGACACTTAGCTGCTACAGAAGTGGACATGCCTGCTAGTTTTGATGAATTCCAGACACAGAGCACACCACTTGTTTGTCAACCAATCATAACATATGGGCCTGCAGCTACTTCACAGTGCAGCAGTTTGTCGGGTACACCCTACTCCACACTCCACCCTCTCTGAGCACAGCAGCCTGCCCTAGGTCCCACAGTTGTAGTCATGGAAAAGATTATTTCTACCTACACATCCCAATGCAAAGAGCTTAAACTTCACCATCTCTAATTTGCTGGCCACGGAAATGCTTTTTGTCCGCCTTATGGATATAGATGTTTTCCAAAAGCTGATGGCCATCGCAGCTCCCCAGTATCAGCTGCCCAGTTGTCACTACTTCTCAAAGCAAGCTGTGCATGTGCTACATCAGCATGTTGCAGACAACATCATCCGTTCCTTGAGAAACTCTGTGTGTTACAGGATGTATATTACCATTGTCACCTGGACAAGCAAACATTGCCAGGGAAATTACAACTCCCTCACTGGCCATTGAGTGACTCTGGTGACTGCATAGCCAGGCAGGGAAGGAACTACTCCCCACATCTTCAAATCCCCAAGACAGTTTAGTCAAACCTCTGCCTGTTCCTTTTCATCCACTGCTTCTGCCTCGACTACTTTCAATCGGGCCTCCAGCTGCACTCTCAACCTCTCCCTTAATGTGGCAATACTTCAGAAAAAATCAACTCCACCTCCATATTGTGCTGCCAAGGCTCTCTACCATCATGTAGTGTTTAAATTAAAATGCCTTGAAGATTTGAGTCACACAACTGAAGAATTGTAGACAGCTATGCAGGTTAAGTTTGAGCAATGATTGTTTCCGCTAAACCTGGAGCCAGGGACTGCCGTGTGCAATAACTGTGTGAACCTGAAGACGGCCCTCTGACTGGGTAAACTTACACATGTGTCTTGCTTGGCTCACGCCCTAAATCTGGTTGTCCAGCAATTCCTACGCCACTATCCTGACCCAGATGAGCCAAGGTAAAAGGCAAGGTTGCTGTGTGCTCAATTTTGCCATTCTCACCCCATGATTCATTGACCAGCATCAATACAGACGTATTTCAAGCAACTGGTTAACTGTTTGATGTGCAATGTGCTGACCCAGTGGAATTCCACTGTGCACATGTTGCAGTGACTGTGGCAGCAGATACAAGCCCTGGCGCAGTATGTAATGATGAGCTCAGTGAGTCATAGCAAGCTGAATGTGGTGCAAATGAAGCTCACAGAATAGTCACAGATCAAGGACCTCTATTCTGGTCATCTACATTCTGGAGCAAACTTTAAAAAGTCTGTGTGATGAGGTGATGGCATCACAGGAAGATGAGTAAGAAGAAGAAGAGGATGCAGAAAGAAGATCAATATATCAAAGGTCCAGACACTCATCACATAGGTGGGTGGCATGTCAGGGTGGAGTACAGTGACATGGATGAATAAGACTTTTTAAGTTGAAACGCATGGGATTCTTCCTATTGCTGGGGCTAGTCTACTGTCTGCTGGATGATATTTTGACATGGAGAAATAAAGTCTACTTGTTTTAGTTCATCTGATCCTGTCTGTTCTCGCTGGAAACTTCTTCTTACTTTGGATTGCTACATGCCATGACCAGGGCGGGGTGGCTCCATGCGAGCAGTGTATGGACCGTGCATGTCTGGAACACAGAGAGGTCAGCTGGACTTTCTCTTTTATATATTCATTTCAATGCAGTTCAGAAGGTTCAACGAACCAAATTCGAACTCGTTCAACGACCGTTGCCTGTTCGGCAAACCAAACCGAATTCGAAATTTCAAAAGTTCACACACCTCTAAAAGCGAGATCAGCACATGAGCTTGTATCTGAGAGACGGAAACAGCCCAGGGCGTACTTTTGTGCTCTTGGTCGTGAAGAGGTTACAATTTTTTAGAAAAATATGTGAACAAAAATGGTGGGAAGACCCCCTTATTTTGATAAGCAGCCAAGGTAAAACAAACCACAGGGGGCTATTATCATTATGGGAAGACTCAGTCATTTGACCCTTCCTAGTCTAGTAATCCCAGCCCACAGCTGTCCAAAATTAGTGCTTTCATTACAAGGGATAATTAAACTGACAAGTGCCATATAACCATGGCCCTTCCCACCCTAATAATATCACCCATCAGCAGCCGGATTTACCTTGGCTAGTTATTAAAATGGGGGACCCCATGCCTTTTTTTAAATTATTTACTTAAATAATTAAAAAAATGGTGTTGAATCATTTCTACTTTTTATAACCAGTGTGATAGGGCAACTCGGTTGCGGGCATCAGGAGAACAACAAGAGGCAGCGTCTTCACAAACTTATACTCCAAAACGGTTTAATTCCTCCATAAACCAATAACAGAAAAATGCAAAACTAGCAGCCTTTAAGTGCAGGCCTGGAGTCTTCAAACACAGGAGGCTACGCTCAGCCCATCCTAGCACAGACCGCCGTGCTTCACACCAGCCTCCAGTTTATAGCCTGTAACTACACCCAGCGGTGAGGTATGTGGGTACTGGAACCGCCCGTCTCTCACAGTACCCATAAGCCGGACCCTTGCTTGCACTAAGTAAAACTGCCAGTGCAAACGTGCGCTAGAGAATAATACTCCAGCTTATGTCACAGATAACAGGCATCTCTGTGACACATACCTCCCATCAATTATGCGACCCCTCGCCACATCACACCAGTCAAGATATAACAGAACACTGGGGGTTTCAGCCCATAGCTACATGTTTTCCATGCTTTGTTATCAAAAATAGGTGGCAGCACACATAATTTTTTTAATTATTTATTTCTTTTTACACTAATACAGCTAACTGGCTGCAAGCAACCACAGATGTTGACTCAGAGTGTGGGCTGTGGGAGGCGTATACAGCAAGGAATATTCATGTTGTTTAATAATAGAGCCAGAAAAGAGTCTGACTGTTGTCTTAACATTGAGGTAACATGACATAATTATCTGCTTTTACTCCCACTTTGCTTCCTTTTGCAGCCCCTAGCCTTTACTATGACAATTTTTCAGCACAGAAATTTGAGTCACCATTGTCTTGTATGGTGTTCATTGTCCAGGGTCAAGTTCGAGCAAAGACCAGTTTCCAAACCAAACTTTTTTTATTACATTTTGGCCAAACCCAGGTAACCCGAACAACCACGGGTTTGCTCATCTCTAACAATGACCTCAAAACAATAGCCAATGTCACTAAGAACTATCTTCAGTGTCAAAGAGAATAAGGAGTCCAGAAAGTTATGATATGACCACAAAATAGCCTGGATCTCATCATCAAGTCTTTATGGGATTATATGAATAAACAGAAGATTTTCTTATGCATAAAAAACCTATGATTAGTTCTCTAAAATATTTGAAAAACCATTTCTGTTGAATTCCTTCAAAAACATGTGTGCACGTGTACCTACAAGAATTGATATTTTAATGCTATTTTGAAGGCATAGGGCCATCTCACTAGATATTGAATGAATTTAGATTTGTTTTTTGTTCAGTCACTTTGCATTTTGTTAAATGCTAAAAATAAGTTGTCAACACAAAATTTTGAAAGTATTCTTACTTTAGAGCATTCATTTTATATTTATGTATATAGATATATTTATAGATTTATTCATTAAACCAATATGTCTAGAGCAATAATTCTTAAATACATTTTTCTTTCTAACGCATATGGCAGTAATGATACTGCAGGTAGAGATGGAAAAGATAACATGGAATTAAAAGTGATTGACTGTACCAGTGAGAGCCCTTCTAACTACATTTATTTAAAGAACTCATGTTGAATAGGAAAACTTACTGATGTTTGATGAGCATAATAACATAGAAAATATCTTTTCCTTAAATTGATTTATTTTTATTTTGTTTTTTTTTTATTAAGGCATTTGTTTTATACATCAAGATTTATATTTGTTTATGAACATCAGATAAAACAGGAGTTTGTTCCCAAAAAAGTGCTGTTGTTCTAGAATCTGAGTTAACTTAATCAAAGCTAACAGCAGAGGTGGAGTTAGCAGATGATGCATAGCTATTCAGTTACTGCAAAATTTGCAATGATCATAAAAAAGAGGAGCATGCATAATGGAAATATGGCCTTTAATAATATTTTGAATGAGATTACCATACAGTAATAGTGGTAGATAGAATTTCAACACAGCCTTTTTGCAGATCACTATTTTCTTTTCTGAGTTCTTTTCTTTTATCAATCTAGCTCAGAATGCTTTAACAATGGTTTATGGAGCCTGTAAGATTCACTTCTACTTACATAATTATCTTGTCCTGTCTGTCATCAACTTTCGGTCCAATGTCTTCCCATCACATACTTTTGGCAGCCATATTTGCACACCCAAGTGAAGGCTGTGGAAATATGGTGCCCAATGGCGGTGTTGGCGCATTGTGCATTACCGCCTGTAATGCTGCAACCGGCAACACCCAAGATTGCCGACACCCAAATCCGCCGCACATCATGCCACTTGAGTAAGCTCCCGCTTGAATAAGTACGCATGCACATACCTGGGGAAGAGACAGCACAAGAGGAAAAAGAGCACACAGCAGGTAAGAGAGACCACAGAGGGACAGAGAGCACATTTGGGAGAGACAGCACAAAAGGAGAGAAAATACACTGTTGTAAGAGAGAGCACACGGGGGAAAAACACACAGGGGGAGAAAGCTGACAAGGAGTGAGCTCAATGAGGGAAATATAGAGAGTGCAAAGGGGGAAGAGCGAACAGGAGAGAGGGTGACAATTGGGCGATAGCTAAAAGGAGAGAGCACAGGAGGGGAGAAGACAGAATAGTGGAAGGGTGACAGCACTCAGGGGGAGAGCGAGCTCAATGGGTTGAGACAGCTCAAAGGAGAGGCACAGAGGGAGGGGGAGAGCACACGGGAGAGAGAGCAGACAGAGAGGAGACTGCATCGGGGTAGAGATGGTGCCACCTTCAGTGCCAGAGCCTTCTCCCATCGTGATATCACCATTCTCTCAATGTGACAGCATCAGGCAACCATCTAGTTCATAAAATCTGTGGCTACTTGTTTTTGCAATTATTTTTAGTCGCTATGTCATTAGAAATAAATCCAGTCCTTAGACTAGGCAAATAAAAAATTCAGACTTTATCCAAGATTTTAAAATTAACTGTTGACCTCAGACAAATTAGGACACCTATATCCCTCAAAATGCTGAGTTATTTAACTTTTTCACCCCCGAGCAGGTTTCACCTTCCTGACCTGCCCAAATTTATAAATTCTGACCAGTGTCAATTTAGAAGGTAATAACTCTGGAATACTTGATTGGATGACAGTGATTCTGAGATTATTTCTTTGTTCATGACATGTAGTACTTCATGTTAATGGCATCAGGAGGCTGATGCTGTACGTTCCCTTATGGTGCTTGCTGATATCCGAATTGATCTGACAGAGAGCCTGCTGATGCTCCAGGCTTCCGTTTTATCCATTCATGAAATTCTAAACCACTCCCATTATGTGACATCATATCTAGATGCATATAATCCCTTAAACAGGTTTACCATTGATCAAAAGAATCCCATAGTGTACATATAAGGATTATATCAAAGATAAAAGATCAGCAAGGAGCACCTTTACAGCAACTATAACTGCTTCACAGTCTTCTTGTAAGAGAACAGCATGCCAGCATCGGCCGCCTCTCTTGTAACACACATGTGACTGTACAATGCTTTTTGGCCACACAACAGGGTCAGGAGAGAAGGCGCGCTTTGAAGCACAGATTTTCCTAAAATGGTTTACAAGCTCAATTTCCACGGCCCCTAAGTGCTAGAACAGCAGAAACCCTTCAAATGTCCTAATTTTGGAAATTATATCCCTCTAAAAAATTCATTTGAGAGTTCTGACTATTTTGTTTATGGAAAGCACCCATGGAGTCTAATGCAATGAAAGTTGCAGAATTACACATTTCAAAAAATCCACCTTGTAGTGCCCAGTGCATTGTAGTGCCTGTAAATTTTGCCCAGCTTGTGCTTCTGGAGACACACACCATGTAAATTAATCTCTCTTTACTGCAACAATGAAAATTTGTGGATGTTAACTGTGGACTAAACACATGCAGATTTTTCTGGATTTAGTTATGGGGGTGCCATAGCAGGTTTCCAGAGCCTTTCTGCTACAAGTAGGCACCTATATTTCCATTAATAGATCTGACTGGGAACTTGTTTTTTGTAAGGTGAGTTGAATACTATTGATGGCAATTTTGGGGTACAAAATGTTTGGGATTATTTCACACTTATCCTGTTCTCTATACTGAGCACTTATACTAGGGGTTCCATCTGAAGCTCCGAAATACATAATCCACGCGAAAACCCTGATGGATCCATTCACTAATGAGGAAGCAGAGTTATTTTGGACTCAGTTTGGCTTCTGTTCAGTGGTGTCGTTCTTTTCAAAGTTGCACAATACTGTTGTTGACAGCACTTTTGTGCATGCCTAAAAAGACACATAAATAGATAGATAACACTGGACCACATGCCAGATGGGAGTTCAAAATGACTCCATTTTTCTCATTACAGTGAATTTTCCACTGGGAATTTTCTTTGAATCATGTTTTACAGATATGTACACGTAAACCCCAATATAAGTTCTTAGCGCAGCTCATGGGATAAATGAGAGCAGATGCTTTCTTAACTTTTGAAAGGCAGAATAAATACATCAACAGCAGTTGAAGATTTAGCTTTTTCATTTATTTTATTTATTTATTTATTTATACTGTCATCCTGCAGTGTATGTGATAAGACGACTTTATTCCTCAGGTCAGTACGGATGTATCGATGCCAGATTTTTTTTACTTTTTAAGGTTTGACTACTAGCACACTAAAAATTATTTTCTTATTTTTCTGCCACCAGTCAGAGACTTGTTTTTTGTGGGAGGAGTTGGATGAAGAAAAATTTACGACCTGATGAAATGGACTCGAGGGAATTGGAGGCCCTAAGGAATATTGAGGATCTGGGCGAAGAGAGATCTCTGAAAATACTGGTGAGTTTCCTCCTTTCACACGTCCTAAATCTAAAAGGTTCCCCCCCCTTGTCCGTATGCTCATCGGTTGACATTTTTTCCAAAGTAGTTAGTGAGGACCTAAAAATGATCCCTACCTATTGTCAATCGGGTAACCTCAATTTTCGACAAAGACAAGTTTTACAAGAGTTGGAAGGTATGCCGATGTAGTAATAAAGCCTGCGGACAAGGGTGGGAACATTGTGATTTGGCCTGTGGAAAAATATGAGCGGGAGGTTTTCCGTCAGCTGCGTGATAAGGAGACATACTCAAAGTTGGCCAGTAATCCTGTTTCCCCTTTCTCTAAAGACCTCCAGGCCATCCTCGGACAGGCATGTGACAGAGGTATAATTACAAAACAAGTTCTTGAGTGCTTGTCGGTGAGATATCTTAAGATACCCACCCTATACTTGTTACCTAAGATCCACAAAGATCCCGTCACTCCCCCGGGACGTCCGATAGAGTCTGGTATAGGAGGCTTATGTAATCCAATATGTCAATTTATTGACTTTTACCTAAAACCACTAGTTGAAAATCTGCCCTCCTATATCCGTGACACTGGGGAGTCTTGAGGCGGACTGACGGGATCTCTGTGGAACCTGAGACCATATTAGTTACTGCTGATGTGGAGTCTCTTTATACCTGCATAAGTCACGAGGATGGTCTGGAGGTAACTTGTTTTTTCCTTTTGACCAGTGGTAGGGACGGCTCTTTGTGTGAATTGATCCTTGAGCTGCTCCACTTTGCCCTTACCCACAATTTCTTTGTTTTCAAAGATCGTTTTTACCTACAGACCCCGGCACTGCCATGGGCACGGCCTGAGCCCCCTCTTACGCTAATCTCTTCCTGGGATACTGGGAGAGGGGTTTGCTGTGCGAGGGGGATGGTCCGGCATGCGCCCATGTGCAGTGCTGGTGGAGGTACATTGATGATTTATTGATTTTGTGGGGGGGGGCACTGCGGAGCAGCTGGGCATTTTTACGGGTCGTCTTGCTGACAATAAAATCAACGTCAAACTTACATATGAGTTTTATATGAGCAAAATTGAGTTTTTGGATATTTGCCTGATGGTGGGTTCGGATAATACCATAAACACTGATGTATTTAGAAAACCCACTTCAATAAACTCTCTTTTACATGCAAGTTCTTCCCATAAGCCTCAACCATCAGAGCTGTTCCCACTGTCTATTTCCTCCGAATAAAAAGTATCTGTTCCTCGGAGGCAGCATTTGAAATTCGGGCAAATTAACTAAAACAACGCTTTAGAGAAAGGGATTACAGCAACAAGTCAATTAAGAGAGCCTATCACAGAGCTAAACATGCATCACGCAGTGAACTCCTATATAGTAAACGAGTGAGGGAGGCCGATTCTACGCAACCCACTCGATTTATATCTACTTATAATCAAAAATGTAATGTCCTGCGTGATGTGTTGAGCAAGCACTGGTCAATCCTAAAAACAGACCCTTTTTTGAGGGGTGCACTATCGGAAAAACCCTTATTAACTGCTCGGAGGTCACGAAACCTCCGTGATATCTTGGTCAGAAGTCACTATGTTCCCGTTCCACCGAATCCCTTTGGTTCTGCAGGTCCCAGACGTGGATGTTTTTCCTGCGGCCACTGTGTTGCTTGCCCGAACATCCTCTGCAGCAACTCTTTCTCCTCCTCCGATGGGTCCCGAACATATGATATCTACTATATAATTGCCGTAGGCAAAATCGTGTCGGCCCCCGAAATCGCCGTGGCTATGTCACTATTGTGACGTCACCACGGCGAAGCATTGGGCGCGTAGCGGCCAATGCGAGTCGTTAGCTGCGCGAGCAATGGCCGCGAGGCCATTGCGAGTCGCTAGCTTTGTGCGAGCAATGGCCGCGAAGCGGCCATTGCGAGTCGCTGGCCGAAAATAGAACCAGAGGCTCGGCCACAAAGCTAGCGATTTCCCGCTCAGGTAGCGAGTCGCTAGCCTCAGCGGGAAATCGCTAGCTTTGTGGCCGAGCCTCTGGTTCTATTTTCGGCCAGCGACTCGCAATGCCCGCTTCCATAAGTTACCAACCGCGCGATTGCGAGTCGTGGTGAGTGCGAGCACTTGCGGCGCGGTTGCGGTAACCCCATAAGGTCCGAAACCGCGCCGCAAGTGCAAGTTGCGGCGGGTTGCGGTAATCGCATGAAAGTATAGGGACTTGCGGTAGGTGCGGCAGTGCGGTTTTGCCGACCTGCGCAAGTCCCATACTTTTATGGGATCCCGCACACGCTGAGATGCGTTTTAATAAAATACAATAATTTAATACAATAAATTCATTATAATAACAAATATAATAAATTTAATATTAATACAATAGAAAAAAATGAATGGAATAATAAAAAAAAATAATAATAACAAAAAAATAATATATTAATTAAGAATTAATTAATTAACTAATTAATTAGTATTGACCCAAAAAGTATTGACCCCAAAAAGTATAGACCTCACCACAAGTATTGCACCCCCCAAAAAGTATTGACCCCCAAAAAAAGTATTGCACCCCCAAAAGTATGGACCCCAAAATGTTATTGGCCCCCAAAAAAATATTGAACCCCCAAAAAAAGTATTGGACCCCAAAAGTATTGACACCCCCAAGTATTGCACCCCTAAAACAAGTATGGACCCCAAAAAAGTATGCACCCCCCAAAAGTTTGGACCCCCTCAAAGTAATTGGGACCCAAAAAAAGTATGGACCCCCAAAAAGTATTGGACCCCCCCCAAGATTATTGGACTCCAAACAAAAAGTAATTGACCCAAAAAATGTATTGGACCCCCAAAAAAGATGGACCCCCAAAAAAGTATTGGACCCCAAATGTTTGGAGCTCCCCCCACAAAAGTATTGGACCCAAAAACATGTATTGGAACCCCAAAGATTGGACACCCCCCAAAGTATTGGACCCAAAAAAGTATATGTCCCCTCCAAAAGTATTGGACCCAAAAGTATTGGTACCCCTAAAAGTATGGCCCCCAAAGTATGGACCCCCTTCCCAAAAGTTTGCCCCCAAAAGTATTGGGACCCCCCAAAAGTATTGACCTCCCAAAAAGTACTCGACCAGCTATAACTATTTAAGCACATTTATGCACGTTCTAGATCCCGAATGCATTGCATCGGCTCACAGTAGTTAAATAATAAATGTCCTGTGGATCAAGTAATGTGATCTACTATGCCACCTGTGCATGTAATTTAATTTATATTGATATGACATCCAGGGAACTTAGGAGGAGGGTAAGAGAAACATGTGGGGGATGTTCTGGCTGCACCTAAAGTAAAAGATCTAACCACTTTAAAAACATTGCCACGACATTTACTGGAACATCATAAATGTAGTCCAATTTTCCTGAAATTCAGGGCTATTGAGGCTATCCATGGAGGTATTCGCGGTGGAGACACCCGGACGTTATTGACACAACGTGAAACTTCGTGGATAGTATCTTTGAAGACTATGGCACCATTTGGTCTTAACGAGCACCTAAGCATTGTCTCTTTTTTGTAGCCGTCGTCGTCTGGTATGTCAGGGTTTGAGTTCAAAAACCCTATGACATTTGTAATGGTCTTTGACCTTCCTTTAGCTGTTACTACCTTGGTTTTTGTTCTTTGTGGTTACAGGCTGTCATTAGTCCTGGAGGAATCGCCTCTTTTGCTGTTACTCATGCGACCTGGATTTTGTGTGGAATCCAGTAAAGCTTTGATGAAGACGTCAATCAATTTATATGAGGATTCTCATCTGTGATAAAGTTTACCTTACATATATCTACATGTAATGTATTGATGTCTTTGTAATTTAAAAGATGTTTTATATCCTAAAGGGTACTTTGTTGTTAATGTGCGCCGTGCTCCCAATAACCTCCCTACATGGTTTTGCCCTGAGCCCGTTGCCCTGGTGACGCTTCCTAGGAGCTGCAGTTTCGTATGGTGCATGTGAGGGGGTGGCGTTTGAGCATGGTTGCTATAGCAACACCTAGTAGCGGTGACGCGGCCGTGGTGACATGTGTGCCCGCCCTGCGACTGCGGGTGCTGGCATCACGTCATTTCTGGTCACGTGATTGCTCGGCCGGCGTCACTTCTGGTCATGGCGGCGCCGAGCAACAGCACTATAAGAGGGGGGCTTCTGTCACCCTTAGCACACCTCCCCCTGATGAAGCAGCCACAGGGTTTAGCCGAGGCTGCGAAACAGTTTAGGGGTCCACTGCCCTGACCTTCCCCTGCCGCAGGTGTCCTGTGTCCGCACCATACTGGTAACTACCTGGTATCACATAATCCTTTGGTTATAGATGTTTTTTACTGTGGCTTAACATTCTATTTGCCTTGTGTGTTTTTTTCCCAAAAATTGATTATGTAACTCATGTGAAAGATCTGTTATGTTATGTATATACATATGACTAAATGTTATCACATGTGCTCATTGATTATACGTCTATGTACGAATTTGTAAAAACACTACACATTGATAACCCCTTTTGGGTGTAATTTGAGCTCATGTGAAAGATCTGTGATATTGCCTTATACATATTACTCATGATATCACATGTAATCTACTAATGAGCTGATGTGCTCATGGGTTATATATATATATATATGAATCTGTAAAAACACTGCATACTGTTAACCCTTTGTGGGTATATGTTGAGCTGGTATAACCCTAACCATTGTAAAAGAATACCTTTATGTGTACCAGATATATGTACTCAGGGCCGGCGTCAGCACCCGGCGCACCCGGGCAAGAGCCGGGGCCCAGAATTATCTGGGGGGCCCAGAGCTGACTGGGGGGCCCAAGCCATCTGCCACAGAACAGCGTCCCCTGTCCTGTATTTTCCAGTGGCAGTGGGCCATTGGGCAATGAATATGTGCCCCTGACAGTTGGCCTCCTGGAGCCCCCTGTGTGCTGCTGTGGACCACCTCTCCTGACCTGTGCGGCAGATATCTGACAGTCACTATGCCGATCTGCACTGAGCGGGAGCTCTATGGTCTCTGGCAGGAAGTGCAGGTCAGGAGATCATATAGAGCTCAGCTCCCGGCTCAGGCATAGTGACTGTCCGATCTGATGGATCATGGATATCATCTTCTCCCACACAGGTTTTAGAAGGCAGAACGGGAGGGAGAGTAGCAGGGAGAGCAGGAGGGGGGGCCGCAGCAGCAGCACACAGGAGTGATGAACTGCTGTATCCAAGTACAGTACTAATGTATCTAAGCCTATCATGTGTGATACTACTTAACCCTGTTTCCAAGACTACCATGTGTGACAATTCCTGCTCTAAGCTAAGCCTGCTATGCATAATATTGAGTGATGTTCCAATGTATCTAAGCCTATTAGGTGTGATACTGCAGCCTGATGTGCTGATGTATCTAAGGCGGCCGTCACACGGTTCAATTTAATGCACGATATCGTTTATGTGATCTGCTTTTTGATCGCTTAAGCGATATCGTTTGTGCATGTAAAATCACTTGATCGTGACATCGCAGATATGAGAGCAGGAGCTCATATCAAGCGATAAACGATGTAACAATCTGCCTCATCGTGGTGTGTGACACCACGATGAATGATCTCCCAGCGGCAGAGCCTATGCTGGGAGATGGTAACTATGGTAAATGTCGGGTTACTAAGCGCCGCGCGGCGCCTAGTAACCCGATGTGTACCATAGTTACCAGTGATCTCGCTGGCCCACATCGCTGGTGAGTCTGTCTGTGTGACATCTCACCAGCGATGTGAGCGATATCGTTAGCGATCGCGCGTGCACGTGATCGCTTACAATATCGCTCACGATATTGTAGCGTGTGACGGCCGCCTAAGCGTGATATATATGATACTGACTGATGAACTGCTGTTTCTAAGCCTGCTATGTATAATACTGACTGATGTTCTATTGTATCTAAGCCTATTATTTATGATAATGACTGATGAACTGCTGTATCTAAATTAATCATGTGTGATACTGCTTGATGTGCTAATGTATGTAAGCCTGCTATGTGTGTTATCGACTGCTGTATCTAAGCTTGTGTGTGATACTGCCTGATGTGCTGATGTATGATGGGCCCCCATTTCAGGACAGGAACAAATACACAGCACCCAGGGACCCACAGCAGTGGGGACAGCAGAGCTCTGCTGTGTGTCCACTGTGTGTGTCCGGTCAGGGCTCCGCAGTGTGTGTCCAGTCAGGGCTCCACAGTGTGTGTCCAGTCAGGGCTCCACAGTGTGTGTCTGGTGCTACCAAATTAATGTTTATGGGAGAGAGGGAGATAGAGAGAAAAAGAGAGCTAGCGAGTGCACAGAAAGGAAGGGGGAGAGAGACACAGAGGGAAAACAGCGCACATGGGGGAGAAACATCATACAGGGGAGAGACAGCGGACAGTGGGGAGACAGGCACAAGGCATGGAGACCCAGTGCACAGGGGAAGACAGGCTCAGAGATGGATTATGTTTGTGGGGAGTGTATATATATATATGTATTACGGTTCACATTATATATCTATATACTGTGTATATATAGATATATATATATATATATATATGAAATCATTATGGGTTAAAAGGGCCCGCTGAGACTCTTTCGCCTGGGGCCCACAGAAACCTGGAGCCGGCCCTGTCGTGGTGTCACGTATAAATTAACAGATGTCCAGTCATCCCTGGCCAAAATGAACCCTTCATGCCAGATCTCTATCCATAAGAGAGAGAGTCACCAACACCAAACTTTTAATGACACCGCCAGGATCACAAAGCCAAATGTTGGTCGCTGTGATGCCCGTGATGAATCCTCAAAACATCCGGGTTCCAAGTATCCTAAGGCCCTGAAGGGGCATGTCACCCAAACAAGTACGCACACATAAATTAGACTCACAATACTGCTTGTTGCAGAGATGGTCATTGGTATGAACTTCTCCTTGCAAGGCAGGGGGGAAAACTGTTCTTTCTCCTTAGCGGTCCTGGGAACTTATGGTCTCTGGTTAGCATCTATCATCCCATCTGCACTCACTGACCAAAGGGGCTTCTCCATCCGGTGATCACACAGAGGAGCTTAGGGCGCCTTCTTGGTCCAGCTCACAAATGTCTTACAGCAAGCACCGTGCCTCTTGCCAAAGCTGAAATACCTGGATATTTTTAGGCAGTGTCTTTTCTCTCACACACAGTAGCTTTCTTCTATGTCTCTCCCTCCTATATAGGGAAGATGGTGTGTCACGGTCTGCGCTGCTGTCTCAATGGAATCCCAAGGGATGGATGTCTCCAGGAAGTCACAAGGAAGGCAATGGTTCCAAAGGATAGATCTTCTTTATTCACCTACGTGTTTCGGCGCCTCTCCAGGCACCTTCATCAGGGGCATCCATCCCTTGGGATCCCACTGAGACAGCAGCGCGGACCGTGACACACCATCTTCCCTATATAGGAGCGTTTTTCCACGTACGAGTAGCTGGTGGAGGTCCTGCAGCAGCTTTAAACAGAAGGCTTATAAACCAGTTGTGGGCCACACAACTGGACCAGGTGAGTGTACACCTTTTGATATACACAAACAGTGTCACTAGTGATAGGGCACTATTGCGCCTCTTGTCTCCCCCTTCCTGTATTTATACATGTATCTCCCTCAAAACTTTACTTTCACTTTCAGCATCTCTGCTTCTCGCACTTTTCTAACCCACATAAGTCCAACTGTACAGTTCAGGGAAGGTGTGTCAACTAGTCAAAAATACTCAGCATGCAGGGGAGCATTGTCTCTTAAAGTAATAGCATGCTTAAACCGTTAGTAATGGTGACAGCCCTACACCCGCAACTGTGAGTGGTTCTGGGGAAGACAGAGAACCTGACAGATTCCCATTAAAGATGCAAACATAATTAGGTTTAGGAAAGGGATGCTAGTGTGGGTACAGGCAGTGAGTGGTTTTAATGACTCCCTGATGCTGCTTACCTGTGTGATTGCATACTGGCTATCAGTGTACTGAATGTTTGTGATCATATAATAGTGCCTGTTGAGTACAGTTTTCTGCAATGTGGAAAATAGGAGCAGAATGTTTTCAGTGATTTAAAAAATTGTAACAATTTGCCTGGATCTGCCAATTTCTTAATCAAATTAATTTGTTCAACAATAATATACATGCTTTGTTGGTAATAGTTTATATGCCTTCAGCATATACTTGTCCCTGGCATATCTTTTGATCGTAGTATATTTTTTCTCAGACACTTCAGACAGCTCCAATCTACATGCTTCAGGCAAGGTAACTCAAGTAAGGGAAGTCTCAATTATGTGTGTTTTAGATCATTAGTACTGTAATGCAATGTGTATAGCTTATTGATAAGGAGCATAATCTTATCTCTAAGATAGCTCTAATAATAATTCTTGACAGTTGTTCTGGGAAAAGCAAAGAGTGAAGAACATTTAGATTAGAAGGTTTACAGGAAGAATAAAATGAGTTTGCATCTAAAACATCAACTCATGGTATAGGATTTTTGCTATCTTTGGTCAAGCTATAAATTGTTATCTATTTCCAGTCAATCTTATATTAATTTGTCCTACTCATTAATATATTCGGTAATATTGTAATAGACTATAAATCTGCACAAAACTTTTACTCCATCAAACTATTATAAAGATGCGTGTAAAATCTGCCAGCAACATATTTACTCAACAAACATTGTAGAACATTATTTATAGATGTTCCTGTTCCCAGGTGAGTAATGGTCCGAAAATTAACATACACACATATCAAGTCACTGACAGTAGCATGGTTGCACACTATTTGTCAGTCATAGACTTGACAGTACAGTATGTGTATAAAATGAGTGCCTGGGTGGATTAGCCTTTCATCTATTATGACTATATACTGTACAATCAAACTAGGGTATATCTTCTATTACATTGGGCTATATTTATTAAATGCCTGAATAGTGGCTTAAATGCATTTCTTTAAAGTTAACCTGTCACTCGTTTTGGGTGTTATAACTTGTACCCAGTGCCTTAATTATACTGTAATTCAGTTTCTGGTAACCCCTTTATACCCCTTTATACCCCCAGACTGACCTCAGAAATTAACTTTGAATGTCCCACGCCGTATGGTAGTTAGCTCTACATGGTCTGGTGGGATGCGGCTCACTTAAGTCTGAGCGACCCCGCCGCCTGTAAAAGGCAACCCCTTCTGTGTATGTTTGAAAGCAGTGACGGCATTCACACCTGCACAGTGGCGCGGGTCACTGAGCTCTCTTGAAGCTGCAGTGTCCAAAGTCTTGTGAGATCTGTCAAGTCTCACGAGACTTTGTGTGGCTGCCATAGAGCACAAATTTACCCAGTATTGCACATTGCTCTAGTTCAGTGTTTATTTAGTAATAACTCTCGTGAGTACTTTCCTTTTCTCCATCTTTATTTTTCAGTGAGTGTTTATTGAGCTACCATATCAGCATCTTACAACCTCTTATCTGTGACTGTGATATTTGGTTTCCTTACCCAGGAAAGAGTAGATAAAAAATATTGAGTTAAACTAGGGTGACACTTGGCATGCAGTTTGTCTGCATTTTCATAAACTGATTCTGTTTTTGGAAATTGCCATTTTTGCATCCAAAAAACTATGCGTTAATGGAGGGTACCTATATGTACCATGCGTTAATGAATGTGTTTTCCATAGGGCCCCATGTTAAAAAAACGCTATGCTTTTTTTTACTGCACCCAAAAATACTGCTAGCAGCATTTTTTGATGATATTTCAAAAACGTATAGCGTTTTGTCAGTGCACTTTTGACACTGCATTTTTTGCATTGCAGCCTATGGATCTGTTAAAACCATCAGTTTTTCTAAAATTCTAAGTTGAAAAACTGATGATTTTAATGGATCCAGGGCTCAAGTGTGACCCTAACCTAATGCAAAATTGTATCTGTTTTCAATGCTGTAATTCACTGCATTTTGTTTTTGTGTTTCTACCTCCCTATATATATCATCCATTTTTTAATGTTTTAGGCTGGTTTCACACTGGCGTTTGTGTCTGCATACGTATGGCATGCAGACGCAAACACAGAGCAAACGCTGCCATACTGATGTGAACGCAGTGGAGAATCTCCACATGCGTTCACATTAGTATGCAGCCCGGCCAGCCAATCAGCTGTCTCGGCGGTGGCTGGGGGGAGAAGATCAGCGGTGGAGATCTCACCCTCCCGGCCACAGCTGATCTCCCGCCAGTGTCGGCACGGGAGATTTGAAGAAACAACTGATCTGACTGCTGTTTAAATCTCCCGCGCCAACACTGTATAGGTTATATCAGTGCAGGAGATAGGAGATATTGGTGTCGGTGCGGGAGATTTAAACAGCTGTCAGATCAGCTGTTTCTTGAAATCTCCCGCGCCGTCACCGGCGGGAGATCAGTGGCGGCTCTAGCTGATCTCCCAGTGGCCGCCGCTGATTAGCGGCGGCTACCGGGAAACATTTCAATGTGATCCGCAGCGTTCTCCTGTGCTGTCATGCGGAGGACACTGCGGACTCATTGACTTCAATGCGTGGTTTGTGCGCTTGCGGATGAAACAAGCACACGCGACCGCACAAAAAATGCAACAGGCTGTGTTCAGAGTGCGCTCAGAGGGTGCACATATTATGCGCATCAGAACGCAAACACAACCGAACGCAGCCAAACGCAGGCACATGCGTACCCATGTTAAACATAGGAATGCAGTGTGCAACCGTTTGGCTGCGTTCGGTGCGCTGCGTATGCATACCCTAAACTGTATCAATACCCTAAACCAGTGATGGCAAACTCCAGGCCTCGAGTGCCACCAACAGGTCAGGTTTTCAGGATTTCCTTACATTGCACAGGTGATAATATAATCACCTGCACTGGTAATGATTCCAACCTCTGTGCAATGCTGAGGAAATCCTGAAAACCTGACCTGTTGGTGGCACTCGAGGCCTGGAGTTCGCCATCACTGCCCTAAACTGTATCAATAAAGGAACATTTTTCTACTTTAATTTATGACAGATTCTCTTTACTTGTAAGGATTTTTATTCATCAATCACATTACAAATAAAATAAGTTAATTTAGAACATTTTTGTAAACAACACTTCTAGTAAAGATTTTCATGAATACAGTACTTCAGAATATCTAATAATTCACCATAAAGTGGGTATCAATAACTTTGACTTTGATGTAGCATTGTTGCTTCACTCTTGAGAATACAATATATAACTGACAATGGCCAAAGCCAGATTCCAATAAATAAATTCTGACTAGATTGAGGGTCTGTCGTTGGGACTTGTTAATGATCATTGCAAATGCAGACTTAAACGGTAACTTTTGTCATTTAAATTTAAAGAGGATTCCAGTCTTGGAAGGACACAAATCTATGCATGGAATAAAAACTATGTCTCTTTCGCCTAATCCAATAATCACTTTAGCTTGCACAATGCTGCTGTTTAAACAGTAACAATCAGCTGAGTACCGTTGCAGAGACCTTTGTTGGTTTTAGGTTTCGCAGGAGCTTGTAGCTGATCTAGTGGCATTCTGGATGTCATCAAAGAATTTAAAAATTCCACTGGGTACTGTTCACATTCATCAGCATCATTCGCATTCAAAGAATCGTCGCTTGTATATAAAATGTACTGGCCATTCATTCAATCCATTATTATAGAGTTTAAAAGGTCTACATCATCATTTTTCAGGCTCAGTATTACATGTGATGCACCAGTATTAACACTTTCCTTGTCATTTACATTAATGGTGATGTTTTCGCCAAAGATGTCTGTAACTATACAGCCAGTGCACTACATGTCTGGAGAAATTTCTACTACATTATCACCAAGGTTGTGTTCGTTTGACAGCTCCCAGTATCCTAGTTTGAGTAACCAACTGCTATATTCAGGATCACTGAACTGCATATTATTAAATTATGATAGCCTTGTAAAGTTTTTCCAATATGTTAAATGTTTAACACAGCAGTCTAAAATTTCTGATCTTGTGGCATTTGCTAGTATGGGAAAGCATTGTTTGAATTCTTCTCCAAAAACAAAAACTTTACCACCAAAGGGTACATGATTTTTGCCGCAACATGTGTTGTCATTACATCTCATAGAAATCCATCTATGACATTCAATGTGCACCGGCTGCAACGGCCGAGGAGTACTCAGTAGCTGGGTCGGTCGACTGTTTTGGGGAGGTCACGGTGGCTGTGACCCAGCTCCGTGGCCCTGACTGTGGAGTAGAGGGGGTATTACAGGCGAGATTAGAAATCTATTTCGTGACGCCTCCTGTGGTATTTGACCAGAGATGGCCGACGCTGCTGATTTGAGACATCTGGGGCAGATGGTGTGGCAGCTGAGATGGTATGGCTCCGCACAGGTGGAGCGGGGCCCCAGGTTGAGTGTAACAGTCTATTGGGACAGTGATGGTGAATTTGCAATGGTGCATGAGGGCATGGGAAATAACTGAAGGACACTGGGGTTGCAGTTCTCAAGCATTTACTCACAGTTTAGATCAGCAGTCCAGCCCAGCAGGGCCACTATGTCCTCTGGGTCTGTGATCCATCCAACTCCCAGGCAGAGCTTGGGTCCACTACTCTGAGACATCCTGTCATAAGCCTCTCCTGGTTGACTCTCCCACGCTGGCTACTCGCATCTCCTGCCCTGCATCTTTATGCACAGTTTCCCAAGCAGGTGGTTGTGGGCCTTATCAAGCAACGAGAAACCTGTCCCTTGACCCTAGGTCTAGCCATCATTTCAGTGAATATACACGGTTAGTAGCCACTGCCCATACAGGTGCAGCAGCCTCCGGTTTCCTGCTGGAACCTTGAAGCGTTCCTACCAGATCGGGGCCAGTCCCCTCTTGCGACCAGTCCCTCTGCCTGACTCATGTCGGATCCAGATTCAGGGCACCACTGGTGAATCTTCCGCTTCCATGTCCCCTAGGATTCCTTCCCTCCAACTCTTCCACTCACTCCAACTGACCTCAATTCCTCCTTCTCCTCTCTGCTTTTATACCTTCTCCACCCATCCCCCCTACCTACTCCCTCCCCAGCCAGAAGATGGGGCCCTTCCTAATAGGATCCGCCCAAGATTCTCTGGCCTGGGGTTAGGAAGTTAGGACGGGTGCTGGGTGCAGGTGTGTGTGTGTCTCGGGTTTGTGTCTCCTCCTTACTTAGAAGTGGGATACCAATGGCTTAGGTGAAGTACCTCTGTGGAGACCAGACCGCGGGAGCACCACAAATGCATACTTATGTGCCATTTTACACTCACCATTGATAAAAAGTTTAGTATTTTGTAGTCATTTGGCAGCGTTCAATTTTAATTCTGGAGATAGATGTTTTATTAATTGGAATTGGGTTGCTGTAGAGCGAGTGCATTGTTCGCCCTCCTCGTAGCAAGTTACCCGCATTTCCTCTTGTGGCTGCAGGCAAGGCAATGTATTTTTGTTTACTTACATAATGTTATAAGTATGTTTTTCCACTGCCATCAGGACTGTCAATTAAGAAGCACTTTGGTGTTAAACTGCTGTCTTCTACAGCTTGAACAATGGCATCGTAGGCAAAAGGTTACTCCTGATTGAGAGTTTCTTGCATCTCTGCAGCTCTCGCCAACTCATGAACTTTATCATAGTACTCTTGAGGCTGACTTTTTTTGTTTGCTGGTCATGGTAAATTAACATCAGCAAAAGAATTCCCATGGATCAGCAGCAAATCTTGCACATCATTTGTAGCGTAGCCTGCACAACTGATGCAATCTTCTGTGTTGTTGTAGTATCTGTGACTGTGGTCTTTTAAAAATTTTTCCTTAAATTCATTCCACAAATCGAGTGGATTTGTGGGTGACCCAAAACACATGTAAGGCTGGTTTCACACTACGGATTTTTCTTTTCCGATGCTGTCCGATAAAAATCGGACAGCAGAGGCCCGATTTTGGCCCCCATGTAGCCCTATGGGCATCCAGCCGAATCAGATGTGCACTAAATGGCATCCGATTTGGTCCAATCTGATTCTGTCCGATTTTCTTATCGGTGCAAAAATCGGAGCATGCTCCGATTTTTGCACCAAAAATAAAATCGGACAAAATCGGATTGAACCAAATCTGATGCCATTTAGTGCACATCCGATTTGGTCCGATGTTTTTTACATGGGCCCTATGGAGCAGGGTCCGAGGAGACATCTGATGTGTCCTCGGACCCGATTTTACTGTACTGAGCATGCTCAGTACAGTAAAACTGCTCCTGCTGGGAAAGCAGTGGTTAAAAAAAAAAAAACAATGTATGTCATGTGACCGTCTGTTACACCATGTTAACAGGAGGTCACGTGATTGTGACATCACAGCAGGTCCTTTTCAGAAGAAGAAGACCTCTGGAGACACCGGGAGGACACCAGGAGCCTGCGGGAGACGGCGGGGGCCTCGGGGACAGGTCAGCATATACATTGTTTTTTTTTCTAGCCCGAAGGCAGCGATTTTATACCAGAATCGGATGCCTATTTGGCATCCGATTTCAGGCATCAGAAGGGAGCCGATGCTATCCGATTTTATCGGACAGCATCGGCTCCCTTAAAATCTTAATGTGAAGGTAGCCTAAGCAAACATCTCCTGAAGTTGTTTAGGTATGTTCAGAACAGTGGCATCTATTATAGTACTTCTTCACACAATGTAATTTATTAATAATCCTAATGCTAATTAGAGATGAGCCACCAACCTGGTGTTCGAATTTGATTTGATTCGTCAAATTGAGTGTGCGTTCATCAAATGTTCGTCGAATGTTCATCGAACACCATGCATAAACATATAAAACACACATAAAACATCTTCTAACTTAGGACTGGCGGGGGGAGCAGCTCCAGGGAGTGGGGAGCACAGCACCAGAGAGCCGGGAGCAAAAGACCCAGATAGGGAAGCCAGCTTTCCTGCTCTGTGCTGCGCTCCCCGCTCCCTGATGCCCCCTCCCCGCTCCCTGGAACTGCTCCCCTCGCCCGGTCCTAACTTAGGATCAGACGGGGAGGCAGCGGGGGGAGTGATGAGGGGGCATCAGGGAGCGGGGAGTGCAGTACAGAGCAGGAAATCCGGCAGTGAAGTATTCTCACCGCTGTCTTTCCTGCTGGTTATTTCAAATGATCAGCTGATGCAGATCAGCTGTTCATTTGAAGTAGCCATGGTGCTTTCAGGGTTCATGTGAGTTCATGCAGCATGAACTCACATGAACTTTCCCGCGACCACCCAATGCACAGCTCAACTACATCTCTGGTAGAGGTTCTCTACCAGAGATGTAGCTAAGCTAAAGAAGAAAACTGGATTGGACTACGTCGGACAGAAGATAATTTTTTAATAAAGATGGAGTCTAAGTGTTGTTTTGTTCTTTTTTCTAATAAAGAATTTTTTCTCTGTGTTGTGTTTATTTTTTTAAAACTTTACTAGAAATTCATGGCGGTCAAGTCTAATATTGGTGTGACCCCATGAATTTCGGGCTTAGGGCCAGCTGATAATACAAAGCTGGCCCTAACCCCATTATTACACAGTGAGCCACCGCACCAGGACCCTGGATGAGCTGGGTACAGCGCCAGAGGATGGCGCTTCTATGATCGTGCCAATTTGTGGGGTAGCTGTGGGCTGCAATTCGCAGCCGGCGGGGGCCCAGAAAGCTTAGGCAAATAGGCTAATTAACTTCCGAGATATTCACTCCTCTCTGCCATGCGCTCGGCAGTTTCCGCCAGCGTCGGCAAAGAGGAGTGAATTTCTCGGAAGTTAATTAACTTCCGAGATATTCACTCCTCTCTGCCGTGCGCTCGGCAGCGTCCGCCGGCGTTGGCATTGTTTTTGCTGTGAAGGCAGAGTTCACACGCAGTCATAGCACCAGCTATGACCTGGAGTGAACTCTGACTGTCACAGACAGTTCGCAGCCTGGTCTCCCTCTGGATAGACTGTGTGTCTATGCAGAGGGATGCAGAGCTGACATTCCTTGCCATTTGGATTACGTCGAACGGAAGAATTTTTTTTAATAAAGATGGAGTCTAAGTGTTGTTTTGTTTTTTTTTCTAATAAACATTTTTTCACAGAATTGTGTTTTTTTTTTTAACACTTTCATAGAAATTCATGGCGGTCATGTCTACTACTGGCGTGACCCCATGAATTTCGGCCTTAGGGCCAGCTGATAACACAAAACTGTCCCTAACCCCTTTATTACCCAGTGAGCCACTGCACCAGGCCCCTGGATGAGCTGGATACAGTGCCAGAAGATGCAATTCGCAGCGGGAAGGGGGGGGGCTGGGGGGGGGGCAGAAAGCTTGGGCCTCCTTGCACTGCGGATTCCAGCCCCCAACTGCCTAGTTGTACCTGGCTGGACATAGAAATAGCGTGAAGCCCCACGCATTTTTTTAGTATTTGATGAAATTCATGAAATATTTAAAAAAAAGGCTTCCCTATGTTTCTGTTTCCAGGCAGGTGAGGGGGCATCAGGGAGAGGGGAGCGCAGCACAGAGCAGGGAAGCCCCGTCTTCCCCGCCCGGGTCCTTCACTCCCCACTCCCTTGTGCTGCGCTCCCGCCCGGTCCTAACTCTGGATCGGGAAGGGAGGCTGCGGGGGGCAGAGGATCGGGCTGAATGATTGTTTAAAAGTCGGTGGCTTTTTACCGCCGGCTTCTAAATAATCATGCCTCCATTTCAGCCTTGTCCTCTGCCCCCAGACCACTTTATAGGGTCCTTTTGGTGATGTGATCGAAGCATTATCGAACATAACCTTGAACTGACGAATTTGAAGCTAATTGTTCGCATTCGTCAAATAACTCGAACACCGCCCAAAACAGCTCGAATTTGAGATTGGCGAACATTTGGAATCGAACACTGCTCATCTCTAATGCTAATGCAACATCTTTCAATGTTTCATGTGGAACACCGTTTATGGATTTAATGCTCTCAAAACTTGTTGCACCTTTTACTTGCAATAAAGCAAACGTAAATAATATTATTTCTGGTCTTTCACACTACATCTATACATCCCTCCTATAACTGTGTTGCATTGTCGCTTTTGGGGTTCCCATGTGCCATCTTTCCAAATGTAGTGCTCTGAAATGTCTCTGTAATTGTATTGATGTGCATTTTGGTCACTCTTATTAAGGTTGAAGTATGCCATTAATGTAGAATTAAAAGAAAAATATAAAGCACAAAAGAAAGCGCAATAGGGTTTTATCCTTGAAACAACTTTTGTGAGGCAAACAATTATAGCTGCTCACCTGGGACGGTTGTGTGACCAACAACCATTGTAAACATTTAGTGTTGCTGCTGCAGGATCCACACTCCACATGCAGGCAGTGGTAACCAAAGGATGAACCCAAAAGGAAGGGTTTCATATAACCGCTCTGCTTATAAACAATGGTTATGTTGGCTGCCTGAGGAAGAAGCAGGGATACAGCTCCGAAATGTGTTGGAGTAAAGATATCACTATCTGTGGTTCTTTCATCCTATGAGCAGAGCAGATGTAGTGTAGAATTGTTATTGAGCTTTTGTTTGATGTTGTCAACATGATCATCTTCATGAAATTAAAGTGCCTTAGAGATAGGCAGATGTAATGCTAAGTGAATGATGGCATGATTATAGTTTGTTGTATCGCCTTGCAGGGGCATAACTACAATAGGTGCAGGGGTTGCGATCGCACCTGGGCCCTGCAGCCCCAAAAGTCCCTTTGGCCCATAGAAAAAGACTAATACTAATAAAGATTTGCAATAATTGGGGGCCCCGTTAGAGCTTTTGCATCGGGGCCCCAGGTCCTGAAGTTACGCCACTGTGACGCCTTGCATCATGAGACCTATCTTAATATCCATTGTGATATTTGGCATGACATTTCTGTTTCCATATCTTTCATATCCTCTTGTTGTTCAACATTGCGTAGCATTCGATAGGCAGCAGCGAATGGATTGTTTGCTTGTAATTGCTCAGTGATAATGTTCATTAATGTTGGCTCACAGTTATCATTATCTTTTAATTGTAGTCTTTGTTCATTTGTGTCCCCTGTATCCAGTATGTAAAGGTGGACAAATTTTGTTTTGTCTTCCTCTGTTGGATGTAATGTGCCTGTTCTATGATACATTTGTTCATGACTTCAGAAACAATATGGGCCGTATCCAAAAGGTGGTGAAATACTTGCTCCCATGGAAGCAAAAACAAAAGAACTGTTGATACTCCGAATAGTGTCGATGAATTTTTTGATTATTTACTTTCTCCTTTCATCAACATTTAAAAAATTTCAGGATACTGTAATATGGGTAGATATACTTTACCCTTCTGACAAAACTGCGCAAACTTCCATAGGGGGACGTTTCAGCTCTTAATTCGAATATTAACAACTTTGACATAAATGGTTGATGTCTCTGCAGCTGTGTTCTTGAATACTTTTTTCATCATGGGTAAAATTTTTTGCTTGCAGTTGAAGTGCATTCTGACATTTTATATTCAGCTTTTTTCTGATGGATATAGATTTGTCATTTGTGTTGCTGTTGCACTTCACTCTTGCTTTGATTTTCACATTGCCATTGAAGCCGGTGTGCTGCTGTATTGTGTGAGAATCGTATTGATGAGGCCGATGGAGATTATTCCTAACATAGCTTGTGTTTGGATAATGCAATTTTAGCTAACCTCATAGACCTTGAAATTGAAGACTCGCCGGCATGGCGTGCTTGTTGTGATGGCACATTTTTTGAGTGTCACATTGATGTTAAGACTGCAGTTTTCTGTTTATGGCACTGTTGGTGCACAAGGGCATCTTGTGACAATCTCATGTCCTCCACAGCTGGGTGGGCTCACTCACCATCATGGACAGGCAGCCCTGACAGTGAGGGGCCCATCAGGGACAGGCAGCCTAGACAGCTAAGGGCCCACCATCCGGGACAGGCAACCCTAACAGCGAGCCACCAATCAGGGTCACTCAGCGCTGCAGCACTTCCAGTCCACATGGCTACTTTGCATGTGATGCAAATTAGCCATGTGCCTGCAGCAGTGTGATGAGTCATTATCCTGTGACCACACCACACTGGTGCAGCCATGCAGAAAGGAAGTGCAGGGAGTCTGCTGCTATAAGGATGTGGTGGGGATTAGGAAGTATCTGATCAGGATACAGCCCGGGCAAGAAGGCGAAAGGTGAGCATAATAATTTTTTTTACTGCGTGCAGCAGGATGAGGGATTATGTGTACCATGGAGGCTGTGCTGAGTGTACATGGAGGCTGTCATGAGTATATATGGAGTCTGTGCTGGGGTATATAGAGGCTGTGTTGGGTGTATATGGAGGCTGTGCTGGGTTATATGGAGGCTGTGCTGGACTATATGAAGGCTGTGCTGTTGTAAATGGAGGCTGTGCTGTGGTATATGGAGGCTATGCTGGGTGTTTATGGAGGCTGTGCTGGGTGTATATAGAGGCTGTGCATTGTACATTCACAGACCAGATTACTAATATTATATATACAGCCTGGCAGTTCCCATATTATATATACAGTCCAGCAGTCTCCATCTTTTGTATACAGTCCTGCACAGCCTCTATGTTATATATACAGCCCATCCAGGAGCCTCTATATTAGCTTCTATATTATATTCATGAATCATGGTCTATGTTAAAGGGGCCCACTGAGACTGTTTCACCCAGGACCCACAAAAACCTAGAGCTGGCCCTGCTTTAGAGTCAGGATACTGTGAAACAGATACACTTATATGCATTGGCTTGGTCAAGGCGATGTTGTTTTTCTTCAGGAGTCTTGATTGTGCACTGTTGTCTTTTGTGCTGTGCAGCTGTTGCTTTCTTTTCAATGTCATTGGCATACATTTTAGGAGGAGCCATGTTGGCGTAGATATATGCAGCTTAAGCAAATGTAATTGTAGTTGTAGTTGTAGACAAATAGCTGAGAGCTTTTAATAACGTTCTGCAGCGTCTGCAGGCAGTATATGACTGACAGTGTTTTAGAAGAAGTTCTGAAGCAGCTGCAGGTAGTATATGACTGACATTTTGTTAGATGACATTCTGCAGCAGCTGAAAGCATTCTTTTAATATGTATTTTTACAGTGCTCAAAGAAAGATTCGGGCTGGCCAGGGAATTTTTATTCTTTAATTATACAGACAAATAAACTTGTGGTTGAGACTCTCTGGGGTGGTGTGCTCCCTTACGCCGTCGGCATCTTTGTATACCCAAGTAAGCAAATATGGCAGCAGCATGCTTAATTGTGCAAGCATGATGGGTGCCTGCTTGTGCAATTAATAAGGTGGCGATTTGTGAAAAGATTTACGTGTGTGCGCTTGCACAGTTCATAGGGTTGACTTGGGGCAAGATATCGGCAGAATGCATTACTGCGCAAATACAGTGGTTGCCCAGTTAATAGGGGGTTCATTTGAGTCTAGATGGTGGTGGAATGATTAATTGCGCAAGGACGCCGGGGCATTTTGCAGCAGGCATCGGTGTGTGCGGTAGGCGGTGTGCACAGCGGGCTGCATGCTGCAAATTACAGGTGTCAATTGTGGGTATCGTTGGTTCAGGGGTCGGCGGCACCACTGGAGATAGTGTGAGAGGGGCCATTAGTGTCAGCAGGTGCCATATTTGCACACCCATCATTTGGGTGTGCAAATATGGCTGCTGCCGACAAGTAATGGGAGGACATCAGGACATCAGAAATGGATGATGGACGCTATTTCACAATTGTGTAAGTATACTGTATTAATATACTGTTAATGGATTTTCTTACTCTATATTCTATGAGTTGTGTGCTTTTCATTGGTATCATAATTTATTTGTATACTGTTTTAAACAGATTTACAAACTAAAATGTACGTAAGCAAAGTAATGTCTCTGATTTCAAATATTATATTGAAAATTATAAATGGATCATAAACTACTCACATTTACTTTTCTTTTTTTTAATAATTGTAACAATGTTTATTCTTATTGCATATTAGCATACTGCTTTTGTGTTTGCAGTCTACTAATTCATCAAGATGGCTGCCTACATTGGTAGAATTGAGCTGTTTGATTGTGCTGTGGACAGCTGGCAGCTGTACCCTGAACAGCTGGAACAATATTTTACAGCTAATGGTATTGCTGCTGAGGAGACAGTGCCAGTGTTATTAAGTGCTAAGGGGTTAGAGCATGTGTAGCCTGACTACCCCTTTGAAACATACTGAATCTAGTTTTGCAAACCTTGTAAAGATCATACAGGAGCATCTGGCACCTAAACCTTTACTTATTTCAGAGTGTTTCACATTTTCCAAGCAAAATCAAAACAAAGCAACATATGTGGTCAAGCTTAAAAGAATATCTGGATAGTGTCAGTTTGGAGCAAGTTAAATTTGTGATATATTGAAAAAAAATATCCAGAAAAGCTTTCTATGACTCTGCAAATAGTGATATCCAAGGAGACAGTGGAGCAAAAGTCAAGAGCGACAGTGAATCTAAATAAGCCTTTACTGATTTCTAAAGAAAACATATCTGAGCTAAGTAAACTTTTTTTATCTTGGCAATGTTAACAAACTTGTCATTTGTAGAAGTAGAATTTGTAGTAATACTTTGCAGAGATGAACGAGTGCATTTAAAGTAGAAGTAGAAAAAAAGTGGACAGAAAGAAAAAGGGTTTATCCGAAACCTGAAAGTCAACCTAATTCTCAAAGTGGATGTCCACTACCCTGTTACTGGTTTAGCCATTAATACTTGAGGATAACACTCCTAAAGATCCCCAAAAGGCTAGGGTCACCTTAACGTTATTGTCTGCGCTAGGGGGGTTGCGTTAAAAACATAGGCTTTTGCAGCCTAAACGCAGGGCTGTGTTCATTAAATGATCAATATTTCAGCATTGATGCCAATTTATTTTCTTAACCTAAACCACATTTGGGACGGTTTCAGCTTTCAAAAGAGTCATTTATAAAACCAATGGATGAATTTAACGTCAAGTTATAAGCTTTTATTTACATAACATGGACAAGCGACATAACTTGCATCAGGGACTGTATGGTGACGGCGGTCCCTAGCGCGGCTCAAACGCCAGCATCTGAATTAAATTTTGAGCTTTTTCTTAATGCAAGAAAAGATGTTGCAACGAATACAACCCCCCCTAGCACAGACAAAAACGTTAATGTGACGCTAGCGTAATCCTTTTCTTCAAGTTTCATGTTATGTAAGGCCCCATGCCAACTATCAGTGATTGTAGTAGTTTGGACACAGCAAATTATCACTGTGTTCAAATCGCTGCATTGTTCCATAAAGACACAGTGGATGGATTTAAAGAAATCCTATGTGTCTGTTTTCTTTGCAGCGTAAACTGACAAGTGGGGCCACTTCCCAAGCTGCTGCATGTCAATTTATTCCTGTGGAGGTGGTTGCGATCTCAGCGGGTGAATGCAGTGAAAAGCCACCGCACCCAGAACACTGACCGTGGGCACGGACGGCTGCATTCATCTGCGGAAATCGCTAATTTCCCCACAGGAGGCAGGACACTGTGCCTAGCCAAAGTGCCTACACATCGTGGGCACTTGCCATAATACTTTTGTTCTGCCTGTGCCCAGTCACAGCTCTGCTCTTACAACCATCACTTTATATTTAATTTCCTCTGCCCCCTAATGACTACATTTCCCATCTTTCCTTATGCTGGACTACAGTGTGTACACACTTGGAAATTAAGCGTGATCTCCTCTCACTCCTCTCCAGTACAGGGCACTGTTTTAGGGAATAGAATCAGTACACAAAGCAACAGAAAGTCAAAAGGCAGTACTGACAATAAAGATTATCCATTACTCCCTCTCCAAAGCAGATCAATGGATGGATGGATGGATTGATGGATGGATGGATAGATAGAATGGATGGAATGGATAGATAGATTTTTTTAGATAGATAAGATAGATACAGTTTTGAAAAAAGTCCGTAGCACTCCAATTCAGTCTTTGCCAAAGGTTTATTCCAGCATAGGCACCAGTTGTGGCGACGTTTCGAACATCAAATGCTCTTTATCCAGCAACCACCCTTGGTCTGCCACACATTTTATACATCCACCTAGGACATCATTTCCTTCTATACTTATTATGTTTCTTATGCTTTCATTCTTAACTTCATTATACATGGGCCAAAAGCAGTATATTATAAGAAAGTCTCATTTCATATTAAACAATAGTCATTACAGTCATTATTTTTCAATCCTTTCATTACAAGGACAGTAGATAGCGATTTACCTACCTCCATTACTCTTCCATGTTCTCTCAGCAGTCAGGAAATGTCTGTATAACTCCTGGGCATGCTCAGTGTGATAACACACTGCTGAGCATGCACCAAGGATCCCTGCATCCATGGCAATGTGGAATACATTCTGGTGCCATCTTGTGTGTCCTGGGCATGTGCACTGTGATTTTTCCACCATCGGCCATCTTGGAGGAGGCATTTAAGATAATAATACCAGCGTTCTGGTTTTTAATGTGCAAGCTGCTATATATGATATATATGATAGAAAATCAATTCTTAAAGTGCTTACTATGCATAAAAGTGCACGCATCAGGTAACACCATTCCTAAGCCCTCACCCTTCTAGCACTAAGGTCTACTCCTTTTGCTATGAGGTACCTGGTGCCTTGTCCACTCTAGATTTACGGACTTGCCATCCACCCATTAAGAACGGCCAGGGATTCACGGACTTTTAGTGACTACCACATTACATGACCAGGCTAGAACATTAGGGCATATGTGGCACCCTGGCACCTGTTGGGCACCACAGAAATCCTTAGAGCACAAATGGAGTAAGTAACAGCACAGCAAAAACCCACAACACAAACAACACTTAGAACACCTGGTTTCACCCCGAGCCTCTAGGGGGAGCTCCACTGGTGACTTTGAGCCAGTTCCCCCTATAAAAAGAGTCTTGGAGGGAGAAACTTCAGAGTGTGGTAGACGCTACAAGAGCTGCCAGCCTGTGTGAAACCTCCACCCTATGAGGAACACACTAGGCCCAACCAGCCTGTTAGCCAGTGGAGATCCCTGCAATTGGGATAATAGGAAGAAGGAGATCACCTCTCAGGAAAACAGAGTTAACCTGACTCTTTCCAAATCAACTGGTTACTGGAACCGAAGCTGTGAGAGCTGCCCAGCCACCACAGAGAACCAGCACCATCAACAGGAAGTTTAGCCACCTGTTCCACCTGATGCACCCATCCACGAGAGCCCAGGGAAGAGTACTGATCCTGCTCAGACCCTTTTACAGTGCCCTCAGTGCTGTTAACCAGGTGAAGCAAGTTCCATTGAACACATTGCCCGGTCCGGCTGGATTCCACATCCACCCGACCTTAGCACCAGAACTAGAGAAAGGAAGCCTAACACTGCTTGCTGTGAAACTCCAGAAGTGCCAACTTCACTATCCCGGTCCGAGTGTACCTGACTACCATCCAGTAAAGGTACCTAAAAGAGACTTTGTGTGGTTGTACATTACTCCTGGATTCAGCGCGCAGCATCCCGCAGCTGCCTCACAACATCTTGCGCAGCTCCCGGCTCCGGGGATTCCCGCTCATCCTGTGGGGAGCGTTCCATCTCGCTGTATAACATCCCCCGGAGACCCGAACAGCGCTGGTAAAGTTACCAGAACACCCGCAGGTGGCGTCACGAAGACAAATCACCCCCCACTGTTCCGCCATTCCCCTATTGATCTGGACCACCGGGCCTACACTGCCGCAGGCGCGGTTCCGTGACTGGAGGAGAAACAACGCCCGCTACGTGTACCCCCGGCTACGGTGAGTCAGAATTTGGCGTCACGAACAGGATTCGAGCAGGCCCGTTATCACGGGTATTGTGTGCTATTTATTGACTGTAAATATCGAACTGTACATTTGGTCCGCCATTGCTGCGCGAAAAGGCGGGAAAAGAAGGGGCGTGACTGTGCAGAGGGCGCGAAGATTGGCCCCGCCCCCACGCTCTGACGACTTCCCCTGTACGCAGCAGGAACCGGAAACTCCCGTGGTGCCTCACTCCTCACCGCGAGGCCGACACTTCCGTTTGAAACCGAGGGAAAGGCTACGCTTAACTAAGGGGGAGCGACCATGAGTAACCCGGCTCCCGATTACGCGGTGCCCCCGCTAGACCAAGCGGCACCTCAAAATATACCTTTTGATGAACAGCAACCAGTCGGCGGTATGCCTCCGCAACCCGCTCCGATTATGCCGATGTCTCTACCCTACGTTCCTAGTGCGACCTGGTTACCCAAGTACAGCGGTGTACCCAGTACCTTGGAGAACTTCCAGAGGAAGATATGCCAAGCGCTGGACATGTACCCGATGACCGGTAAGCAAAGAGCTTCAGTTATTATGGGACAGTTAACCGGTGCAGCCGAACTGTAGAGCCGCAGCTGGCCTGTAGAAGTTCAGGAATCTGTGGAGCAGATATTCGCTAGATTAACCCGGGTCTTTGAGCGCCATACTGAAGCTGAACTAAGACTGTCATTCTATCGTTGTAACCAAGGGGCACAAGAAAGTGTCCTTGATTATTCACTGCGCTTGCAAGAAGCATACAGACTGTTAAAACAAGTTGATCCTGATGGTGTCCGTGATGAGAACAAAGCGTTAATTGGACAATTTATTGTGGGCCTTAAACTATCTGAGGATAGAAAGCAAGCAAGCTGGTGGTCCATACAAAATCCAGGCGCAGAGTTTGATACCTTGAGAGACTTAACAGTTTGGGGACAACGACTCGCTGAAGTACCTGATCCCGCTTCACAGCAGCAGCAGTACACTGACACCCCTTCCGTGCCGGCAGCAGCATCTCCAATCCCTGCGATTCAGTCCAGCGCACAGACTGTAACACCTGACCGGTTTGATCAACTGTGCTAATGTCGAGCAGCTGATGAAAGACGTGGCCAAGCTACAAGCTGGGAGAAGACTCAAGACAGATGCAAGGCCATCGGACAAGATTCAATTCGCCAACAGTCCTGACGACGTTCCGTGGATGAGGAGAAAGACACAGCCGTCGCGAGGAAAACCTGCAGACCGCCGCAGTCCTGACAGACGCCGCAACAGTCAGCAGAACGACTTAGGAGGACACAATCTGCAATCCCGTCCTTTAAACGAGCGACCCCTGGGCGAGAAGGGCCAACCCCAGGAGTAGACTGTCCAGGCCCTACGTCCAGCTGGGAACACAAGTATGTGGGAGACTGTCCATACTTACCAATCGTCATCGATGGCATCGCTATCTCCGCCTTGATAGACACTGGATCCCAGGTGACATCCATCCCCAGTACCCTTTACAAGCAGTTCTGGCCAGATGTTAAACTAGAACCCACAAATCCCGAGATGAACCTTGAAGCCACTAATGGTATAGCGGTTACCATAGAGGGACAGTGGGAAGCTACAGTAAAGGTGGGGAGGGTGCAGTTGAAAAACCAGGGTATCTTAGTGGTACAGGATAAGCCTAACCACAAGGATCCATATGTCATATTGGGTACCAATGTCATGATCAAATGCCTCGATGAAGTGTTGTTTTTACTCCAACAGAGTGCTGAAGCCGGTAAACCCAGAGAAAAGAGGGCTATCCAAAAGCAGATCAGAGCTACAGAGCAGATCAGGTTACAACAGGTAACCTTGTCAAATGGTGAAATTGGCAGAGTAAGGGTCACAGATCCCATTCCAATTGTGGTACCACCCAGAAGTGAAATGATGATCTGGTGTCGAGCAGCCATAGGCCTCAGAGGGCAGGACTACCAAGCTGTAGTAGAACCTGTAATGTCCGACAGTAGTCCTACGCTCTTGACAGCCAGAGGGTTAGTCGATGTAAGAAAGGGGAGAGTCCCCGTACGCATATTAAATTATGGTGATGACGAAGTCAGACTGCCAAGATATGCAACTGTTGCAAAATTGTACCAAGTAAAAGATGATGCTGTGATTGATGTAAAATCCTCAAACCAAACAGTCACTGATGAACCCCCTCACTCCAAAGATCAGTTAGAGAAATGGTGTCAAGAGCTCAGTGTAGGAACTGACAATACACCCTCTCACCAGAAAAATGTAGTATACCGGGTAGTTCGGGAGTATGAGCAAGTGTTCAGCAAACACCCACTTGACTTTGGGAGGATTAAAGGGGTACAACATCATATCCCCACAAACAACCATGCACCTATCAAAGAAAGGTACAGGCCTATACCACCCACTCACTACCAGAAAGCAAAAGAAATGCTTCAGGACATGAGAAATGCAGGAGTCATTAGGGATAGCTGTAGTCCATGGGCCGCACCACTAGTCCTGGTTAAGAAGAAAGATGGTAGTATGAGGATGTGCGTAGACTATAGGCAAATCAGCAAAGTCACCCACAAGGATGCATACCCGTTACCACGCATAGAAGAGTCACTAGCTGCACTCAAATCTGCCAATTACTTCTCCACATTAGATCTTACTAGTGGGTACTGGCAGGTTGCCGTTGCAGAGGAGGATCGTGAGAAGACAGCCTTCACTACTCCTATGGGCTTATGCGAGTTCAATAGTATGCCCTTCGGTTTGTGCAATGCCCCAGGAACATTTCAGAGACTTATGGAATGTTGTTTGGGCCACAAGAACTTTGAGACTATCTTGTTATACCTTGATGATGTCATTGTCTACTCTCAGACCTATGAAGATCACCTCCAACACCTGAGTGAAGTGTTCGAGTCACTGTCCAAGTACGGGATGAAACTGAAACCGTCCAAGTGCCACCTGCTGAAACCCAAGGTCCAATACCTAGGACATGTGGTCAGCGCCGAAGGCGTAGCACCGGATCCGGATAAGGTCACCGTCATCAAGGACTGGCCAGCACCAATCAATCACAAAGAGGTACGTCAATTTCTAGGACTGGTCGGGTACTACCGACGCTTCATCAAAGGCTATACCAAGATAGCCGCCCCCATGCAAGATCTCTTAGTAGGTCAATCCAAAAACGGCAAGATCAGGGGACCCCTGTTCCACTGGGGCCCAGAACAGGACAAATCCTTCCAAACGCTGAAAGACGCTTTAACCGGAGAAGAAATCCTGGCCTACCCTGACTACAATCTACCGTTTTTACTGTACACTGACGCAAGTAATGAAGGTTTAGGAGCAGTCCTATCTCAACGTCAGCAGGGCAAGGAGAAGGTGATAGCCTACGCCAGCAGAAAGCTCCGTCCCACAGAAAGGAACCCGGAAAACTACAGCTCCTTCAAGCTGGAGTTCCTGGCCCTGGTCTGGGCGATCACAGAGCGTTTCAAGCATTACCTGGCCTCCGCCCCGTTCACAGCTTTCACAGACAACAATCCTCTAACGCACTTAGAGACAGCAAAGCTGGGAGCTCTAGAACAGCGTTGGGTAGCAAGACTCGCCAACTACGACTTCACTGTAAAGTACCGGGCAGGTCACAAGAACGGCAATGCTGATGCCCTGTCCCGAATGCCTCATCTTCCTGAAGAGGGAGAAGACATAGATGACCTAGAAGAAATTGAATTACCTGCTTTCCACCGTTCCGGTACAGCAACATGTCATCAGAGAAACCAGACACGTGTAGAGAGGACCGTGAACCCGTTACCTCACCATGACTGGAAAGAGGCTCAGGCCAACGACCCAGATGTCAGCCTGGTAAGGGATCTAATCACTCAAGAACACGCCAACATGGACTCTGATGCCTCACCAACTGCTAAACGCCTGTGGAAGGAGAAAGGAAGGTTGTTCGTCTACCAAGGTAAACTATGCAGGAGATACCTCAATCCAAGAACCCATGAACTAATCTGGCAGATTGTAGTTCCCAAGACTGAAGTCCAGATGATCCTTGAGGCATACCATGATGATGCAGGACACTTTGGATGGAAGAAGCTGGAGAGACTCCTGAAGGATCGGTTCTACTGGGTCGGTATGCGAGGCTCCATTGACAAATGGTGTAAAAACTGTGGACCATGTCACCTTCGAAGAAAAGACCATCTAACTCAGAAAGCTCCGTTGCAACCAATTGTTACCACCAAACCTCTTGAAATAGTTGCTCTCGACCACGTGAAGCTTACCCCAAGTCGGACCGGGTACACCTACGCTCTCACCATCGTCGATCACTACTCAAGATTCCTGGTAGTCGTTTCAGTTAAGGATTTAACTGCTGAGGTAGCAGCCAAAGCGTTCCAGAGTTACTTCTGTCGCCCCCATGGGTATCCAGACCAGGTCTTAACTGACCAAGGACCAGCCTTCGAATCAGCTCTGTTCCAAGAATTCTTAGGGCTGTATGGGTGTAAGAAAATCCGCACAACACCTTATCATCCTCAGACGAACGGTTTATGTGAGAAGATGAACCACATAGTCATTGACATGCTCAAGACCTTACCAGTTGAAGAGAGAAATCAATGGCCAGAGAAACTTCCAGATCTCGTGGACATCTACAACCACATACCGGTCAGTTCGACAAATTATACACCTGCTTACTTGATGAGAGCAAGACCAGGTAAACTGCCTATTAATTTGCAGATGGGAACCATTGAACCCACAGAAGATTCTTCTGATGAAGACTGGGTCAGCCAACGCCAAGAAAAGTACAGGAAAGTACAAGAGAGTGTTGAAAGAAACCTAGAAATCAGTAGAACCAAGCAAGAAAAAGACTTTAACAAACACGCCTCAGCTGAACCACTAGCTATAGGTGATGTAGTGCTAAAAAGAAAGCGAAAAAACCAACAAATTGGATAACAGTTGGGAATCCATACCCTACACCGTTATGCCGTCACACTATGATAACTCAAAAACTTGTGTTATTAGCAAAGACAATGGGAATACTATTGCGACTGTTTCAAGGGATCATTTGAAGAAATGTCCGCCACAGTTAATCCCACAAGCAACCAGTTACCCTACTGTAACTACAGATGAAGAAACCAAAGAAAATCTAGTCCTTACAGAAATTGGATACTTACCAGCTGATTGGCCACAAATAGGTGAAGCATTCCTCATTCCAGTTATGCATTTCTACCAACCTGTAGAAGATCAGCCAAAACCTAATCCAATTCCACAAGTCCAACAAGAAGAAGTCCAAGTGCAAGAATTGCAGCCTGTTATCATGGAACCTGAGATTCCTGTAATCGGTCAGCCTGCTAGTCCCACAGTAAGAGAAGCCATTCCTAATCAACTACCTACAGAGGTCAGTCCAGTTGATAGACTCCGCACTTACTATGGTCTTACACAAAGCAGAAGTAGAGAACCAATAACCTCTTCGTACACTACACCAACAACTTTGGAAACACCCACACTACGCAGATCCACACGTAGTACATTAGGCCAACCCCCACACAAACTTGGAGAATGGGTTTAAAATGTAGTGGAAAAACGTAACCTGTAAGTGTTGTAAATAAGTAACCAGTTTTCAAAAACCTGTAAAAAGTAGTGTACAGAAAGGTGGAGGAACTGGGCTCTGTCCCAAGTATACTAAGTTGGGGACAGAAAGCGCCTGGTAAGGTATAGAAGGTTAGTACCGGCCTCCCAAGCAGAGACACCCGTAGGGAATGTATAAAGTTTACCATGTATCCCTGGACTTTACTTTTTTCCAGCCTGCGGTAGATGGACTAGTGCCGTACGGACTGCTTTTCACCTTTTGCATATTTTTCACTCCTTTTCAGTGATTTTTGTGTTTTCTTTAAGACTTTGTAAATTGAATGTTATAAAATGCTTAGTGGTAAGTTGTAAAAATAACTTTTTGCTCAGCCGGGAGAACTGAGGTTAACTAAGGGGGAATGTGGCACCCTGGCACCTGTTGGGCACCACAGAAATCCTTAGAGCACAAATGGAGTAAGTAACAGCACAGCAAAAACCCACAACACAAACAACACTTAGAACACCTGGTTTCACCCCGAGCCTCTAGGGGGAGCTCCACTGGTGACTTTGAGCCAGTTCCCCCTATAAAAAGAGTCTTGGAGGGAGAAACTTCAGAGTGTGGTAGACGCTACAAGAGCTGCTAGCCTGTGTGAAACTTCCACCCTATGAGGAACACACTAGGCCCAACCAGCCTGTTAGCCAGTGGAGATCCCTGCAATTGGGATAATAGGAAGAAGGAGATCACCTCTCAGGAAAACAGAGTTAACCTGACTCTTTCCAAATCAACCGGTTACTGGAACCGAAGCTGTGAGAGCTGCCCAGCCACCACAGAGAACCAGCACCATCAACAGGAGGTTTAGCCACCTGTTCCACCTGATGCACCCATCCACGAGAGCCCAGGGAAGAGTACTGATCCTGCTCAGACCCTTTTACAGTGCCCTCAGTGCTGTTAACCAGGTGAAGCAAGTTCCATTGAACACATTGCCCGGTCCGGCTGGATTCCACATCCACCCGACCTTAGCACCAGAACTAGAGAAAGGAAGCCTAACACTGCTTGCTGTGAAACTCCAGAAGTGCCAACTTCACTATTCCGGTCCGAGTGTACCTGACTACCATCCAGTAAAGGTACCTAAAAGAGACTTTGTGTGGTTGTACATTACTCCTGGATTCAGCGCGCAGCATCCCGCAGCTGCCTCACAACATCTTGCGCAGCTCCCGGCTCCGGGGATTCCCGCTCATCCTGTGGGGAGCGTTCCATCTCGCTATATAACATCCCCCGGAGACCCGAACAGCGCTGGTAAAGTTACCAGAACACCCGCAGGTGGCGTCACGAAGACAAATCACCCCCCACTGTTCCGCCATTCCCCTATTGATCTGGACCACCGGGCCTACACTGCCGCAGGCGCGGTTCCGTGACTGGAGGAGAAACAACGCCCGCTACGTGTACCCCGGCTACGGTGAGTCACATATATATTGATTTTAAAATTCATAAATATGATAAGTGTACTAAAATAAATAGCTACATCTTTAAGGTGTCTGGTGCTATTTTATATAAATATTAATAAGATGTGATGAGTGTTTTATCTGAGTGATGGAGTTTGGTTCATCGCTTTCCCTGTGCATCAATACATTATGACTTCTATGGTTTTCATGACTTCCATGTCTTCCAGACTTCTAAAGGAATAAAAACAACATTATTAGTGTACGTAAAACATCAATTTTCTTGTGATAAAAACTCGTGATTATGTGTTAAAACCAAACAGTGATTAAAATATACAGAATATTGGATAACAAAAAATGAATTCCAATAAGGTTTATATGGCCACACTCAACTTGTAGTCAAAGTTGAGCCCTCCTGGTTTTAAAGTGCCCAGTTTCTTTATTCCTTTTTAACTCTTTAGTTTTGAGCAGCTTTACTCGGTCCCCACCTCTCTTCATTGGTGATACCCCATCAATTATCCTACATCTTAGATCCCTCTCTTTATGATCAGCTTCTGTAAAGTGCTTGGATACTGGTAAAGTTTGAATCTTCTTGTGTATACTGTACCTATGTTGGTTTAGTCGCGTTCGAAGTTCCAAGGTTGTTTCTCCTACATAATGCTGTTTACATGGGCATTCTAACAAATACACCACGTGATCAGAGGCGCAAAAGTAGAAGCTGTTAATCCGATATGTATTTCCCTTCACTTCAAACATATCTCCTCTATACACATGTGGGCATATGATACATCCTACACAGGGGAAACTTCCTTTCCTCACCCTGGCTGTAATTAGTGTCCATGTCTCCTTTTTCAAACTACCAATATCAGAGTTAACTAACTGATCCCTTAAACTTTTTACCTTTCTGAAAGCGAAAAGTGGGGGATTTCTAAATTTTTTTACTTCAGGTAGTCCATTGCTCAATATCTTCCAATTTCTTTTTATTACTTCTGTAATTTTATCTGATTCCTCCCCATATGTAGTAACTACGGGCATCCTTTCTAAGTTAGACTGTGCTTTCTTTTCTGGCTCTTCTCCTTCTACCTCCAATGGAACTAGAATTTTCTTGGGGTACCACCTCTCTCTGAACTTATTAAGCAACTCTTTTACTGTATCCTGTCTTTCTTCTACATTGCTTACTATCCGTTTTATCCTTGTGGTTTGGCCCCTTGGTATAGGTTTTTTTAACCTAAGTGGGTGGTGACTCTTAAATTGTAATAATCTGTTTTGATCTGTTGGTATCACATGTAACTCAGCGCTGATCTTCCCTTCTCTCAGTCTTACCGTTACATCTACAAATTGTAAATCTGTCCTAGAAGACACCATGGTAAATTTAATTGTGGGATTGACTGTATTTAGATATTCAAAGAAGGTGTCTAACTCACTCTCACTCCCCTTCCAGAGGAGGAACACGTCATCAATGTATCTCCACCACCTCCTGACCTTCCGGAAGTGGTGGGACACATAGACGTGTTCCTCCTCTAACACCCCGTAATGTTTTGTAGTATACATCTCCAAACAAGAAATAATTTGATCTCAAACATATGTTTAAGAGCTGCAATATTAAATTCTTACAGTCCGATGAGTATATTGTAGTATCCAGCATCATTTTTGTTGCTCTAAGACCCATTTTATGCTGTATAGATGTGTATAATGACATAACGTCAAACGACACCAGTATATCTTCTCTTTCTGGATTCAAAGTACACAGTTTCTCAAGGAAATGGCCAGTTCCTTGAGAAACTGGGTACTTTGAAGATATACTGGTGTCGTTTGACGTTATGTCATTTTAAATTATTGTTTTGAATAGTATGCGAATGACCAGTACCTTACCATGGCCACTATCAGAAAAAAGGACAGCTCCAGAATTGAGAATTTCCAGCTGCTTGCTGCTGGTGGTGGCATGGAGAACAGCTGTTCAGCGGGGGAGCTGGGTGTGGGATCCCGGACGATCTGATATTGATGACCTATCCTAAGGATAGGCCATAAATGTTAAAGTACTGACCAAATTCTGTGAATCAATATTGCCAAAAATATCACAGAAAAAAGGCAGCAATCCTTCTCATGTCTTCTCTTCTAACTAGCTACAGGCTACAACAGGTCCTTATGAGAGAGGTTAAGGCAGCACAGATGCACAATACTGATGAAACGACCACTCACACACCTACCATTCATAGAATAGAGGAGTACAGATATTAGAGCCAGAGAGTGACGACATTAAAATTATACTTTAATGAACAAAGACTCTTGACTAAGTCTAATATTCATGCATGCAGTTACAATGTTGTTATAGATATCAACTCTGCAGTCTGTATAAGTAAAAACTGTAAAGGTAGATCCAATGTGGTTCCAATGAAACAACCACTCACACACATACCATTCATGGAGGAGTACAAATATTACAGCAAGAAAGTGAAGACACATTAAAGTTATACTTTTAATGAACAAAGACTCTCAACTAAGTCTAATATTCATACATGCAGTTACCATTTAGATATAGATAACAACTCTGCAGTCGTTATAAGTGAATACTGTAAAAGTGGATCCAATGCCTTACAGATGTCATCTTCTCTAAGTGTAGTAAATCATTTTCTTTTTTTATACATTGTTTTTATTGAAAAGAAACATTTTCCATACATCGATGCAAATATTACATGAGACATATATGCTAATGGCACAGATTATTCAAAGCCTACAATCACACATTTAGGCTGCATTACCATAAGACGGTGAGTAGCAGCATATGCTTTGAACATAGCTACATTGCTTCATAAGGTAATAAACCAAAAACTGGGAGAGGGAAGGGATGAAGGGGAAAAAAAGAAAATTTTCAAAACAAGTACTTTTTACATGTGAATCATCTGACATGGGTGCATATCTTTCGACTCCCTTTGAGTGTCCTGCGGAACCCTCCAACATCAGGATAGACCTCTGACACCTATATGTATCGCTACACGGAAATCATTTTCATTCTCCATCATGTATAAGACTGCCATGAAAATGTTGATAACTCATTTCTGCAGAATTAAAGATATAGACATAGGTTACAAAATGTCATGGTGCTATAGACCCTCATAGTGTGACAATAGCCAATACTCACAGGCAAGCCATGAGTCGGGGTAGTCAAATGTTATGGGGTCAGATACAAAGAGAATACATTGTAAACTAAAGGGAAAGACAAAGGCATAGTAAGGTCATGGTCCGGGATTAGAACACCAGAAAGAGAATGGATCAAAGAAAAGTGCCATGCAAACAGATGGTCAGTGGAGGTCCAAGTTCTGGCAGCCATAGATCAAAACACAGAGCACAGATAAATAAGGTCAACATGTACCAATGAGCAAATGACAGTGATCTGGGACTTACTGCTCTGCTAAGCAGTCACTTAGAACAGTGACTGCTTAGTGACAGCGCCTACTAATCTCAGGATGGCTAACGCCAACTTCACACCACGTTTATTTGCTGTCAGGTTCTGTCAGGTGTTTTGCAGGAAGCACCGGACAGAACCTGACCGCCCCAGACAAAACATAACTGGAGGGCAAATATGCCCTCTGATACCGTTTTGTGGCGGAATCCTCCCTGCGCATGGATGCTGCTGTCCAAGTGCTGAAATTTTAGCTGGCGGCTCTTTTAGCTGCGCTGTCCAGGTGCTGAACGAGTGCGGCTTGAATTTAAAGGCCGCCGCTCGTTCAGCACCCGGCGTCCGGGTACCAGTCCAATTTTTTGACGGAGCCGGGACAATCCGGTGCCTATACACTCCCATGCTATGGGGTGCCGGATCGCGCCGGGTCCGGGAGGATCCGAAAGGATCCGATTCTATCCGATTTATGCCCCGGTCACAAAAAATCCTGCAATCTCCGATTTTGTGCCTGGGGCAAAAAAAATAAAATCTGCCGGATCCCTGCAGACAGCACAAAACTACCGGATGGCAAATCACTGCCATCCAGCCCCATCCGGCTCCATAGGGATACAATAGGGGCCAAATCGGATCCAGGGCTGTCTGGACAGCCCGAATCCAAACAATCATGGTGTGAAGCCGGCCCAAGCAGTCAATCAACAAACCGATAGCTCAGTATACCCTTGCACTAGATTATATGACTGAACTCTCACTCATTAAACTGATAGCTCAGCATGGCTTTGATTCTATAGGGCAGCAAAACTGTCACTTAATAAATCCAAGACACATTGAGCAGAGGACTTGTGACAGTATCTCGTCATCTAGGGAGACCATCGGACCCATCATTTTCCCAGAAAACCTAAGATGGAAGGTCTGACCAAGCAATCAGCCTTTACAGAACAAGCAAAAATCCAGAAATCTTCCTCAGGTCTGCATCCCTTCCATTGAAAAAAGTAATGGAGGGAAATCCAGACATATGAGAATCCACAATCGTCTGCACCTTGTATTCTAAACTGCCAACATTAGAAATAGGAAACGTCCAGCAGCAAAGAGAACGAGGGCACCACCGTTCAGGGGAAGACTTCAATGTGGAGACCAGAGATTGGAGCCACACAGGCCCTCGGGGTGCCAGTGAAAACACAGTCCGTAACAATGGAAAAGAGAAAGAGCGGCACTCACCAAGGTTGCTGTAAGCGGTGTCCTTTATTGGAGTAGTTGGTACATGGTGCAGGGAGGGGGACCGGGTGACGACGGCACAGTTTTGGGCGTGCTGCCCTTCAACGGGTCACTGGAAATAGGAAAAGGTATGGACAAGTAAGACAACACTGAAGGGACAATTTATTTAACAGGAATCTGTATTAATTGTCAAATCCTAGAAGCTGATGCATTATTTTAAGATCCAAATGTTGTACTCAATCACTTACGGCACCATCCCAGGGTCTATCTTAACCCCTTGAGCTGATACAATGAACTCCAGGAAAAATATTTCTTGCACAGAAAAAGTACATTTCTCCAACTTATTGAACAAAGAATTATCACTAAGATTTTGTGATGCAAAACAGACATGTTCATAGTGTGAATCTGGATCAGGTGAAATATTTAAATATTGTCAAAATCTACTACAATAAACCTTTAAATACAATCAGATTCAAAAAGTTTTGAAAAACTGCTGGAGAAATAATTAACCCACATTGCATGACAAGATTTTCAAATAAACTCTCTGAAAGTATTAATGCCATCTTCCACTTATCAACTTTCTGGATGCATATCAAAATTATAAGCTCCTCTAAGATCAAGTTTAGAAAACGATAAGTGGAAATGGGAAATAATTATTAATCGTAAATTTGTTTAATTCACATAAATCAAGAAAGGGATGGAGACCCCCATCTTAATTTATAACAAATAAAAACCCAACAGCTACAGTAATCATTTGTTTACTGTACACATCCTTTCATGGCGGTCCGTCCAGGACTTGATAAATTATACAGGTGAGCTTTAGGTAATTTTGCATTAGTCATAAGATTGATCGCACAATTATAAGGAAGATGGGGAGATAATATCTACACCTCTTTTTCTGAGAACACATCTTTAAAGTCCTTCAGGTACCCAGGAGGACCCTCCAGACTAGAAGAGAAAACCTGTACAGAACTAGGACATCTCTTATAATAATTGATTCTCTACTTAACAATCTCCTTCAGAGACCTTTCAATTGCAGCATTGGAATTCCCAATACCAACCCCGCAGGTAAGTTATCCAAAACATAGCAGGAGATGGACTGAGAAAGAAGAGTTCAAACCTTGTTAATTGTTGCTAAGTGCTAATTCCACTTTATTAGCTGGTTCTTAAGTAATTGCGTCCTGTCAATGGACTCAACAATTTGAATGGGTTCTTCCAGCCTAACTGTCCCGAAATCTAGTCTCCTAACCAGTCCTGAATCAATGAAGCTTTGTGCAGACCGACACTCAATGAAAGATAATGTAGATAATGACTGATTTTGGAAAAGTAATCCCACATTCACCAGTACATTAGCTGAGGAGTAAAACCTTACAAAGAAGTCTGGCTGATATTCTTGACAATCACAGACATAGGTGTTTCCCGATGGCTTGCTTGCTTGAGGGTGTGCCGAGCAGCACTCAAGTAAATTTCCAGCGTTACCACAATTAAGGCAAAGTCTGAGATTGCACCAATGTATCTTCTCAATGGAGAGCTGGCTGAGTCTACCTCCATTAATTCCACTTCAGGAACTCTCTGTCATTCATTGCATAGTTACTAAATTCATCAATACATTCCATTAGTCTCCCACAAAGAACAGGGGGAAGTATGCAGAGCCAGAGTACTCTTAAGAGTATTAGAAAGTTCTCTTTAGAACTGGCATCTAAGAGCTTCATCATTCAAGTCAGAAGGGCATTGCCAGAACTTGCCGGAGGACAATTAAAGAGGACCATTGCCCCAGTGGTACTGCCCCCCTTCATCAAGTTCATGATCTTTGCTTCCGTAATGTAGCATCTGTTGGTTTCATAATAGATCATCAATAAGGCATCATAAATAGTGTAAACAGAAGACTGTTCTGGGGCTAGTAGAGACATAGAAAATGCCCAAGTCTGAGAGCCATCTGACTGTAGCTACATGATTATTTCTCCCTGTTGGCACTCATTTCATGAAGACTGGATTGTAAAATCAAAAATAGTCTTGCAACTCTCCATGAATACTGTAAACTGGTCTTTCTTTCCACAAATTAATCAGGAAGTGGAATTACTAGTTTGAGTTTGTGGCATAATCAGGAATCCAATTTGAAATGGCTGGTTTCACAGAAATTAACTTTTTTAACGTCTTTTTCTCTAAGGATTTTGTAAATCTTATGGAGGTTGAGAAAAATTTGTACGACAAACAATTTCTTGCCCAAGACAATTCATCATTTACTTCCTGGATTCCCATAGATAAAGTTGAAATGATAGAGTATTTGGGAATGGTTCTTCCCATGGGGTTAGTGAAGAAGCCAGAACTTTGTCAATATTAAAGAGTTCATGTTTTATATAACACTCCAGCAGGAGCAGATTAGGAGTAGCCAGGGCCCCAGGCTGTTTAGAAGGTGAGGGCCTCCCAAGCGGATGCATCATGTGACTTATCACATGATCCCCTTTTGATAAATGATGTGAAAGGTCACGTGATTAATGCACTGGTGCTTTGGTGCAGATGTGTAGATGCAAAAAGACAAAGACAGTGGCACGTATAGCATGGCACACAATTTATTCCCTTTATGTCCAGCGCTAAACATGACATAGCACTATACATAATGCAGGAAGGGTAAGAAATTCATTTTCCCTTCAGTCTACATGAGAAACCATTACTTGTCACACACATACACAAACACACACACAATTAACAGACATTCAGGACACATGCACACAAACATACAGGACACATATGCACACACATACACACAGGACACATGCACACACACTGCACTTCTCTATAATAACACTCACACAGGACACATATGCACAAACACAGGACACATGCACACACACAGCACTTCTCCAGGACACATGTTCACACTCACACACAGGACACGTATGCACACACACAGGACACATGCATATAAACAGGACACATATGCACACACACACTGCACTTCTCCGTAATAACACACACAGGACACATATTCACACACTGCACGTCTGCATAATAACACACACAAAATATACACATGCACACACACAGGTCACATATGAACACACTGGACACATATGTACACACAAACACACACTGAACTTCTCCATAGTAACACACAGGACACATATGCACACACATACACACAAGACACATATGCAAAAACACACAGGACAAATATGCACACACATAAACATGAGACACATATGCACAAACATACACACAGGACACATATGCACACATACTGCACTTCTCCGTAATAACACACACAGAACACAGATATACACATACACAGTACACATGCACACACACAGGACACATATGCACATCTCACACACAGGACACATATGCACACACAGGACACATACCGTACAGACCAAAAGTTTGGACACACCTTCTCATTTAAAGAGTTTTCTTTATTTTCATGACTATGAAAATTGTAGATTCACACTGAAGGCATCAAAACTATGAACTAACACATGTGAAATTATATACTTAACAAAAAAGTGTGAAACAACTGAAAATGCGTCTTATATTCTAGGTTCTTCAAAGTAACCACCTTTTGTTTTTATTACTGCTTTGCATCCTCTTGGCACTCTCTTTATGAGCTTCAAGAGGTAGTCACAGGACACATATACATACACACATTGGACACATGCACACACACAGGACACATATGCACACTCACACACAGGACACATATGCACACACAGGACACATATGTACACACACTGAACTTCTCCATAATAATACAGGACACATATGCACACACATACACACAGGACACATATGCACATACACAGAGGACACATATGCACACACTGCACTTCTGCATGATAGAACACACAGAACATATATGCACACACAGGACACATATGCACACACATACATACAAGACACATATGCAGACACTCACAGTACACATGCACACACATAATGCACTTCTCCATAATAACACACACAGGCCACATATACACATTCATACACAGGACATATATGCATACACACACTGCACTTCTCCATAATAACACATACAGGACACATATGCACACACATACACACAGGATACATATGCACATACACAGAGGACACATATGCACACACAGGACACATGCACACACTGCACTTCTCCATAATAACATGTACACAAGACACATGCGCACACACACAGGACACATATGCACACACACAGGACGCATATGCACACACACAGGACACATGCATACTCACACACAGGACACATATCTGCACACACAGGTCACATATGTACACACACAGGATACATATGCACACTCAGGACACATATGCACACACACTGCACATCTCCATAATACCACAATCTCAGGACACATGCACACAAACAGGACACATATGCGCACACACACACAGTACCTCTGCATTAAGCACCCCCTTCCACTGTGCTCTCACATGAATCAGCTCCACAAGTTATTGAAAATAAAAGTAAAATAAATCTTTGGCTTTTTCACAGAGCAGTTACTTCTATCTGCAGTCTCTGTGTGATCCGGGCAGCAGAGTAATAACATCATCAACAACTGCATATTGGAGCGGGGCTTATACTCATGACAGCTCCTCTGCTCTGCCGCTCTCACTGTGCTGCTGTGTTCAAATATACTTGCATCTAAAAAGATGTGAGTACATTTGATTATTAGAAGAGGGAACCGGTCACTTCCCCGTAGCTCCGTAGACTTGATGAGCAGATCATAATGAGAGCACTCTGGCCAAGGACCCCCCTGGAACCTCATTATAATCTGCCCCTGCACACCAGTATTCTGCATGGTTATGACCGAACACACTCACTTTGAGGACATAACCAAATTTTTGCATGACAACAAGAATGCACGATGTCTTTCCAGAAATGATCCCAGCTTTGACCGACTTTTCAAAGTTATGCCTGTCGTCAATCACATCAGCGACAAGTTTTTTAAAGTGTACATTCCCCAAAGAGAGATCTCCATGGATGAAGCTCTTTTGCAGGATTTTAAGGACAGGAAAATTTACCATGTTGTCCAAGGCAAAAAATTGTCATGCAGGATACTTCTTCTCAACAGAAACTGAGGCCTCGAACTCCCACAGTAGACACTTATTAGGTAGAGGGGTCAGGTGGAAGGCTTTTACGCTCCAAGCCAATGTTTTCATTAATATCCTTCTGGGGTAGATACAAAGATTTGATTGCCTTTTTTACATATTTTAGTGCTGTTGCAAAAAATTCCACAATTCTGGTGTTTTGTTTTATATTCCTGCAATGCCATTTACTGATCAGATTAATTTATTTTATATTTTGATAGGTTGGACTTTTACTAATGCAGCTAGTCAAATCTGTGTAATTTTTTTTCCTAATTTTTAATGGGGAAAAATATTTTGATTTAAACATTTACACTTTGCTTATAATTTCAAATTTATAAAACCATTTTTTATTTTTTACTCTATTTATTGGTCCTCTTAGGGGACTAGAACCGGCAATTATTCAAATACAATATTGCTTTATATAGCAAAAAGAACAGTCTACTATAAGCGCCCCCCATGGGCTTTCTTTTTTGACAATTACCATCTTGACAGCCAAAGGGGTTTTCGGCACAACCATGGCCATTAAAGAAACCCTTCAGCACCCTACAATTATGTCACATGTACCGATGTGTGCCTCCTGCTAAGTCACAATAAATGCCGCTGTCACAGATTCCATAAATAAAGGAGACACAAGAGGCGCAGATGGTGCCTTATCACAAGGGACACGTAGTTCACAAAGGTCAATCTATAAATAAAGGAGACACAAGAGGCGCAGATGGTGCCTTATCACAGATTGACAGTATAATTTAACAGGTTAAAGGGAACCTGTCACCTGGTTTTTGCCATACCATCTGAAAGCAGCATAATGTAGAGACAGAGACCCTGATTCCAGTGATGTGTCACTTACTGAGCTGCTTGCTGTCATTTTGATAAAATTTGTGTTTTCTCTGTTGCAGATTTAGCAGTCTGTGAATATACCAGTCCACTTGGCAGCAGGCCAAGAGGACTGCTAATGATAATCTCCAGCTGTTTAAACAATGATTTTATGAAAACTACACTGAGCAGCTCAGTAAGTGACACATCGCTGGAATCAGGATCTCGGGTCCTACATTATGCTATTCTCAGATTAGGTTGCAAAAACCTGGTGACAGGTTCCCTTTAACAACTGCGGGCACAACTCTACTCTTGCCACAGCTATTAGAGGCAGATGATGGCTGATTATACCAGCCATTATTTTTAGGTGAAATTACTAATTCCACTTGTGTTCCCGCATCCAAGTCATAGAGTAAGCATATTATGTACCCAGTACCTCATATGAAGTTAAGAGGTTAATAATGCTTGCTTGTGTTCACAGGTAATTATAATGCCCAATTTGCAGCACATGAAATAACCTTTTAATAATATGTCACTAATTTTCTACATAATTATATTCTAAAAGGGCTATTGACATGAATTTGTCATCAGATGTTGGTACCAACGTGTCCCATTAACACAGGCAAAGAACTCATACCATAGATGCCCATAATATTTTAATTGTATGATTAAAGCTATAGTTTTAGTCGGAAAATAGTTTCTTATTAAAATTAAAATAAAACAAAATGCCTATCTACTACAAAGTTCCTCCCATGGCAGCTGAAAGTAAAGAGTATATGGAACCAAAACTCCACAGCGCCATTCTCATAATAGTGGCTATTTTTGAGTATGACAGCTCAGCTTCATTACTCTGCTGGTCATAAAGCTCTCTACAATATGATCTTCCAAGGGCCATAAGACAATGACAAAAATTTTGCAAGGGAGGGATGTTGGACCCTCAGGCTATGTGCACACTGGGCGTTTGTGATCCATTTTTTGTGCTGCATTTTTGCACAAAAAACAGATCAATTTTTGTCAGGGCAGCAAAGTCTATGAGTAGTGGTGGACGAACCCGAACTACAAAATTTGGGGTCTGTACCGAACACCTAGTGTTCAGTACAAACCCCGAAGTAGAGATATGATTTGTGCTGTTCGGCACTTCAACTGGTCCTGGATCATAACGGGCCGATGTCCACTGTGCCTCACACCCCCTCCCTGCACAATTGTATTTGGAATGGGATTGATGAAAAATGAAGGAGAATAAAAGAATAAAACTGATGAGTACTCTTTTTGCCTTCTACCAGGACCATTATTTGGATATCTCTACCATAAAGTGAGCACCCCAGAATGTACCCGCATGCTGTCAACTAATACTATATAGTCCAATGGGTAAATTAACACATAGCACCCTATGGTGCCCGGTTGTTCTATTGTCCAGTGACTTCCTATATAAGTTTTCAACATTTCTTGTCCGCATAATACTTGTATGAAAAAAATAAATTGTTAATACAACTTTTCTAAATTGAAAACATGCACTTGTTTTGCTTAACCATGCTGTTCTGTTGGGTCAAAAATGACCACATTTGAAGCTTTAAATGTCATTTTTCATTTGTTTATGAACAACCATGTTCACATACAGTATAATAATGCAACAGGTATTCAAATAGAACACTTAAATTAGCCAAAAATCAAGACATTAATAGATTCGGAAAAATATTACCATAACATTATAAGTGTATAGTAGACCCAAACAGCACAGAAGGGTTAATGAATGCTGTTTTAAATGCAGTAGTATTAAAAGTGCAAACATTAGCAGCTAAATTCTCTTGTCATTATCTAGTAAATAAAGTTACATTGTGAAAGTACATCATTTCAATTTTTTTTTTTAAATGAAGCTTTACCAATATTCCATACATTTTGCTAAACAAATTATTGAACTTTAACTTACTAAAGAAATTGAATAAAGTTCACAAACAGTCCCGAATTTTTCTTTTGCAGTATAATCCAGCAAAGTGAACACAATTTATTATTCCGTTCTCAAGCTTTCCTATAACTTTCTTAGACACATTAATTGGCAATAGAGTTGATGCTAGTTTTAGATATCTACAATTTTTTTAATCACTTTTCTTAAAAATTCCAAATCAGATGCACTTGCCATTAGAGTAATTTGTCCTTATGGATATCTGAATATATTCTATTTTTTGGAATAAAGAGTGCATTACCTTTCATATTTAAGGCTTAGACTACAGTATGCTTTATGCATACATTGTAGCAGATACATTACTTTCTTGTTTAAGACAGAACATATCTAAGGTTTTTTGCGGGTTGGAGCTGGCCTTTCAATACAGAGTAACTGCTGTACAATAAGAATTTTTTTGTTCTTAATTTAAAATTAGGGAGGCAATATCTTTATTATTTTATCATGATGTGAAAACTATCATACATTAAAACTTGTCTTGAAAATTAAAAAATAAAATTTCACCATTATGTACAGTTGTGGTCAACATTAAAAACACCCCTGATAATATATGGATATTATCATAAAGCCAATGTCTTCAGAATTAACTATGTCTTTAGAATATTTCATTAACATGGTTGCTGAGCGGCGCTGGTAGAAAACACATTCACAAGAAGACTACACAGCATTCAGACAAGCACTTCTCAAAGTCAAGTCAGCACTTACCACCACTAACAGAATTACTTCATTACCCTCACATCCTCTTTGTCCCACAACCACAGGCAGTTATTAAACACATTTAACTCTCTCCTTTGCCCCCACTGCCCCCCCTACTTCTCTCATCTCTGCAGAAGACTTCGCAACACACTTCACCAACATGATCGATCAGATAATTGTGATATAATTGTTATACATTGTATGAAGTGTTGAACTCATATTAATATACATGTTTAACTTTAATATGGGCTTTACAACTGGCCATAAATATCCCTTATGCTCATATAGATGCCACCATTAAGAACCCTCACCCTGGGTTACCATGACTACACCAAACACTGAGGAAAATCATGGTCTCCATGAACCTTACAAAAGGGGTTGCTAGTTCAACCAGCTCACGCCCTTGTTTGGTCAGGGATCAACGGGTGTCAATGGTGTTTGCCTCACCACAGCACATCACTCTTGCGTTCTTGCTATATATATATATATATATAGATATATATATCAATACCAAATAGAAAAACACCGGGCACTAACATTCAAATTACAGTCGGCTTGCGTCACTCCCGTGACTATTCTCTGCAGCTCTTTCCGGAGGTGCTGGCATCAAACAGACTTAAATCTTTTCAAATAGCAAGACAAAATAGCCGCACTCACCGAAGATGAATCTTGTTCTCTTTTATTCTATGTCCAAAATCATGAACACATAAAGCAGGGAGGGGAGTGCAGGGGAGGCGGACCCTGCACTCCCCTCCGTGCTTTATGTGTTCATGATTTTGGACATAGAATAAAAGAGAACAAGATTCATCTTCGGTGAGTGCGACTATTTTGTCTTGCTATTTGGAAATATGTATATATATATACAGCTTTAAGAATTTAACTGCAGCGCTCCTTTCAGATGCAATCTCAACACTCTTTTATTCTGGCATCAGATGGACAGAAGATGGCCACGTATCGGGCACACACACCCTTTGTCAAGCTTGACAAAGGGCGTGTGTGCCTGATACATGGCCATCTTCTGTCCATCTGATGCCAGAATAAAAGACTGCTGAGATTGCATCTGAAAGGAGCGCTGCAGTGAAATTCTTAAAGCTGTGTGTATTGAAAGGCTGTGAAGGAAGCCACACTGTCCTGCACCCTGAAGGCATTGCTGCTCAAAAGGTTACTTTATATATATATATCCTTATCAAAAGAAAAAAAGAGACTAGCGGCACTCACCAGAGACGATCTTTATCCTTTATTCATGATTCCATACAGTCAAAGCGGAACATGAACAGCAAGGGAGGGGGTGCATGGAATTTGGATGAAATATGATATGGGTTTTAAAATACTGAAATCACCACTGTGTGACTCATCAAGCTGTATAATGTTGTTTACTTAAAATAAAGGTTTCATCACCAGGTGATGATCACTACCTGGACTACAGCCAACGTGACTTCTAGACTGAACATACCCCCTACTCTGATAAGCAACTTACTGTCAATAAACATTGAAAGCGGGCTTGGTGAGGGCAGGGTTGGGTTTTTGAGATTTGCTACCAACTACATCTAAAAACTTTGATTTTGTAATAACTTCTGTACCCAGTAAACTCACAGATTCATCAATGGAATCAGGGTCTCTTTTCCTTCATAATACTGCTCTCAGATTATTTAGCAAAAACCAGGTAAAAAAAAATAATTTAAATACCACTATTAGAGACTGACAGGGATGTATAAATAGATAACAACAGTCATTACAGCTCAGCTACCACATGTGGTGAGAGTTAAGTTCCTCCCGAGTGAGTCCCCTCGACTTTGTTAACAAGTTATGACAGAATTGAAAGCCAAACCTTGACTATCTTACATTTCAGGTGGTAGTACAAGACATTTGAACAATGGAAAGAACACTAATGAGCCATGCACACAGTGAACAGATCTGTAGGACACTGTTCACACCACCAAAAGACTGAATCACAAAAAACAATCAGAAAAACGTGGAAAAATACTCTGTTAAAAAAGATAAAAACAGTAAAAAGCAAGTGCTGCATAAAAAAGTGATAAAAAACAGGGTATTTAGTTGATACGTTTTTTGCAAAAAATGTATACGAAGCTGCTCTACCGAACGTCAAGGTAACCCGTATCAGAGCAGTCCCTATCTGTGTGTTCAAAAAACCTGACCATGTGAATAGTTACCTACATGAGCCGGGTCCAGACAGGTCCAGTGTCTGACACGGACTGACTGCAGAAGACAGCTTTCATGTGCAGGACCCAAAGGGAGTGGTGGGCGGCTCCCTTATCTTGCAGAAACAAGAGACAAACTAGAAAGACACTAATGAGCCATGCACACAGTGAACAGATCTGTAGGACACTGTTCACACCACCAAAAGACTGAATCACAAAAAACAATCAGAAAAACGTGCAAAAATACTCTGTTAAAAAAGATTAAAAACAGTAAAAAGCAAGTGCTGCATAAAAAAGTGATAAAAAACAGGGTATTTAGTTGATACGTTTTTTGCAAAAAATGTATACGAAGCTGCTCTACCGAACGTCAAGGTAACCCGTATCAGAGCAGTCCCTATCTGTGTGTTCAAAAAACCTGACCATGTGAATAGTTACCTACATGAGCCGGGTCCAGACAGGTCCAGTGTCTGACACGGACTGACTGCAGAAGACAGCTTTCATGTGCAGGACCCAAAGGGAGTGGTGGGCGGCTCCTTATCTTGCAGAAACAAGAGACAAACTAGAAAGACACTAATGAGCCATGCACACAGTGAACAGATCTGTAGGACACTGTTCACACCACCAAAAGACTGAATCACAAAAAACAATCAGAAAAACGTGCAAAAATACTCTGTTAAAAAAGATAAAAACAGTAAAAAGCAAGTGCTGCATAAAAAAGTGATAAAAAACAGGGTATTTAGTTGATACGTTTTTTTGCAAAAAATGTATACGAAGCTGCTCTACCGAACGTCAAGGTAAACCCGTATCAGAGCAGTCCCTATCTGTGTGTTCAAAAAACCTGACCATGTGAATAGTTACCTACATGAGCCGGGTCCAGACAGGTCCAGTGTCTGACACGGACTGACTGCAGAAGACAGCTTTCATGTGCAGGACCCAAAGGGAGTGGTGGGCGGCTCCCTTATCTTGCAGAAACAAGAGACAAACTAGAAAGACACTAATGAGATGCACATAATGAAAAGTTGTAGGAACTGTTTCACCACCAAAAAGAATCACAAAAAACAATCAGAAAACGTGCAAAAACTCTGTTAAAACGATAAAAAACAGTAAAAAGCAAGTGCTGCATAAAAGTGATAAAACGGGTATTTAGTTCATGTTTTGCAAAATGATACGAAGCTTCTTCAGACGTCAAGGAACGTTGCAGGCTCCCTTATCTTGGATCAAAGACAACACTGACAGGAATAATACCATGACACGGTCGAGTCGGTGCACGGAGATCGAGGACAGCTTTGTTCGCACCAAAAGAGATCGAGTCGAAAACTGCTAATCTTGTAAAAAAAAAAAACAGAAAAAGCAAATGCAGCATAACAAGTGATAAAACAGGTATTTAGTGACATGTTTTCAACAAAATGTATACACAAATCAATCAGAAACGTCAAGTAACTCCGTTAGAAGATCCCTATACGTTACAAAAAACCGTTGACATAAAAGTATCTAAAAAGCGGTTTCGAAGTCAGTGTTTGACAGATGTATCGAAAGCGCTTTCAGACAGTCCAAAGGAAGTTGGGCGCTCCCTTATCTTGCAGAATCAAAGACAAACTAGAAAGAATAATGACCATGCACACAGTGAACAGTCTGTAGACACTGTTCCGACCCAAAGACTGAATCAAAAAAACAATCAGAAAAGTGCAAAATCTCTGTAAAAAAGATAAAACAGTAAAAAGCAATGCTCTAATAAAAAATGATAAAAACAGGTATTTAGTGTTAACTTTTGCAAAAAATGTAATACGAAGTCTCATAAAAACCGAACTCAAGGTAACCCGATCAGAGCAGTCCAATCTGTGTGTTCAAAAAAAAAAAACTGACCATGTGAATGTTACTACATGGCGGGTCCAACAGGTCCAGTGTCTACCGGATGACTGCAGAAGACAGCTTTCATGTGCAGGACCTAAGGATGTTGGCCGGCTCCCTTATTTGCAGAAACAAGAGACAAACTAGAAAGACACTAATGAGCCAGCACGACAGTGAACAGATCTGTAGGTCACTGTTCAGACCCAAAAGATGGATCACCAAAAACATCAGAAAAACGTGCAAAAATACTCGTAAAAAAGATAAAAACAGTAAAAAGCAGATGCTGATAAAAAATGATAAAAAACAAGGTGATTTATAATACTTTTTTGCAAAAAATGTAACAAGCTGCTCTAACGAACGTAAAGGTAACCGTATCAAGCAGTCCTATCTGTGTGTTCAAAAAACCTGATCATGTGAATAGTTTACCTAAATGAGCCGGTCAACGACCGTGTCTGAACCGGACTGACTGCAGAAGACAGTTTCATGTCAGGACCAAGGAGAGTGGGGGCGGCTCCCTTATCTTGCAGAAGACAAGAGACAAACTAGAATGCATAGACCATGGAGTGGGGGGTCCTTTCTTGCAGAAAAGAGACAACTAAAAAAGACACTAATGAGCCATGCAACAGTGAACAGATTAGAAACTGTTACACCAAAAAGACTGAAAACAAAAAACAACAGATAAAGTGCAAAATACTTTTAAAAAAGATAAAAACAGTAAAAGCATGCTGCATAAAAAGTGATAAAAAACGGGTTTTATGTCGTTTTTGAAAAAATATACGAGCTGCTCTACCGAACGCAAGGTACCTATAGAGCATCCTATCTGTGTGTTCAAAAAACCTGCCATGGAGTGTTACCTATCTGACGGGTACCAGAAGGTCACAAGCTACAGGAGCTGATGCAAGAACAGTTTAGTGCAGGACCCAAAAGGAGTGGATGGCGGCATACTAATTCGAGAAAAAGGAAAAACTAAAAAAAGATAAAACAGTAAAAGATGCTGTAAGAATGTTAAAAAACAGGGATTTATCATAAACATTTTATGCAAAAATATACGAGTTTAACATAAACAGAAGTCAAGGTAACCCTATCAGGGTACCCACTGTTGTTCAAAAACTTTTTCCAGTAATGTTACTAAGCGTCCAGACAGTCAAGTCTGACAGGCGAGTGCAAAAAGCTTGTTTCAAACGACCAGGAAGTTTGGGCGGTCCCTTCTCAGAACAGACAACTGAAGACAAAGAAGCCAGACAAGGAACAATGAGGAATGGGCACTTTATCAAACAAAAAAACTGAAACACAAAAAACAAAAAAGTGAAAATCGTAGAAAGTTAAAACCAAAAGATGATCAAAAAAATAAAAAACGGGAATATTTAAAAGTAAAAAAGATAGAAGCTGCTCAACAAAGTTAAAAGGGTATGTATCGTTTCAAAAGTCATACGGTGTTCAAAACCAGACCATAAGTCACTCTACGGGTCAAAAAATCCATGTTGAAGTACTAATGCGAAGACAGCTTCATGTGAGGACCAAAGAGGTGCTCCTTATCTTGCAGGAACAAAGAACTGAAGCCTATACTGCAACAAGGAACAGATCTGAGACACTATGACCACACCAAAAGACTGATGACAAAAAACAATCCAAAAACGTGAAATCCCAAAAAAAATAAACAAAAGCAATCTGATAAAAAAGTAAAAAAACAGGGTATAGTGTCTTGCAAAAAATGTAAACAGGTTGTTAACTGATCAAAGAACCGTATAGAAGCCCTATCTGAGTCAAAAAACCCTACCAGATAGTCACTACTGCCGGGTCAACAGGCCAGTGTTGACACGGAGCGCAAGACAGTCGTGTGCAGGACCAAGGAGTGGTGGAGCGCCTTATCTGCAGAAACAAGGAAATGAGGCACTATGCCAGACAAGGAAACAGATCTAGGAACTGACACAACAACAGACGAATCACAAAACAACAAAAAACGGCAAATACAAAAAAAGAAAAAGCAAAAAACAGTCTGATAAAAAATATAAAAAACAGTATTGTATAATAAGTTTAAGAATAATCGTAAAAAATGACGAAGTGCTTCTACCGAACGTCAAGGTAACCCGTATCAGAGCAGTCCCTATCTGTGTGTTCAAAAAACCTGACCATGTGAATAGTTACTACATGAGCCGGGTCCAGACAGGTCCAGTGTCTGACACGGACTGACTGCAGAAGACAGCTTTCATGTGCAGGACCCAAAGGGAGTGGTGGGCGGCTCCCTTATCTTGCAGAAACAAGAGACAAACTAGAAAGACACTAATGAGCCATGCACACAGTGAACAGATCTGTAGGACACTGTTCACACCACCAAAAGACTGAATCACAAAAAACAATCAGAAAAACGTGCAAAAATACTCTGTTAAAAAAGATAAAAACAGTAAAAAGCAAGTGCTGCATAAAAAAGTGATAAAAAACAGGGTATTTAGTTGATACGTTTTTTGCAAAAAATGTATACGAAGCTGCTCTACCGAACGTCAAGGTAACCCGTATCAGAGCAGTCCCTATCTGTGTGTTCAAAAAACCTGACCATGTGAATAGTTACCTACATGAGCCGGGTCCAGACAGGTCCAGTGTCTGACACGGACTGACTGCAGAAGACAGCTTTCATGTGCAGGACCCAAAGGGAGTGGTGGGCGGCTCCCTTATCTTGCAGAAACAAGAGACAAACTAGAAAGACACTAATGAGCCATGCACACAGTGAACAGATCTGTAGGACACTGTTCACACACCAAAAGACTGAATCACAAAAAACAATCAGAAAAACGTGCAAAAATACTCTGTTAAAAAAGATAAAAACAGTAAAAAGCAAGTGCTGCATAAAAAAGTGATAAAAAACAGGGTATTTAGTTGATACGTTTTTTGCAAAAAATGTATACGAAGCTGCTCTACCGAACGTCAAGGTAACCCGTATCAGAGCAGTCCCTATCTGTGTGTTCAAAAAACCTGACCATGTGAATAGTTACCTACATGAGCCGGGTCCAGACAGGTCCAGTGTCTGACACGGACTGACTGCAGAAGACAGCTTTCATGTGCAGGACCCAAAGGGAGTGGTGGGGCGGCTCCCTTATCTTGCAGAAACAAGAGACAAACTAGAAAGACACTAATGAGCCATGCACACAGTGAACAGATCTGTAGGACACTGTTCACACCACCAAAAGACTGAATCACAAAAAACAATCAGAAAAACGTGCAAAAATACTCTGTTAAAAAAGATAAAAACAGTAAAAAGCAAGTGCTGCATAAAAAAGTGATAAAAAACAGGGTATTTAGTTGATACGTTTTTTGCAAAAAATGTATACGAAGCTGCTCTACCGAACGTCAAGGTAACCCGTATCAGAGCAGTCCCTATCTGTGTGTTCAAAAAACCTGACCATGTGAATAGTTACCTACATGAGCCGGGTCCAGACAGGTCCAGTGTCTGACACGGACTGACTGCAGAAGACAGCTTTATGTGCAGGACCCAAAGGGAGTGGTGGGCGGCTCCCTTATCTTGCAGAAACAAGAGACAAACTAGAAAGACACTAATGAGCCATGCACACAGTGAACAGATCTGTAGGACACTGTTCACACCACCAAAAGACTGAATCACAAAAAACAATCAGAAAAACGTGCAAAAATACTCTGTTAAAAAAGATAAAAACAGTAAAAAGCAAGTGCTGCATAAAAAAGTGATAAAAAAAAGGGTATTTAGTTGATACGTTTTTTGCAAAAAATGTATACGAAGCTGCTCTACCGAACGTCAAGGTAACCCGTATCAGAGCAGTCCCTATCTGTGTGTTCAAAAAACCTGACCATGTGAATAGTTACCTACATGAGCCGGGTCCAGACAGGTCCAGTGTCTGACACGGACTGACTGCAGAAGACAGCTTTCATGTGCAGGACCCAAAGGGAGTGGTGGGCGGCTCCCTTATCTTGCAGAAACAAGAGACAAACTAGAAAGACACTAATGAGCCATGCACACAGTGAACAGATCTGTAGGACACTGTTCACACCACCAAAAGACTGAATCACAAAAAACAATCAGAAAAAACGTGCAAAAATACTCTGTTAAAAAAGATAAAAACAGTAAAAAGCAAGTGCTGCATAAAAAAGTGATAAAAAACAGGGTATTTAGTTGATACGTTTTTTGCAAAAAATGTATACGAAGCTGCTCTACCGAACGTCAAGGTAACCCGTATCAGAGCAGTCCCTATCTGTGTGTTCAAAAAACCTGACCATGTGAATAGTTACCTACATGAGCCGGGTCCAGACAGGTCCAGTGTCTGACACGGACTGACTGCAGAAGACAGCTCTACAAGTAGTACGTAAGATCTATCTGTCAAAAACGCCATGTAAATACTACAACGTCCGAAGTCTTGACCGGAGTGCAAGACATTGTGCAGGACCAAAGGAGTGGGGCTCCCTATCTTCAACAAGACATAGAAAGACCAGCATGCAACATGAGATCTGACAGTTCACACACAAACTACACAAAACAATAAACGGCAAATATCTGTTAAAAAAGATAAACAGTAAAGCAAGTGCTGATAAAGTGATAAAAAACAGTATAGTGATCTTTTGCAAAATGATACGACTCTCCGACTCAGTAACCTATCAGACATCCTCTGTTTCAAAACCGACCTGTGAAATTACCTACAAGCGGTCCATCAGGTGACAGACTGATGCAAACAGCTTTATTCAGACCCAAAGGAGTGGGCGCTCCTTATCTGCAGAAACAAGACAAATAGAAGACATAATGACCATGCACACATGAACATCTAGACACTGTCCACCACAAAGACTGAATCACAAAACATCAAAAACGCAAACTGTTAAAATAAAAACTAAACAGGTGCATAAAATGATAAAACAGGTATTTATGACTTTTTGCAAATGTGAAGCTGCTCTACAAGTCAGTAACGTACAAGCATCCTATCTGTTCAAAACTACCATAATAGTTACCTACATACCGGTCAGACAGTCAGGTCGACGGACTGACTGCAGAAAACTTTCAGGCAGACCAAAGGGTGGGCCTCCCTATTTGCGAAACAAGAGACAACTAAGACATAATAGCAGACACAGTGACAGATCTGTAGGACATGTTCACCCAAGACTATCACAAAACATCAAAAACGTCAAAAATACTCTGTTAAAAAGAAAAAACAAAAGCAGTGCTGCATAAAAAGTATAAAAAACAGGGTATTTGATTTTTTGCAAAATTATACGAACGCTCTACAACGTAAGTAACCGTATCAGAGCAGTCCTACTGGTGTCAAACCGACATGTAATTACCTAATAGCGGGCAGACAGTCATGCTGACACGGATGACGCAGAAGAATTTCATGTGCAGGACCCAAAGGGTGGTGGGCGGCTCCCTTATCTTGCAAAACAAGAGACAAACTAGAAAGACACTAATGAGCCATCACACAGTGAACAGATCTGTAGGACACTGTTCACACCACCAAAAGACTGAATCACAAAAAACAATCAGAAAAACGTGCAAAAATACTCTGTTAAAAAAGATAAAAACAGTAAAAAGCAAGTGCTGCATAAAAAAGTGATAAAAAAAGGGTATTTAGTTGATACGTTTTTTGCAAAAAATGTATACGAAGTCTCTACCGAACTAAGTAACCCGTATCAAAACTCCATTGTGTTAAACACTGGCCGGATAGAACCTACATGACCGGGTCAAAAGCAGCTTGCAGGATGACCCAAGAGGGAGCTTTCATTGCAGACAAAGGATAGTGAGACCTTACTTGCAGAAACAGGAAAACTGAGGACACTTAACCACACAAAAAGATGATAGACATTCAAACAACTCAAAACTGAATAAAAAAAAACAGAAAAACGTGAAAAATATGTAAAAAAAAAAATCAGTAAAAGCAAGTTTTTTAAAAAAGTATAAAACAGGTATTTATGAACGTTTTTTTCAAAAATTAGAAGCTCTTGTCAAACCAAGAAACCCTTAAAGTTCCTATGGGTTCAAACGCCATGTGACAGTTACTCATGAAGCCGGTCCAGAAAGGTAGTGCTGACGGACTGACTGCAGAAAAGCTATGAGACCCAAAGGGATGGTGGCGGTCCCTTATCTTGCAAACAAAGACAAACTAGAAACACAAACCATGCAAAGTGAACAATCTTGAAGTTAAACGAAAAAAAAGCTGAATAAAAAAAATAAAAAACGTGAAAAATACTTTTAAAAAAAAAAACGAAAACAAGTAGTAAAAAAGTATAAAAAAAGGTATTTGTTAAACGTTTTTTGAAAAAGTATAGAAGCGTCTACCGACTCAGGAACCTATCAGAGCTCCATTGGGTCAAAAATGACCGTGAATTTCCTCAGACCGGTCCAGACAGGTCCATGACCATGACCAGAAGACAGCTTCATGTGCAGACCCAAAGGAGTGGTGCGGCTCCCTATCTTGCAGAAACAAAACAAATAGAAAGACATAAGAGCCTGCACAAGTGAAAGATCTGTAGACACTGTTCAAACAAAGACTGATCACAAAAACATCAGAAAAAGTGCAAAAATATCTGTTAAAAAAATAAAAACAGTAAAAAGTGCTCATAAAAAGTGTAAACAGGTATTGTTGAACGTTTTGCAAAAATGTATACAAGCTGCCACGAACCAAGGTACGTATAGAGCAGCCCTATCTGGTTTCAAAAAAGACATGTGAATATACCAATGAGCCGGCAGACAGGTCAGTGTTGACACGACTGACCAGAAGACAGTTCATGTGCAGGACCCAAAGGGAGTGTGGGCCCCTTATTGCAGAAACAAGAGACAAAAAAAGACACTAATGAGCATGCACACAGTAACGATCTGTAGACACGTTCACACCAAAAGACGATCGCAAAAACAATCAGAAAAACTGCAAATACTCTGTAAAAAAGATAAAACAGTAAAGCAAGTGCTGCATAAAAAAGTGATAAAAAACGTATTATTTGATAGTTTTTTGCAAAAAATGTATACGAACTGCTACGAACGTCAAGGTAACCCGTATGAGCAGTCCCTAATCTTGTTCAAAAACCTGAACCATTAATAGTTAACCTACATGAGCCGGTCAGACAAGTGTCAGTGTCTGACACAGGACTGACTGCAAAGAAGCTTTAATGTTCAGGACCCAAAGGGATGGTGGCGCTCCCTACTGTCAGAAACAGAGAAATAGAAAGACACTAATGAGCCATGCACATCATGAAAGATCGTAGGACACTGTCACGCCACAAAAGACTGAAACCTCAAAAACATCAGAAACTGCAAGATACTCTGTTAAAAAATAAAAACATAAAAAGCAAGTGCTGCATAAAAAAGATAAAAAACAGGGTATAGTTGATACGTTTTTTGCAAAAAATGTATACGAAGCTGCTCTACCGAACGTCAAGGTAACCCGTATCAGAGCAGTCCCTATCTGTGTGTTCAAAAAACCAGACCATGTGAATAGTTACCTACATGAGCCGGGTCCAGACAGGTCCAGTGTCTGACACGGACTGACTGCAGAAGACAGCTTTCATGTGCAGGACCCAAAGGGAGTGGTGGGCGGACAGATTCATCAATGGAATCAGGGTCTCTTTTCCTTCAAAATACTGCTCTCAGATTATTTAGCAAAAACCAGGTAAAAAAAAATAATTTAAATACCACTATTAGAGACTGACAGGGATGTATAAATAGATAACAACAGTCATTACAGCTCAGCTACCACATGTGGTGAGAGTTAAGTTCCTCCCGAGTGAGTCCCCTCGACTTTTTTAACAAGTTATGACAGAATTGAAAGCCAAACCTTGACTATCTTACATTTCAGGTGGTAGTACAAGACATTTGAACAATGATCCAAATGCATTAAAGGGAATCTGTCTCTAGGTTTTTCTCAGCTGGGGAGGTAAAAACCTATTCACAGATTCTCTTTAATTTACACATACTTCTTAATGATTTGAAATATTTTACTCTAGCACTCCCTTCATTAACCTTAGATGAACCCTAAGATAGGGAAGAGGGTAAAGATAAGCGCAGTGCTTCCTCTGGGCGTAGTACATTTGTTACACAAATAAAAAAAATTCTATGTTAATGTTATGCTCACCTGCATTCAGTGGTGGATAGTCATTGGGATTTTCCAGGAATCGACTTTAAAGAAGCTTCTCTTCTGTGTCCTAAGTAATCATGGAGGTGTATGGCTCACTCTGGATGACTATGCAGTGATCTTGCTTCAGATCAACATAGGTAACAACTTCAAGATTGGGGAATGGGAGGGAAGGCATGCAGCTCACTGGTGCAACGCTGTTCTCTGGCTCACCTTGAAGGCTACCCACAAGGATACCGCCCTGGTAAAGTAGGAAATGAGGAAGCTCCAGTGAGGAATTCCAGAATGCAGATTTTATTTATAGGTGCACAAAAACTTCTATCTTTACAGACAGATATTAGTGTGTATAAGCCAACGTGTTTCGACGCAAGGTCTTAGTCATGACATAAAATAATGAGGGGAGGTAACTCTCATATATACTACCCTCCTCCGTCCGTACACAGCTGAATCATTGCAGTAAATTAAGGAAAGACAAACAAGTGAATGTTTAAAATGAAACAATTAACACAATCTTATCATATAAAATAACATATCAAAAGGAGTCAATACTGTGGCACTACATCTTGCCTAATATTAAGGCCGTGCGGTGTCCTAGTTCCCAGGCTAAAGATCCAAAACGAGTCTTTGTGTAGTAATTTTCACCTAATGTCCCCGCCTATAAAGGGACTAATTATTTTCTCTATACCCTGGAAAACCAAAGGTGTAGTGTCTCCCCTATGACATATGGAAAAATGCCTGGAGTCCGCAGACACATTTAATGCGGATGGATTACCAGCATCCGAAATGTGCCTACACATCTGCATTTTTAATTCCCCAGAAGTGCAACCTATGTACTGTACATTGCACAAAACAAATTCTACCAGGTAGATTACATTTGTAGTACTACAATTGACGTAAGATTTGATAATATGTCTATGGCCGCTTCTGCATGATGTAAAGCTATTGCGATTCCGTGCGTGGGTGCAAGCTATGCATCTGTTTTTGCCAGATTTATAAAAGCCTTTTAGGACTAACCAAGTTCTATTATCTTTCAAAATGGGGCTGAGAAAAAGGCTTGGGGAGAGCATGGATCTCAGGGTAGGAGCTTTTCTAGCATGAATCTTACTGGGGAATTGGTGAGAATTTGAGACAGTTCTGGATCCTGATTTAGTATAGGTAAATATCTTTTGATGATACCCACTATATCAGTGTATTGGGGGCTATAGGTAGTGACAAAGGAGATGGAATTTGAGATAGACTGAGGTGATTTTTTTGATGTGTTAATCCATCTCTGTTAATATTATCCACTATATGGGTGGCCCTTGATAGAATTGTTTTACAATAGCCCCGATATCTCAGCCTGTTTTTGATTCTCTCACATTCCATGTTGTTTAGTTTTTGGTCAGAACAATTTCTTTTTGTTCTAATTAGCTCACCTATTGGAATGTTCCCCACAATGTGCAGAGGATGGCACAAAGTGGCTTTTAACATGAAATTGGTGGCGGTGGGTTTCCTGTATGGGCTCACAACCACCGTTCCTGTTTCCCTGTCATTGGTCAGGCAAATGTCCAGGAAATTAATCCTAACAGAGTCTGCAAAATCCGTAAATTTTAGGTTATATTCATTTGAATTTAAATAATCCACAAAATCGCAGAGTGCCTCTGGGGTACCCCTCCACACCAGCAGGGTATCATCGATATATCTGGCATACCACATAATGCTGGTAGAGCAGAAGGGGTTATTGTCATTAAAGATTTATTGCATAAGGAAGAAAAAGAGTTGGCAAAAATGGCAGCACACCACATGGATTAGTGAAACAATATGAAGCTTTATTAAAGAACACAGTGACAAAGTTAAAACCAATTAAAATATTAACTACTACAAGTGGTGATTCAACCTGGCCCCAGTCCCTTATGCATATACAATAACAAAATCGTAGTTGCATCTCTTGAGCCAGACAGAAAGTCCATGTGGACAATTAGGAACATGTGAACTAATACAGAGGCAATGTGGCAATGAACAAACAATTGTTGAGTACAAGCATCATGAGCCATCAAAACATGACAAATCCACAAATCAATGCAACACATGTAAAATCAGCACAATTTGGCTCGTATCAGACCAACTGCAGAAATGAAGATAACAATTCAACTTCAGGGCAATCCGTTCCAAGGGTGTAAGGCTGGCTTCACACTGCAGTTTTTCACTGATCAGTATCCATCAGTGTTTGGACGCCAAAACCTGGAGAGGAACCAGGAGAGGAATTTGCAGAGAAAAACTATAAGTGAAAGATTCACACCTGTTCTGAGGTTTGGAGACACTCCTGGTTTTGGCACACAAACCGGATGGAACCTGATCAGGGAACAACTGCAGAGTGAAGCCAGCCTAAGATTCACAAAGCATTCACTGATCTCAGGGAGACCAGTCCAAGAGAACACTGCAGGCAGCTGGCTAAAGCGCTCCACGCAGTGAATACCTAGGTGCATTGCCCCCTGGGAATTATGAATATGCAAATAGACTCTATTTGCAAGGGTGTAAGATTGTCACGCAAGGGGCTCCGATTCCAGTCCAGACCAACAAGATCTTTTTCAACAAAATCCTGGAAAATATCCAGGATTTCAGGTTTGGATTTATTAGGATAAAAACCTGGATCACTCATATGGATTTTCATGCTATCCTCCATAGTTAAATCAGATGACAAGTATCTTAATGCTGTTAAGATGTTTAATTCTTGAAAATTAGGAATTACAGAGGTTTCAATATAGGGTTCAGAAGTAGAAACCTGACTATCAGCGGAGGATAAGTCATATGAAAAATGACATCTCAAGGTTAGGTTGCGACAAAAGCGGTTCACATGTAATAAAGTAGAGAATACATCAAACTTTTTTACCGGTAAAAAATCCAGTCCTTTAAACAGTAAAAAAATGTGAGTCTCTGAAAATATATAACTGTACATAGGTAACAAGCTTAAACCAAGGTAGCCTCCAGGCTATTGCGATGCTAATCCCCTCGAAAAAATATTCGAATCATGTCTTCATTTTAACCTCCTCTTCCATTATGCCAAAGTTTTCTTTTGAAACATCGTTTTATATAATGCTGGTTTAGAAGCATTTTTAAATTTATTGGAATAAATTCTGAAGTGAGGAACAATACAAACATAAGACTCATCCCTCATCTCTTTTTTGTGTCCCTTAACTAAAAATGCCAAAAACTCGATTAAACTTGGACTAATGGTGGCAACGTGCCAAAACTATTTAAGTCTGCTGTGCCATTGTGTTAGTAAGATTTGTCTTTTAGTTTAATATCATAAAGCCCTGTTTAAAAATGTGTCCTTGGCATACCTGCCAGCTGTTGGTTATGTCCTCTCATTTATTCATTAGGTGATGCTTGAACAGGTCTTGTTTATTTTGCCTTATAATCTGTTTACACAGCATATTCATGTCAATTTTCTTTTCAGAGGCAAAATAAACCTATGAACACTAACCATATGCTCTATTTCAACCTAATTATCTTTTGATTTTGCTGTCTCAGAACATACTCCTAATTGTTTATGTTTTCAATTAGTTAATTTAATTTATATATAACTCAAATGACTAGATTTGACAACTAAAATAAACTTAAATGAGATTTATGTAATAATTTCATGAAAGCGTAATTTTTTTTTAAATCGAGCTTGATGTACAATGAAAATACTACAAGTAAACATTGCACTGTAATGTACGGGATGGTATAGGTATGTCATTACAGTATATCAGAATTTTGCGACTGTCACCAAGTGAAGAATTGCCCCTCGGTACATGATTATTTTCTCTATTCATGTGAAGAGATTTGCAGTGTTTACATGTCTAAATGTGTGATTTATACTGTATAATGTTGTATCTTTCTAAGTTGCAAATGCAGATAATATTAATAATAATAATAATAATAATAATAATATCTTTTATTCATTTTCATTTTTTAGAACATGTCTGCTCTAAAAATATTTGTGATCCTACAGTGTTAGAGTAAGGACTGTGAACATTAAATCAATCAAAAGAGGAGAATTTGTGCCCCAATTTGTATTAGATGTTAAACAACAATCCATACTGCGTTTATCTGATAAAATGCTATTTTTTACTAGTGCTTCCATAAAAAAAAAACCATTTACAGTCAGCATTTACAAAATCAGTATGCATTGTACAACAAGAACATCAAGAATTTTTTTTTACAAAACTTATTTTGCAAGGTGATAAAGTGCACAAATATAGAAAAAGGACCATTAAAAACTTCCCAAATTGAGGTAGTACACATCCTGTATGTTTTCTGCAATAGGTAATCAGAAATTAGAGGCAGGGTGATATACCAGAGACTGCTTCTTAGTTAGCATGCATTACAATATACAGCCCCATCCCCGGACTATATGCTGTGCTCTCATTAAAGGACAGGCAGCCCTGTTCCCAGGCTATATGTTCTGCTTTCAATAAAGATCAGGCAGCCCTGTTCCAAGGCTATATGCACTGCACTCAATAGAGATCAGGTAGGTAGCTCCACACCAACAGCCCCCGTCTCCAGTGCATTTGTAGCAATGGTATAAGAATTCCCTATGCCAGTCTTACAGACTTACCCATTGTGTCAGGCAGGGTGGGAGGAGTCCGGGAGCCGTCCAGACACTTTTTGTCAACAGCTTCCTTGGTGGGGTGTGAGGAGCCCTCCTGTCCCCCACTTTTTATATGTAATCTGAGTGTGAAAACGGCCTCCATCGCAGCATATACAATACTGCCACACCCCCCACTTGCCGCCTCCAGCCAATCCCCAGCCAGGGCATCTTTGAGTCAAATGACTCCCCTGGCCAGTATGGATGCGTATGTTGGCATCAGGGGGCGTGACCAGAAGTCACACATGTGGACCCACCGCCTATCATCACACTCAGGATGGAAATGCCAATTCCGCCATGTTTGTTAATTCTAAAACTGGATCTCTGAGACAGGGAGTGGGTGTTTATTAATGACTGTGAAGGTCAGAGACGCGTTGCCCATGCTTGTAAAAAAGTTTCACGCTGTTAATATATTATTTAAATGCTGTTTTTGGAGTTTCCATATTTTGATGAGTTTTTAAACAAAAACAGATGGAGCAGAGTTGTTAGCCCATCAAATGCCATTGTCAATCTTTAACAGTGGCTTTTACAGCTCCCAGGCAAGGAGGCACATTATTCTATGATCTCATTGGTGTGGCCATGATGTGTTTGCAAGGCACAGATGCATTGCCATGACAATTAGAGAGGTTATTGAACATTCCCGTGCCTGTCAAGATAGTGCTTCTGTGAAAGCCAGCTGTCAAATGTAAGTCCAATGTTATTCAATTAGTGATAGGCTCCGCCCACACACAGCCAGCCATAAAATGATCATTTCCAGGACAGGGCGGGAGGGTGGGCTTTTATATGTTTTGACTGCATGCAACTTTTTGCTGAACCCCCCAGTGTGAGCCTTCCATTCAAGCTACTTTTACTGTGGTGCCAACTCCTTTTGTGTACTGAAGGAAGCTGGCAATTTGTGACAAGTTGCTCAAGATTGACAAATCAGTCACAAGCACCAGCGTTACTCGCCGAGTAACGAGTATCGCAAATACTGTACTAATCCGTGCGAGTAGCGAATAGTAATGAATATACTCGCTCATCACTAAAAGGAGTCCATGAGCTTTGCTACATACAGCATGGAATTGCTTTATATATCATAAGCGATCAGATGATCACAGGTTCAAGTCTCCTAAGGGGACTAAATAATATAGTGGAAAGTGAAAAAATCATTTTTTAAAAGTATGAAAAAAAAAGTAAAAAAAAATTTACTTCAAATCACTCTCGTTTTCCCTCATTAAAAATGAAGAAAGAAAAAAGGAAAATATAAACATATTTGGTACAATTGCATTTGTTTGAGTCCAGTCTATCCAATTTTTTTTTTTAAATATTCTGATCAGTAAAAGGCCTGCTGAAAAAATATTTGTTTTTTTTGTCTGACATAACAATAGAGAATCATTTCATAACAGGTGTTTAAAACATTGTATCTACAGTACCTCAACATTCTATAAATACAAAAATTGGCTTAAGGCAAGAAAAGTAAGCCATTACACAGCTTCCTATTCAATAATTTGATTGTGTTATGGCTCTTTTTATGGTGGAAACACACTATCCGACTTACATGCGAGTCTCTCGGACGAGACTCGGATCAGTGACCCTGAACGGCCTTCCCCTCTCTGGACCGGAGTGTGATGCTGCACAAAACACAAGCAGCTGACACTCCCATCCAGAGAGGGAGAGGCCGTTCAGGGTCACTGATCCGAGTCTTATCCGAGAGACTTGCATGTTAAGTAGGATAGTGTGTTTCCAGTCTTACAAGTTACTACATTTTTTTCACTTCTTAAATAAAAGAAAAACTATGTCTATTTGGAATCTGTGTGAATGAACTGACTTGGATAATAGGCTCATATTGCAAGGTTATTTTCCCCATTAACCCCTTAGTGACGGAGCCAATTTCCACCTTAATGACCAGACCGTTTTTTGTAATTCTGACCAGTGTCCCTTTATGAGGTTATATCTCTGGAACGCTTCAATGGATCCTAGCGATTCTGAGATTGTTTTTTCGTGACATATTGGGCTTCATGTTAGTATTAAATTTTGGTCGATAATTTTTGTGTTTATTTGTGAAAATCTATTATATAATTGCCGTAGCGACTTCCGTCGCATATGGCGCCACTTCCGTGGCTTTGTTCGGATCCATGGCTCCGGGGGCGGTGACAACTATCTCCAAGATGGCATCCGGGAACTCTCGCGAGACTTCCCGGACGCCATATTGGATCCTGAACTCCAGGGGCGGCGACATAGCGGCGGAGGACGATACATCTGCATCGCGCCGCTGGAGCCCGGACAAGTAAAAATAACATATGCTTCGCTATTTGGAACCCCTGCCATCTAAAAGACAGGAGGGGGAGAGGGGAGCACCGGGGCCTGCAAGGGGGACACCAGCACTCTCACCTCTGTGCGCATACTACCTGCGACACCATTGTCACCTCTGTGTGTATACCACCTGCAGCACCATTGTCACCTCTGTCTGTATACCACCTGCAGCACCATTGTCACCTCTGTGTGTACATAGTACCAGCAACATTGTCACCTCTGTGCGCATGCTACCTGCAGCACCATTGTCACCTCTGTGCGCATGCTACCTGCAGCACCATTGTCACCTCTCTGCGCATGCTATCTGCAGCACCATTGTCACCTCTGTGCGCATACTACCTGCAGCACCATTGTCACCTCTGTGCGCATACTACCTGCCGCACCATTGTCACCTCTGTGTGTACATAGCACCAGCAGCATTGTCACCTCTGTGCGCATGCTACCTGCAGCACCATTGTCACCTCTGTGCGCATGCTACCTGCAGCACCATTGTCACCTCTGTGCGCATGCTACCTGCAGCACCATTGTCACCTCTGTGCGCATACTACCTGCAGCACCATTGTCATCTCTGTGTGTACATAGTACCAGCAGCATTGTCAACTCTGTGCGCATGCTACCTGCAGCACCATTCTTACCTCTGTGTGTACATAGTACCAGCAGCACTGTCACCTCTGTGTGTATTCTACTAACTGCACTGTCACCTGTGTGTATACTACAACCAGCACTGTCATCTGTATGTATTGTGCCAGCAGCATTGTCACCTGTGTGTATAGTACCACCAGCATCACCACTGTCACCTGTGTATAGTACCACCAGCACTCTCACCTGTGTGTATACTACCACCAGCACTGTCATCTGTATGTATTGTGCCAGCAGCATTGTCACCTGTGTGTATAGTACCACCAGCATCACCACTGTCACCTGTGTATAGTACCACCAGCACTCTCACCTGTGTGTATTGTACCAGCAGCATTGTCACCTGTGTGTATAGTACCTACAGCAGCATTGTCTGTATGGTGTCTCGCGAGACTTCCCGGATGCCATATTGGATCCTGAACTCAAGGGGCGGCGACATAGTGGCGGAGGATGATACACCTGCATTGCGCCGCTGGAGCCCGGACAGGTAAGAATAACATGTGCTTCGCTAATTTGAACCCCTGCCGTCTACAAGACAGGAGGGGGAGAGGGGAGCACCGGGCCTGCAAGGGAGACACCAGCACTCTCACCTCTGTGCGCATACTACCTGCGACACCATTGTCACCTCTGTGTGTATACCACCTGCAGCACCATTGTCACCTCTGTCTGTATACCACCTGCAGCACCATTGTCACCTCTGTGTGTACATAGTACCAGCAGCATTGTCACCTCTGTGCGCATGCTACCTGCAGCACCATTGTCACCTCTGTGCACATGCTACCTGAAGCACCATTGTCACCTCTCTGCGCATGCTACCTGCAGCACCATTGTCACCTCTGTGCGCATACTACCTGCAGCACCATTGTCACCTCTGTGCGCATAATACCTGCAGCACCATTGTCACCTCTGTGTGTACATAGTACCAGCAGCATTGTCACCTCTGTGCGCATGCTACCTGCAGCACCATTGTCACCTCTGTGCGCATGCTACCTGCAGCACCATTGTCACTTCTGTGCGCATGCTACCTGCAGCACCATTGTCACCTCTGTGCGCATACTACCTGCAGCACCATTGTCACCTCTGTGCGCATACTACCTGCAGCACCATTGTCACCTCTGTGTGTACATAGTACCAGCACCATTGTCACCTCTGTGCGCATGCTACCTGCAGCACCATTGTCACCTCTCTGCACATACTACCTGCAGCACCATTGTCACCTCTGTGCGCATACTACCTGCAGCACCATTGTCACCTCTGTGTGTACATAGTACCAGCAGCATTGTCACCTCTGTGCGCATGCTACCTGCAGCACCATTGTCACCTCTGTGCGCATGCTACCTGCAGCACCATTGTCACCTCTGTGCGCATGTTACCTGGAGCACCATTGTCACCTCTCTGCGCATACTACCTGCAGCACCATTGTCACCTCTGTCTGCATACTACCTACAGCACCATTGTCACCTCTCTGCGCATACTACCTGCAGCACCATTGTCACCTCTCTGCGCATACTACGTGCAGCACCATTGTCACCTCTGTGTGCATACTACCTGCAGCACCATTGTCACCTCTGTGCGCATACTACCTGCAGCACCATTCTCACCTCTGTGTGTACATAGTACCAGCAGCACTGTCACCTCTGTGTGTATTCTACTAACCGCACTGTCACCTGTGTGTATACTACAACCAGCATCAGCACTGTCACCTGTGTGTATACTACCACCAGCACTGTCACCTGTGTATATTGTACCAGCAGCATTGTCACCTGTGTGTGTATAGTACCACCAGCATCACCACTGTCACCTGTGTATAGTACCACCAGCAATCTCACCTGTGTGTATTGTACCAGCAGCACTGTCACCTGTGTGTATAGTACCAGCAGCATTGTCACCTGTGTTTATAGTACCACCAGCATCAGCACTGTCACCTGTGTGTATAGTACCACCAGCACTGTCACCTGTGTGTATAATACCAGAGGGGTCTGGCCCCCTCTTGCCACCCCCTACTGCGGTTCCCTGTCTCCCTCCTGCCCGAACCTGCCTGCTGTTCCCCCGCCCCCTCCTGCCCGCACCCGCCTGCTCTTCCACAGCTTGCTCCTGCCCGCACACACCCGCTGTGCCCTCCTGCAAGCAATCAAAGATATTGTCACAGGATTTAAACCCAGCTTCGCTTTGCATTATTCTTAAATCTTCATGAATAAACTACATACATAGTCTAGAATACCCGATTCTTTAGAATCGGGCCGACATCTAGTATAAAATAATTGGCAAAAATTTTGAAAATTTGAGAATTTTCAAATTTGTAATTTTTATTCTGTTGAACCAGAGCGTTATGTGACACAAAATAGTTAATAAATAACATTTCCCACATGTCTACTTTACATCAGCACAATTTTGGAAAAAAAAGTTTGGGTTAGGACGTTCTAAGGGTTCAAAGTTCATCAGCAATTTTTCATTTTTCCAGCAAAATTTACATAACCTTTTTTTTTAGTGACCACATCACATTTGAAGTCTTTTTGAGGGGTGTACATGACAGAAAACACCCAAAAGTGACACCATTCCGAAAACTACATCCCTCAAGCTACTCAAAACTACATTCAAGAAAATGATTAACCCTTCAGGTGCTTCACAGGAACTAAAGCAACGTGGAAACAAAAAATGGCCATTTTAATTTTTCCAACAAAGATGTTCTTTTAGCCTCAATTTTTTCATTTTCACATGGGCAACAGGATAGAATGCATCCTAAAATTTGTTGGCCAATTTCTCCTGAGTACACCGATACCTCAAATGTGGTCACAAACCACTGTTTGGGCGCACGGCAGGGCTCAGAAGGGAAGGAGCGCAATTTGACTTTTGGAGCTAATTTACCATTCAAAAAGAGAAATGGCGCTCCTTCTCTTCTGAGCCCTACCGTGCGCCCAAACAGTGGTTTATGACCACATATGAGGTATCGGTGTACTCAGGAGAAATTGGCCAACAAATTTTAGGATTCGTGTTATCCTGTTGCTCATGTGAAAATGAAAAAATTGAGGACAAAAGAAAATTTTTGTGAAAAAAAAGTACTTTTTCATTTTTACGGATCAATTTGTAAAGCCCCAGAAGGTTCAAAGTGCTCACTATGCATCTAGATAAGTTCCTTGGGGGGGTCTAGTTTCCAAAATGGGGTAACTCATGGGGGTGCTCCAATGTTTAGGCACACAGGGGCTCTCAATACGCGACATGGTGTCCGCTAACAATTTGAATGGAAAATTAGCTCCAATTGTTAGCGGACATCATGTCACGTATGGAGAGCCCCTGTGTGCCTAAACATTGTAGCTCCCCCACAAGTGACCCCATTTTGGAAGCGAGACCTCCCAAGTAACTTATCTAGATTGGTGGTGAGCACTTTGAACCCCCAGGTGCTTCACAAATGAATCTGTAAAAATGAAAAAAGAAAATTTTGTGGAAAAGAAAGTACTTTTTCATTTTTACGGATCAATTTGTGAAGCACCTGGGGGTTCAAAGTGCTCTCTATGCATCTAGATAAGTTCCTTGGGGGGTCCAGTTTCCAAAATGGGGTCACTTGTGGGGGAGCGCTAAAGTTTAGGCACACAGGGGCTCGCCATACACGACATGGTATCCACTTACAATTCCAATTGTTAGTGGACACCATGTCATGTATGGAGAGCCCCTATGTGCCTAAACATTTGAGCTCCCCCACAAGTGACCCCATTTTGGAAACTAGACACCCCAAGGAACTTATTTAGATGCATAGTGAGCACTTTGAACCCCCAGGTGCTTCACAAACTGATCTATAAAAATGAAAAAGTACTTTTTTTCACAAAAAATTTCTTTTTTTTCCTTTTTACAGACTAATTTGTGAAGCACTTGGGGGTTGAAAGTGCTCACTATGCATCAAGATATGTTCCTTGGGGGGTCTAGTTTCCAAAATGTGGTCACTTGTTGGGGAGCTCCAATGTTTAGGCACACAGGGGCTCTCCATATGCGACATGGTGTCCGCTAACAATTTGAATGGAAAATTAGCTCCAATAGTTAGCGGACACCATGTCGCATATGGGGAGCCCCTATGTGCCTAAACATTGGGGCTCCCACACAAGTCACCCCATTTTGGAAACTAGACACCTCAAGGATTATATCTAGGGGTATAATGAGCATTTGGAACCTACAGCTACTTCACAGAATTTGATAATGTCATATTGAACATTTTCTTTTTTTCACACAATTTCTCACTTTTAGAGCATGTGCACAAGATACGGAGACACCGTGTCCTGGTCGTCTCCTCCCCTGCATTTTTTTTAGTATTTCTTTATTAAATTAAAAAAAAAAATGATGTGGGGCTTCGCCATATTTTTGGTCCAGCCAGGTACAGCAGGCAGCTACGGGCTGCCACCAACCCCTTCTGCCTAGTTTTACCTGGCTGGAAACCAAAAATATAGGGAAGTCCCTTTTTTTTTTAAATGATTTCATGAAATAATTTTTAAAAAAAATGGCGTGGGCTTCGCCATATTTTTGGGCCAGCCAGGTGCAACTAGGCAGCTGGGGGCTGGCATCCTCAGCGTAGGGGGCCCAAGCTTTCTGCCCCCCCCCGCTGCGAATTGCAGCCTGCAGCCGCCCCAGAAAATGGCGCATTCATAGAAGTGCCATTTTCTGGCTCTGTATCCAGCTCTTCCAGCTGCCATGTAGCGGTGGCAGACTGGGTAATAAGGGGTTAATGCCAGCTTTTTGGCAGCTGGCACTAAGCCCGAGATTCATAATGTCTGGCCAATATTAGACCGGACCATTAGGAATCTCTAGTAATTTGTAAACAAGACACAAGACAGAGAAAAATATTTTTATTAGAAAAAAAACACAAACACTACTTGGACTCCATCTTTACTATTCTTTGATGTCCGACGTAGTCCAGTGGGAAGGTCTGACGTAGTCCAGTGGGAGGTCCCACGACGATTCTCAGTTTTATAGCATATGGGGCATCCCCCATATGTTAGAAAAGCAGGTTCATGGCCAGGAGGATGACAGGTCATGAACTCAGTGATCAGAATCCTCGGGTCACAAGGGGTTAACTGTGCTCTTCATGGTGGTCTCCACATCAGGTCAACATCAGTGGTGATCTATCAGGATCCTGGGATCCCATAGGGATCCTGGGATCACCACTGATGGTGATCTGATGTGGAGATCACCATGAAGAGCACAGTTAACAAGGGGTTAACTGTGCTCTTCATGGTGGTCTCCACATCAGATTACCATCAGTGGTGATCTATCAGGATCCTGGGATCCCATAGGGATCCTGGGATCACCACTGATGGTGATCTGATGTGGAGATCACCATGAAGAGCACAGTTAACAAGGGGTTAACTGTGCTGTTCATGGGGGTCTCCACATCAGATCACCATCAGTGGTGATCTATCAGGATCCTGGGATCCCGGGATCACCACTGATGGTGATCTGATGTGGAGATCACCATGAAGAGCACAGTTAACAAGGGGTTAACTGTTCTGTCCATGGTGGTCTCCACATCAGATCACCATCAGTGGTGATCCCAGGATCCCTATGGGATCCCAGGATCCTGATAGATCACCAATGATGGTGATCTGATGTGGAGACCACCATGAACCCCTTGTTAACCCCTTGTGACCCGAGGATTCTGATAGGTCATGAACACACTGAGTTCATGACCTGTCATTCCCTGGGCCGCACAGCAGGGGTTAACAGCACAAGACAGAAGCAGGAGAAGCCGGCAGGAGAAGCCCCAAGGACCGGAGGACCCCGGGACCGGAATCAGGATCGTTGGTAGGTAAGAGTGGTGAGGGGGGGATTTACTGGGGCACGGGGGGGGGCCTGCAAACAGTTTAGAGGCGGCGGGGCCTCTGGGGAAAAGGGGACTTTGGGGAAAAGGTACCGGGTACCGGACACCTGGCATCGGGGAGGGGGCGGGGGTTGTCCGGAGGCTGGGGATCCCTGGAGGGGACTAGGGAGCACCGGGGGAGGACATTCCCATGCAGCCTGACATGTGTGACATGTCAGGCTGCATGGAGATGCAGGGGAGGGGCAGCGCACCGCCGCCATTTTTGAATGGACCGGGGGGATGGAGGTGTAGGGGGCCCGGGGGGGCTCGATCTCCGGCATCGGGGGTCTTAGGGGCCTTAGGGGTTAATGGATCACTTTGATCCGACATGTGTTTTCATGTCGGATCAAAGTGAAAGCATTTTTTACAAAGCACTTTCAGTTTTGTAATGTGATGATCGGTAAACGGTGTTTACCGGTCATCACATTAGAAGTGCCGGTAAAAAAAGCAGCTAATTACTAATCTCTAGGGTCTCAGCTACAAACGGTACGCTGACACCCTAGAGATATTAGCTCCAGGGGCGGCGCTACAGGGCTTTTTCCTGCCCGACGTCTACAGACGTCGGCTAGGCTTTAGCACCCTTTTTTTCCCGACGTCTGTGGACGTAAGGCTGCTTCTAGAGGTTAAACGCAGGCTCTAAATGAATACAAACAAAAAGCTATTGGGTAATTGCACTTTTGTTTCTGTTGCCTCAACTTCTTTCCCACTTTTCATTGCCTAACATGATGAAATAAATAGTTTCGTTCAAAACTACAATTTGTCCCACACGAAACAAGGCCTCACATGGCTTTGTGGATAAAAAATTAAAAAGTTATGGCTTTTGGAATAAGGGGAGGAAAATGTGAAAGCACAAAAACAGAAAATCACCCATTCGGGATGGAGTTAATAAGTTTGACACTACATTTACACACATTTCAGGTTGCTATAGCATCAATTCTACTAAAACTGTTTATATAGAATACTTTTCAAGACAGGAAGAGCTGAGATATCTGAAGTTCTTAATAATTTGAGAAATTGTAGGAACACCAGAGGAGTATAAAGGTCCCCATACACATTAGACTAATGTTGGCCCTATTCATTCAATCTAATGTCAATTAAAGTAATGTGAGAAAGGGGAAAAAGGAAAAATCATCTGCTCACCAGTTGTTGAGGAATGCCACTTAGCGCGGTGATTAAATAGGCTCAGATCGTTTTCTGGATTGAATACACAGGAGAGGAGAGTGTTTTTCCAACAACTGCTTTATTAAAAAACAGGAACAATTGAACCATAAAATTTTTTGGCTAATTTCTCCTGAGTACACTGATACCTTGTATATTTTGTTAAACCACTGTTTGGGTGCACATGGCAGGGCTCAGAAGGGATGTAATGCCATTTGACGCTTCAAGTGGAAAATTAGCTGTAATCGTTAGTGAACTCCATGTCGCAAATGGAGAGCCCTTGTGTGCCTAAACAATAGAGCTCCCCCACAAGTGACCCCATTTTGGAAACTAGACCCCTCAGGGAACCTATCTAGATGGGTAGTGAGCACCGTGAGCCCTCAGGTGCTTCATATAATTTTAAAAAGTTGAGCTGTGAAAATCAAAAAGTCCTTATTTTTTCCACAAAAATGTTCTTTTAGCCTCAATTTTTTTTAATTGTATCAGGGCGAAAGGATAAAATGGATCCCAAAATTTGTTGGGCAGTTTGTCGTAAGTACGCCGATACCTTATATGCGGCAGAAAACTACTGTTTGGATGCATGGCAGGGCTCTGAAGGGAGGGAGTGACATTTTTGGAATGCAGATTTTGATGGAATGGTCTATGGGTGTCATGTCACATTTTGAGAGCCCCTGTGTGCTGAAACAGTGAAAAACCCCACAAGTGACCACATTTTAGAAACTATACCCACAAGGAATTTATTTGGATGTGTGATAAGCACCTTAAATCCTCAGGTGCATCACAGATTTTTGTAAAATTGAGCTGTGAAAATGAAAACAACATTTTTGTGGATAAAAAAAGTGTTTTTTCATTTTCACATAGGCACCATGATAAAATGCACTCCAAAATATGCTGGGCTATTTCTCCTGAGTATGCTGATACTCCATATGTGGTGGGAAAACAAATTTTGGGCGCACAGGAAGGAGTGATGTTTTTGAGTGGGAACATGGGGGTAAATGAATTTTAGGCTATGCGCTGATGTTGCGCATTTCCCCACTTTTTCTCTACATATTTTTGACAATTCCACAGTACAGCACATTCTCTGCACAGTGTACGGGAAATTAGAAAGGCTGTGCCCATGCTGCCGATTTATCTGCAGCAGAAATGGCATTTTATTGCAAAAAAATCTGCAGCATGTCAGTACTTTTAGAGTATTTTGCACGATTTTCCCGCATAGAACTCAAAGTCAGCTACAAAATATTCTGCAAAGACGTATCACTGTTCACATAGTATTTTTTGTGTATTTAGCGGAGATTTTGCACTGATGATATGGGGCTCCACTATATTTTTGGCCAGTAACAAAGGTACAGTAGGCAGGTACAGGTTGCCACCCACCCTCAGCTGACTTGTTTTACCTGGCTGGTAATCAAAATATAGCAGAGCCCTTTTTTTTTATTCTTTAAATTATTTTTTAAAAATGAGGTGGGCTTCGCCGTATTTTTAGGTTCCAGCCAGGTACAACTAGGCAGCTACGGGTTACCACCGACCCTCAGCTGCTTATTTGTACATGGCTGGTAACCGAAAAATAATGAATAAAAAAATATGTTGTAGCCTTCGCCATATTTTTAGTTTTCAGCCAGGTACAATAAGGAAGCTGGGGGTTAGAATCCACAGCATGGAGAGGCTCAATCATTCTGGGCCCCCATGTTGCAAATTGCAGCCCAAATCTGCCCTGGGAAACGGCACATTCATTAGAAGCACCATTTCCTGGCACTATTTCCTGAATCTTCCAGGTGCCCTGGTGCCGGTGGCAAACTGGGTAATAACGGAGTTAATGCCAGCTTTGTATTGGCAGCTGGCACTAAGCCCGAGGTTAACAATGTGGGGCCACCATACCGTGAAAAAATAATTTTATTATAACAATAAACTCAAACATATATTTGGACTCCATCTTTATTACCACCACATGCCCTACGACGTAGTCCACAACGATGGTTCCATGACGGTCAGTCGCCTCCAGAGACTGCAGTGAGGGATCAGTGGTCCTTTTGCTGCAGACTCTGGGGTCACACTGATGCTGCACTGTATGGCAATGATCTGCCATACAGTGCAGCTGTCAGTGCTGCAAACTCAAGTCCCAGAGATCACATGACTTGGGTCAGGTTACCAACCTCGGGTTACCATGGTGATCGGCCAATTGCAATTACATTATCATGGGCCGATCACTGTGGGGAGAGGTGAGTGACCCTGCGCTCTGTCTCCCCGGACTCTAAGTGTTGTGATCGTAAGATCACAGCACTTAGGGGGCAACACAGAGCCAGGGACAGCAACCACACAGACCACTGTCCTTGGCTGTCAGATCACTGCTCCTCAGCCTCATCTTCTCCATGCAGGAGATGAGGCTGAGAATAGTGGGCAGAGGCGGTGGGCGGGCACCTGGCAGAGGACTGGAGGAGGAGAGCTGGTACCGAAGGGCAGAAGATGGAGGAGAGGCGGTGGAAGGAGGTGAGCAGTGGGAGGAGAATGGGGAGAGGAGACCGGGTTCTGGGCACAGGAGTGTAGGGGCAATGGGCACAGGCAGGGAATGATTGCAGGAGCCGGGCACAGCTGACAGTCTGTCTCCTGTAGCGATCTCATAGAGAAGTGCTCATATTCAGCAGTTTCCTGTGTGATCATGATGTGATCAATCAGTCAAATTTACTGACTAATCACATCGCTCTGAGTGTAGGGACCACTAACAAGGGTCCCTACACCTCTTTCCCTGATCCTTAGCTGTCACTGACAGCTGTCAGAATTGAACTGTCACTGTTTGTTTACAAACAGTGACAGTTCAAAGCCATGATGGGATTAACCGTCATGGTACAGGGATTGACATCTTTCCATGACTGCAAATCCCATCATTGGTTGTAATGGGGTTTAATCCCATATTGAGCTAAATGTTTTAGATGTACATTATCATAAACTATTATTATTTCAGAACAGTGGTGCCTTTTACCTAAAAGAGGATAAAATGTTAAACAACCTATTACAATTGCATTGCAATTTTAGGCTCATACATTCGAGCAGTTATTTATGAGAAAGATAAACAAGATAAATGCAATTTACCAAACATTCCCTCTTAAAGATACTAAGATTTACATTGTCTTTTATTTTAACTGCTTTCAATATAAATAGAATTAAAGAGAAAAGTTTCATTGAATGACGTATTTTAAACCAAAAGTTTTTAATGCGCTTAAAACTACTTCTATACTGTCCTGTATAAAGTGTCAATTTCTTGGATGGAGACAGTTCTCATTGTCTTAAATACTGTATATCAGTTCCAAATGAAAACTCCCTAACAGCAAAAATAAAAAAGGTTCTAAAGAAAAGAAATAAAGCTACAATAAAAAACTGAACAGAAATGAAAAGATTGATTACCGTGTAATCAACTCTATACCCGAGATGAAGAGAAACTTCTTTTGCAAGTGTCTGGCAAACCTGTATTTCAGTCTGGGGATCAAGAGATTTTAGCATTACAAGGCAAAAGCATCAGACACACAGTAATTCTGAGAGATAACAGTTAATTGAATATGTCAGTTAATAGTAGAGGAATGTCAAATGAATTGTGATTGGTCTAAGTACAAGGCAGAAGTCTTCTTTTATAGTTAGTTTAAAGGAAGAAAGTTCACCATGGGAGCAGTTGCAGACAAGACTTCCTTTTATCTGTCATATAAATTAAGAGATAAAAGATGCCTTGTTAGAGATGGTTGTTCATAAAATAAAATCTAAATAAAATCTTTTCAATTCCAAAATGATTTTCTGAAATCGTGTTCGTTTTACTTTTATGTGGTTTGTTATTTTACATTTAACTTTTAATTAACTGTCATATTTTATTCTAAAATAAGTATAAAAGTACATGTTTTCCAATACCTACTGACATAATCAAAGAGATAAGGTAGCAATGTACATTAGATAGCCGTTAGATTTCCTAACATTCATAAATAGAATAGCTTTTCATCCCATATCAGACCTTTATACACAAATGGACATTGTAAAAACTGTTATACAATGGAACACTACCTTTTAATACTCACTATTGATTTGTAAGGTAGAAGAACTACCTTCATACTAAAAGTATATAATCTACACCATCTTTTTTGCCCCTTCATGCGAGAGGCACAAGTTAGTGACATCATCGTGCCTGCGTACTGAGACTATCTGAGTCTCAGTACGCAGGTACGATGATGTCACTAACTTGTACCTCTCGCACGAAGGGGCAAAAAAGATTCAGCACCTGCTGAAAGATGGAATATTTTTATGGAAGAATGAAGCACTAGTTTTGTCTGACTTTCTCAACTTATGAAGTGGATGCCAGCCACAATACTGAGTATTATAGAATCCAGGAGATATTACTGGTGAGCCGCACAACTCCCTTTCCCTTTTCCTATCAATTTTGCACATGTAAAACATGGCTGACCCTGTTTCACTAGAATGAGATATCCTCTTTCAACCAGTGCCCGGTCACCCCACCTGAATTATCTCGTTTCCCTGTGATTTTAATACTGTGGATTAAAGATTTTGGAATCAACCAGCTGGTGCCGGAACCTCTCCTTAACGTGTGGACTATATCCTCTTTCTCTCAACCCTTTTCCTCTGGTATGAGTTTTTCAGTTGCTTACTAAATAATTTGAAAGATCTCAGCCTTATTTATAAGACATTTTATTACTACAAATTATTAGTATTATTATAATTATACAAAGTATTTGAAAAAAATATTTCACTCCGAAATCCTAATGCATCCCTTTTCATTAACACCTATTTTTTTTTTCAGTTTGGCAATCTCTTATGTGCTGTTATGTATGCATGGCCTCCTGGATGTCCTTGGGCTGCTTCACTTGCTAATTATTTTAATGATTCTCCACCACTCCCTCCAGAATGATTAACTAGTGCCAGCTGAACTAGCAATGATGCTTCAGCACTGCTCTCCTTTGAACTGCAAGTTTGGAATAAGCAACTAAAACTTATTCAGCTTCACTTGCCAGCCAGTGAGCAGTGAAAGTATAAAGCATGGTATCTTGGGACTATTATATGCATCAGAGATGCTGCTAAATGTAAGAATGGTGCAGATAAAGTCTAGTGTTATTAAATCTTTTACTGAAAAGGTTGAATTCATATTGTAAAAATGTTATACATTATTATTACTTTTATTATTATTAGTATTATTATTTATTTATTTATATACAGCCATTAGATTGCATGGCGCTTTACATGTGGAAAGGGCAGACGAAGACAAGTACAATAAGTATGGATGAACGAGACGTACAGGTATAGGAGGGAAGCGGGTCCTGTTCGTGAGGGCTCACACTCTGCAAGGGGCGGGTGGGGATACAGTAGAAGGGGGTGGTGCTGGTCGTGAGACGGTGTGGTGGACCGGGTTTCATTGTAGGTTGTAGGCTTGTCAGAAGAGGTTATAAACAAAATTTCCATAAGGCTTTTAAGAAAAGGGGCTGTTCCAGTGTTGCCACTGGAATACAGCTAGCTGCTCATCATATGTCAATTACAAACAGGAGAAACAAATGAGCTTAATTGCTTACAAAAGTTTACTTATTTATTAGAGGAGAAACAAACAGTATAGAGAAGGTGATCTTTAAAATTGCACAGCAGAGATTACTGGTACATGATTATTTATAAGCCAACAGGGTTTTACATATAGTAACAAGATGGTAGGCAGTATTACATATCAATACAGGTTGTCTGCAGGGTAGGTATAACAAGATAGTTTTTTACACATCAAACATCAATACATTGATTTAGCCCAAACCCTGCAGTGCCTGAAGGACAAAGCCTAAATTGCCTTACATCTAATAAAATGCATCCCACAGGGCAGATAGTAGCAGCATACCTAATGAAAAGTGCGTAGTGCAGAGAGAAAAGGGAATCCCCCTTGTGCCGGACCCCAAAAGCACGTTTCGCGTATTTACATAACAGTGCTTCGTCAGTGGGAGTACCAGAGCCCCCACAGTGACGCCCTTATATACCCCTTACAACACCTGTATAGGTGTACTCACATCACGCTTCCAAAAAGCGGCGCATGCGCACGCGCCCGCCGGCCCGATACGTCACATCCGGCGCTCAGCCCGCCGCGTCATCACCGCCGCCGGAAATCAGCGGACAAGGGGGGAAACGTCGTGATCTGGCCAAGTAATAAATACGAAAAAGAGGCCTACCGACTAGTGATGGGCGAATCCTAAATTACTCGGAATCGCTTGACTCTAGCGAGTCCGAGCCCAGGACTCGCTACTCGTTGCGAGTCTAGCGAGTCCAATGTTAATGAATGGGGAAGCGAGTAATAGCGAGTAGTGTGAGATTTACAAATCGCAGATGTGTCTCGGAAGCTTCAGCCTGAAGCAATCCTAGTTTTGTCATTTATTTGCATTGGACTCATTTACTTTGTAAGTAATCGGTGGGAAACTCGCACAGATAAGAGAAGAGTCCTGTCTGCTCTGTGCAGCTCCTGGGTCCTAGAGCCCGCCTGCTGCCTGATGTAGCAGAGCTGAGATTGTTCTCAGTCTGCTCATTCCCTGTGCATAGACATCTATATCTATACACAGGGGATGTAGCAGAGAGGACATCGCGTTTTGGACTGCGTCGGACGGAAGAGGATTTTTTTAATTAAAGATGGAGTCCCTAATGGCTTTTTTTTTTATTACTAATAAAAAAATTTCTCTGTGTTGTGTTTTTTTTAAAACAATTTAATAGAAATTCATGGCGGTCATGTCTAATATTGGCGTGACCGCCATAAATTTCGGGCTTAGGGCCAGCTGATAATACAAAGCTGGCCCTAACCTCTATTACCCAGCGTGCCACCGCCACCAGGGCCGCTGGAAGAGCAGGGTTCAGCGCCAGAGGATGGCGCTTCAATGAACGCGCCATCTTCTGGGGCGGCTGCGGGCTGCAACTTGCACGCGGGGTGCCCAGAAGCTTGGGCATCCCTGCGCTGCGGATTCCAGCCCCACAGCTGCTTAGACTGTACCTGGCTAGACATAGAAATTGCGCGGAGCCCCACACATTTTTTTGACTCCGACTCCGAGACGATTCCGACTCCGAGACGACTCCGACTCGACTCCGAGACGAATCCGACTCCGAGACGACTCCGACTCCGAGACGACTCCGACTCGAGACGACTCACTCGAGACGACTCCGACTCCGAGACGACTCCGACTCCGAGACGACTCCGACTCCGAGACACTCCACTCCGAGACGACTCCGACTCCGAGACGACTCCGACTCCGAGACGACTCCGACTCCGAGACGACTGACTCCGACTCCGAGACCGACTCGACTCCGGACTCCGAGACGACTCCCCGAGACGACTCCGACTCCGAGACGACTCCGACTCCGAGACGACTCCGAACTCCGATCCGAGACGACTCCGACTCCGAGACGACTCCGACTCCGAGACGACTCGACTCCGAGACGACTCCGACTCCGACTCCGACGCGAGACGACTCCGACTCCGAGACGACTCCGACTCCGAGACGACTCCGACTCCGAGACGACCGAGACGACTCCGATTCCGAGACGACTCCGACTCCGACTCGACTCCGAGATGACTCCGACTCCGAGACGACTCCGACTCCGAGACGACTCCGACTCCGAGACGACTCCGAGACGACTCCGACTCGACTCCGAGACGACTCCGACTCCGACTCGACTCCGAGACGACTCCGACTCCGAGACGACTCCGACTCCGACTCCGAGACGACTCCGACTCCGACTCCGAGACGACTCTGACTCCGAGACGACTCCGACTCCGACTCGACTCCGAGACGACTCCGACTCCGAGACGACTCCGACTCCGAGACGACTCCGACTCCGAGGTGACTCCGACTCCGAGGCGACTCCGACTCTGAGGCGACTCCGACTCTGAGACTCCGACTCTGAGACTCCGACTCTGAGGAGACTCCGACTCCGAGACTCTGACTCTGAGCCTCTGACTCTGAAATTCATTAAATAATAAAAAAAAAATGCGTGGGGCTCCGCGCAATTTCTATGTCTAGCCAGGTACAGCTAAGCAGCTGGGGGCTGGAATCCGCAGCGCAGGGATGCCCAAGCTTTCTGGGCACCCCCCGCTGCAAATTGCAGCCCACAGCCGCCCCAGAAGATGGCGCGTTCATTGAAGCGCCATCCTCTGGCGCTGAACCCCGCTCTTCCAGCGGCCCTGGTGGCGGTGGCACGCTGGGTAATAAAGGGGTTAATACCAGCTTTGTTATACAAGCTGGTATTAAGCCCGAGATTCTTAATGTCAGGCCACGTTTGACCCAGCCACTAAGAATCTCCAATAAAGGGTTAAAAAAACACAACACAGAGAAAATTTTTTATTTGAAATAAAAAAAAAAGCCATTAGGGACTCCATCTTTAATTAAAAAAATCCTCTTCCGTCCGACGCAGTCCAAAACGCGATGTCCTCTCTGCTACATCCCCTGTGCATAAATATAGATGTCTATGCACAGGGAATGAGCAGACTGAGAACAATCTCAGCTCTGCTACATCAGGCAGCAGGCGGGCTCTAGGACCCTGGAGCTGCACAGAGCAGACAGCTGGACTCGGCTCGCAAAGAAACAGCAGTTACTTTGCGAGTTTCCCTGCTATCACTGGCACAGTAGCCGAGTCTAATGCAAACAATGGCAATCCTAGTTTTGTCAGCGTTTCTGACAAAACTAGGATTGATATTGATTTGCATTGGACTCGTGCGAGTAATCACTGGGAAACTCGCAGAGTACCGAGTCCTGCGAGTCCCTTACTACTCGCCGAGTAACGAGTCCTAGCGAGTAGATTCGCCCATCCCTACTACCGACAGCTCAAGGATAGGTCTACATATACCAAATTAGATTCCAACCCACTGAAAGATTACTCTGATGAACTTCAGAGAATCTTGGTGAGTGCTTTTGAGGAGGGGATCATCACTAAGAAGATTCTTGATGGTCTGACTGTGCCCTCACCTAGGGTCGCCACTCTATACTTACTTCCGAAAATCCATAAGGATCCCGTCAATCCACCGGGGCGTCTGATCGTGTCTGGCATCGGGGGTCTTTGTGACCCCATATGCAAATTTATAGATTATTATTTAAAACCTCTAGTGTAAAACCCTGTTGGCTTATAAATAATCATGTACCAGTGATCTCTGCTGTGCAATTTTAAAGATCACCTTCTCTATACTGTTTGTTTCTCCTCTAATAAATAAGTAAACTTTTGTAAGCAATTAAGCTCATTTGTTTCTCCTGTTTGTAATTGATATATGATGAGCAGCTAGCTGTATTCCAGTGGCAACACTGGAACAGCCCCTTTTCTTAAAAGCCTTATGGAAATTTCGTTTACAATTGTATTTTCTGTTTTGTTCACAGTTCTTTCTTTGGCTAAGATGGACTACAGGACCCGTGACCGTACGTGGCTCCTAGAACTTAAGGAAACATTCATGGAGGATGGTGACAAAGGAACTGGGGCTGATGGTGGAACGGTCCGGGATAGGATCATTAGATTTAAGGATTTATTAAGAAAACGCACGAGACTTTGGTGGAATCATGCTTTTCTGCAGAAATACATGCAGAGAGGCCTCATTCCACGTGGTCTAAGGGTGCAGGTGTTCCCTGCATACCCCATTGAGAATGATGATTTTAAGACTCGGTGGGAAGAAACTGGAAACACTTGCTCACGGAGCTTTATTGGTCTGTTGTCTGAGGATAATCAGACCAGTATTGTGAAATTGGAATCTGAGATGGATGACCTCCAACAAATAATACGTGATGGGCTGTCAAAGGAGGCACTCAAGAAATTTGAATCCGATATAGATACAGAATTGTCTAAATGGGAGGCAGAGGTGAAGGAAGCAAAGATGAAAAAATTCCATAGATGATTATTATTATTATCTAAAACCTTTAGTGGAAACGTTACCATCTTATATTAAAGACACGACGGACGCCCTTAAGCGGATTGACGGGATCTTTTTGGAATCAGACATGTTTATTGTAATGGCGGACATGGAGTCCCTATACACCTGCATTGACCATGATGCAGGTGTAGAAGCGGTCCGCTTCGTCCTTGAATGTTCCAACCGGGATGGACATATGTGTGAGTTGATACTAGAGTTGCTCCGCTTTGTCCTGTCACACAACTTTTTTACATTCAAAGATTGTTTCTACCTACAGAAGCGCGGCACTGCAATGGGCGCGACCTGTGCGCCTTCGTATGCAAACCTGTTCCTGGGATACTGGGAGCGGGGTGTTTTTGTGTGCGGAGGCGGGCGGGCCGTTGCCCATGTGCAGTGCTGGATGCGCTACATTGACGACTTACTGATTGTGTGGCAGGGCACGGCGGAGCAACTAGATCAATTTATGTTATCTTTAAATCAGAATGGACTAAATATCAAACTCACCTACAAATATAGTCAGGAGTCTATTGATTTCCTAGACATTAAGATAATTGTGCATGCACAGGGCTGTTTTCAAACTGATGTCTTTCGTAAAGACACCTCTGTGAATGCGTTATTGCACTCTTCATCTGCCCATGCTCCATCCACTATACGTGCCATCCCGGTTGGACAATTTTTAAGGATGAATTGGATCTGCTCCACTGAAGCCAATTTTCGGAGACAGGCAACTGACCTAGGAGTGAGATTTAGGTAGCGGGGGTACAGTCGGAAGTGATCAAGAACGGCTATGACAGGGCCAAGAAATCCAGACGTGATGATCTCCTCCTCCCTTCTGATAGAAATAGAAAGAAGGATGACTTTGGGGTAATAAGGTTAATCTCTACCCATAATGACCAGTGGGAGACAATGAGGAAGGTCCTGGTGAGACACTGGCCAGTTCTCATGTCCGAGCCATCATTGAGGGGTGAACTATCTAGCGGTCCACAAATGACTCCACGGAGATCCCAGAACTTAAAAGATCTACTAGTTCAGAGCCATTATGTACCGGTAGTTCCGAGGATCTTTGGGGCAGGCCCTCCCCTCAAGGGCTTTTTCCCGTGTGGCGATTGTTTAGCGTGCGCCAATATTATTCGCAGTTCTCAGTTCGCGTCGAGCGATGGCAGTCGGACCTTTACAATTAATCAATACATTACCTGTGGCAGCACTCATGTGGTCTATTATGCCACGTGTGGCTGCCAGAAGATATATGTGGGCCTGACGTCACGCGAACTGCAGGTGAGGATTGGCGAACATGTTAGGGAAATTGGTGGCGCTAGAAAAATCAAAGACATCACCAAATTAAAAACCCTACCATGTCACTTTCGTAGATTCCATGATTGTAATCCGAAAGGCTTAAGAGTGATGGGTATAGACATGATACATAGGGGGATTAGAGGAGGTGATTTAAAAATGCTACTCACCCAGAGGGAACTTAAATGGATTGTGATGCTGGATACGGTGGCTCCAAAGGGCCTTAATGAGTCCATCAGTTTTTATTCACATCTATAAATAGAATACAATATCCTAGCTATGTGTCCTGTTAGGATCTTTGACTGGTTCCACCATCTGTCCCTTTTCTAATGATATTGAGAATATAATTTTTATCCCCTTTCCCTTACCTCTTGTGCTAGTAATAGCTGTTGTGCTTGTTTTTAAAATTCTTTATATTCACTTGGGCCCTTTTTTCTCTATAGTGACAGCTCTGTATGACCTATGGAAAGAACTGGATGTGCACACAGACTGACTGCATGGGATGAATACAAGAATTAAATCTACCCCTATTATGTGTTATTCTAAAGAATATACTATGAAGTTAATTTTACAATCAGTGTGCACAAATTAGGTCATCGCGCTCTCAGTGCGCATGCCCGCGCTCCCGCACTGCCTGGTCGCCAGGACGACACTCCATACACCCAGCCAGTGCTTCACCGCCGCATAGATGTAATATCCGGCGGCAGTGATGACGCGGCGGGCTGAGCACCGGAAGTGACGTATCGGGCCGGCGGGCGCGTGCGCATGCGCCGCTTTTTGGAAGCACGATGTGAGTACACCTATACAGGTGTTGTAAGGGGTATATAAGGGCATCACTGTGGGGGCTCCGGTACTCCCACTGACGAAGCACTGTTATGTAAATATGCGAAACGTGCGTTTGGGGTTCGGCACAAGGGGGATTCCCTTTTCTCTCTGCACTACGCACTTTTCATTAGGTATGCTGCTACTATCTGCCCTGTTTTATTAGATGTAAGGCAATTTAGGCTTTGTCCTTCAGGCACTGCAGGGTTTGGGCTAAATCAATGTATTGATGTTTGATGTGTAAAAAACTATCTTTTTATACCTACCCTGCAGACAACCTGTATTGATATGTAATACTGCCTACCATCTTGTTACTATATGTAAAACCCTGTTGGCTTATAAATAATCATGTACCAGTGATCTCTGCTATGCAATTTTAAAGATCACCTTCTCTATACTGTTTGTTTCTCCTCTAAAAAATAAGTAAACTTTTGTAAGCAATTAAGCTTAATTGTTTCTCCTGTTTGTAATTGTCAGAAGAGGTGTGTCTTCAGGTTCCTTTTGAAGATTGCCAGGGTCAGCGAGTGTCTGATGTGTTGGGGGAGAGAGTTCCAGAGTATAGCTGATACACAGGAGAAATCATGATTGCGGTTGTGAGAGGAGGAAATAAGAGGGGAGTAGAGAAGGAGCTCTTGCGATAATTGCAGGTTGCGTAAGGGTAGGTATTGGGAGACCATGTCAGAGATGTATGGAGGGGACAGGTTGTGGATTGCTTTGTATGTCATGGTTAGAGTTTTGAACCGGGTTTAGTGAAGGGCCTGGCAGAGGGGAGAGACATGGGAGTAGTAAGGAGATAGGTGGATTAGTCGGGCAGCGGAGTTGAGGATGGATTGGAGAGGTGCGAGGAAGGTAGTGGGAAGGTGGCAGTAGTCGATGCAGGAGATGATGAGAGCATGAACAAGTGTTTTAGCACTGTCATGGTTAAGGAAAGTGCTGGTCCGGAAAAAGTTTTTAAGCTGGAGATGGCAGGATGTGGCAAGGGCTTGGTAGTGGGGTTTGAAGGAGAGGGAACAGTCAAAGATAACCCTGAGACACTTTGTGTGGGGGAATGGGGAAAGTGAGCAGTCGTTGACATTGATGGATAGGTTTGGTTGAGGGGGAAAGCAATTTGGGGGAAGACGATGAACTCAGCTTTGTCCATGTTCAGTTTTAGAAAGCGGGCTGAGAAGAAGGATGAGATTGCTGACAGTCATTGTGGAATTTTGGATAGTAGGGAGGTGATGTCCGACCTAGACAGATAGATCTGGGCGTCGTCAACATAGAGATGGTACTGAAGGCCGTATGATTCACTGAGTTGTTCTAGGCCGAAGGTGTAGATGGCTTGCAAGAAAATGATTTAGCGGTCTTGTAGAAGCGCTACTAAAGCTCAGGCACCAGGATGATGAGGTTTATAAACTGCAATCTTTATTTTCCCCTCACTGCTCCACAACATGTTTCAACTGCTCAAGGCAGTCTTCCTCAGGTAGACACTACCTGAGGAAGACTGCCTTGAGCAGTTGAAACATGTTGTGGAGCTGTGAGGGGAAAATAAAGATTGCTGTTTATAAACCTCATCATCCTGGTGCCTGAGCTTTAGTAGCGCTTCTACAAGACCGCTAAATCATTTTCTTGCAAGCTTCTATTCCCCCTAAGGGATCAGCAGCTGGAGCAGCACAGCGAGGGCACAGTGGTGAAGGATCTGGCGTTCCCTAGATAATAAGCAGTGACGCACATCCGGGATCGGCGCCACGTGACCGGAAAGGTCCTGTACGGACAGCTGAGGACCAGTGAGGTCGAAGGAGCGGAGCGTGCACATTGCCGGGGGTCCCCCATATATCAGAGGCCATTACACCGGGTTGTGCAGGTCATGCACAACCCAAACAGGTGAGTGGCCACCTGTAATAACGCCATATTAACTGAGCTATAGTGATCCTACACATGCGCCCCTTCTCTCCCTTTTTTTCTTACTTATTTGAAGGTGTAGATGGAGAAGAGTAGGGGTCCCAGAACTGAGCCTTGGCGGACACGGACGGATAGGGGATAAGGCGAAGAGGAGGAATGGGAGTGGGTGACGCTGAAAGTCTTGGTCTGTTAGATATGAAGAGATCCAGGAGAGGGCCAGGTCAATGATACCAAGAGATTCCAGCATCTGTAGAAGTAGGGAATGGTCTACAGTGTCAAAGGCGGCAGATAGGTCAAGGAAGAGAAGGACGAAGTAATGTCACTTGTTCTTCGCAGTCAGTAGATCATTGGTGTCCTTGGTTAGGGCTGTTTCTGTGGAGTGATGGATTCTGAGGCCAGATTGCAGGTGGTCAAAGAGGGAGGAAGAGGAGAGGTGGGAGGACAGTTCAGAATGGATGTGTTGTTCGAGTAATTTTGATGCGAAGGGGAGATGAGATATGTGGCGGTAGTTAGAGGCAGATGCTGGGTTAAGGGAGGGTTTTTTAAGGATGGGTGTGATCAAGGCGTGTTTGAAGGATGAGGAGAAGACAACGGTAGTGAGTGATAAGTTGAAGAGATGGGTCAGGGCAGGGATGAGGATTGTGGTGAGGTTCGGGATGAGGTGGTAGGGGAGTGGGTCGAGGACACAGGTGATGAGGTGAGATTGTGACAGAAGGAAGAAGAGTTAATCTTCTGTCATGGTGGAAAAGCTTCCTTTGGGCAAGGAGGGTTGGGCGGTAATGTGGGAGGGCCGAGGTGACAGTGGGTCAAAGCTTTCTTTGATTTTGCTGATCTTCCATTTGAAGAAAGAGGCAATGTCATCAGCAGAGATGAGGGGAGAGGGAGGAGGTGCATGGGGACAGTGAAGAGTTTAGAATAGTTGTTTGGGGTTGTGGGACAGGGCGGTCATTAGAGATGAGAAGTAGGCTTGTTTTGGGGCAGTGAGTGTGGCCTTGAAATTAGTTAGGGACTGTTTGTGCAAGGCGAAATGCACCGCGCAATGGGATTTCTTGCATCTCCGCTCAGCCACCCTGAACGCCTGACGCAGTTCTTTAGTGAGGGTGGTCAGCCAGGGTTGCCTGTGTATGCTGGTTTTCTTGTGTGTAAAAGGGGAGGTCTTGTCGAGGGCTGTAGTGATTGTGGTGTTATAGAAGGTGGCAGCAGCGTCGGCATCATGTGTGGAAGCTATATCTGAAAGAGGAAGAAGGGACTCAGAGAAAGCATAAAAGTCAATGAGTTTAATGTTTCTGCATCGTTGAGAGTGTTTCCAGAGAGGGGGAAGTGTGGTGGGAGGGGGAGAGGGAGGAGAAAGTCAGCAGGTTGGGGTCAGATAGAGGTGAGGCATGAGTTTAAGAGGTCAGTGAGGGAACATAGGCAGGTGAAGACAAGGTTGAGCATGTGGCTATCCTTGTGAGTGGCTGAGGAGGTCCATTGGGAAAGCCCTAAGGAGGTAGTCAGTGATAGGAGTCTAGAGGCAGCAGGGTAGGGGGTGTCAATGGGGATGTTGAGGTCAACCATGATGATAGTGGGGATGTCAGAAGAAAGGAAATGGAGAAGCCAAGTGGTGAAATGGTCAAAAAAGGTGGGGGTAGATCCTGGAGGGCGGTAGATAACAGCCAATTGAAAGTTAAAGGGTGAGAAGATGTGGACGGAGTGCAACTCGAAGGAGGGTAGGGAGGCAGAGGGCAGGAGTGTAATTGGGATGAAGGAGCAACTGTCAGACAGGAGTAAGCCGACACCTCCACCGTGCTTGTTGCTGGGGCAGGGGTATGGATAAGAGTGAGCCTGCCATAGGAGAATGTAGTGGGGGAGGCAGTGTCAGGGGGGGTGAGCCATGTTTTGGTGATTCTAAGGAATGAGAGTTTGTTGGAGGTGAAGGGGTCATGAATGAATGAAAGTTTGTTGCATACCGAGCAAGCGTTTCAAAGTGCTCTAGGTAGGGAAACTGGGGGATGGGGTTTGGGTGAATGGGTGTGAGGTTGTGAGCATTTGTGTTGGGGAGTGGGTGTGGGTTAGAGGTGATTGAGGAGATGTGGTGGGTGGCCAGGATTCAGGGATATGTCACCTGCAAGTAGGAGATTTAGCGATAGGGTTAGAAGGTGGGAGCAGGGGCGTTTCTTTGGTGGGCATTCATGTCTAGAGATGAGGGACTGTGTGTGAAGGGACAGTTCAGAGGAAGGGGTAAGGTGAGTGGGTAGGATGGAGAGAGATATTACTGCTTCCTTAGTGGGTGGTGGGATAAGTGGGGTTAGTAGTAAGTGAAGCAGAATGGGGGTGAACGTGAGGAGGAGAGGGGACATTATAGGTATTAGCTATGGATGCATCTCGTCGAGGTACGATATAGCAGGGGGTGAGGTGCAACAGAGGATGGCGTGCAGTCAGGGTGAGATGTAATCAGCGCAGCCAGGGATAAGATGCACTCGGGGATGAAGTGTCATCAGGGATAAAATGCAGTCAGGGATGAGGTCCAGGAAGGGGTGAGATTTCACCAGGGATGAGATGCAGCGGGGATAAGATGTAGCCAAGGGTCTGGATAAGCACGGGGATGAGCGAGGTAGATGAGGTCATGTTAGGATGCTGGCCTTAGGGATGAGATTCAGCCAGGGATGAAGAGCAGCCAGAGGTGGGATGCAGTCTGTGATGAGATGCAGCCAAGGATGAGATGCAGACAGGGATGGGGTGTAGCCAGGGAGGGGGTGCAGGCAAGGATGAGATGTAGCCAGTGGAGAGATGTGGCCTGGCATGAGATGCAGTCAGGGATGGGATGAAGCCAGGAGTGAGATGACACCAGGGATGAGATGCAGCCAGGGATGAGGTGTGACCAGGGATGGGATGCAGCCAAGGGATGAGATTCAGACAGGAGTGTGATGCAGCCAAGGATGGGATGACACCGGGAATAAGACGTGTCCAGGGATGAGATGCAGCCAGGGACAAGATGTATCCAGGGATGAGATTTAACTAGAGATGAGTAGCAGCCAAGGATGAAATGCAGCCAGGGATGAGCTGCAGCTAGGGATGAAATGTAGCCTAGGATGGGATGCAGCCAGGATAGAGAAGTATCCAGGGATGGAATGCAGCCAGGAATGAGATGCAGCCAGGGATGAGATGCATCCAGCGATGAGATGTATCCAGCGATGAGATGCAGCCAGGGATGTGATGCAGCCTGAGGTGCGATGCAGCCTGAGGTGCGATTCAGCCAGGAAAGTGATGCAGCGACAGATGTGATGCAGCAGGTGTGAGATGTGGTCAAAGGTGATGTGCAGCCAGGGGTAGAAGGCAGTGTGGGGGTGGGTGACGATGCTGGGGTCGCAGCAGGGAGCTGATTGACTGCTTTGCCAGCTGGTTGTGGACCAAGGAAGGAGGTGCGGATAATGCTAATGCCGTAGGATCCACGCTGGGCTGTAGGCTGCGGGAGAGATGGCCACAGCTGCAGAGGGTAGGGCCGTCAGGCTTGGGTCCGGTCAGTAATGGAGGAGTGAGTTAGGGGTGTCGCTCAACTGGAGGACCCACAAGGAGTCTTTGAAGGCGCCCATGATGCCAGATCGTTGCTGCGGAGGCAGGACCTGCAGGAGCAGTGCTGAGAGGGCAGCTGGGAAGATAGCGTGGGCGCCAGGTTCATGTTGGCTCAGGTACCTTTCACGGCACTCGGTGGTCGCAGCGGAGCGGCAGTAGATGGTCTCCTGGGTGATGCTGAGGGCCCTCCTAGTCAGGAACAGCGGGGCGAGGAGGTTCCCGGTGCACACAGCCGAGGTGGTTGGCCCAGGTGGGGGAGCCGCAGGGCACAGCCGCTGGCCACACGATCGGGTTGGTTCCTGATTCAATATGTGGCCCAGATGGTCAGGGGGTGCACGGGAGTGATAAAAATGAGGATGCGTGTATGTAGGAAGGACAGGCAGGGTTGGATGAGGTTGATGGTGTCCTCAAACCTGGAGCCTCCTTACATGCGTCTGTCATGCCATACCTTTATGTGATATTATTGGTTACCAGTGGGATTCCATAGTTAGTCACTTGAGCATTACTTGTCCTAAGGTTGATGATTTAAAAAATTAGCCCCAGAACTTTGAATAAATTCAAAAAGATACATCCACTGGATAACCTTTGTACTCAATAGAATGTGCTTGCAATGCCTTTAGTACAACATCAAACTTACCATGTTTGCCTAAATGATTTTGATGTTCTGTTATAAGGCTTAGCTTTCAAAAATCAATTGTGACTGATCCGTTGTTTTTTTGCTTATGCTAGGCACAACAGTTGTTTATAGCCAAAGTAAGAAACATTGCATTCAGAATCATAATGCACAGACTGTAATACCACCATCATCATAATTTTAAAAATATTTGAAAGTTCTTGCATCCATTATGGGTGTATGTCATATCCTACAATGCTAATAACTTTCAGATATAAGGTTATCCTGCAGGTTAAAAACATTCATTGGCTCCCTCTTCCATTATTCAGCATGTCAGCGTGTCTTTTTCTTTAATGTATGAACCTGAATGAATTACCGTATGTGTTTAGGGTGATTCTGGGTAGTAAAGCATGTATGTGTGGTGCCCCAGCGGACTGGTCGCCACTAAGGGGTACTGCACCCACACCTGGTGGTAGTATTCCTGTATGTGGCAACCAGGTTTGGCAAGACTAGTCACCCACAAACACACCCAACACACCCGGTACCAGGGAGAGCGGGTGGGACGGCTCAGGCATCCCGGGGGATGGTGGGGAAGATAGGTGGTGGGTGGAAAGTGAGTAGGAAAAGGTCAGGGCAGGAAGTGAACAAAAGGAAAACACCACGGGAAGTTGCCAGACAGTACGACTGAGGACAGTCGGAGAGAACAGCTGGGGAGAGGACAGAGAGATAGGTCGCAGAGGACTTGAGCAGCAATGGGGCTCATCCCAGATTCCGACGCTAGAGACCACAAGAAGACAGAGAGAGCCCTAGGGGCACAGGCAGTGAGAGATCCACCCGTGCACCCGAATCTGAACTAATGTGGAGGGGCAAGGCGAGAATCAGGGGCCCGGCCCTGAAATGTAGCTAGGAGACTTTATGCTCCAACCACAGAACCCAGGTGGCCACGAAATCTTGAGGAACTGTTGCCCACTCCCGGCACATCTGCTGAAAATGCAGTCATACTAGGGCCAGATGACACGGCAAGTTGCCTAACGAAGGCCTGTGGCTGCTGAATTGGGGCTTTGTGCGCGGAGGTGCATGCAGGAAGGAGGAGAGAAGGCAGCGCTGAGGAAAAGAGGCCCATGAGGAAAGGCACATGAAAGGGGTGAACTGGACAAGTCATCCTGGTTGCTAAAGACTACCCTGACCGCCACTGTACTTGAGCTGTAACTTGTGTTGCGTGTGGAAGAAAGTTCAGTAAATGAGGTTTGGAACTCAGCATTGTGTCAGACTGTTCATTTCGTGCCTGAGTAACAGTAGACTGAAACGCCAGGCAGGCAGCCGGAGCCGGCCTGAGAGTACTCCTGACCCTGCCCTGCAGCCTTTATCGCTGGCTCTCCATAACTCCAATTACCTTCCACTCCAGATGCCCTGAGGTCCCGCTCCTCCTTTGGGGAGTGATACAGCTGCATCACAACTGCATTTCCAACATCCCCAGAGGTCTCACAACAAACTCTTTTTATTTTCCTTTATTTTTTTTTTTGCTTCTGTTTTTCTATTTTTTATCCCCCCCTTTTTCCTCCCTTTTTACTGACTGCCCATGGGGGGCCACGGACCTGGTCACGCCACCGTGACATTCCACCGACCCGATAACGTTGAGAGGGCCCGGTTCCAAGGATCCCACAGCCCCCACTGGGGCGAGTCATATGTTTTTACTGTATGTATATATTGTGAGGTATACCTGCAATGTATATAGCCAGTGTGCATCGCAAAAAAATAAGTCTGCTGCAATTTAAAACCAGCATGGCTTGCTGGCATTTATTGTTCCACAAACATTTATAATTTATGGGGCTGGATTAAGGGTTGGCCAGAAGGTGATGCATGGGTCCTGGCTGGCCACATACTCTTCACTGGCTCTCAAATCCCCATCGTATCCACTTCAAACTACTAACACTGAACTATAAAGCTATTCACATTTAGTCTCCCTATATATCTCTGAACTAATCTCCCAATATCATCCAACTTGCAATCTTCAATCCTCCCAAGACCTCCTCCTTTTCTCCACACTTGTACTTTCCTCATCTAACCACCTGCAAGACTTCACCTAAGCATCCCCATCCCCTGGAACCCTGCACCCCAACACGTCCGACTGTCCCCTAGACCCGGAACCTTCAAGCGTAACCTGAAAACGCATCTCTTCAGAACAGCCTGCAATGACTACGGTGCCACTTCACCACCACTTGGACCTGGCGCTCCACTACCTCTGGACCTGGTACTCCAACACCACTGGAGCAGACTCAACCTATTTTCTTCCTCCCCATAGCCCTATAGAATGTAAGCCCTCCAAGGCAGGGTCCTCTCTCCCCTCTGTGTATTTTGGAGTCTGATGTAGCTCCTGGTGCCATAGCTTGTCTGGAGACAGAGTGACAGGTACCAGTGTTGACCCCCTGGAGAGGTCTTAGCCGTAAATGGACTGCAGAGCATTAATGATACAGTTCTGATGGAGCAGAGCTATACTGAAAAACTAAAGCAGGCAGACCCTGCAAAGGTAATGGGCTATTATTTATGTGGACTCTGATGTTATTACCTGCTGAGGTTAAAGCATTGTATGCAGATTGCTAATGGTCTGAATGTCATTTCTAGGCCTGTGTTTTATGGGTGTAATAAACAAAATGGACTAATAATGTAGAAAATCAGTGTTGTGTGCATCATCCTGCTAGAAATTGAGTGTTCCCCAATACGCTCAGTAAGTGCTACCTCACAATATATACAATTACAATTTTCAGCATCAACAAGTATTCTCTCATTTTTTATCTATACCTCCCTTTTCTTAGGTGAAAATTCTTAGAAGATAAGCTCACACAGAAATTGAAGATACTGTATACCCATGTTGTAATAATTATTTGTTTGTAATAAGTTGAAGATCTTATATTGCATAAAGATTTGGTCTTTGTAGTTAACTTAGATAAGGGATTTATTCATGGTACACAGTTGTGTTCGTGTTTATATATACAAGGTCCTATGTGTCAGTTACAGTGCTCTGTGTTGCATGTGTGGATAATGCAGGCAATCACATTGGACAACTGGATCCAGAAATGGTTGCCAGCTGAATCTAACCCTGATGCTTTACAGGACCAGTATAAGGTTATCATGTACCACTGATATTTCTATGTTACCATGTGCTTCCCTGTTACCTTTGACCATATAATATGTGTATATGACAAAATATATCTTTAATCTCAATACATATTATTATTAATTATTTATATAGCGCCATTAGTTTCCATGGCGCTTTACATGTGCAAGGGCAGACGAGGACAAGAATATTAATGATGACAATCAAATCGTACAGGTACAGTAGGGAAGAGGACCCTGTCCACAGGGGCTCAAGGTCTACAAGGGATGGGTGGGGAGACAGTAGGAGGCCATATAAGACCAAGATCTTCAATTGTTTGCAATGATAATGCCAATGATTTCAGGAAATCTACAAAATACAACACAAAATACAATTGACACTGTACTGGCATATTTTGTCCGCCTCTAACATGGTGCCTGCTGTATGAGTTCACTACTGTGCATGAGTAGGAATCACCCATAGTTACTGGTCAACTATACTATGTCCTGGGCAAATGCACTTGCATTTCTAGGATGCCGGGGAACAGTGAATCAGTGTGGTCTTTCTGCGGGTGAGCTGATGTGTTTGTTTTTCATAATTTATGCTAATTTAATTTTATTTACAGCATTTGCACATGAGCCACTCAACACCAATTAAAGAGTTTTTAAAAATGTATAAAAAAAGGAAAACGAGCAGCACTCACCAAGTTGCTGTATGTGATTTTTAATACATCACACCGCTTCCCTCCCTGCACCTGTAACCATGTGATGTATTAAAAATCACATACAGCAACTTGGTGAGTGCCGCCCATTTTCCTTTATTTATACATAATGGACTTGTGCTAGAGCAGAGCAACTTCGAAGCCTAATTGTTGCAGTCCTCATTGGGCAGCTGGTTAATCCACACCTGGAACCAGTGCCCAGTTTTTCATTCTCTTTTTTCCAAGAGTTTTCAATATTTATATATGATGTATCACTTATTGGAAAGTTAGACATCCTTAAGATGCCGTTACACCTTGCAACATCGCCGCCGATTACATAGGCGACGTAGGGGTGTGGCCTATCAGCGGCGACATCACCCCTACGTCGCCTAATGTAAAGGGGTGATGTCGGCGCCTCCGAGAGGTCACCTTGTTTCACATCATTGATGTGAAACCAGGCGGTCAATCTGGGGCGATGTGTCCACATCACCCCATGTAACCGGCCGCCAGCGACCTGACAGCCGATGGGAGCCGTAGGCTCCCATTGTGCTGCATCTCCGCTGGGCTTTTGAAAGACCTCGGTGGCAATGACGCCTGTCAGATCGACGGACCACCGCCGGAGGTGTCGCCCCATGTAAATGGGGGACGGCAACGCTGGCGGGGCGCCAAAAGCGTGTGCGCTCCAGCCCGTCGCCGCCGACATCTCCAGCGGTGTCGGCAGGTGTAACGGCACCTTAAAGTTTATGGATTATAATAGGATGTATCTTATACTGTATATTATATACTCTTTTGCATATATATACACTTTATTTTTTATGAATTATATCTAATGAGCACTAATTTTGTAAACATGTGAATCTGTATAAAGACATGTGAGTCTCACTATTGTATTGTGCTTGATAAAGCAGTGGCATATCTAGGGGGCAGCAGACAGTGGGGCGCCATCTGGTTTTCTGCTGCAGCAACCGAGGTCTCTCCCTGGCGCCTCCATTTGCACGTCACGTATTGACTGCCTTTGCAGTGCTGGAGTTCTGCTGCTGTTTAAACCAGACTTTTATTCCATTGGTTCAGTCAGGGTTGATATTGGAGCTGCAGTTGCTGAATGTGTGGTGGGCGGCTCTGCAGGTGAGGAGTGAGTCATAGCTCAGATGGAGATGGAGGGGTGTGTCTGAGCTTTCTGCTCTCCACCCCCTCACTCAGCTTTAAGTAGTTATGCTTCCCTCTACTAAATGTCACAAATTGAGTTCATTTCTCATCTAGGACCCGTGTTGTGCAGACATGCTGCTGGAGCAGTTGCTATCTACTTTACTTGGAGAGGTGTCCTTTTCCTTGTCCGTGGGTGGAGGTAGGGGCTCTTAGCTGAGGGCAGGTTAAGGATTTGAGGGATAGGGTAATGGCTTAAACCTTCTCACCTTCAGTGATACCTTTAAGAGCAGGACTAATCAGTGACCCTAAGTCCAGGGCTAGACTAGTCTCCCAGTCGCCCTTGCCCGTTTTCCCTTCCTGCTCCATTCCCCTAATCTGCTCCAATCATGACACCACCCCATCACAGTGGGAACCAGCTATTCTCTGCTTTCATTGTAAAGCTGACAGCAGGAGCAGAGAATCTGCTGTGCGCCATCTCCTGCAATCAATTGTACAGGTGTCTATCAGACACACGCAAAACTTAAGCCCTGATTCCCAGCACTTCTGGGTCAGGGCAATTTTGACCACATGATCAGATCAGCTGATCATACTGCTGACATCACTCAACAGTGCCACGGAAGCAGCAGGATGGAGCTGAACACACCAAAGATAAATATAATTAAGGGTAGGGGATGAGGGTGCGGGTGTATAAGCAGCAAACAGCAAAGAGGGGTGGATAAGGAGAAAAGGAGGAGAGATGAGAGGGTGGGGGTGTATAAGTATCAAACAGGGGGTATATATGAAGCAAACAGGGGATGTAAAATGAGCAAATAAGGAGGAGAAGAGGGTGGCAGTGTATTAGCAGCAATTACGGGTGGGGTGTATAAGGAGCAAATGGGGGATGGCAGGGGTGTATAAGCAACAAATGGGGCGGAGAGGGGGGTATATAAGGAGCAACAAGAGCAAGAGAGGGACGGTGTATAAGGAGCAAACAGGGGAGAGTATAAGGAGCAAACAAGGGTGTATAAAAAGTAATCACGGGAGTGGGTGCAGGTGTATAACAAGAAAATAGGGGGTGTATAAGGAGCAAATGGCGGAGACGGTGAGGGTGTATAAGGAGCAAACAGGGGGTGTACAAGGAGCAAATGGGGGAGTGGGTGGGCGTGTATGAGTAGCATATGGGGGAGTGCATGTTTATACATTGCACAACATTTAGGGCTAATAAAGTAAATTTTTTACATCTTATGTGGAGCGATGCCTGGATTTACTTTCTCCATATTTTGTTACTTTGGACATCGCATTACTAGGAGTTTTTGTACCCCCGATCTGGTATAAATTTGTCCAGTTTCATATCTATCTATCTATCTATCTATCTATCTATCTATCTATCTATCTATCTATCTATCTATCTAAAAGAGAAAAAAACTGCACAGCACTCACAGACTAATGTGAACTGGTGCCAGCAGTGACGCTGGATATAAACTAGAAAAAAGTACTTTGCAGCACACAGCTACTACCAATGATGTACATGTGCTAACAAGCTATATATACCTGAGAAAAAAGTTTAAAAACTTAAGTTTTTTCAAAAAACTCAAAAATCTTATCTTTTTATTTCTGAAGTTCTTGGTACACACATTGGCCAATGTCTGTTTGCTCACCGACTGCGACAAAGTGACTTCAGGTCCGATGAGTCCTACGCTGATATCCCTATCCTCCTTGTCCGCTCCCCCACTTCTCAGTGGGCAGACACCACCTCGACCCTAGATCACCTGTGGTCAATGAGGGTGCAGATTGCAGTAAGGAGCCAGCAACTCCATAATATACAAAAGAGAAAAAAACTGCACAGCACTCACAGACTAATGTGAACTGGTGCCAGCAGTGACGCTGGATATAAACTAGAAAAAAGTACTTTGCAGCACACAGCTACTACCAGCTAGTCTGTGAGTGCTGTGCAGTTTTTTTCTCTTTTGTATATTATGGAGTTGCTGGCTCCTTACTGCAATCTGCACCCTCATTGACCACAGGTGATCTAGGGTCGAGGTGGTGTCTGCCCACTGAGAAGTGGGGGAGCGGACAAGGAGGATAGGGATATCAGCGTAGGACTCATCGGACCTGAAGTCACTTTGTCGCAGTCGGTGAGCAAACAGACATTGGCCAATGTGTGTACCAAGAACTTCAGAAATAAAAAGATAAGATTTTTGAGTTTTTAAACTTTTTTCTCAGGTATATATAGTTTGTTAGCACATGTACATCATTGGTAGTAGCTGTGTGCTGCAAAGTACTTTTTTCTAGTTTATATCCAGCGTCACTGCTGGCACCAGTTCACATTAGTCTGTGAGTGCTGTGCAGTTTTTTTCTCTTTTGTATATTATGGAGTTGCTGGCTCCTTACTGCAATCTGCACCCTCATTGACCACAGGTGATCTAGGGTCGAGGTGGTGTCTGCCCACTGAGAAGTGGGGGAGCGGACAAGGAGGATAGGGATATCAGCGTAGGACTCATCGGACCTGAAGTCACTTTGTCGCAGTCGGTGAGCAAACAGACATTGGCCAATGTGTGTACCAAGAACTTCAGAAATAAAAAGATAAGATTTTTGAGTTTTTTGAAAAAAACGTAAGTTTTTAAACTTTTATCTCAGGTATATATAGCTTGTTAGCACATGTACATCATTGGTAGTAGCTGTGTGCTGCAAAGTACTTTTTTCTAGTATCTATCTATCTATCTATCTATCTAGATATATATATATATACAGATAGATATATATATATATATATATATATATATATATAATATATATATATATATATACAATATACAGATATGGCACAATGAAACATGCAGGAGGAATGGATCAAATCCTGGAAAAGATGGGTAGGAATTCAGCCATACTAGGTTAAGACAAAATGGACTGCACATAGAAGAGATCAGATGCAGGGAAAATATGTGTACAATGAAGTCATACCAGTGTAAAGAGGAGACATCATGATTAGATAATACACATGATGATACAGCTTTGATGATGGTGATGGATGGCCAAATCCATCATATTATATCTGGTCTAATTCATTATATCTCACATTGAATTCTGCACTGACCAAACTAAAAACAATAATGGGGATAGTAAGACTGAATGTGTGCTACATGTTGTGAGAAAGGGGTTAATAACTACTAACTTTAGGCAGTTAGAGAAACTGTAAAGATGAACAAAGGGGAATATTAAAAGTATATTAAGGAATAAAAGGGTATTTTACTATTGTACAGTTGCCACATAGGGGACATAAACATTATTCCTGTATGAGGGACACAGAAGGGAATATTTTTACTTTGTGTCGTGGACACAAATGGGGACATCACTACCGTAATGTATTTATATTTTTGTGGATACTCTTACTGTGGGAACAACAAAAGAAACATACTACATACATGACATACATACAGACATTGTTTTTTTCATTCAGTAGTACAGGTAAGATGTTATTATTGCTAATATTTCTGTAGATGTTATGCATTTCATTTATTAAACCGATGCATTTTACTGTCATTTGGTTACTCTACTTAGATTAGAAATTTTGAAACCTCACCAATATTGATTTAACATAATCATCTTACATTATGCAATGAATTGTCATAAATTACTGTGAATACTGGCTGAAATGCTCCAGAAAACAATGAGTTTTTACATGCTTTAAGATTCTTCCAGCAGTGTTTTTAAAGCTTGAAGTCAATATAATTTATTTGTGCTCTGTAGAATAACTTGTCACTATTCATTGCTCGTGAAAGTTCCATATTTATTGAAACTCAGATAGAAAATCCATATTAATGGTGTTTGGATTGAGTAATAATGCAAAAAGATAACACTTCTGAATTTTCATTTCGGAGCATGTATATGTAGATTAAAAATTCAGATCTATCAAAACAAAATTAGTTTTCTAATGCATAATATGAAGCTGTGAGAAGTGGATGAAACAATTTTTATATCTTTGAAAACAGGGTCATTCAAACATTTGACATTGAACAAATAAAGGAGTTTGATTCACTGACATAGCAGCTGATAGAAAGGTGCATAAAATCTTTTAGTACTAGTGGAAATAGTGCCTGGAGGTCAATAAAATTAAGAATTCAGGAAAATGCAGCAGCCATAAAGCTGTCAGGACAGTATAAAAGTTGGTAGTAGTTCAGGTAGTGTAATAAGAGTGGGGGATACTACCTTCATACTCCGTAATTTGGATTCATATTTTATCTAATGTTCCTTTTCTAGTTTTAAAGTGACTATTGCATGTTCCCTTGCATAGCAAGCATGATTTGTTATTGTTTGCTTAAGCTCAATAGGTGTAGCAAAGTATACTACTTTGTATATTTTTATTACTATTAATATCACACGTACTGTATCACCGCTTTTCTTTAATACAGTATGGAAAATATACTTTTATTAATTGGTTGTCCAAAAATACTACTGACAGCTTACTTTCTATTCACATTATGATTAGGTTTCAGTTATCTCGTACATTAAACAATATATGAGTTTAAGCACAGCCTGCTGTACTGTAAGGCTGGCTTCAGACTTGCAGATGCATCTGCAAGCATCTGCATGCAGACCGCGGCCCCTATGTTTATAATGGTGCGCACGGCGGTCTGCAGATGCTTGCGGACCGCCGTGCGCACCCATTCACTCCTATATGTGATCTGTGCGCACGCGGATGCCTGCACACAAATCACACACTCCCGCCCGCACCATGTCTTATAAGGAGCCAGCTGTAGAATATCTAATATGATATCGGCAAAAAATGCATGTCGACAAAAGCCATCTATGTTGAGGTGTACAGAGGTAAATACAGAGAATCCACACTTACCACTCACAATACCAGATAAGCCATTGTACTCCCAAAATAACAGTCAGAATGTCTATGGCCAGAGTCACACATGGCAGCAGTGTTTGCCTTGGATCCTTTTTTGGGATAATTTTTGTCATTTCTTTTTCTAAGCCCAAAAAGACATATGCGTTAACGGATGGTGCACTTAAGTGTGCTTGCGTTCTTCAAAATCACATTCGTTTTTTTTTCAGCATCCAAAAAAACGCTGCTTAGGCTAGGGTCAAACTTGCATGCGGTTTTAAGTTTGTTCCTGACAGCCTGCGATTTTGGACTGCGTTTTTGCAGTTAGGTCAGGAGCAGCCTTAAAATTTGCATGCGAAAACACATGCAACAACGCGTGGTACCTTTTAGTGCCATGCGTTTTCGCATGCGTGACCCATAGGACCCCATGTTTCAAAAACACATGCGTTTTTGAAAAAGCATCAAGAGATGTTTTTTGGTGTTGAGCCAAAAACGCATCCAAAAACTTTAGCCATGCGTTTTTTGGCATTGGGGCATGCGTTTTTTGTATTGGAGTCTATGGATGCGATTTTGCATGCGATTTTCACACAATTCAAGTGTGAAAATCGCATGTAAAATCGCATCCAGCCCTCAAGTGTGACCCTAGCCTAACAGCGTTTTTGGGTGCAGTAAAAAGACGCATGCAATTTTTTAACATGGGGCCCTATGGGAAATGCATGTGTTAACACATGGTACATATAGGCTGGGGTCACACATACCAATCCACTTTTTTGAGGCTTTAGAAAAACGGATCTGTTAAATTTAGGGTGCCAATAGTGTCTCCTGAGCTCCTGGCCGTTTTTTGGACTTAGTTATTTTTTCATCAAAAACGCATATGCGGTAACGCATGGTGCCTGTATGTACCATGCACTAACACATGCGTTTCCCATAGGGCTCCATGTTAAAAAAACACGTGCATTTTTTTACTGCACCCAAAAACACTGCTAGCAGCGTTTTTTGAACACAAATGCATGCATTTTTAAAAAACGATGTGACACTTAAGTGCACCATCCGTTAACGTATATGCGTTTCTGGACTTAAACAAAAAAAGGGCAAAAATGATCCCAAAAACGGATCCAAGGCAAAAACGGCTGCCATATGTGACCCTGGCCATAGGCACCATGCGTTAACGCATATACGTTTTTGAAGAAAACATGACTAAGTCCAAAAAACAGCTAGGAGCTCAAGAGACACTATTGGCACCCTAAATTTAACAGATCCATTTTTCTAAAGCTTCAAAAAAAAAATTGGTATGTGTGACCCTATCCTATGACAATTGAGGTTTTGTTCAAATTAATCTGTCATAGGCAAGGGTCACACATGGCAGCCGTTTTTGCCTTGGAAACATTTTTGAGATCATTTTTGCCCTTTTTTCTGTCTAAGTCCAAATATGCATATGCGTTAACGGATGGTGCACTTAAGTGTCACTGCGTTTTTCCAAAAAGCTAGCAGTAAAAAAAAAGCATTTTTTTATTAACGGGGCCCTATGGGAAATGCATGCGTTAACGCATGGTACATATAGGCAACATTCGTTAATACATATGCGTTTTTGATGAAAAATGACTAAGTCCAAAAAACGGCCAGTATTTTAGACTACCAGCATGATTAAAGAAATTTCTGAAATCTAATGCACGTGCTGTTTATTTGTCACGTTTGTTTGAGGCTAGGTCACACTTGTGTTTTTTTTTTTTTATCTGGATCAAAACCGCATCCGGATCCGCAGCCCATAGGCTTCAATAGAAAAACCGGATTGCACTATTTGCAATCTGGTTACCGCATCCGGGTTTGCAGTCTGTGATAAAAATCATGCAGGCTGCATTTTTTGGAGCGGTTGCAAAACCGGATCTGTTTTTTTTTAACATGGACGCCTATGGGAATCGGATCTGGATCCGCATGCGGTTTTCAAAATTGCAAAAACCCAGATTCCAAAACCGGATGCATTAATGCATCCCGATGCGGAATCTGGGTTGCAATTTTACTATCAAAAGATAGTATGAAGACACACGGTAAAACCGCAACCGGTAATAGACGCAGTTAAAGCCACGGTTAAAGCCATGCTTTATTTTTGACAAGACACAACAAGTCAATTTTTTTCATTGATTTCATAATGCTTTTAAGTCACTAAAATGAACAGTTTAAGAACTCGTGTAAAAATGCTACAAAAAACTTTATAAGGCTAGGGTCGCACTTGGAAGGCACAATCCAGTAACTGGATCCATTACCGGATCTGGTATTGGAATGTGCCTTCATACTTATTTTAATCTGTAAAATTGCAACCCTCATTTCGGATCTGAATTCATTAATGCATCCAGTTTTGGGATGAGGATTTTTGCAATTTTAAAAAATGCATCCGGAACCGAATCCGGTTCCGCAAGGTACATTTATGTACCTTTCGGTACCATATCTGGTCCCCATAGGCGCCCATTATAAAAAAAACTGGATCCAGTTTTGCAACCGCTCCGAAAAATGCAGCCTGCAAAACCGCTTCCGGTTACCGGATTAACATTTGGGCAATCCGTTTTTTTAATGGAAGCCTATGGGCTGCAGATCCTGATTCAGTTTTGAGCATTTTTAATGCTTAAAACCAGATCAGGATCTGAAAACAGAACCGCAGGTGTGACCCTATCCTAAATTCAACAAAACACATGCATTGTAGGCAGTGTTTTTCCTGCCACTACTCTGGACTTTAGTGCAAAAAAATGAAATACATGATCTTACCCTTATTGATATGACTCATGGACAAGCCATTCAGAATAACTAATTCACCCAATGCCAGAAAATATCTCATAAATAAGCAAAATAGGTCTACTTATCATGATTAGATGTATGGTATTTCTTTCTCTCACCTCTCAGATAAACCTGTAATTGATGCTGAACCTACTTCCTTTGACGATGACTCTACAACAAGCAAGACCCCCTTCAGGCAGCTTATGCAGTTGTAAGGCTGTAGTAAACAAGGGTCAGCTGCTAGGTCAGAATTCATCTCAGGTTGCTGAGTTGTTAACTCAGATGTTTGCAACTTCGAAAAGGAAAAGGATGGAAACATATCTACATATTTATTTAATACCCCCTTAATGACATACAGGGTACTTCTTATGCAGGCTCTCTGACTTTGATGTGGATTTGGCAACACGCAAAACTACCATGTTTCCCCGAAAATAAGACCGTGTCTTATATTTTTTTGGGCGCCAAAAGTGGCACCCTGTCTTATTTTCGGGGGGGGGGGGGGGGCTTATATTGGCAGCCCCAGCCATTCCAGCCTCCCATCCACACACACTCATCCACCCATACACTTACAAAAACACACACACATACACATATACACACACACACATATACACACACATACACATATACACACACACACACACACGCATACACATATACACACACACACACACACACACACACATACACATATACACATTCACTCACACATGTACACATACACATACACACTCACACATACACACCGCTTCTTACCGACTCCCCCGGCTTTCACTGTGGCTCCCCATTGTCCTCACTGTCCTCCGGTGTGTCCAGGCTCCTCCAGTGTCCTCTGTATCCCCCAGGTGCAGCCGCGCTGGAGCAGATGGGGTTAATCACAACCTAACTTGCTGTGTGCCTCTACTCATCTCTGCCCAGCCTGATGGCACTGCAGCCCGGCTCGAGTTCTGATTGCCTCCCAGGAACCAGCAGGCGCCCTGTCTTACTTTCGGGGGGGTCTTAATATCGGGGAAAGACGGTATAAAGGAGAGCGCCAATAGGGTCTTATCTTAATATTATATAGGTCTCCCAATTGCCAGTTGCTCACCTGGGAGTGTTGTGTAACACACAACCAGCATACATGTAAAAGGATGACTGCTGCAGGGTCCACATATCAATGGTGAAATGTGGTCAGGAGAAGTGATACAGAATGTGTTATATGGACCCGTGCTGCTTCACAAAGGAGACAGTCAAGAGATGTACATCATAAGTGGCTTCTTTATTTTCTGACGCATATTGTTGGTTCCCTGAGGAAGGAGTCGGGTCTGACTCCGAAACCCATCGGAAAATAAAGAGGCCATTTATGATGTACATCTTTTGACCGTCTCCTTTGTGAAGCAGCGCAGGTCCATATAACACAGTCTGTATCACTTCTCCTGACCACATTAATGTGGGCTTGGCATTCAAGTCAGTGGAGGTGCCAGGGCAGACACAGTAATTTGGGATGTTTGCCCTTCGTGTCTGCAAACTGAGTTTCTGGTTTGGCTTATATCCTTAGACATATGTCTTCAGATATGTCATTCAATGTGAAAAATATGGTAAACAAGCAGGATGCAGATTTCTTCACTAAAGTTATCTATTGTATCGCTGTAACAGAGCTTTTATGGCCATACTTTTTTTTAACGTGCATAATTCTGATGACAGGTTCTCTTCAATTTGGGTTTCTCCAAGATTTTGTCTGCTTATGTATTTTCCTTGAAGAGGGCTATTTACCTTTTCTCAGAAGTATATTGCAAATGTTCACTTGTAAAAAGTTTCCAGGATGCAATCTAAATGTCTAAATATTTAATGAAAAATGGTGAAAAGTGTTGAACACATTACTATGACTTAGTGAAATGTGTTTGTGTATCAGGAATCCAAGAGAATTTACACCATCTGAAGAGACTCAAAATCTGCTCCTCATTGGGTTGAAATGTATGGAACAAGCTACAGACTTATTATATGTTGGAAGAGTGTCAGTAGATAGCACTGTTCTATCTTCTGATGCTTAATAATATGTAGTGTATCTCAACTATTTCTTGTTTTTAACTGCTCTCTCTCTGGTAAATCAGCCATTTTTAACTTACTCAGCAACAGGAGAGGGAAACTGAGCACCACTGCACTTTATCCACTGCTTGAGGAATCAACGGACACTGCTACTAACCAGCCCATCCTATCTTGTATTGATGCACACCTATAGGCAAAAGTCCATGTACATCCACAGTAAGTAAGAAGAGTGGCACCCACCGGAAGCTGACTATATTTCTTTATTTTGTTAAGCTACACATGCAGACATGAAGACCGGAGGGAGAATGTGGGATGGACCATGAAACTTACTGTGGATGTACAATCATTTTTAAGGTACTGTTTATCTTTTTTTTTCATTGATGATATGTACATTTGATGTATCTCTCAAGTAAAACCCTGAGGAAACTGTTTATAAAGATTTAGCGCAAATAGGGTCTTATCCTGTTAACAAATGAAAAAAATGAACTATTTATTCATTCACCCATTTAGGTTGTGTAACACACAACCCATTATATTTGTGTAGACTTGCTGCTGTAGAAATCCATGTGCCACCCAGCAGAAAACTGAATATAAGGTGTGGATGAGAAATCCGCACTGCTGTTTGATGAAATGAGGGACAAAAAAATATATATGTAAATAATAGGTGGTTTTATTTGCTGCATTTCAAAGTGCTTTCTTCACTTCTTCCTCAGGGAACCAACTTGGTCACTTGGTCACTTGGTCACTTGGTTGGTTTCCAAAGGAAGAAGTAATTAAAGCACTTCAAAACACATCAAATAAAACCAATGATTTACATATACGGTATATATTTTTAGTCCTTTGTTGCATGACACAGCAGCATGGATTTCTCATCTACCCCAAATCCATTTTCCAAGTAAAACCCTTGTTTCTCCCACAAATGTCTGATTGCTGTTACTTCTGGTAAAGTCAAACAAACTCTGCAACACATTGTAGGTGAAGTTACCCAGCATATCTTCTCTTTGGAACTTCTATTATATGCCCAAATATGTGCCTTGGCAGGAAATTGAAGCATTCATAAGAAACTCCAATGCCTGGCGATTTACCTGCCTCTTCAAGTTGCCATATAGCGGTGGCAAACTGGAGTTAAAGACAGCTTTGTTTTGCCAACTGACATAAAGCCCAAAATTCTTAATTTCTGGCCAATGTTAGACCCGGCCATTATGAATTTCAAGTTAATAGTAAAGTATATTTATATAGAAGAAGGGAATGCACAGCAAAAAGTCAAAAGAGGCTGCCACATAATGCAAGGTGAAGAGCATCAATCAAGGGAAAGACCCTGCATACACAAATGCGTAGAACAAAATAATATTAAAAAATGAAATCTTTATTACAAATGTACTAACAGCACAAAAAAACAATTAAAAGCATTTTAAACAATGTGAGCTTGGCAGCACATTGTTTTAAATGGTTTTCATTGGTGTTTTTGTGTTGTTACTATATACCACATGTAAAAAAGTTTCATCTCAATTTTATTGTATACTAGTAAAAAGGCCCGATGCAATTGCATCGGGAGCGCGGTGAAATGAATTGTGTGTATACAGGCGGGTGAGTGTCTAGCAGAGTATACATGGGGCTCTGTGGGTAGCAGAGTATACAGGCGGGTCTGTGGGTAGCAGAGTATACAGGCGGCTCTGAGGGTAGCAGATTATACAGGCGGCTCTGTGGGTAGGAAAGCATACAGGCGGCTCTGTGGGTAGCAGAGTATACAGGCGGGTCTGTGGGTAGCAGATTATACAGGCGGTCTTTGAGGGTAGCAGATTATACAGAGCGCTCTGTGGGTAGGAAAGATACAGGCAGCTCTGTGGTAGCAGAGTAACAGGCGGGTTGTGGGTAGCAGATTATACAGGCGGCTTTGTGGGTAGCAAGTATAGAAAGTCTCTGTGGGTAGCAGATTGTACAGAGCGGCTCTGTGGGTAGCAGAGTATATAGGCGGCTCCGTGGGTAGCAGAGTATAGGAGGGGCTCTGTGGGTAGCAGAGTATAGAGCGGCTCTGTGGGTAGCAGAGTATAAGGCAGCTCTGTGGGTAGCAGAGTATAGAGGCAGCTCTGTGGGTAGCAGAGTATACAGGCGGCTGTGTGGGTAGCAGAGTATACAGGCGGCTCTGTGGGTCTCAGAGTATAGAGGGGGCTCTGTGGATAGCAGAGTATGATGTGGCAGGGAGGCTGGAGGGGTGGGAGAGCAGAGGCTGGAGGGGTGAGGAGAGCAGAGGCTGGAGTGGGGAGGAGAAGTCCAGCTGGAGGGGTGAGGAAGTTCAGGAGGTTAGAGAGGTCGCTGGAGGGGTTGAGGAGAGATGCGGCTGGAGCGGCGACATCACCACTCGGCGGCAGGATGTGCTGCGTGCTGGGGCTGATCGCAGCCCCAGTCACACGGCATTGTCCCCTGCGGCGGGTTGGGTGATGCAGAGAGGAATCAGTCCCTGCCCTCGGTCACACATGTGACCTGAGGGGAAGGAGCGGATTGGGCGGTGTGTGGTAAAGACAGGACGGCCATCCGATCTAGGCTAGGATGCCAAGTCCTGGCCAATGGGATGGGGGTCCTGTGTGTAAAACACAGCGCCCAATCCGCTTGCAGGGGCGGCGGGGGCGGCCAATGGGAGTGAGCGGGGCGTGTCAGGCTTTGCAGGCTGACACGGTCCGCTCACTCCCATTGGCTGTCACCGCCCACAGGACGACGTCACTGGCTCCCGGCACCCGGCCACAGCCAGTAGAGCGCTCCTCCACCAGCATGGCGACATTGAGGCCCCAGCGGTGAGAGAGCGGTGAGGGGCGTAAGGCACTGGCAGCATCCGGGCAGCGTGGACCTCGCGGAGGGCGCGAGGGCCGTGGCGATGAAGCGGGGCCGACGATTGGCAGGATGGCAGCGGTGTCAGGTAGTGCGGCTGAGGATGGAGGAGGCTAAGAGGATGGAGGAGGCTGTGAGGATGGAAGAGGCTGTGAGGATGGAGGAGGCAGAGGGGATGACGGAGGCTGTGAGCATGGAGAGCGTGAGATAGGGCTGTGAAGATAGGGAGGCTGTGAAGATGGAGGAGGCTGTGAGGATGGAGGAGGCTGTGAGGATGGATCAGGGTGTGAGGATGGGGAGGCAGTGAGGATGGAGGAGGCTGTGAGGATGGAGGAGGCTGTGAGGATGGTGGAGGCTTTGAGGATGGAGGAGGCTGTGAGGATGGAGGAGGCTGTGAGGCTGGAGGAGGCTGTGAGGATGGAGGAGGGTGTGAGGATGGGGAGGCTGTGAGGATGGAGGAGGCTGTGAGGATGGAGGAGGCTGTGAGGCTGGGAGGAGGCTGTGAGGATGGAGGAGGCTGTGAGGCTGGAGGAGGCTGTGAGGATGGAGGAGGCTGTGAGGCTGGAGGAGGCTGTGAGGTATAGGAGGAGGGCTGTGAGGACTGAGGAGGCTGTGGAGCTGGAGCTGGAGGAGGGTGTGGGGCTAGAGGAGGGTGTGAGGCTGGAGGAGGCTGTGAGGATGGGGAGGCTGTGAGGCTGGAGGAGGCTGTGAGGATAGAGGAGGCTGTGAGGATAGAGGAGGCTGTGAGGGTGGAGGAGGCAGTGAGGCTGGAGGAGGCTGTGAGGATTAAGGAGGCTGTGAGGCTGGAGGAGGCTGTGAGGCTGGGAAGGCTGTGAGGCTGGAGGAGGCTGTGAGGATGGGGAAGCTGTGAGGATGGAGGAGGCTGTGAGGATGGGGAGGCTGTGAGGATGGAGGAGGCTGTGAGGCTGGAGGAGGGTGTGAGGCTGGAGGAGGCTGTGAGGCTGGAGGAGGCTGTGAGGATGGGGAGGCTTTGAGGCTGGAGGAGGCTGTGAGGATAGAGGAGGCTGGGTGAGGTGTAGGTGGAGGAGGCAGTGAGGCTGGAGGAGGCTGTGAGGATTAAGGAGGCTGTGAGGCTGTGAGGCTGGGGAGGCTGTGAGGCTGGAGGAGGCTGTGAGGATGGGGAAGCTGTGAGGATGGAGGAGCGGGGCAGTGAGGATGGGAGGAGGCTGTGAGGCTGGAGGAGGCTGTGAGGCTGGAGGAGGGTGTGAGGCTGGAGGAGGCTGTGAGGCTGGAGGAGGCTGTGAGGATGGGGAGGCTTTGAGGCTGGAGGAGGCTGTGAGGCTGGAGGAGGCTGTGAGGATAGAGGAGGCTGTGAGGCTGGAGGAGGCTGTGAGGCTGGAGGAGGCTATGAGGATAGAGGAGGCTGTGAGGCTGGATGAGGCTGTGAGGCTGGAGGAGGAGTTTACTGTACTGAGCATGCTCACTACAGTAAAACGTCTCCAAACAGGAAGGCAGGGGTTAAAAAAAAGAAAAAAAGGCTAATGCTGACCTCACTACGAGCCCCCGCCATCTTCCTGCAGGCTCCCGTGGCTCCCGCAGGCTCCCGTCTCTGCAAAGGTCTTCTACTGCACTACAGGACCTGCGGTGATGTCAGAGTTACGTGACCGCAAGTTACCATGGAGAGGGTGGAGGAGGCTGTGAGGCTGGAGGAGGCTGTGAGGCTGGAGGAGGCTATGAGGATAGAGGAGGCTGTGAGGCTGGAGGAGGCTGTGAGGCTGGAGGAGGATTTTACTGTACTGAGCATGCTCAGTACAGTAAAACGTCTCCAAACAGGAAGGCAGGGGTTAAAAAAAAGAAAAAAAGGTTAATGCTGACCTGACTCCGAGCCCCCGCCGTCTTCCTGCAGGCTCCCGGTGGCTCCCGCAGGCTCCTGGTCTCTGCAAAGGTCTTCTACTGCATTACAGGACCTGCGGTGATGTCAGAGTCACATGACCGCAAGTTACCATGGAGTAACCTGGTGTCACGTGACTGTGACAGCACCGCAGGTCCTGTAGTGCAGTATAAGACCTCTGCAGAGACCGAAGCCTGCGGGAGCCACCGGGAGCCTGCAGGAAGAAGCGAGAGACGGCGGGGGCTCGGGGAAGAGGTGAGCATATTTTATTTTTTTTTTTTAACGGTAGTGCGGCTGCGGCTCGCGATGACCCTGTTCGTCATCGCTCGCAGAGCAGCTTGGGATTCGGCTACAGTGCCCGAATTCCAAACTCCTGATTATATAAATAGATGCAGGGTTTTTCTCTACCTTGATAAATGGTAAAGTAGACACAACACAGAGAGAAAATATTTTATCAGAAATAAAACCACAAACACGTATTAGGATTCATCTTTATGACTCCCTCATACTATTCTCGATCACTGGGACGTCTTTTTGATTGCAGGCTGCGGTGAAGAACACATCGTCCTGCCACCGCAGCCAACAAACATTGAATGAATGAATGAGCCGCAAGCTCCGATCCGGTAAGCAATGGTTCCTGATGTCACAGTTCAGGTAAAAAAGATACCATAGCAGGTACCATGGTTACCTGAGCTGTCCTTGAGTGACATCCCGATGGGCATGAGGGAGCAATGAAGATGGAGTCCAGGGGCGTATCTGAGATGCAGAGCTGAGCGGTCGCACAAAGACGGAGCTTCTGCCGACACACAGCTATTAAAGGAAAACTGTCAGTTCAAAAATCCACATGTAAGTGCATTTTTAATTCCTCTTCTAACTTCTCTATATGTATTCTTTTATTTATTCTCTCAATCTTCTGTAACTTCAATAAGGGTTTCATTCCATCGTCACACACAGTGAATGATCCACTTAGTTCTCTGCTGTCCACTCCCCATACATATATATGAATATCACATCACAACACAGGAGATTATTAGGGGGCTGTATTCTCCTCTCAGCTCTCTGTGTGCAGCATTACAAGAGCTGAACTACAACACAAACTATCACAGCAGGGACAACAGCTTAGAGAAACAAATGGAGTGTAGATAAGGCAGACCTGTAATAGCTCTCTCCCTCCATAGTGATATTAACTCAACAGAGCTGTAAGTGAAACCTGACACTGCACTGTTAGCAAAGGGAGGAGAGAGGAGAGAGCTGCTGAGAGGGAGTGCATAATTACATGATAGTGTACACAGCACAGGACTAATCGTCTCTGCTTATAATGGGACAGGACTAATGCTGCAGCTCTCTGCAGGGTCTTACAATGGTGATAACATGGAAACTATAAATGGTATAATAATTATTTTGCATGATTTTAAGAGGTCTGCCCAGGTACTATTCAAAGGTAATATTAGTGTCATACTGAAAAATCACCTGACAGTGTCCCTTTAACGGCACCAGCAACAGCAAATCGCTATCCAGCCTAACCTGCGATGGGTCCTCGGACAGCCAAGTCTGCACAGATTCCACCAGTGCCTCTGTCAGACCAGAAGACGGTACAAGAGGCCTACAGGGCCTGGGATCAGGAAGTCCAGGGCAGCCCGTCACCATCTCCCTGGGACCACATGTTAGAGGGGCCAGAAGCTGCGGACATCGCAGAACATGTGGATGGCAAGGTAGGAGCTGCATTCACAGGGCGGGAGGAGGAGGGGGGCCCCGATTGTCATGCTGCCACCAGTGCTCCCCGGTGTCAGACTCCTTCCCCTCCCTGTCCCTGCTACCTCTGTATGCCATGTCACCAAAGACTTCCATGGATAAGGATCCCAAGGCTCCTTCTCACCACAGAGAAATGGTAGGAGATGCCAACATGAGCATGGTCTGCAGGGCCAGGGGGCATGCTTACAATGAACACCCAGACTGCTGGATTACATGAGTCCTATGGAGGTGAAGGGTCCAGCGCTACCTCCCAGTCCCACCACACTCCCTCTGAGACCCCTTGGAGGGATGGGGCTTTGCAGGAACTTCCTCATGTGGGCCCCAATAACTGGCAGGACCTGCTTGACCGTATTCCTTCCAAAAAGGACTTTAAAGCCCTAATAAATGAAGTGAAGGACACCTACGGGGCTGAAATAGCAAATGTTCGGAAGGATCTTCACCATCTTTCTGGTAGAATAGAATCTTTGGATGAAGAGTTTGATGCCACCAGGGGCCATGTAGGTGAATTACAGATGCTGGTTTTAGCTCAACAGCAATCTCTGGAGGCTATCCAGAAACACCTTGAGGATCTTGATAACAGGGGCTGACGTTGCAATATTAGAGTGAGAGTGGTACCTGAATTGGAGGGATAGAAGTCCTTAAGATGATTCTACAATCCTATTTAACTCTGTACTGGGTGATCCCCCATTGTCTCAGATTAAAATGGACAGATTACATAGGGCCCTACAGACTAAGGGCTCCTCTAATCAGCCTAGGGACATAATATGTTGCATGCAAACATGAGTTATGTCTTTGCCGGAGTGGAGATTCAACTGTTCCCGGATCTCTCTTGTATCATGCTCCAGAAGCACAGGCACCTCCACGCTCTAACCAAAGTCCTAGCTGAACATCAGATCCCTTACTGCTGGGGATTTCCTTTTGCTCTTATTGTCCACCGTGACGGCCGTTCGGCAGTTTTGTGCACTCTGGTGGATTCCATGGCTTTCTGTGAGGCCCTAGACATCCCCGTCGTCAAGTTGCCGGACTGGGAGTTATTTTTGCGGAGGCCTGCTCCCGCTCCGGTTTGGTCCAGGGGCCCGTCCAAAAGGGGCACTAGGATAGGTGGTCGAGGGCAATGAGTTTCCTCCTCTCTCAGTCCCCGTTGAGAGACATGGATGGACAAACAGGTTGTGTGCGTAATCGGACTACTGCTTGGTTGTTTGGGACTATACTGTCCTCAAGCAATGCAGGTTTCACATATTGTGTAGTTGTTGCTGGTGCCTTTTTCAGCATGTTTAATTTTGTGGCATGGGTTTTATAAGCTGTTTTATTAGCTCCTGAATGAGTCGCATAGACTCATTACTTCTTTTGCTATTATTGGCAGGAGTTTTTCCCTCTCGTAGGGGTGACCCTTCTCTTATTTTTTCCTTAGTGAACTGTCACCCTTAGGTCTGCACAACCTTGGGAACTTCCCCCCATTTATAGGACTGGAACTCGACCAGGGTCCTTGAGTTTTTTCTTTTTTTTATCTTAGCTCCTGTCAGCTACAGGGATACCTCGGGCTTGATTTCCAGCCGGGTGGCTACCCAGGAATATGATGATTATTTGGGTTGGTTGATTTTTTTATCTTAGACTAGCTGTACTACCCGGCTACACCCGGGTTAATAAAAACTGATATTAGCTATAACAAAATAGAATTTGAATATGTCATATTAATGACCTGTAGGAAAATAGAAGCTGAGCTGTGGTTGGTTGCTATAGGCAGCCTGATAAACCTCCAGCCAACAGTAAACCCTTCCCCCGGCCGGGCAGTATATGTTACCTCACACATACACATAATAACGGCTCATGTGACTGACATCTGCCTTAATTCCCTATATGGCACATGTGTTGCACATTGGCTGTTTTTAATCAGATGTTTATGTTTGGAAAATAAAGATAGCACACGTATGAGGCGAGTTGTGTGAGGTGATTTGTGCACATCTGTGTCTGTCTGTGTGGTGTGTGTGTGTCCCTGGGGTGGTATGTGTGTGTCCCTGTGGGGGGGGGTATGTGTGGTGTGTGTCTCTGTTGTGTGTGTCTATTTGTGGTGTGTGTGTGTGTCCCTGTGGGGTGAGTGCATGTGTCCCTATAGGGTGTGTATGTTGTGTGTCCCTGTGGGGGGGTCTGTGTGGTGTGTGTGTGTATCTGTGTTGTGTGTGTCTCTTTGTGGTGTGTGTCCCTGTGGGGTGAGTGCATGTGTCCCTATAGGGTGTGCATGTGTGTGTGTCCCTGTGGGGAGGGGTGTCTGTGTGGGGTGTGTGTGTCTCTGTGTTGTGTGTGTCTCTGTGTGGTGTGTGTGTCTCTTTGTGGTGTGTGTGTGTCCCTGAGGGGTGAGTTCATGTGTCCCTATAGGGTGTGTATGTGTGTGTGTCCCTGTGGGGGGTCTGTGTGGTGTGTGTGTCTCTTTGTGGTGTGTGTGTCCCTGTGGGGTGAGTGCATGTGTCCCTATAGGGTGGCTATGTGTGTGTCCCTGTGGGGGGGGTCTGTGTGGTGTGTGTGTCTGTGTCATGTGTGTCTCATTGTGGTGTGTGTGTGTGTCCCTGTGGGGTGAGTGCATGTGTCGCTATAGAGTATGTGTGTGTCCCCTTGGGTGGGGGTGTGTCTCTATGTTGTGTGTGTCTCTTTGTGGTGTGTGTGTGTTTGTTCAGGTGCGTGGTGAGTATCCAATGTTGGGGCTGCACCTTAGCGACTATACACTTGCTGTTACTCTTTGTGTGCGTGTGTTGTGTATACATGTCCCCGTGCGTGGTGAATATCTCATGTTGGGGCCCCACCTTAGTGACTATATGCTGGTATGTGTTGTTAGTCTTTGGCGCTATCATTAAGCCCCTCTCATTCACAACTGTCAACTGTCACTTTTTCCCCATTATGTAGATAGGGGCAAAATTGTTTGGTGAATTGGAATGCGCGGGGTTAAAATGTCGCCTCACAACATAGCCTGTGACGCTCCCGGGGTCAAGACGTGCGACTGAGCAAAATTTTGTAGCTGTAGCTGGCAGCTGTCGATTTTCCTCCACACGTTTCCCTTCCCTTTTTCCCCATTATGTAGATAGGGCCAAAATTGTTTGGTGAACTGGAACGCGCGGGGTTAAAATTTCGCCTCACAACATAGCCTATGATGCTCTCAGGGTCCAGACGTGTGACTGTGCAAAATTTTGTCTCTATAGCTGACAGCTGTCGATTTTCCTCCAATATTTTTCCATTCACTTTTTCCCCATTATGTAGATAGGGCCAAAATGGTTTGGTGAACTGGAACGCGCAGGGTTAAAATTTCGCCTCACAACATAGCCTATGACGCTCCCGGGGTCGAGAGGTGTGACTGTGCAACAATTTTGTGGCTATAGTTGCGACGGTGTAGATGCCAATCCCGGATATACATACAGTTAGGGCCAGAAATATTTGGACAGTGACACAATTTTCGCGAGTTGGGCTCTGCATGCCACCACATTGGATTTGAAATGAAACCTCTACAACAGAATTCAAGTGCAGATTGTAACGTTTAATTTGAAGGGCTGAACAAAAATATCTGATAGAAAATGTAGGAATTGTACACATTTCTTTACAAACACTCCACATTTTAGGAGGTCAAAAGTAATTGGACAAAAAACATAACCCAAACAAAATATTTTTATTTTCAATATTTTTTGCGAATCCTTTGGAGGCAATCACTGCCTTAAGTCTGGAACCCATGGGCATCACCAAACGCTGGGTTTCCTCCTTCTTAATGCTTTGCCAGGCCTTTACAGCCGCAGCCTTCAGGTCTTGCTTGTTTGTGGGTCTTTCCGTCTTAAGTCTGGATTTCAGCAAGTGAAATGCATGCTCAATTGGGTTAAGATCTGGTGATTGACTTGGCCATTGCAGAATGTTCCACTTTTTTGCACTCATGAACTCCTGGGTAGCTTTGGCTGTATGCTTGGGTTCATTGTCCATCTGTACTATGAAGCGCCGTCCAATCAACTTAGCAGCATTTGGCTGAATTGGGCTGAAAGTATATCCCGGCACACTTCAGAATTCATCCGGCTACTCTTGTCTGCTGTTATGTCATCAATAAACACAAGTGACCCAGTGCCATTGAAAGCCATGCATGCCCATGCCATCACGTTGCCTCCACCATGTTTTACAGAGGATGTGGTGTGCCTTGGATCATGTGCCGTTCCCTTTCTTCTCCAAACTTTTTTCTTCCCATCATTCTGGTACAGGTTGATCTTTGTCTCATCTGTCCATAGAATACTTTTCCAGAACTGAGCTGGCTTCTTGAGGTGTTTTTCAGCAAATTTAACTCTGGCCTGTCTATTTTTGGAAATTTGGATGAATGGTTTGCATCTAGATGTGAACCCTTTGTATTTACTCTCATGGAGTCTTCTCTTTACTGTTGACTTAGAGACAGATACACCTACCTCACTGAGAGTGTTCTGGACTTCAGTTGATGTTGTGAACGGGTTCTTCTTCACCAAATAAAGTATGCGGCGATCATCCACCACTGTTGTCATCCGTGGACACCCAGGCCTTTTAGAGTTCCCAAGCTCACCAGTCAATTCCTTTTTTCTCAGAATGTACCCAACTGTTGATTTTGCTACTCCAAGCATGTCTGCTATCTCTCTGATGGATTTTTTCTTTTTTTTCAGCCTCAGGATGTTCTGCTTCACCTCAATTGAGAGTTCCTTTGACCGCATGTTGTCTGGTCACAGCAACAGCTTCCAAATGCAAAACCACACACCTGGAATCCATCCTTGACCTTTTAACTACTTCATTGATTACAGGTTAACGAGGGAGACGCCTTCAGAGTTAATTGCAGCCCTTAGAGTCCATTGTCCAATTACTTTTGGTCCCTTGAAAAAGAGGAGGCTATGCATTACAGAGCTATGATTCCTAAACCCTTTCTCCGATTTGGATGTGGAAACTCTCATATTGCAGCTGGGAGTGTGCACTTTCAGCCCATATTATATATATAATTGTATTTGTGAACATGTTTTTGTAAACAGCTAAAATAACAAAACTTGTGTCACTGTCCAAATATTTCTGGCCCTAACTGTACACACATACACACATACGCACATACACACATTCAGCTTTATATATTAGATGTACATGTACATAACAACTTCTCTTCTCTACGGAAGTCTTTCTTTCTCTTTTTGTGGAGAGACTACTACTCTACTATAAACAATGGTATTACGAGAAGGCGAATAAGGTCCACTGACTACTGGCTCACCAGCTTAGCAAACACACTTCTAAGGCGTGCCCTCAAGCCCTGCATGATACAAATGACACCTCTATATCAGATCCCACCTCTATATCAGATATCTTTCTCTCTTATTATAAAAGACTCTATAATCTGACCCCTCTGATCCGGGAAGGTTTGTCTCGGGAGCATAGGGATCTTGAGGGATATCTCTCCAGCTTACAGCTACCAACCCTTCTTGAGGAGGCTGTAATTGCTCTAAATCAATCAATCACATGTGAAGAGCTGGAAGAGGTCCTGAAGGCACTACCTTTGAGCAAATCACTTGGCCAGGATGGTCTAATATACCTCTATTATAATGTGTTTGCTAAAGACCTCCTACATCACATGACTACCCTTTTCAACTCTATTATGGAGGACTCCAATATTTCCATCACCATGTCACACTCTCATTTGATTCTGCTTCCAAAACCGCATAAAGACCCTCAGGATTGCGCTAATAACTGTCCCATTGCGATGTTAAACTCTGATTTTAAAATATACATTAAGTTGTTAGCAATCAGATTGAGCTCATGGCTCCCCCAGATAACATACAAAGATCAGGTGGGGTTCATTCCCTGTCACCAGGGAGGGGACAACACTAGATGAGCCATCAATTTGGTTGATGTGTCGAATCAGAGGGGACAGTAGATGTTGGTTTTGAGCCTTGATGCTGAAAAGGCCTTTGACCGCCATGATTGGTCTTTTCTGTTTGCGACTTTACAAACCTTTGGTATCTCAGGCAGGATTTTTAGCATATTTCAGGCCTTATATAAATCCCCTACGGCATCTATCAAACTCCCCTTTCTCACCTCTCCTCCTTTCCCCATATCTAATGGTACGAGGCAGGGGTACCCTTTGTCCCCCCTTCTTTTTACCATGTGTATTGAGTCACTGAAAGCCGCAATCCGCCACAATGTGGACATTTCAGGGGTGAGGGTGGGCAGCAAGGAGTTTAAAATATCTCTTTGCAGATGACGTCCTCCTCACCCTCACAAATCTCCATATTTCCCTTCCCACCTTTTTTCTATTTTAAAGGAATATGGAGGCTTCTCAGGCTAAAAAGTGAATAATGCCAAAACGGAGGCTCTCTCCCTAGACCTTCCCCACAGACATGCTAAACTATCTGATTCTCAATTTTAAGTTTCGGTGGAAAACAGAGACCATTAGATACCTGAGGGTTAATCTGTCCGCTTTCTCTGACACTCTTTATAAACTTAATTTTCCCCCGCTCTTCAGGGAACTGAGGGCCCTCCTGCACAAATGGTTGTCTCTGAATCTTCCCTGGTTGGGTAGAGTGGTGTCGGTGAAGATGACACTTGTGCCCAATTGCTGTATTACTTTGAAACTTTGTCTGTGGCCATCCCACTAGGTGAATTCAAATCTCTCCAGGCGGCCATAGTGAGATTTACTTGGAACAACAAGCGGCATAGGATTGCCAAGGAGGTTCTGACAACTCTCAAACATCAGGGTGGCTTATCAGTCCCGGGTATTGTAAGGTACTATTGTGCAACTCATCTTCTTAGGATTCCGTCCTGGTTGTTGCTCTAAGTCTTCAATAAATGGACTGAAATTGTTCACCCAAATTCCTTACTGTGGTCCCCGGCGCAGGGTGGACCATCGGTCCTCTTGTTGAGCCCAATGCAATTTACGAGGGATGTTTGGAATTACTTCCAGAAGAGATTTTCACTCGCTTTTTCAACTTCACTAATGGCATTCTTCTTATATCACCTCTCATTGCCGAGTGGGATGGAATCCGCTATGATTCGCCCGTGGTTGTCGGCAGGCCTATTCCGGTTTGCGGACATTATCAATGGGAGTACCATGCGGATCCATACATTTGACCATCTGAAAACTATCCAATAGAGAATTTTACCAATATCTTCAAATTACAGATTTTGCAGTCTCTTTGTATGGCCCACTGGGGGTGGCAACCCTGATGGAATTTGAGAAGATTTGCAGGAGAGGCACAGACACCAAGGGATTAATATCTGAGATTTATCAGTTGCCCACATCTATTGATGGGTGAGCTGAAGGTCAGAGGCTCTTTTAGGTATGCAGATCTCACCGAAGTAGGATAATAAACTCAGAAAAAACTCACCAAAAATTAGCCATGTCAAACATCCATTGCATCTAGCAGGAGGCTGCTAGCTCCACTGAAAGGCAACACAGGTGTCTGAACACCGGTGCTTAATCTCCTGAAACCTAAGCAATGGGGGCCGTTGTGGCACCTGCATAAAGCCATGCTTCAGGGAGGTGACTGACTAAGAGACATATGGTTGGTGCAATGGCTGTTTGTCATGGCTACTTTTGGTGATTTTTTTCTGAGTTTTTTGTCCTAATTTGGTGATTTTTTTTCAAAATGTTTGGTGAATCTTCACTAAGCAAACATATGGCTAGGAAACATATGGTTAGGACTCGTAAGCGTGGGGGCCCTTGATGTGTGTTACGAGCTTATGTATTTTGGCCAAAATATCCAATAACACCTCACATCTTTATCTATAGGGTTTTATTGCACCTTTTTATCTTTTTGCAGTTTGTGGCTGTGCCCTCTGGGGAGCGTCTGACATTTGTGATGCATGTGTATGGGTGTACAAGTAGGCTGCAGTCTAACACTTTGTGTAACATGTACCAGTGTGACTGACACCCTAGGGTAACCGTGCGTCTATAAATACCACCAGTCACCTCCCTGAAGCATGGCTGGACACAGGTGCCACAACCACTCCCATTGCTTAGGTTGCAGGAGATTCTGCACCAGAATTCAGACACCTGTGTTGCCTCTCAGTGGAGCTAGCAGCCTCCTGCTAGGTGCAATGGATATTTGACATGGCTACTTTTTGGTGTTTTTGGTAGGCAGGTCTCCCCCCAGATGAGGCAGTCTGTATGGGACAGGGGAGCCAAAATGTCAATTTGTACGTTGTATAAAGAAAACCAGTATAAGTTACTTTTATTCTGGTGCCATACCCCTGACTTCCTTCATAAGCTGAATCCTCTCCTCTCGAACACATGCTGGCGCTGTGGCTCGGATGTGGGCACACTACTCCACATTTTTTAGTCCTGTCAGAAACTAAGCACCTATTGGGCATCTGTTCGGGACCATATCTTAAAGGTAATTTACACTGATGTTGACTTAGACCCTATGGTATACTTCTGAAATGCGAACCTGGAGAGCGTAGGCAAGACGGCTTCTAAACTTCTCCTTCATATACTAACTGCAGCTAGATCTCAAAACAAGTCCCCTTTTCTTTATATTTGCTTTCCTTATAACAGATCACAAAAACAAGAGCGGGTGTTTTTTCCCCCCTCTCTTAGGAAAGATTCATAATCTGAATAATTTGAATACAATTATGTCTTCCAGAAGAAGAGGGTAGCGAAACAGCTGAAGGGGAGGAGGAACCGTGGATGCTGACCAATAGTGAACTCAGATGAACCTTGGCCACAGAGGGGTTTATTTAAATCATTTCTCAGCTACAGCAGTAAGTGAGAGGGCGGTAAGAACCAATAGCCCCCAATAAGTTCTGGTGTATTAGTGACTGAGATAGAGGATCTTTATAAGGCCACTATTGGATGCTGGTTATAAGTATATGCTGAGGACCCTAACAATGTCTCTTTGATGATTGACTGTGGAGGAGTGGGACATAGTGGTGTTAGTCCTTCTGGGTAGTATGTAATCTTGGCTCCCAGTATATTTTAGGCAAAGAGCGCTAATAGGTAGACACTGTATTGCCTGTGTAGATTTTATACAGAGAAACCCCTAATAGTGTTATTTTGTTCACTTATATATTTATTATTGCACATAAATTATTTTGCATTGAATATATGAAGGTCAATGGATATAATACTATGAAAAATCATGTATCTGGTCAGCTTCTGTTGTGTTTCCCCGGAGGGAATGCTCTAAATGTTTTTTATTGTGTAAGATTTATTAATAAAGGATAATTGAATTCAAATTATTCAGATTATGAATCTTTCCTGAGAGAGGGGGGAAAAAAACACCTGATCTTGTTTTGGTAACTGCAGCTAGATGTCTGATAGCTCTGTTTTGGAGGAAGATGGATCCTCCTCTGTATACTGACACTGTCCAGAGTAGCAGACATTAGGAGGATGGAATACTTAATGGCCTTGTTAAATGCTTCAATTGATCGCTTCAACCAAGTGTGGGTATCGTGGGATTATTTCGCTGCACAGGAGGGGATTTGAACTAGTGATGGGCGAGTCCTAAATTACTCGGAATCGCTTGACTCTAGCGAGTCCGAGCCCGGGACTCGCTACTCGTTGCGAGTCTAGCGAGTCCAATGTTAATGAATGGAGAAGCGAGTAATAGTGAGTAGTGTGTGATTTACAAATCGCAGATGTGTCTCGGAAGCTTCAGCCTGAAGCAATCCTAGTTTTGTCAGAGACTCTGACAAAACTAGGATTGGCATTGACTTGCATTGGACTCGTTTACTGTGCAAGTAATCGCTGGGAAACTCGCACAGTAAGGAGTCAGGCTGTCTGCTCTGTGCTGGCTGCCGCAGTTCCAGGGTCCTAGAGCCCGCCAGCTGCCTGATGCAGCAGAGCTGAGATTGTTCTCAGTCTGCTCATCCCTGTGCATAGACATCTATATCTATGCACAGGGATGAGCAGAGAGGACATCGCGTTTTGGACTACGTCGGACGGAAGAGGATTTTTTTAATTAAAGATGGAGTCCCTAATGGCTTTTTTTTTTAATTTCTAATAAAAAATTTTCTCTGTGTTGTGTTTTTTTTAAAACAATTTAATAGAAATTCATGGCGGTCATGTCTAATATTGGCGTGACCGCCATAAATTGTGGGCTTAGGGCAAGCTGATAATACAAAGCTGGCCCTAACCTCTTTATTACCCAGCGTACCACCGCCACCAGGGCCGCTGGAAGAGCGGGGTTCAGCGCCAGAAGAAGGCGCTTCAATGAACGCGCCATCTTCTGGGGCGGCTGCGGGCTGCAATTTGCAGCGGGGGGTGCCCAGAAAACTTGGGCCTCCCTGCGCTGCGGATTCCAGCCCCCAGCTGCTTAGCTGTACCTGGCTAGACATAGAAATTGCGCGGAGCCCCACGCATTTTTTTTTTATTATTTCATGAAATTCATGAAATAATAAAAAAAAAGGGCTCCCCTATATTCTTGTGTCTGGCCAGGTGCAAATAGGCACCTGGGGGTTGGGGGCAGCCCGTCGCTGCCTGCTGGATCCGGCTGGTTCCAGAAATACGGCGAAGCCCATGTAATTTTTTTTCTGAAAAATCAATAAAACACTCCTAAAAAAGGGACTGCATCTTTATTAACCCCTCGCCCATGGTCCAGGGGTTAATAAAGATGCAGTCCCTTTTATATACATTGTTTTATGGATTTGTCAGAAAAAAATTTCACGTGGGCTTCGCCGTATTTCTGGAACCAGCCGGATCCAGCAGGCAGCGACGGGCTGCCCCCAACCCCCAGGTGCCTATTTGTACCTGGCCGGACACAAGAATATAGGGGAGCCCTTTTTTTTAATTATTTCATGAATTTCATGAAATGATAAAAAAAAAATGCGTGGGGCTCCACGCAATTTCTATGTCTAGCCAGGTACAGCTAAGCAGCTGGGGGCTGGAATCCGCAGCGCAGGGATGCCCAAGCTTTCTGGGCACACCCCACTGCAAATTGCAGCCTGCAGCCGCCCCAGAAGATGGCGCGTTCATTGAAGCGCCATCCTCTGGCGCTGAAGCCCGCTCTTCCAGCGGCCCTGGTGGCGGTGGCACGCTGGGTAATAAAGGGGTTAATACCAGCTTTGTTATACAAGCTGGTATTAAGCCCGAGATTCTTAATGTCAGGCCACGTTTGACCCGGCCACTAAGAATCTCCAATAAAGGGTTAAAAAAACACAAAACAAGATATAGATGTCTATGCACAGGGATGAGCAGACTGAGAACAATCTCAGCTCTGCTACACACATGAAGAGCAGGCGGGCTCTAGGACCCTGGAGCTGCGGCAGCCTGTACAGAGCAGACAGCCTGACTCCTTACTGTGCAAGTTTCCCAGCGATTACTTGCACAGAATGAGCAGACTGAGAACAATCTCAGCTCTGCTACATCATCTCTGTGAGCAGGCGGGCTCTAGGACCCTGGAGCTGCGGCAGCCTGCACAGAGCAGACAGCAGGACTCGGCTTGCAAAGTAACAGCAGTTACTTTGCGAGTTTCCCTGCGATTACTTGCACAGTAATCAGACCAATGCAAGTCAATGGCAATCCTAGTTTTGTCAGAGTCTCTGACAAAACTAGGATTGATATTGATTTGCATTGGACTCGTTGCTGTGCGAGTAATCGCTGGGAAACTCACAGAGTACCGAGTCCTGCGAGTCCCTTACTACTCGCCAAGTAACGAGTCCTAGCTAGTAGACTCGCCCATCCCTAATTTGAACGCATCGGCCCCCCAGATCCCAGTGTTTCACCTTGTCTTTTTGGTTCTTTCTTTTCTTATTTTCTATTCTTCTCTTATGTTACTATACTCGTTATGGAGATATTTATGTTTTGTTATCGTGTAATTTCCACATGACTTATGATGGTAGACTGCCTATGCTATATCATGTCTTATAGGTACTCCCCTGGAACTGTGGCAGAGGAATGGGGTGTTATACTGGATTTCAAGTCATATCTCTGATCTATTCTTGGGTTAAAATGTCTTCAATGTACCACTGTTCTTTTCATGGTTTGTTATCATTGAAAAATGTTCAATGAAAATTATAGTTGAAAAAAAAAAGATGGAGTCCACTATTTGTGTTTTTATTTCTAATAAAAGGTTGTCTCTCTGTGTTGTGTCTTCTTTACTATTTGCTTGAAATTCTTAATGACCGAGTCTAACATTGGCCTGACATTGAGAATTTAGAGCTTAATGCAAGCTAGCAATACAAAGCTGGCATTAACCCCTTATTATCCAGTATGCCACCACTACATGGCAACTGGAAGAGCTGTGTAAATCACCAGGAATTTGTGCTTCTTATGAATGTGCCAATCCCTGGGGTGGCTGCAGGCTGCTATTCTATAGTGTGGGGGGACCCTATAATGATGGGCCCTCACCCCGCTGATAATACCAGCCCCCAGCTGCCTAGTTTTACTTTGGCTAGTAATGAAAACAGAGAGAAGCCCTTTGCATTTTTTTGCCACCCCGCCTCCTGCAGTGACATTACCGCTTATACCCGCCCTGGGTATAAGTGGTGATGTCACTGCAGGAGGCGGGGCAGCCTCCTGGTCTGACATCACCACCTTTCCCCACCCTTGTCCATGTTAACCATGGAGCAGTATGGGCGGGTATAAGCGTTGACGTCACTGCAAGGGGCGGGGCTAAGCGACCATTACTGCAATAAGCTCTGTGTTATGCTGCAGACGAGGGAGACAATGATTGGCAACAGGGAGGTGGCTGTGGGCGGATTAAACATGCAGGGGGTGTGAAACTGCCCTTTGGCTCCAGCCACAAGCCACCTCCTATTTGGCTCCACAATGTAAGTTTTCAAAGTGTATTATCTCGGGGTACAGGGGGACTCAAGGGCTGGGGGACCCCTTGCCTGGATGCAGCAAACATGCTGCATTCAGTGCTGTAATTAGATCACCATGTGGGGTTGGTGACAGGTACTCTTTAAAGGCTTTCAAGGATTTCTTCAACGAGCCTTTAAGGGAGACTTTAAGTTCCCTGAAATTTCCAGCTGCTTGGACATCTGAATGCTGTGAAATCTTTCAAGAGTTCATAACCTCTAGGTGTCCCAATTGGTGGAAACTCTAGAAACCCAAAAGGCTCCAGAAAGGCTCTTTTAAGGTTTCCAGACCTCAAAGATGCTGGGAGACCTAGTGGCAGTAATCTGTAGTGACCTTTATTTCACCAATGTTTACAGTTACTCGGTTTCATGGCAGCTTTCAACCTGGTAACTTTAAGCGAACATTTAATATTCAAGGAGTTGCCAGCTGTTGGAGCACCTGGAGGCTGTGAACTGTAATAGTTCACAACCTCCAGATGTCCCAGCAGCTGGGAACTCCTGGAACATTGATGGTTCATTTAAAGGCTTTTTTAAATTGCTGGGTCTACAGCAATTTCAAGGCCCGAAAACATCAAAGAAGTCTGTAAGGGTGCCTTTAAAATTCCTGGGGTTCCCTGCTGTTACCAGAGTTCACAGCTTTTAGTTATCCTAACAGGTGGTAACTTCAGAAACTTTAAACTCTCCAATAAATGTTCCTTAAAGGTTTCCAAGCCCCAAATATGCTGGGAGACCAAATTGCTCTGTACTCTGATAACCTTAAGTCACCAGAATTTACAGTCACCAAGTATCATGACAGCTTTCAAACCGGTAACTTTAAGGGAGATTTTAATATTCCTGGGGTTCCCAGCTGTTGGGACACCAGGAGACTGTGAACTCTGGTAAGAGCTCAAGGCATTTTTTTTAATTACTGGATTAACAGCTGCTGGGTCTCCCAGTAGCTGTGAGGTCCACAAACCTTATAGGAGCCTTTAAGGAAGCCATTTAAATTCCTGGAGTTTCCTGCTGCCGAGACACCAGGAGGCTGTAAACTATGGCAAGAGTTCACAGCCTCCAGATGTCCCAAAAGCTGGGAATTCCATGAATTGTAAAGACTCCCTTAAAAGCTCTCTTAAAGAAACCTTTAAGGGAGCTTTTAAGGTTCCTGCAGTTCCCAGCTGTTGGGTCACCTAGGAGCTGTGAACTCTGATAGGAACTGGAAGCTGTGAACTGTGGTAAGAACTCAAAGCCAAACAGGTGGGAACTTCATGAACTTTAAAGACTCATTTAAAGTTACTGGCATGATAGCTGTCATGAGACCTAGTGGCAGGAACTCCAGTAACTTTAAAGTCTAACTTAAAGACTCCTTTAAGGTTTTCAGGCCACAAAGCTACAGGACTCTAAGGGTATGTGCACACAGGGAGTTTTAGGGCCGGATTAGCAGCGGAAACCGCCGGTCGGTTTACATAAATTTCATGCAAATTTATGTTAATCCAAACCGGCGTTTGGATTAACATAGAAACCTATGTAAACCGACACCCGCTGTGCACACAGCGGCGGTTTACACATGCTCATCCGTTGCTAACCCGCCGGGTTCCCAGCGGGTTAGCAAAGAATGAGCATGCTCTATATTCCGGCCGGTTCTGCAGCGGCTGCAAGCAGAATCATGTGCTGCTTCCAGCCGCTGCAGAATCGCCGGCGCTAACCCGCTGTGCACCGCCGCACACCCGCCCGTCACCCGCAGCACGGACCCGACAGGAAGCCGGTGGACGGCTCCGGAGCTTCCTGTCGGGTCCCGCCCAGCCGCCGCCGCCACTAACCCGCCCCCGTGCGCACATACCCTTAGAGTGCTCTACTGCCTTGTCATGCAGTTCAACAGTCTGGCACTGAGTTGACCTGAGTTCACATCTGGTGGCTCACACTGAGGGTACTGTGAGAACCACCAGACGTGACCTCAGGTGAACATAGTGGTGGACTGCCAGACGGCCTTGCCTCAGTGACATGCAGTCATACAGTCCGGCACTGAGTTCACCTGATGTCAGTTCTTGCAGTTCCCACACTGCTCTCAGTGTGTCCAGGAGGCCGCATTGAGTGGTCACATGTTCTAATTTAACCGCTCACCATTGCCTCTGGATGTAGAAGAGCTGAGATCATCGTGGGATGTCATGCAGATTACGTCGGACCTGCAGAGGTGTTTTTGTGGTTAATAAATTTGGTGAATGTAGTAATAAAGGAGTTTTGTGTGTTTGTATTTTTTTTATTTATACTTACAACGTTGGTAATTGGGTGGGCATCTCAAAGACACTTCCTTATTATCAATCCAGGGCTTGATGGCAGCGGTAATTTTTGACAAATTATAGCTGAAATATACCCATATATTACCCTCATTGCCACTGCACCAGGGCAATCGGGAATTGGGATGAGCTGGATAAAATGCTACATCAAATTGATGCCCCAATTGTGGGGTGGCTTCAGGCTGCTATATATTTAGGCTGGGAGTTTTCAATAAACATGGACCTTCACAGCCTGAGGACACCAATCCCAAGTATCTGTTTTAGCTGTGCTGTCATCAAAAATGGGCAGGAGCCCAAATAGTTTTTTTTATTATTTATTTAAATAATTAATAAAAAGTGTCATGGAGCATCCTCCATTTTTGATAACCAGCCAAGTTAAAGCACACAGCTTGAGGGTCTAGCCAACAGCTGTCAAAATTAGATAGCATACTGCATGTCATTTATAATTTTTTTCACTGTGCCTGTCAATCACAATAATGCCAATAGCAAAGATGGCTATGGCATTACTGTGATTGGGAGCAAATCCCTGCATGTCTATTGGCTATAAATCAGGCACCAGACATGCAAGGAGGAGACTTGAAACTCACGAGGTGAACATGAAAGTACTCATCAAGTAGGAAATACCTTAATATTTGTGCGAGTAGCGGATAATGCCAAACATATCTGCGCATCACTAATATAATTGTCTGCATGTTTTTACCCTGTATAAATGTGTGTAATGCTTTAGCATGTGAATATTATGTATGTGTTTCTTATGTTGATTTGTATGTAAATCAGTGGGTGCATGTGCATATGCAGTTTGGGTCTGACAGAGGACCAGGGGCGGACTGGCCCACCGGAGGATCAGGAGAATCCCCGGTGGGCCCCGAGACATGTGGCCACGCCCCCAAGCCCCGCCTGCGTACCCCCCTGGGCCCCCCGGTCCAGTAATATCGCTAATCATATCGGCAGCACAGCCGATATGATTAGCGATGCCTGTGCCCCTCTGAAGCTGCAAAGCAGGGAGAGCGATCTCCCTGCTCTGCCTGCTGCCGCCGCTGTGCGCACTGACTCCTGCCGGCGTGTGCGCAGGACATCCATGTCAGGGTGACGATGTCATTGCCCTGAGACTGCTTCCTGTGTGTGCAGCGGGAGCCGGCGCTCAGGGTGCTGTAGAGGGGAGACCGCCCCAGGCAGTGGCTGCCTGCACTGTGGTGACTATGGAGGGGGGGTCCCCTGTGGTGCTAGGCCCCTCCTTGTAGTGCTGGGCCCCCCCTGCTGGTGCTGGGCCCCCCCTGCTAGTGCTGGGCGCCCTGGTGGTGCTGGGCTCCACTGTTGGTTCTGGGCCCCCCCCCTTGTGGTGCTGGGCCCCCCTTGTGGTGCTGGGCCCCCCTGCTGGTGCTGAGCCCCCTGCTGGTGCTGGGCCCCCCCTTCTGGTGCTGGGCCCCCTGGTGGTGCCGGGCCCCCAGGGTGCTTGGTGGTGCTGGGCCCCCCTGGTGCTGCTGGGCTCCCCTGCTGGTGCTGGGCCCCCCCTTGTGGTACTGAGCCCCCTGCTGGTGCTGGGCCCCCTCTTCTGGTGCTGGGCCCCCTGGTGGTGCCGGGCCCCCAGGGTGCTTGGTGGTGCTGGGCCCCCCTGGTGGTGTTGGGCTCCCCTGGTGGTGCTGGGCCTCCCCTTGTGGTGCTGGGCCCCCCTGGTGGTGCTGGGCTCCCCTGGTGGTGCTGGGCCCCCTGGTGCTGCCGGGCCACCAGGGTGACTGGTGGTGCCAAGCCCCCCTGGTGGTGCTGGGCCCCCCAGATTGTGCCGGGCCCCCTGGTGCTGCCGGGCCCCAAGGGTGCCTGGTGCTGCTGGGCCCCCAGGGTGCCTGGTGCTGCCGAGCCCCCAGGGTACCTGGTGCTGCCGGGCCCCCAGGGTGCCTGGGGCTGCCGAGCCCCCAGGGTACCTGGTGCTGCCGGGCCCCCAGGGTGCCTGGTGCTGCTAAGCCTCCAGGGGGCCTGGTACTGCCGGGACCCCTGGGTGCCTGGTGCTGCCGGGCCACTGGTGGTGTCTGGTGGTGCCTGGTGGATGCCTGGTGGTGCCTGGTGCTGCCGGGCTCATAGTGGGGCCGGGCCCCCAGGGCCCCTGATGGTGCCTTGTGCTGCCGGGCCTCTGGGTGCCTGGTAGTGCCTGTTGTTGCCGGCCCCCTGGTAGTGCCTGGTGGTGCTGGGCCCCCCTGGCGGTGCTGGGCCCCCTGGTGGTGCTGGGCCCCCTGGTGGTGCCGGGCCCCCTGGTGGTGCCTGGTGGTGCCTGGTGCTGCTGGGCCCCCTGGGTGCCTGATGCTGCCGGGCCCCCTGGGTGCCTGGTGCTGCCAGGCCCCCTGGGTGCTGGGTGCTGCCAGGCCCCCAGGGTGCCGGATGGTGCTGGGCCCCTGGTGCTGCCAGGCCCCCATGGTGCCGGGCCCCTTGGTGCCTGATGGTGCCAGGCCCCTGGTTAGGCCTGGTGCTGCCGGGTGCCTGGTGGTGCTGCCGGGTGCCTGTTTCTGCCGGGTGCCGCAGACTGGGAGCTTCAGAGGACTAAGCTGTCGGGTACCTGGTGCCAGAGACCGGCAGCCACAGAGGAAGAAGCTGCCAGGTGCCTGGTGCCAGAGACTGGCAGCCACAGAGGAAGAAGCTGCCTGGTGCTGGTGAGCGGGAGACTGGGAGCCACAGAGGAAGAAGCTGCCTGGTGCCGGAAATCGGGAGACCGGGAGCCGCAGAGGAAGAAGCTGCCAGGATCAGGAGTGTGGAGTCAGGTAAGGCGCTGTTACAGCCGAAGATAGCAGCCAGGGAGACAGAGTGGAATGGATGAATGGATGGATGGGGTGGCCTGGAAGAGGGGGCAGAATGGGATGGATGGGGGGGCGGCATGGAAAAGGGGGGAGAACGGGATAGATGGATGGGGAGAAGGTAAATGGATGGTTTGGTAGATGGGGGAAAAGGTGCATGGATGGATGGGGGAATAGAGGGAGAAGGAACATGGATGGATAGGGAGGAGAAGCTACATTGAATGTGGGGGAGAAGCTACATGTATTACCTATACACACACACTGACACTATATACAGAGTTCATGCGTATAATGTCACTGGTGATCACTGTATTACCTGTACACTGAAACTATACCTGAACTCCTGTGTATGCCACTGGTGATCACTGTATTACCTGTACACTGACCCAATATACAGAGCTTTTTTACATTTCTGTTAATTTAGTATTATATGTGGTGGACCGTGGCATTATGTGCTTTGGTCATGACATGACGGTATTTGTCCCTTGTATATGGTATTATTCGGTCACTATGTGGTGGTAATATGAGGTCTCATGGTGTGGCAGTATTTATACCTTGTATATGGTAGTGTTTGACCACTATGTGGTGGTATTATGTGCTTTCGTCATGGTGTAACAGTATTTGTGCCTTGTATGTGGCATTATTTGGGTACTATATGGTGGTAATATGTGATCTGGTCACGGTGTGGTGGTATTTCTGACTTCTATCTGGTAATATTGGTCTTGGTAGAGTGAATTTTGGTCGGTCATTTCTTTTATCTGATATCTATAAGTGGAAACCATTTTATTTCCAATAGATATTAAATACTTAGATGTTTAACCCCTCCCTGTCCTGTGACACAGCAGCAGAGATGCAGAGGTTTGCCAGAGAAAGCAAGTTGAGCATTTAATGACTTCAGTAGTTCCTCGTTTTGTCTTAGGCCAGCTGCACACCACGTTTTTTTCCCTGTCAGGCTTTGTCCGGTGCTTTGCAGGAGGCACTGGACACAGCCTGACAGGTCCGGACAAATAGAAGCAGTCAGATTCTGCAGAGCGCAGCTTCCGGAGCTGTCCCCTACTGAAATGCTGCTGAACCTCTTCACAGGGGACAGCTCCTGGGGCTGAAGTTCAGCAGAGTTCACGCTGAACTGCAGCAGCCGGCGTCCGGGAACCTGACAGAGTCTGTTAGGTCCGGCACGCCATAGCCTCTCGTGTTAGGGGGTGCTGGATCATGTTAGGGGGTGCCAGATCATGTTAGGGGTGCCGGATCATGTTAGGGGGTGCCAGATCATGCTGGAACCAGGTGAATCTAGTAGGATCTGGTTTGCATAAGTTTTGCGCCCCGGACACAAAAATGATGCAAGCTCCGTTTTTGTGTCCGGGGCAAAATAGTTTGCAGCGTGATGCTGCCGGACAGGGACAAAACCGGATAGAAAATAGCTGCCATCCGGCCCTGTCCAGCACCATAGGGCTGCATTATGTCAAAATCGGGTCCGGGGCTGTCTGATTAACCTGATCACAACATGGTGTGAAGTCGGCCTTACAAATACTGAGGTACAAAACTCACCAAATGCTCAAAGTGCCACATTCTTCTGATGGTGAGGCTTCCACCAATAAATAAGTGATCACATTCCTAACCTGTGCACAGGGGCTGACTGGCCCAGGTTGCAGGGAGGCATTTGCCCCCCAGGCCGGTGGTTAAGTCCGAGTTTAGAGCCGCCCCCTCAGTGAGAGCGGCCGCATGGGACCCGGGACGCAGCAGGCAGAACACGGGCATCAGCGTGGAGGCTAACTGTGACCTGGGATTGGCGCGGCGGAAGCAGGCAGCTGGTAGGCTAGTGAAGTAGCGCCAGCACCCACATGCACTTCAGTTGGCCTCTGTAGCGGTAGCACCCATCCATCCGCTCTTCAGTTGGCCACCGGCTAGAAAAGGTCAACTGCCCCCCAGGGCAAGATCTGCCAGCCAGGCCCTGCCTCACTGATAACTTGTTTTCCCCAAAAAATCCAAATTAATGCAAACTACAGTTATGATACCTCGCAGTAATAGTGAGCGCACAGTGATGTGCAGGAGCCGCCTGTGTTTTACAGTCCACGCGCCACTATAATAGGTATAACGGATAACAGGTATTTGCATATAGCTGAAGAATGGGTGGGCCCGGGTGGGTGTGCCCCTGGAGTCAATTTTCCTGCTGGGCCCCAGACACCCCAGTCTGCCGCTGCAGAGGACTGTGGTCAATTCTTGTACAAATGAACTTAGCTGTCAACCTGAAACAGGGAACGGGGAAGTTGAATTAGTGCGGCTCTCCCATATGCACCTGTGGACTCCTGGCATCCGCTAAAGTGTCTGGCTTCCACTTGAAACATAATAGAAAAGAAGATTCTTGTGCCACTTCTCCTTCGCTTAAAATGTCTTCATTCTTTATTTTAGCAAATCCATAAAACACATCAAAAGGAAAGGTCCTGACAGGGGTTCTTTTTGATCTTTTTTAAGGATATGCTAAATAAAGAATAAAGACATTTTACGTGAAGGTAAAGTAGCACTGGTATCTTCTTTTCTATTACTGTCAAGGTCTGCCTTACTGTAATATAAACTATAAAGCATGTATCATGGCCATGTGTTAAGCTGTGTAAGACCATTGTTTATCTTGAATTTTGAAGTCTTTTATCCAATCCGTAATTTGAATAGACGCCTTTGCTTCTTTAGTCTAATGTTGACAAACAGGAGCTCTTGTCATCTATTTTATTCCCATAAAACATGTATACAAAGAAAAGCAATCAAAGAAATAGAAATGAGGCTTCATATGCTCTTTCTATTTCAATAGTCGTTTCTCATTTCTCTATTTTCCACGGACATTTTATGTGCTTCTATAACAAAATTCTTTTTTTTTGTTCTGGTTGTCAGTAATGATTTGCTCAGAGATGCTTTGTTGGCCATGTTATCTATAATTCTGCTCTTCTTCTCTTCAATCCTATTATCTTGAACAAATCCTAACAAGGATACAACTATATTTATAATTAATACAAATATAATAAAGTTATATAAATGTCATGCAGATGCGTAAACTGTAAAGTAAACCCTGGTAAAGCACACAAATTGTACAATAAAATGTAAATGTTGCATATATATTTAAATATATTTCTTGTTGCACTGCTCAATATTTAAAGCATTATTATTTTACATTACCAGTTTATGTTTACTTCACAATTGTAAATTCTGTAATGAATATAAAAGAAAATCAATAGCAGTAAAGAAGACACTTATCACAAAAAAGGTAAAATATTTAGAGCATTTTTATATTCTCACATTATAAATAAATATTAGTTCTTAGATCTTTTGACGACCTCACCTCCTAGTCACTTCTTACTAGTGCATCATCATCGTCGTCATTGTCATTCATGATTTGGTTGACAGGTGCCTTCATGTACGAAGTAGTTAGTACTTCTTGTCTCCCTGCCTGATTCCCAACCCAACATTTTACCTTCATCTGAATGATTACAATGTTCCTACCATCAGGACTCATGGACTCATGGTGTTCTCCATCTCAACTTGTTTTACAAGAACAAAGGCTGACTGTACTCTGTTCCAAAAAATCATTTAGAAGTTGGTGTAGTATGTTACGTTATGTTAGTTTTATTAGCTCTAATGATGCTGTGGGTTATGGTATTAAGAGTCAGATCAGAAATAGGTGTTATTGACTTATTGGAAATTATACTATGATCAATATTAAGTGTTATGGAAGTAGACTGAGTAGAAAAACTGAGTGTAGCTGATGCAATCACTGTCAGATGCTACATCATCCTGATATGATTAAGATAATTAATGGATAAATATTGCATTATGCACTTCACTTTCTGTCAAATAATATGCTTGCAAGCAAAGGAGGCCAAATATGGCCTATGTTCAGTACTACTACTGCTAGGACGCATACTACCAAGAGTGTATATGGTGCTACTGTAAAGGATACAGTATATACTCGAGTATAAGCTGACCCAGTATAAGCCGAGGCCCCTAATTTTACCCTCCAAAACGAGGGAAACTTATTGACAGGAGTATAAGCTAGGGGGAAAAATGAAGCAGACTCTCATCACGGTATACAGCCCCTCTCATCATGATAAATGGCCCCCCATTACTGGTATATAATCCCCCATCACTGGTATATAGGACCTCCATCACTGGTATACAGTTCCACCCCATCAGAGGTTACAACCCCCATCAGTGGAATACAGGCCCCCCCCTCAGTGGTATATACAGGCCCGCCATTAGTGGTATATACAGGCCCCCCATCAGAGGTTACAGCCCCCGTCAGTGGTATATACAGGCCCCCCAGTGGTATATACATGCTCCCCCCAGTTGTATATTCAGGCGCCCCCCCAGTGGTATATACAGGCCCCCCAGTGGTATATACAAGCCCCCAGTGGTATATACAGGCTCCCACAAGTTGAATATACAGGCGCCCCCTCAGTGGAATATACAGGCCCCCCGTTGCTGCCGCACACCTATAAAAGAATAGCTTTCATCCTCCTCGCTGTCACCGCGCGGCCTCCAGTCTTCTTCCTGCTTCTACCCAGCGTCATGTAACCGGCGCAGAAGCAATGTCGTCATTCAAGCAGAAAGGAGACCGGAGGACCACGGTGACAGTGAGGAGGATAAGTATGAAAGCTATTGTTTTACAGGTGTGCAGCAGCAACGGGGGGCCTGTATATACCACTTGGGGGGGCGCCTGTATATACCACTGGGGGGGAGCGCTGACAGTGCAATGTAATATGCACCACTCCCCCTACCCTGATGGATAGGGGGATGCAGTGCATATTGCATTGCACTAATTAGCGGCCCCACATGACCAGCCGCTCCTAATACAGCCTCTCCCGCCTGCTCCAGCCCGTCACTGACTCAAGTATAAGCCGAAGGGGGCACTTTTCAGCACAATTTTTGTGCTGAAAAACTCGGTTTATACTCGAGTATATACGGTATCTTAACTGTGATATTATTTTTTTAATTATATCTTCTGGCCATATTTGAAACAGTGACATGTTTGAGTTTAGTATAGTATACATCTTGTTAACAAGTACTGTATATAATTTTATTAATTTCAAACTTTTCTAACAAGCTTAGTCAACCTTGGAAAAATATGACATGAACCTGAAATACCAGGCAAAAAAATATGACATGAACCAGAAATACCAGGCAATAAAATATGACATCAACCAGAAATACCAGGCAATAAAAATATGACATCAACCAGAAATAACAGGCAAAAGCAGTTTTGACATGATATTTAAAAAGGATATTTCAACAACAGTTTGTATGTTACATTCGCTTGATATGTGTTTGTTTTCAATTTGATAGGTATGACAAAACACACCTGCAAAGGTAAAATGGAACTGCCGTTTACATTTTTATTCAATGATAATATAGATTTTAATAAACCTTCAAATATACTTTATAAGTGAAATCTGGTGGAAAACCATTCATAAACCTTCTACAAGATGTCCCTACTAGACTGTGTCTGAAGCAGATACATGAGCCAGAAAAAAGACAAGAGAGCGCTCCCTGTGAAAGACCTTCCATATATAAGAATTAGAAGGGGGCCGCTAGGCCGCTCACCTTGGCGGGTTGTGCACCCCCGCACAACCCCGGATAAAGCCTTCTATTGAACTTATGTCCTCTGGTCATGGTGCCTGGGTGGCGGTGTCCTCCTGTATTGGTCCTGCGGCTCCTCAGCGTGATGCTTTCAGGTTCCGTGTCACATGACCACTACATAAAAAAATTGTATATAGAATGCCTATATTTGGCGTGCCCGTTTACTTACTTTTTTGTTGTTTTATGCACATAATTCTGTTTTGAAATATACACATCTTAGGCTGTGTTCCCAGTAGCGCTGGGGTTCGCCAGAAGGGAATACATAATGGATCTGACCTCCTGGTAACTCCAGCTAAGGCTGCCAGAATGGCAGGATTCCGCCAGCCTTAGCTGGGGTCACCAGGAGGTCAGATCCATTACGGATCCCCTCCTGGCCGACCCCAGCACTACTGGGAATGCATCCTTACTTTGCAATTGTAAAATAAATTTTGAAAAGTATTTTTATTTGAGTTATTCCATGTTATTTGCACACAGGCCTAAAAGGCCCCAGGTGCGTGAATATGGGGTAGTCCCAAAAAAAAATTGTTATACCGAAATGCCTATAACATAAAAATATATGAACCACTGGAAATTACTAACAACTATATACCTGAGGAATACCTAGATTTTCAAAAATCTAACTAAAGTAATTTAGCAGAAAATAGAAAACAGGTAACCTGGCAGGCCTGCGAGGCCCCAGGTATGCGTCCGCCAGCCTTAGCTGGAGTCACCAGGAGGTCAGATCCATTACGGAATCCCGTCCTGGTGGACCCCAGCGCTAGTAGGAATGCATCCTTACTTTGCAATAAACTTTGAAAAGTATTTTTTTTGAGTTATTACATGATAATTGTAAACAGGCCTAAAAGGCCCCAGGTGCGTGAATGTGTAGATTTCTATGGGCATGCATTCTAGGGTTAACTATTATTAGCCAAACAGTTGCAGAACCTTAAGGGTGCGTGCACACGGTCCGGAGGAGCTGCGTGTTGGGCGCAGCTCCTCCGGACCTGAGGGAAGCCGCGGGTGGCCGCAGGGAGACCGCAGCCGCCCTTTACTCACCATGTGCGGCGGGTGCAGGGTGGCTTCTCCCTGCAGTCACCTGATGGTAGCCGCTTCCGACTCCGCAGCATGAAATAAACATGCTGAGGAGGAGAGGAATCCTGGCAACCCGCACCGCAGCTTCAAAGACGCTGCGGGCGGGTTACCCATATTGAGGATGGAATTTCTTGAAATCCCATGCACTATTCTTGTACTGTACGACGCAGCGTCCAAAACGCTGCGTACACTGATCGTGTGCACACACCCTTACTTTTTCAGATTTTTTTCTTGTATTTTACCGTTTATATTTTGTTTCATTTAGTTCTGTAACTATGTTAAAAAAAAAAAACATTGAAGAAGCCCCCTTCAACCAAACAGATTATTTATTGAAGAAAGCAATAAATGTAAATATGAATTTCCTACATCTAGATTCATTTATTAAATATAAAAAAAACATGGCTGCCTGCATTTTGAAAATAGGATTGGACCAGAACCAGAATCAAGTGCTAAAAGCAACTGGTACACTGCGATTAATAAATGAATGAACTCCAATATTGCTTTATCACACATGATTTTAATTGCAACTCAGGTCTATCTCCTTTTCACTCTTCACTCAGGTGAGACTGGTTTTGCCACATGGATCAATAAGACAATGGTGTCAAAGATACACTAATGGCCGAAAATATTGGCACCCTTGAAACTGTTCAAGAATATTAAGTATTTTATTTCTCCTAGAAAATTATTGCAATCACTCATGTTGTGTTATACACATTTTTATTTCATATCTGTTTATTTGTTAGAACAGTTTGAAGTTAATAAAATGAGACCAGATAAAGAGGAGAGAAGTAGTTCACTCAATTTTTGTATTGTTCGTTTGTGTGCCACACTAAGCATGAAGAACAGAAGGAGAAGAGAATTGACTGAGGACTTGCCAACCAAAATTGTCTAACACATCAATAATCTCAAGGTTACATGTCTCTGTCTGGGGATGTTAATGTTCCTTTGTCCATGGTGCACAACATAATCAAGAAGTTTACAACCCATGGAACTATAGCTAATCTTATGGAAGTGTACACCAAAGAAAAATTAATGTAATGTTTAAAGGCAGGAAAGTCAGGATGGGAGATAAGCAGCCCCAGTCAAATTCCAAAGAAATTCAAAATATCCTCCTTGATCAAGGCGCATTTGTGTCAGGGCAAACTATCCATCAATATTTGCATGAAATTAAATGCTATTGCAGGTGACTCATGAGGACCCCACTGCTGAGACAAGGACTTAAAAAATACTAGACTGCAGTTTTCCAAAATGTTTGTAAGCACAATTTCTTCTGGAAAAGTGTCTTGTGGACAAATGTGACCAAGATTGAGCTATTTGATAAGGCAAAACATTCTTCGGTTTACTGAAAACGGGATGAGGCCAGCAATCAAGAGAACACAGTATGTGTAGTCAAATATGGTGGATGTGTAAAGATATTTTTGGGTTGTTTTACTGCCTATTGCACTAGGTACCTTGACTGTTTGCAAGGCACCTTTAAATCTGAAGATTATTAAAGGTTTTGATTTGCAATGCTGTGCCCAGTGTCAGAAAGCTGGGTTTGCATCTTAGGTCAGTGGCGCACCCAAGGGGGGGGACCTACGTGTCTGGACCCCCCTCTTGGACGGCCCTGAGAGCACTGTCCAGCAGAGCACTGAGAACTGAAGAAGCCGACACATTGTGCCCCGGGAGTAACATGTCCCTGTCGGCTTTCTTCCTCCCCCTCCCCTTGCTGTGCTCTCCTCCCCAGCTTCCAGACTGCGTGGGTCCATGAATATTCATGAGCCGGCAGAGGCCTGTGACGTCAGCTGCGGGGCGGTGCTGATCCCCTGCAGTGAAGTCAGTCATGGTGCAGCTCAACGTCAGGAAGACGACACCACAGCACATGGGTGAGACAACAGAGGGGGGAGGAGGCCACAAGGGGGAAGACATTTCTGGAAGGGAATATAGAGCTTGTATGTGTATATGTGTATATGTGTATATGTATATATGTGTGTGTGTGTTTGTGTGTGGGAGTGTGTGTTTATGTGTGTGTGTGTGTTTGTGTGTTTATGTGTGTGTTTGTGTGTTTATGTGTGTGTGTGTGTTTGTGTTTATGTGTATGTGTGTGTTTGTGTGTTTATGTGTGTGTGTTTGTGTGTTTATGTGTGTGTGTTTGTGTGTTTGTGTGTGTGTGTGTGTTTGTGTGTTTGTGTGTGTGCTTAGGGGGTGTAGAGAGTTCTTTACATCTCCGTTTCTCCATCCTGTACTTGCCCAGGGAGGGTGTGTGTGACTGCTTGTGAGAGGAGGGCTGGGGCTATTGGGCCGGTTTCACATTTGCATACAGAACGCAGTGTAACCAAACACGTGTGCGCTGCATTCCTATGTATAATATGGGAACGCATAGTACCTGCCTATGGCTGCGTTTGGTTACATTTGCGTTCAGATGCATTTTTTAACAGCACCCTCCGAACACAACATGTTGCATTTTCTGTGCATTCACGGGGCTTATTTTATCAGCAAGTGACCGCAAGTGCACAAAGAATGCATGGAGCTCAATGGATCCGCAGTGTCCTCCGCATGACAACGCAGGCAGATGCTGCGGATCCATTGAAATCTTCACAGAAATCAGAGGCAGCCACCGGGAGATCAGTGGCGGCCGCCTCTGATCTCCTGGCTGCCGCCTCTGATCTCCAGGCCACCGCCAAGACCAACCGCTGATTGGGTGACCAGGCACCATACTATGTGAAGGCATGCTGAGAATCTCCGCTGCGTTGACATCAGTATGACTATGTTTGCACCTGCATGTCAGACGCATGCAGACATAAACGCTAGAGTGAAGCCAGCCTTAAGCCCCTTTCACATCAGCGCTTTTCGCTGATTGCGGCAGATTTACCGCATCTGTCGCCTAACGGCCGCACTTGCAGAACACTTGTGGCAAGCCCCATGCATTGTCTAACGGGCTTGCGGCAGGTCCGGCATGTGCGGTATAGCCGCGGTTGCGGCAGATGCGGTTTTTGTCCGGATCCACCGGATCTGAACAAAAACGCTGATGTGAAAAAGGCCTTACATTGACTGGGCCAGTGCCTGCTGGTTGTGCTGTAAGTGACACGTCCATCATATAGCCAAGGGAAGAAAGTGATAGCAGCAAAGAAGAGGATAAGAAAACTGTCTGCTGAGGGGAAGAAGCTCTATTCCTCAGCACCCAGCTTTCCCATGCTCTCCTATCCTCTATTCCTCAGCTTTCCTATGTTCTGATTTCCATCAGCCCCCAACTTTCCCATGTTCTGCTATCATGGGAAAACTGGGTGCTGAGGAAAAGAGGATTAGAAGAGCATGGTAAAGTTGGGTGCTGAGGGAAAGAAGGATAGAAGAGCATGAGAAAGCTGGGACTGAGGAAAGAAGATAGAGGAGCATGGGAAAGCTGAGTGCTGAGGGAAAGCGGATAGAGGAGCATGGGAAAGCTGGATGCTGAGGGAAAGAAGATAGAGGAGCATGGGAAAGCTGAGTGCTGAGGGAAAGAGGATAGAGGAGCATGGGAAAGCTGGATGCTGAGGGAAAGAAGATGGAGGAGCATGGGAAAGCTGAGTGCTGAGGGAAAGAGGATAGAGAAGCTTGGGAAAGCTGGATGCTGAGGGAAAGAAGATAGAGGAGCATGGGAAAGCTGAGTGCTGAGGGAAAGAGGATAGAGGAGCATGGGAAAGCTGGATGCTGAGGGAAAGAAGATGGAGGAGCATGGGAAAGCTGAGTGCTGAGGGAAAGAGGATAGAGGAGCATGGGAAAGCTGGATGCTGAGGGAAAGAAGATAGAGGAGCATGGGAAAGCTGAGTGCTGAGGGAAAGAGGATAGAGGAGCATTGGAAAGCTGGATGCTGAGGGAAAGAAGATAGAGGAGCATGGGAAAGCTGGATGCTGAGGGAAAGAAGATAGAGGAGCATGGGAAAGCTGAGTGCTGAGGGAGAGGATAGATGAGCCTGGGAAAGCTGAATGCTTAGGGATAGAAGAGCATGGGAAAGCTGAGTGCTGAGGGATAGAAGAGCATGGGAAAGCTGAGTGCTGAGGGATAAAGGATACAAGAGCATAGGAAAGCTGAGTGCTGGGGAAAAGGTGTATAGCAGAGCAGAAGGTGGAAAAGGTGCTGAGGGAAACAAGCTCTTTCCCATCCCCTGCTGTGCTATACACCTTTTCCTCTGCACCCAGCTTTCCCATTATATCAGAACAAGTGTCAGCATCATTATCCTGTACCCCAGTGTCAGCGTCATTGTCCTGTACCCTCAGCGTCATTATCCTGTACCCTCAGCGTCATTGTCCTGTACCCCCATCCTCATTGTCCTGTACCCCCAGCGTCATTGTCCTGTACCCCCAGCATCAGCGTCATTGTCTTGTACCCCCAGTGTCCGTGTCATTGTCCTGTACCCCCAGTGTCATTGTCCTGTACCCCCCAGTGTCATTATCCTGTACCCCCCAGTGTCATTATCCTGTACCCCCAGTGTCATTATCCTGCACCCCCAGCGTCATTGTCCTGTACCCCCAGTGTCTGTGTCATTGTCCTGTACCCCCAGTGTCATTGTCCTGTACCCCCCAGTGTCATTATCCTTTGCCCCCAGTGCCATTATCCTGTGCCCCCAGTGTCATTATCCTGTACCCCCAGTGTCATTATCCTGTACCCCCAGTGTCATTGTCCTTTACCCCAGTGTCAGTGTTACTGTTTGGCAAGGGGCCAGGATGGGGGAGATATTTACTGTATGCCATAACGAAAATAAAAAAGCGGAACTGCTGAGCAACCAAGACCGACTGCGCAGCGTCATTACAAATAAGACCGTTTTCATGCAGTATTAAGCATTAATTAGGTATTCAAATTTACAAAAATCACTTGGCTTTTAAGGGGGCTTCGCTCCCCCAAAAACCCCCACCGGGGGCTGTGCCCCTCGGAACCCCGCTAAGGGGTGACACCCCCCTTTCAGGGCCGGTGTGTTTCTTGGACCCCTACCTTGGGAAATTTCTGGGTGCGCCACTGTCCTAGGTCATGGGTCTTCCAGCAGGATGATGATCCCAAACATACTTCAAATAGTGTCTTCAAAGACTGTGAGGTCAGCGAGACTGGGGATAGAGGAGAAAAGAGAAGGCGCAGATCTAAGTGCAGTGTATTAGTAGCAACAGTTGTTCTCAGGTATTATTCTCACCTTTCTGGTGTCTTGTGCAGTTAGCATATAATCCTACAGAGGGATATTTCCTGGATCTCCTGGCCTGCTGCTTGTTCCCAGAGAAGCAAGTCGCCCAGAGGGAGGCTTGTGTTAAAGTGCAGGAAAAAAAATTTTCTGGTTTGAATTGAAGCGCTTCCAGAGGGATCACAGGGATGGCAAATTATTCCAAAATAAGTTCTTCTTTTATTACGCGTTTCAGCTTAAAATATAACAAGCCTTCATCAGAAAATATATCAGATTTTTATCTGATGAAGGCTTGTTATATTTTAAGCTGAAACGCGTAATAAAAGAAGAACTTATTTTGGAATAATTTGCCATCCCTGTGATCCCTCTGGAAGCGCTTCAATTCAAACCAGAAAATTTTTTTTCCTGCAAACATACTTCAAGAAACACAGAGAAATGGATGGAATCAAAGTGCTGAGAAGTTCTGAAGTAGCTAGCAATGACTCCAAATCTAAATACCAATTCTCCTTTTTCTTCTTCCTCTTCTTCTTCTTCTTCTTCTTCTTCCACTACGTCTTCATCCTTCCCCTTCTTCATCTTCCTCATCTTATTCCTTTTCCTCCTTCTTCTTCTTCCTCTTCTTCCTCTTGCTCCTCCTTCTTCCTCTTCCTCCTCTTCCTCCTCCTCCTTATTCCTCTACTTCCTTCTCCTTCCACTTCTCCTTCCTCCTCCTCCTCCTCCTTCCTTTTCTTCTTCCTTCTCTTCCTCCTTCTTCTTCCTATTCTTCTTCCTCATCCTGCTTCTTCTTCCTCTTCTACTTCCTTTTTACTTTCTCATACTCCTTCTTCTTCGTCTTCCTCTTCTTCCTCGTTCAACTCCTCATTCTTCTTCTTTTCTTCTTCTTCTTCTTCTTCCTTCTCTTCCTTCTTCTTCCTCTTCTTCCTTCTCCTCTCCCCTCTTCTCTTCTTCTTTTCTTCTTCCTCTTCCTTTCTTGAGTGTAAAGTAATTTGTGCATCCTCTGCATGTCAACTGTGCCAGTGATAACTTGGGATATTGAAAGGCTAAGCTCCCCACATAAGTGTTTACGTAATCTAAATCTTCTTCAACTCAATTTAGTACTTTTGCAAGAGACCCATCTTGGAGAGGCTGATTTCCAGAGGCTGCACAGGGATGTGGGTGTGGGAAGCTATGGCTCATCATTTGTAAATAATTAATCAGGAGTGCTAATATTAACAAACAAAAACTCTCAATGTCAAGTGTTAGACATGTACAATAGAGGGAAAGGTACATTTGTCACTTTTCTACCCCTTCAGAAGTCTACAAGATATATAACGTAAATGCTAAAAACAAACTATATAGTGAGATTTTTAGGTTAAAGGAAGAAGTTACAGCATTTCAAAGTAACCACGATACAAGTATTAAGGAAAAATGGCTTACAGAACAAAGAGCTTTTAATGCTTGGGCAGACAAATGTAAGCAGTTTTAAAAAAACAATTGATTGATGGTAGGTGGCAGATTGATGGTTAATATGGTCAGGGATAGGTTTTACAAACGAGGCACCTTAACATTCATAGTCCACTGTGTATATTGTAATCACATTGAAGTTTTAACACTTTTAATTTTTTTTGTGATGATGAGACACTATTAATACCGTATGTTCTTTAATTGCTTTATAGAACTACTGGAAGAGGCGGAAGTCTGAAGGAAGTCAAAGTAATAGTAACATCTTTCTGACTGTGATTACAGAATGGGAGCGGCGGTACAGGGACTGTTTGGTAACAGAAGCACTTTATGAACATTAAGTTTATTCCAGTATGTCTGGATTTATTGCAAATGGCCCACAAAAGAGGGTTTAAGTGAGTCACTAGCACTTTAATTAAGTCACTTTACTTAAGACACATAATAATATATAATGCACATGGTTGCCTGACAAAAAGGGACGTTATACCACAAGGACCACGTGGATTCCAGACCGGGAGAGAGGTGACTGGCAGGCCCAGACACCTGGTCATTAAATAGACACACTAGAAACCCATTTAATAGGGAAGGACAGTGTGTAATGGGTGAGTGGTTAAAACGTGGTGTGTCTCAATATGAAGAAGGCTGGTAAAAACATAGCAATATGGACTTAATATTACATTAATGAGAAGGGGAACCGTGAAAGGGAACTCCCGTATGCACGTTTAAAAACATATTTATGCACTTTAGTTAACATAACTAAAAGAGCACAAGCACTTAATAATGCGTGTATCACTTTAAAAAGCAATTATCACTTTAAAATGCCCAGGACGCTGAAGTTACTATAATATTACTATATTATCCTATGGCCATGCCCCATCCAAGATGGAGAATGTCAGAGATTGGACAATGCGCATGCGCGGACGCGATGGTGACATGCCGCATGCCAGCACCATCTCCATGGTAGTGTGCAAACCAGGAGCATGCGCAGAACACACACAGTCATATCCGGGACATCGGAGACATGTGAGCACCTGAGAAGCCGCTCCCTAAGTAAGATACGTGAAATAATTTGATAAGGCACAGTAGAGAAACATGATAAAGATTTAGAAAGTAAATATGTAATAGGACTTCCAGATGGCCGGTAGTACGAAAAGTAAACAGTTAATATATAGTATGAGAACACTATTGAAAGGGCATGGTAGAGTGTAATAACACGGGTATTATGAAAATTGCACTGAGGATGGATGTAATTGGTATTATGTATGCAAATTAACTGTAAGGAAATGATGTAACAGACATAAGATGTATAATAGTGATGGGCGAGTCCTAAATTACTCGAAATCGCTTGACTCTAGCGAGTCCGAGCCCGGGACTCGCTACTCATTGCGAGTCTAGCGAGTCCAATGTTAATGAATGGGGAAGCGAGTAATAGCGAGTAGTGTGCGATTTACAAATCACAGATGTGTCTCGGAAGCTTCAGCCTGAAGCAATCCTAGTTTTGTCAGAGACTCTGACAAAACTAGGATTGCCATTGATTTGCATTGGACTCGTTTACTGTGCAAGTAATCGCTGGGTAACTCGCACAGATAAGAGTCCCGCTGTCTGCTCTGTGTGCTGGCTGCCGCAGCTCCAGGGTCCTAGAGCCCGCCTGCTGCCTGATGTAGCAGAGCTGAGATTGTTCTCAGTCTGCTCATTCCCTGTGCATAGACATCTATATCTATGCAAAGGGATGTAGCAGAGAGGACATCGCGTTTTGGACTGCGCCGGACGGAAGAGGATTTTTTAAATTAAAGATGGAGTCCCTAATGGCTTTTTTTTTAATTTCTAATAAAAAATTTTCTCTGTGTTGTGTTTTTTAAAAAAAATTTAATAGAAATTCATGGCGGTCATGTTATTGGCGTGACCGCCATAAATTTCGGGCTTAGGGCCAGCTGATAATACAAAGCTGGCCCTAAACTCTTTATTACCCAGCGTGCCACCGCCAACAGGGCCGCTGGAAGAGCGGGGTTCAGCGCCAGAGGATGGCGCTTCAATGAACGCGCCATCTTCTGGGGCGGCTGCGGGCTGCAATTTGCAGCGGGGGGTGCCCAGAAAGCTTGGGCATCCCTGCGCTGTGGATTCCAGCCCCCAGCTGTTTAGCTGTACCTGGCTAGACATAGAAATTGCGCGGAGCCCCACGCATTTTTTTTTTATTATTTCATGAAATTCATGAAATAATAAAAAAAAAGGGCTCCCCTATATTCTTGTGTCTGGCCAGGTACAAATAGGCACCTGGGGGTTGCAGAAATACGGCGAAGCCCATGTAATTTTTTTTCTGAAAAATCAATAAAACAATCCTAAAAAAGGGACTGCATCTTTATTAACCCCTCGCCCATGGTCCAGGGTTTAATAAAGATGCAGTCCCTTTTATTTACATTGTTTTATGGATTTGTCAGAAAAAAATTTCGCGTGGGCTTTGCCGTATTTCTGCAGCCGCCCCAGAAGATGGCGCGTTCATTGAAGCGCCATCCTCTGGCGGAGCACCCCGCTCTTCCAGCGGCCCTGGTGGCGGTGGCACGCTGGGTAATAAAGGGGTTAATACCAGCTTTGTTATACAAGCTGGTATTAAGCCCGAGATTTTTAATGTCAGGCCACGTTTGACCCAGCCACTAAGAATCTCCAATAAAGGGTTAAAAAAACACAACACAGAGAAAATTTTTTATTAGAAATAAAAAAAAGAAGCCATTAGGGACTCCATCTTTAATTAAAAAAATCCTCTTCCGTCCGACGTAGTCCAAAACACGATGTCCTCTCTGCTACATCCCCTGTGCATAGATATAGATGTCTATGCACAGGGATGAGCAGACTGAGAACAATCGCAGCTCTGCTACATCATCTCTGTGAGCAGGCGGGCTCTAGGACCCTGGAGCTGCGGCAGCCTGCACAGAGCAGACAGCCGGACTCAGCTCGCAAAGTAACAGCAGTTACTTTGCGAGTTTCCCTGGGATTACTTGCACAGTAATCAGACCAATGCAAGTCAAAGGCAATCCTAGTTTTGTAAGAGTCTCTGACAAAACTAGGATTGCCATTGATTAGCATTGGACTAGTTGCTGTACGAGTAATCACAGGGAAACTCGCAGAGTACCGAGTCCTGCGAGTCCCTTACTACTCGCCGAGTAACAAGTCCTAGCGAGTAGATTCGCCCATCCCTAATGTATAAGTTAGTTAGCTGATTACTATGTGGTTGCTGGAAGAAGAGCTTTTGGAGCTCGAAACCTTGCCATGACCAAGCCTGTGCTGGATTAAAGATCATTGCTGAAAAGTTGGGAGTGCTGTGGACTTTTTGCCTAAACCGTATATCAGTTCCTATATATAGAATATGCATGGGAATAGTGATCATATTTGAATTATTTTATGCCAATACACAGAATCTTACTAATAATGGCATTACTTTAATTTATTTTTAGATGTGATATCAGAAATTAATAGAACATACATAATACTTTAATATTAGAATGCCAACACAGAAGATTTTTAAATGTCGAAAATTACCATATATGGTCTTTGTATATATTAAGGATATTCATTAATGGATAAACATAAGAGCTTTTTTTAATTTCAGAATTTGAAATAATGTAAAAAGAGCATTAGTATAACCTATTGTTATTTGGAATGAACCTTACTCTGGATACATATATACATATAAGGTTAATGGATGATGTGGAAGACTGACTCTAATTATGTCAATTCAGATGAATGAAGTGGGTGTGGGATTTACCTTTGTGTGCTATGAGTAAGGGTCTTTAAACAGACCCGAAACGCGTAAGACACACATGTTTTTAACCAAGCATGGATGTTGATTTTAATATTTCCAAATAAAAGCTGGTTTTATAATTAACAAAACCGTGATGCTGGAATTACAATATGTTTTTAAACTAGAATGAGCTTCTCCCAGACGGGCATATTGAATCCGAGCACTGAACCTACAAGGAAGGAGGACTGGGCAGACTGGTGTCAGGTGAGCTGAAGATTTTTTTTATCTTAATAACTCAAATTTTATTGGTTGATGTATTACCTACAATAAAAAGTTTACATAATCATAAAGCCCCTGATCCTGATGGCTACACAGATAAATTTTATAAATTTATGACAGAAAAAATATCTCTTATGTTAGCTGAGTTATACAATAGTATGTTTGATGGAAAACAGTACTTCAAACTAATGACCTAGCCTATATAAAATTGCTAAATAAATTAGGAAATAATCCACTGTTTCCAGGAACGTACAGGCAAATTTAATTAATTAATTTTAATATTGAGATGCTATCTAAAATAATAGCAAACCATCTTGTTATCATTGAGCCAGAACTAAGTTCTTCTTCACAAGAAGGCTTTATCAAAGGGCAGTCAGTAACACTCAATAACAGGAAGGTACTTTTACCATTTGATAGAGTAAACCTTAAATCCAAAAAATGTGAGATCCCTGCATTTTTTAACAATGCCAAAAAGGCTTTTGACTAGTGATGGGCGAATCCTAAATTACTCGGAATCGCTTGACTCTAGCGAGTCCGAGCCCGGGACTCGCTACTCGTTGCGAGTCTAGCGAGTCCAATGTTAATGAATGGGGAAGCGAGTAATAGCGAGTAGTGTGCAATTTACAAATCACAGATGTGTCTCGGAATCTTCAGCCTGAAGCAATCCTAGTTTTGCCATTGATTTGCATTGGACTCGATTACTGTGCACGTAATCGCTGGGAAACTCGCACAGATAAGAGTCCTGTCTGCTCTGTGTGCTGGCTGCCGCAGCTCCAGGGTCCTAGAGCCCGCCTGCTGCCTGATGTAGCAGAGCTGAGATTGTTCTCAGTCTGCTCATTCCCTGTGCATAGACATCTATATCTATGCACAGGGGATGTAGCAGAGAGGACATCACGTTTTGGACTGCGTCGGACGGAAGAGGATTTTTTTAATTAAAGATGGAGTCCCTAATGGCTTTTTTTTTTATTTCAAATAAAAATTTTTCTCTGTGTTGTGTTTATTTAACCCTTTATTGTAGATTCTTAGTGGCCGGGTCAAACGTGGCCTGACATTAAGAATCTCGGGCTTAATACCAGCTTGTATATTGATGTCTATGCACAGGGAATGAGCAGACTGAGAACAATCTCAGCACTGCTACATCATCTCTGTGAGCAGGCGGGCTCTAGGACCCTGGAGCTGCGGCACAGAGAAGACAGCTGGACTCGGCTCGCAAAGTAACAGCAGTTACTTTGCGAGTTTCCCTGCTATCACTAGCACAGTAGCCGAGTCTAATGCAAGACAATAGCAATCCTAGTTTTGTCAGCGTTTCCCATTGATTTGCATTGGACTCGTGCGAGTAAACACTGGGAAACTCGCAGAGTACCGAGTCCTGCGAGTCCCTTACTACTCGCCGAGTAACGAGTCCTAGCGAGTAGATTCGCCCATCCCTACTTTTGACAAAATAAAATGGAATTGGCTATACCAAGTATTGGGTAAAATTTCATTTATAGGCCCATACTACACATATATTTTCCAACAATATAAATGACATCTAGAGCCTAAGTTTACACTCTGGCCTATGTATCATCACCATTTCCTCTACTCAAAGTAACAAGACAAGGTTGTCTGCTTTCTCTCCTACTTTTTTCTCCTACTTACTCGCCTTCCTGCTACCTCCCTCGCACCTCTTCAATCTATCCTTATGCCCGACTAATCTATCTGTCTTCCTGCTACTCCTCTGTCTTCCCCCTCTGCCAAGCCCTTCACTTGCTCCCCACTCCTCAGAGATCCCAGTTTAAAACATTAACTACGACATACAAAGCCATCAACAACCTGTACCCTCCATACATCTCTGACATGGTCTCCAGATACCTACCCTCATGCAACCTGTGATCCTCCCAAGAGCTCCTCCTCTACTCCCCTCCCATCTCCTCTTCTCACAACCACGTACAGGATTTCTCTCGGTGCTTCTGCTATACTCTGGAACTCTCCGCCCCAACAAATTAGACAGTTACCTACCCTGGGAACCTTCAAAAGAAACCTAAAGACCCACCTCTTCTGTCAAGCCTATACCCTACAATGAGACCAGGTCCGTTGCACCATCTCACAATAGGCACCACCCCCTCTCACTGTATCCCCACCCATCCCTCGTAGACTGTGAGCCCTCGTGGACAGGATCCTCTCCCCTCCTGTATCTGTACAACTTGACTGTCCATATATATATTGTACGTGTTCTCGTCTACCCTTTCCATATGTAAAGCGCCATGGAATCTAATGGTGCTGTATAAATAGATAATAATAATACTATTAAATCTAGTATTGGAACCTTGGTAAAAGTTTGGTCAGACCTTTCAGCACTCCATGGAATTCCTATTAATAAAAAAGAATTCACCCTACTTCCTTTGGGGATAATTTACTTTCCATCTTGGACCCTTGTAGTTAGGAACCTCACATTTTTAAAATATTAACCCCTTCACAGCCCTTGACTTACCCTGTATATCATACAAGTTGGTGCGTTCCTGACCTATGATGTACTAATTTTAGCTTTTCCAAAATTCCAATACTGCTTCCCTTCTGGTGGCTCTGGAGTTCGTCCACTTCCTCACTGAAGTGACAATTTGCATAATTCCCAAAGGAACATTGCAGCTTTAACCCCTTCATGACCCAGCCTATTTTGACCCTAAAGACCTTGCCATTTTTTGCAATTCTGACCAGTGTCCCTTTATGAGGTTATAACTCGGGAACGCTTCGACGGATCCTAGCGATTCTGAGATTGTTTTTTCGTGACATATTTGGCTTCATGTTAGTATTAAATTTAGGTCGATAATTTTTGCATTTATTTGTGAAAAAATCAAAAATATGGCAACAATTTTGAAAATTTAGCAATTTTCAAATTTTTAATTTTTCTTCTGGTAAACCAGAGAGTTATGTGACACAAAATAGTTACGAAATAATATTTCCCACATGTCTACTTTACATCAGCATAATTTTGGAAAAAAAAAATTTTTGTTAGGAAGTTATAAGGGTTCAAAGTTCATGAGCAATTTTTCATTTTTCCACCAAAATTTACAAAACCATTTTTTTAGTGACCACATCCCATTTGAAGTCCCTTTGAGGGGTGTACATGACAGAAAACACCCAAAAGTGACACCATTCCAAAAACTGCACCCCTCAAGCTACTCAAAGCGACATTCAAGAAGATTATTAACCCTTCAGGTGCTTCACAGGAACTAAGCAAATTGGAAACAAAAAAATGGATATTTTAATTTTTCTAACAAAAATGTTCTTTTAGCCTCAATATTTTCATTTTCACATGGGCAACAAGATAAAATGGATCCTAAAATTTGTTGGGCAATTTCTCCTGAGTATATCGATACCTCATATGTGATCATAAACCACGGTTTGGGCGCACGGCAGGGCTCTGAAGGGAAAGAACGCAATTTGACATTCAAAAAGTGAAATGGCGCTCCATCACTTCTGAGCCCTGCCGCGCGTCAAAACAGTGGTTTATGACCACATATGAGGTATCGGTGTACTCTGGAGAAATTGCCCAACAAATTTTAGGGTGAATTTTATCCTGTTAGCCATGTGAAAATGAAAGAATTGAGGCTAAAAGAACATTTTTGTGAAATAAAAGTACTTTTTCCATATTCACAGATCAATTTGTAAAGCATGTGGGGGTTCAATATGCTCACCACCCATCTAGATAAGTTCCCTGGGGGTCTAGTTTCCAAAATGGGGTCACATGTGGGGAGCTTCAAAGTTTAGGCACACAGGGCCTCACCAAATGTGACATGGTGTCCGCTAACAATTTGAATGGAAAATCAGCTCAAATTGTTAGCGAACACCATGTCGCATTTGGAGAGCCCCTGTGTGCCTAAACATTGGAACTCCCCCACAAGTGACCCCATTTTGGAAACTAGACCCCCCAGGGAACATATCTAGATGCATTGTGAGCACTTTGAACCCCAAAGTGCTTCACAAATTGATCCATAAAATTAAAAAAGAAAATTTGTGTGGAAAAAAAAGTATTTTTTTCCTTATTATGTATCAATTTTTGAAACACCTGGGGGTTCACAGTGCTCACTATGCATCTAGATAGGTTCCTTGGGGGGTCTAGTTTCCCAAATGGGGTCACTTGTGGGGGAGCTCCAATGTTTAGGCACACAGGGGCTCTCCATACGCAACCTGGTGTTTGCCAACAATTGGAATTGTTAGCGAACACCATGTCGCATTTGGAGAGCCCCTGTGTGCCTAAACATTGGGGCTCCCCCACAAGTGACCACATTTTGGAAACTAGATCCCCCCAGGGAACATATCTAGATGCATTGTGAGCACTTTGAACCCCCAGGTGCTTCACAAATTGATCCGTAAAAATTAAAAAGTACTTTTTTTTCCACAAAAATGTTTTTTTTTTCATTTTTATGGATTAATTTGTGAAGAACCTGGGGGTTCAATATGCTCACCACCCATCTAAATAAGTTCCCTGGGGGGTCTAGTTTCCAAAATGGGGTCACTTGTGGGGGAGCTCCAAAGTTTGGGCACACAGGGGCTCTCCAAACGCGACATGGTGTCCACTAACAATTTGAATGGAAAATCACCTCAAATTGTTTGCGGACACCATGTCGCATTTGGAGAGCCCCTGTGTGCCTAAACATTGGGGCTCCCCCACAAGTGAAACCATTTTGGAAACTAGACCCCCCAGGGAACATATCTAGATGCATTGTGAGCACTTTGAACCCCCAAGTGCTTCACAAATTGATCCATAAAATTTAAAAAGAAAATTTGTGTGGAAAAAAAAGTATTTTTTTCCTTATTATGTATCAATTTTTGAAACACCTGGGGGTTCACAGTGCTCACTATGCATCTAGATAGGTTCCTTGGGGGGTCTAGTTTCCCAAATCAGGTCACTTGTGGGGGAGCTCCAATGTTTAGGCACACAGGGGCTCTCCATACGCAACCTGGTGTTTGCCAACAATTGGAATTGTTAGCGGACACCAGGTCGCGTATGGAGAGCCCCTGTGTGCCTAAACATTGGAGCTCCCCCACAAGTGACCCCATTTTGAAAACTAGACCCACCAGGCAACATATCTAGATGCACAGTGAGCACTTTGAACTCCCATGTGCTTCACAAATTGAGCCGTATAAATGAATAAAGAAACTTTTTGTGAAAAAACATACTAGTCTAGTAGTTGCAATTCGCAGCATAGGGGACCCATAACATTTGGGTCTCTCCATGCTGAGGATTCCAGCTTCCTAGCTGCCAAGTTGTACCTGGCTGGCAACCAAAAATACGGCAAAGCTCCATGTCATTTTATTTGTAGAATTTAAAAAAAAAAATTACATGACGCTCTGCCATATTTTTGGTCCAGCCAGGTACAACTTGGCAGCTACGGACTGCCACCAGCCCCCAGCTGCCTCATTGTACCTGGCTGGCAACCAAAAATACAGCGAAGCCTATTTTTTTTTTAGTTCTAGAATTATTTCTAGAAAAAAAATGACATAGGGCTCCGCCATATTTTTGGTCCAGCCAGGTACAACTAGGCAGCTGGGGCTGGAATATTCAGCATAGAAAGGCCCAAGCGTTCTGGGCCCCCCATGCTGCGAATTGCAGCCCGCAGCTTCCCCAGAAAATGGCGCATTCATTGAAGCGCCATTTTCTGGCGCTGTACCCACGCTCTTCCAGTTGCCCTGGTGCCGGTGGCTAACTGGGTAATAAAGGGGTTAATGCCAGCTTTTTATTGGCAGCTGGCAGTAAGCTCGAGATTCATAATATTGGGCCAATTTTAGATCCGCCATTAGGAATCTCTAGTACGGTAAATAGTCAATAAATACACACAGAGAAAAATCTTTTTATTTGAAAAAAAACCAGAAACAATTCGGACTCCATCTTTATTATAAAAAGATCCGACGTAGTCCACAACGAAGGTCCCACGATGCTCGATCGCTCCGACGTAGTCCATAACGAAGGTCCCACGACGTTCGATTGTCTCTGACGTAGTCCACAACGAAGGTCCCACGACGCTTGATCGCCTTTGCTTTCAGATCGCTACTCTGGAGCCCGATCCGCCAGCATGGGGATTGAGCTGCAGAAAGTGATCTGACACCCCGGGCGCAGTGACCCACTATGTGCATCACTGCGCCTGGGCTGCCAGATCGCTTTCCGCAGCTCGATCCCCATGCATGAGGATCGAGCTGTGGAAAGCGATATGGCAGCCCAGGCGCAGTGACCCACTATGTGCATCACTGCGTCCGGGCTGTGAGATCGCTTTCTGCAGCTCGATGCCCATGCAGGGAGATCGGGCTGCAGAGCAGCGATCTAAGAGCCTGGGCGCAGTGACCCACTATGTGCATCACTGCGCCCGGGCTGTCAGATTCCTTTCTGCAGCTCGATCCCCCTGCATGGGGATCGAGTTGCGGAAAGCGATCTGGCAGCCCAGGCGCAGTGATGCACATAGTTGGTCACTGCGCCCGGGGTGTCAGATCACTTTCTGCAGCTCGATGCCCATGCAGGGAGATCGGGTTGTAGAGCAGCGATCTAAGAGCCCGGGCGCAGAGACCCACTATGTGCATCAGTGCGCCCGGGCTGTCAGATTGCTTTCTGCAGCTCGATCCCCAGGATCCAGCTGTAGAAAGTGATCTGACAGCTCCAGCACAGTGATCCACAGTGATCACATAATGGTCACTGTGGATCACTGTGCTGGAGCTGTCAGATCATTTCCTGCAGCTAGATCCTCAGGATCCAGCTGTAGAAAGTGATCTGACAGATCCAGCACAGTGATACACAGTGATCACATAATGGTCACTGTGGATCACTGTGCTGGAGCTGTCAGATCATTTCCTGCAGCTAGATCCTCAGGATCCAGCTGTAGAAAGTGATCTGACAGATCCAGCACAGTGATCCACAGTGATCACATAATGGTCACTGTGCTGGAGCTGTCAGATCACTTCCTGCGGCTAGATCCTCAGGATCCAGCTGTAGAAAGTGATCTGACAGATCCAGCACAGTGATCCACAGTGATCACATAATGGTCACTGTGGATCACTGTGCTGGAGCTGTCAGATCACTTCCTGCAGCTAGATCCTCAGGATCCAGCTGTAGAAAGTGATCTGACAGATCCAGCACAGTGATACACAGTGATCACATAATGGTCACTGTGGATCACTGTGCTGGAGCTGTCAGATCACTTCCTGCAGCTAGATCCTCAGGATCCAGCTGTAAAAAGTGATCTGACAGATCCAGCACAGTGATCCACAGTGATCACATAATGGTCACTGTGGATCACTGTGCTGGAGCTGTCAGATCACTTCTTGCAGCTAGATCCTCAGGATCCAGCTGTAGAAAGTGATCTGACAGATCCAGCACAGTGATCCACAGTGATCACATAATGGTCACTGAGGATCACTGTGCTGGATCTGTCAGATCACTTTATACAGCTGGATCCTCAGGATCTAGCTGTTGAAAGTGATCTGTCAGCTCCAGCACAGAGCTGTCAGATCCGGAGGCGGCGAAGAGGAGGAGGAGGAGCGGGACGCAGTGGAGAAAGAGCGGCCGCCGGAGGGGTGAGGGGGAGAGGCGATCGCCGCTCCGGTGATTGGGGGGGGCAGGAAAGGGGAAGAGGGGGGGTGACAGGAGATGTAGGGGGCACTTAGGAGGAAGCGAGGGCAGGCAGGAGGAGGCGGGCGGCAGGGACAGGAAGCGGACGGCAGGAAAAGGAAGCGTGGTGGTAAGAGAGATGAAGAGGGGGCAAGAAAGAGAGGTGGGGGACAGGGAGGCTGTTAGAGGATTACAGGGGAGAAGATTGGAGGGTAGGGATAGCAGCGGCAGGCAGGGAAGCATGACAGGCGCTGTGATTTTCACTTTCACTTTTGAGTGCCAATCACTACGCCTGTAACTGGGGGGGGGGCAAATCGATTCCCCCTGGGGTGTTCTACAACTCCCCATGTACCTGCAGGCCGAGTGACAGGTCAGTGAGACCCTCACTCGACCTGCAAGAGCCCGATCATTCCATGGCCCAGAGGGTGGGCCATGGGTCGGGAATTAACTTGTTTTCATGGCCCAAACGGTGGGCCAAGGGTCGGGAAGGGGTTAAGTTTCCTTATCTACTTATCTGTCTCCTTATAGTTGCAGGCAAACTCTACTCCATAAGGCAGATAGCTAGTTCCACAGACCTCGTCTATAGCCTCTCATACAGCCAGATCAGAATATCCCACACACTACACTGATGGGGGGCAGTAACCCTGAATCGCAGCATCTGTAGTTTGGGGTTTTGATCTGGCACAAATCCTTGGTCATATTAAATGGCTTGTTAAAGAGTTGACTTTGACTTTGAGGAGCTACCTAAAGTGGCGCTAGAGTTCATCCACTTCCTCACTGAAGTGACAATTTTCATCCTTCCCTTCTGAGTGCTCCCATTTGTCCAAACTTTTTGTCTACATGTGAGTTATCGCCATGCTCATAAGAGTGGCTGACAAAGAATGAGGTCCACATTTTGGTGTTACCTCTTATAAAAGTGAAAAATTTGGTGCAAAAGCAACACTTTTGTGAAAAAAAGAAAATGTTCAATATGGTGACCTATTGTTATCAAATTCTGTGAAGTACCTGTGGTTTCAAAATGCTCACTTTACTCATAGAGAAATCCTTGAGGGGTCTAGTTTCCAACATGGGGATACTTGTGGGAGTTTCTGCTGTTTAAGCACTTTATGGGCCCTTGGATTGCAACATAGTGCCTGCAATCTATTTTAGCAAAAGTTGAGTTCTAAATTTCAAATAGCACTTCTTCCCTAATGAGCCATCCCGTTTGTCTAAACAGAAGTGTCTGATAACTTGAGGGGTATCAGTGTGTTCATAAGAAATTGAGTATCAAATTTTATGAACCCCATTCCTGGCCTAGCTACCCGAGGTGAAGGTGCTACTCTGGAGTAGCTGACTGTTGCCAAGCTGTCTCCTGTGTATGAGTGTAGCAGCAGGGTTGAAGCTGTTTTGTTGTTTCTCTGAAAAGTCTTTCCTTCACCTTTTGTTGTTATTAGTGCAGTGGTTGAGACTAGTGCTCCTGCCGGCCATCTCCCTATAGCAAGTTAACATCAGTACCAGTGATGGACTGGCAATGGGGTGAAAGAACCCATATAGGTACAGTAGACAGATCAGGGCACAGCCGCAGGTAAGTGCAGAAGGTCTCATTTTCCCCTTTCCCTATGAGTAGAGCCCTCCATTGTATTTATCTTCACTGGTGTTTCCCCAGTCTGATGTGTGTAGTGTGCCAGACACTGTTGGTCTTTCATGCACTGTAAATATATACTAATGGCTGACTGTTGTAGTCATGACCATGATAACCCCTCACAGCTGGTTTTAATTGTAAATAGAGGCATGAAAACCCACACATACAGCATTACACCACAAGAGAGGCACACGGTTAGGACCCGATATAATGAGAAAGACCATGACGTGGTTATCGGGCTCTTGACGCAGTGGCCACTGCTTTAAGCTAAGATTTCTCCATTTTCTTTAGATTCACCAGCAGTTTCTGCCATGTCTTTTTTCCCTATGTCTTTTTTAGCTGTGCAGACAGCCTTGCTATTCACAATCAGCCATTAGCTATTCCCTATACATATACTGTCTAGTGTTGCAGCAGATTTTCACTTTAAATTTCATGCACTGTACTAGGATGCTCCCTAGTCCACGGCGTGATAGCTATCGCTTGTAATGTTGAATAGATTGAGGCTAAAGTAACATTTTTAGGTAAAATGTAAATTTATTTATTTTTTTCATTCCAGTTTGCATTCATTTCTCTAAATCACCTGAAGGGTTGATAAAATTCTTGAATTTGGTTTTGAGCAGTCTGAGGGGTGTACTTTTTAGAATGTTATTTTAGAATGGTATTTTAGAATGGTATTTTTCTAATTTTCAGATTTAAATTGACTTTGAGGGGTCTATAAATTGGAAACAGGAAAGTGCTTAACCCTTGACACGTCACATAATAATTTTATGCAAAGTGAAATAATTTTTTTTTTATGGAGTACACACATGCTTTTCCAACAATTGATCAAACTGTTCTCAGAAAGCCAAAACAGCAAACTGTCACAGGTTTTTCACCTTCCAGGACTGATAATATTCTGGATAGTAATATGTTATTGGTTCTTAGAAACGGACGAAACTTTTGCCTTCCAGAAAAATTAGATTTTTTAGAGTTTAACATCGATCTGTTTAGGGGTATTCTTAAGATTCATTTCTTTAAACATTTTGAAATCACTTTGGATCGAGAGACTAACCTCCTGGTAGGTGAAAAAAACCTGTGACAGTTGGCCCTTTGAGCTTTATGGGAACTGATACTTTTGACAATATCATCAAGTCTGATGCAAATACTTTGTTGTCTTTAAAGGGAAGGTGCCGCATTTTTTTTTTTGTATTAAAAATAATTGTTTATAAAAACAATTATTTTTAATACTAAATAAATTTTTGTAACTTTAATACTTTTTTCATTATTAACTGTTTTTGCAGCCACTGGGGGCTGCCATCTTGCTTTGCAGGAGTGTGAAACGACACTTCCACTCCTGCAGTTACGGCAGCCCTGGGCATAGACACCAATGGTCGGATGCCGACCCTATACTTAGCATTGAGCTGCCGTCCTGCTGTGTACTGGGCACGCCCCTGGGCTGTCCAGAAAACAGCAGAGGGAGGAGATCGGCGCCATGTTTGTGGAGCTCACAGTGTCTGCTGTGAGCTCCACACTTTCCTCCTATACCGATCGCCTCAGCGTGAGCTGATCGGTATAGAGACAGAGGACGGGATGCGGCAGGGAGAGAGGAGCACAGTCATCGGAGGTCCGGGGTGAGGTAAGTATCGGCGGGAAGCGGTGATCAGAGATTCTATCACCGCTCCCTGCCAGCCTGCAGTGATCAGAGCACAAGGAGTGTGATCAGAGAGAAGACACGCTGGGGGAGAGCAGACATTAGAAGGGACACTAAGGGGGACAGAGAGAGCGAGACACGCAGGGGGAGAGAGAGAGTGACATGCTGGGGCAGAGAGAGAGACACCCGCAGGGGGACAGCAGACATAAGAAAGAATACACACATGTGGGGGAGACAGGCATGAGGGAAGAGACATGCAGGGAGAGAGAGACATGGGAACAGACATGCAGGGGGAGAGAGCACACATGGGGAGAGAGAACGGGCACAGGGGGATGAGCACACATGGGGAGAGAGAACGGGCACAGGGGGATGAGCACACATGGGGAGAGAGACCGGGCACAGGGGGATGAGCACACATGGGGAGAGAGAACGGGCACAGGGGGATGAGCACACATGGGGAGAGAGACCGGGCACAGGGGGATGAGCACACATGGGGAGAGAGACCGGGCACAGGGGGATGAGCACACATGGGGAGAGAGACCGGGCACAGGGGCATGAGCACACATGGGGAGAGAGACCGGGCACAGGGGCATGAGCACACATGGGGAGAGAGACCGGGCACAGGGGGGATGAGCACACATGGGGAGAGAGACCGGGCACAGGGGGGATGAGCACACATGGGGAGAGAGACCGGGCACAGGGGGATGAGCACACATGGGGAGAGAGACCGGGCACAGGGTATGAGCACACATGGGGAGAGAGACTGGGTATAGGGGATGAGCACACATGGGGAGAGAGACTGGGTATATGGGATGAGCACACATGGGGAGAGAGACCGGGCACAGGGGATGAGCACACATGGGGAGAGAGACCGGGCACAGGGGGATGAGCACACATGGGGAGAGAGACTGGGTATAGGGGATGAGCACACATGGGGAGAGAGACCGGGCACAGGGGGATGAGCACACATGGGGAGAGAGACCGGGCACAGGGGGATGAGCACACATGGGGAGAGAGACCGGGCACAGGGGATGAGCACACATGGGGAGAGAGACCGGGCACAGGGGGATGAGCACACATGGGGAGAGAGACCGGGCACAGGGGGATGAGCACACATGGGGAGAGAGACCGGGCACAGGGGGATGAGCACACATGGGGAGAGAGACCGGGCACAGGGGGATGAGCACACATGGGGAGAGAGACCGGGCACAGGGGGATGAGCACACATGGGGAGAGAGACCAGGCACAGGGGGATGAGCACACATGGGGAGAGAGACCAGGCACAGCGGGGTGGAGACAGCACAAATGGGGAGAGAGACAGTCACCTCCAGAACTGCGCTCACTTTTCTGCTGCTACAACATGTCTTCTCCTCCAGTCACCTCCAGAGCTGCAGTCAGTATTCTGTGACCTCATGTAACAGAAAAGTGACTGCCGCTCTGAAGGTGACTGGAGAATAAGACATCCTCTCTTATCCTTCTGTCACCTTTAGAGCTGCAACATGTTTTCTGCTGTTACATCGTGTCTTATCCTCTAGTCACCTCCAGAGCTGCAGTCACTATTGTGCTGTTACATTGTCTTATCCTCCAGTCACCTCCAGAGCTGCAACAACTTTTCCGCTGTTACATCGTGTCTTATCCTCCAGTCACCTCCAGAGCTGCAACAACATTTCTGCTGCTACAACATGTCTTCTCCTCCAGTCACCTCCAGAGCTGCAGTCAGTATTCTGTGACCTCATGTAACAGAATAGTGACTGCTGCTCTGAAGGTGACTGGAGAATAAGACATCCTCTCTTATCCTCCTGTCACCTTTAGAGCTGCAACAAGTTTTCTGCTGTTACATCGTGTCTTATCCTCTAGTCACCTCCAGAGCTGCAGTCACTATTGTGCTGTTACATTGTCTTATCCTCCAGTCACCTCCAGAGCTGCGGTCAGTATTCTGTGACCTCATGTAACAGAATAGTGACTGCTGCTCTGAAGGTGACTGGAGAATAAGACATCCTCTCTTATCCTCCTGTCACCTTTAGAGCTGCAACAAGTTTTCTGCTTTTACATCGTGTCTTATCCTCTAGTCACCTCCAGAGCTGCAGTCACTATTGTGCTGTTACATTGTCTTATCCTCCAGTCACCTCCAGAGCTGCGGTCAGCATTCTGTGACCTCATGTAACAGAATAGTGACTGCTGCTCTGAAGGTGACTGGAGAATAAGACATCCTCTCTTATCCTCCTGTCACCTTTAGAGCTGCAACAAGTTTTCTGCTGTTACATCGTGTCTTATCCTCTAGTCACCTCCAGAGCTGCAGTCACTATTGTGCTGTTACATTGTCTTATCCTCCAGTCACCTCCAGAGCTGCGGTCAGCATTCTGTGACCTCATGTAACAGAATAGTGACTGCTGCTCTGAAGGTGACTGGAGAATAAGACATCCTCTCTTATCCTCCTGTCACCTTTAGAGCTGCAACAAGTTTTCTGCTGTTACATCGTGTCTTATCCTCTAGTCACCTCCAGAGCTGCAGTCACTATTGTGCTGTTACATTGTCTTATCCTCCAGTCACCTCCAGAGCTGCGGTCAGCATTCTGTGACCTCATGTAACAGAATAGTGACTGCTGCTCTGAAGGTGACTGGAGAATAAGACATCCTCTCTTATCCTCCTGTCACCTTTAGAGCTGCAACAAGTTTTCTGCTGTTACATCGTGTCTTATCCTCCAGTCACCTCCAGAGCTGCAACAACTTTTCCGCTGTTACATCGTGTCTTATCCTCCAGTCACCTCCAGAGCTGCAGTCACTATTCTGCTGTTACATGTCACTGGTACCTAATCCATACCATGAGATGTCACATGACTGGCGACCCTTTATGTTTGCATCAACAGTGAAAATACAAATGACTAAATAAAACTGAAACATTTACATTTATTATATACAAAATAAATAGTAAAAACACAAGGACAATATTCAGTCCAGGCCTGGGCCACAGAGCTGACACTCTAATATCAGACTTCAGGGTCCAGAATATACTGTATATGCAGGCCTGGGCTGCAGAGCTGACACTCTAATATCCGACCTTGCTGCGTAAGGATCTGCATGTAGTTTGTGTGTTGGTATCATTCTGTGTCTTCAACAAAATGGCTCCTCACTGTGATTGACCCCAAATGTCATTGTCTTTTATCCATTTGTTAACACCCAGAAAGGGAGGGGGGCAGGAGACATCACACTCATTGAACAAATCCAGCCCAGATTTTCAGCAGTCGTAATGCATGCCTGCTGTACACTAGGTTTTCATGCCAAAGTTTCAGCAGCTGCTCCCCCTAGTGTTTCAAAGTGGAACATATCAAACTTTTTATATTATTTTTCATATTTTACTCCATAAAAACAATATGACAATATTGGAAAAACAAATCAAAACATTAATACTTTACATTTTTACAATTGTTGAATTTTTTTTTTTTTTGGTGGCACCTTCCCTTTAAATGATGATGCCTTACAGTGTGATCAATTATTGGAAGAGGATGTGTCTACTCCATTCATCGCTAGTATAAAATCTAATTACTGTCCCTCCATAGGTGCAAGGAAGATGGCGGAGCTCTTTCAACAGTAAGTGTCAAAAGTTATGGAGGCATTAATTAATCCACAATTACCGCACAATATGATTGCTGATGAAAAAAGCCGCTATCACAACAATGCAAAACTGGGATGACACAATTTTCCGCCAAGCGTACAAAGGAAAGAACGTGGTCCTTATTCCCTGTAATGATTATGTTGCAGATTTAATGAGTCAATTGAACAACACCGATACTTACACCCTTTTAAGTAGTGACCCCACTAAAACATTTAAAAACCAGATAAGAAGTTTTCTGAAAAGACAAGTAAACATCTATTGTCCAAAAAACAGGCAGAAAAGATTTTCCTCCAATTCTCCAAGAAACCTCATTGGTATTACATTCCAAAAATCCCTACATCTAATGGTACCTTTACACGCCGCTACCGAAGGTAGCAACAGGTAGGCACCGCATGTGCACGCGCATGTTTTCAATGGTTGCTAACGGTACCTGATACCGCAATTACACGCCGCATTAAGGTGCTCCACAGAAGGTATTTTCGTTCCCTGGAAGTGCCGACAGGTGCCGCAGGTTACCTTCTGTGGAGCACCTTCCCTGATTTACACGCCGCCACCACAAGGGAATCTGGGCGTATATATTGTGCGCCGTAACTACCTAGGCATGACAGAGTTGTGTATTACGCAGCGTTCGTACAGTGATTGGACAATGCAATAACATCATGATTGGCCAGGCAGCGCAGGGAGGCTGGCTAATACGGACGCTATAGCAAATGTGTAGTGACTGGTCAGATCGTTAAATATGCCGCCCTGTACAGGGACAGCCAATGGGTACACTGTAGCCCCCACCAATGATCGCAGATGGGGCGTGGTATACATGACGCAGTGGCACGCCCCGGGGAACTCAAATACTGTACCTGTGCCCCGATAACACGCCGCTACCATAGGGTTTATACCTGCTTGTTTTTCAGCACGGCTGAAAGACAGGTATCCAAAGAGACAGGAGGTTACAACCTGAATTACACTCCGCCACTTCGCGGTGTTTTAAAGGTACAAGGTACAATTGTCTCCGACACCTGCCGGTTTCTACCTCTCGGTAGCGGCGTGTAAAGATACCATAAGAGATCACTGCCTGGTCATCCCTTCGTTTTTGGGGTATGGTTTTTGACGGAACCTCTGCCCCATTATATTAATTGGGCATTGAGACCCCTGTTGAAGAAAAAACCCTCATATCTTAAAGAACTGGTGATTTTCTCAGATTTTTGGAAAGTGTGGAATGGCAGCCAAATTACAAATTATATATACACAAATTTTTCAGAAGTTGAGCATCAATGCTCTAAAGGTACCGTCACACACTGCAATCTCGCCTGGCAATTTGTGGTGATATGACGTGCGCGCTCACGTTTTTCGCCCGCCTCAGATCGCCAATGACGCCACAATCTCGTCCTGAAGTTAAGGCGATGTGTCGCTCCGGAAGTCGCCTCACCTACAGCGGAACCAATCTTGCCTCATTCTATCACTGCTTCACATGCCGCAATCTCAAAGGCAATTTGGGCGTACATGTTCAGCGCGGCGAAGAGATAGGCGTGCCGCAGTGGTTTACACCGCACCCCATACACGCTCATTGGCCAACACAACTGTGTTACGATTGGTCAGCCTGCTCTGGACAGGATGCTAACAAGGTAGCCGAGTGGGAGCAGTAGAATGTACCCAGCAGCGTCACCAAATTCACACACGTATGGTGATTGTAGTGTGTGGCCCATGGCACCCATCTACGATGTGTAGGCCAACATCTGAGCTGTCATGTGTTGCGCTATACCCCACACAGTGCAACTTAATTCACGCGGACACCATAGCTTGCGCTATTCAATGGCACGCGTAATTGCAGTGAGTTTGCGGACGGTTGTGTAGCAGAAGATGTGTGTGGTGCTGAATGGACAGCTCTTCAAATATGGCACAGTGTCAACTGACAGCCAATGGGAACACAGTAGCTCACACCAATCATCAGACGGAGCATGGACTACAGCACGCTGAGGCACACCTATGGGAAATCACAGAAAATGCTCTTTCCATCACTATCGCCCTGTCACATGCCAAAACACAAAAAAACTGCCTTGCCGATTCCACCTGATTACTGAGCACTGTTCAACAATCAGGGGGCGGCCGATGGGCGAATTATGGCCGCGAAACCGCCCAATCACACGCCGCCACTGTGAGGCAATTTCACGGCGATTTCACCGGGGCGACGCATCGCCTTTCAGATCACCAGGCGAGATTGTGGCATGTGATGATACCTTTAGAGATTTTTGGTGAGCGAGGGGAAGAGCACTGTTTTTCAAAATGTTATAAATGATGCCCTGGATTTTGTAGTGTCAAAGAACGCCTTTAAGTTTGGGGACAGGTGTTTCCTCCAATGCAGTGGTACAACAATGACAACACAGGTAGCTTGTACATAAGCAAACATTTTTTTGATTGAGAGAGAGAGAGAGAGAGAAACGGATCCATCTCCATAGACTCTTATGTTATTAAAGAGCACCGTGACTGATCCATTTCTGTCTGTTTGTTTCCGCTTTTTTGAAGGCAGCCCAAAATTGGAGCAGTCTCTGATTCTGGGGGCTTGAAAAAAGTGGCCACAAACAGATCCCCCACAAAAATAACACAATGCACCAATGAATGGCCATTAAGGACCAATCCGTGCCCATCTGTAGGGATACATACGAGACCAAAACGAATCCCTGCCAATCTATTTTAATAGAAATGCACATGGATCCACAAAAATGTGATGTGAAGGGGGCCTTACACCCATCATGAACTAAATCATAAACAAACGATAAATTGAAAGTCGGTGGCCAATTAACATTGGTGCCACATTTCAATACCGCTAGCAGCTGATGTCATTGGTTAGCACTGTATGGTGGCTCAGTGGTTAGCACTGTATGGTGGCTCAGTGGTTAGCACTGTATGGTGGCTCAGTGCTGAGCACTGTATGGAGTCTCAGTGGTGAGCACTGTATGGTGGCTCAGTGGTAAGCACTGTATGGTGGTTCAGTGGTAAGCACTGTGTGGTGGCTCAGTGATTAGCGCTGTGCATTAGCTTAGTGGTTAGCACTGTATGGCAGATCAGTGGTTATCACTGTATGACGGCTCACTGGTTAGCACTGTATGACACCTCAGTGGTTAGCACTGTGTGGTGGCTCAGTGGTTAGCATTGTACGGTGGCTCAGTGGTTAACACTGTATGGTGGCTCAGTGTTTAGCACTGTATATGGTGGCTCAGTGGCTAGAACTGTACAGTGGCTCAGTGGTTATCACTGTGCAGTGGCTCAGTGGTTAGCACTGTGCAGTGGCTCAATGGTTAGTACTGTGCGTTGGCTCAGTGGTAAGCACTGTGCGGTGGCCCAATGCTTAGCACTGTGCAGTGGCTCAGTGGTTAGCACTGTGCGGTTGCTCAGTGGTTGGCACTGTGCAGTGGCTCAGTGATTAGCACTGTGCGGTGGCTCAGTTGTTAGCACTGTGCGGTGGCTCAGTGGTTAGCTCTGTGTGGTGGCTCAGTGGTTAGCACTGTGCGGTGGCTCAGTGGTTAGTACTTTGCGGTGGCTCAGTGGTTAGCACTGTATGGTGGCTCAGTGGTGAGCACTGTATGGTGACTCAGTGGTGAGCACTGTATGGTGGCTCAGTGGTTAGCATTGTATGGGGGCTCAGTGGTTAGCACTGTATATGGTGGCTCAGTGGTGAGCACTGTATGGTGGCTCAGTGGTGAGCACTGTATAGTGGCTTAGTGGTGAGCACTGTATGGTGGCTCAGTGGTGAGCACTGTATGGTGGCTCAGTGGTGAGCACTGTATGGTGGCTCAGTGGTGAGCATTTAAGGCAAGGACTCTGGTAGCAGGGAAAACACATGGACAGGACTGGTCCAGGGACAAATACATAATCTATTTATGAACTGGTTACAGGCAGGACTAAAGCTGGAGACAAAGGCAGACCAGGAGCAGCCTGCTGGACCAAACACAAATAGTTAGGTTATGCAACCTAATGTGAAGCTCTGGCCACACCCAACAAGGGTGGGAAAATTTAAATAGGAGCTGCCCCTTAGCAATAGGTTGGGAACAGCAATTCAGGGTGCACGCCACTCCTAATTAAAGTGGGGAAGGTGTGACCGCATGCACCCAGGCAAAGACAGGAACCAGTTTACACAATACAGGACTGAGGCCTAGGGCACCTGACAGCAGCTGCAAACCTGGACACATGTAGAATGTCAAGCACCTGCAGCAACCCGCGGATAGCTTCCACAGCGGCAGCCAGGGACTCCACAGGCGAATGGTAATACAGTTCAGCAAAGAATCTACCACACATGTATGGCTATGCAGTGGAGCAGGGAACCAAGCAGAAAAAGCAGGAAAAGGTAACAGACAACAGTATCCCAGCTGGTTAGGGGGAAGGAGCATTGGGTTAGAGCAGTGACATTCACTGTAACACTGGGGAAACAAAGGACAAACAGATCGGCGTTACAACTATACTGTGAAGGTGAGGTCAAGAACCTATATGGAAGAAAGGATCAAAAAGGCAATTTTATATGACCTGTAGCCTAAATAAGGAGAAGGTGAAAAAATATAATTATAGGGGCTATCCACCCATTTTATAAACCTTCCAGGATGATGTAGAATAGGAAAAAGAATAACATACCTATTTTATCATACCCAGGCATTTCTCTTATAGTTCTGAAGTGATTTCTTCCGGTGTTTATGCTTTCTCTTACGGTCAATACAGGTGTGTGACTACCATAGCTAATCAGTGGCTGCAACATTAACCAATGTGTTGCCAATATGTCTAATAATGCCCATATGAAAAGATCTCAAAAAGCCAAAACAAAGACATTGAAAAACATTATATATCTTGGATGTATGCGTGATATTGTGGAAAATAACAAAGTAAGTAACTTTTTCTGTACTACCATGCAGGGAAACACATTATTATACCTTTACTTAGACAAATAAAATACAATATTATCATGACTGAAGCACAGGAAATGTGATAATAATTTAAAACTTAGGCTAAAACAGAAATGAAAAATGTATAAATACACGTCATCAGGTAAGAAAATGCAAAGAAGACAATTTCCCTTAATTAAGTACATGCTTATTCACATGTTGTCTAGCAAAGAAATCATATAGAGCTTTAAATTACATATGATAATATTATTAGTTATCACTTAGAAAAGAGAATTTGTATATCTGGGAATTCTACATCAATGATGCTAATAACGATATTTTTCATTACAAGTGTTACAATTATCCCTAATGCATGCATACGCAGAGTTCAATAGAGGGGCATATGATAATTTGGCAGGGCTGACAACACTATTTTTTACTAAGGCATTATTAATAGTTCAGTAGATGAATAATGAGTTAATCTCTAGCAGGAGAATGCTTAATACACTGTATATACACAAATAAAACATCTACTTCATAGCATTTAACTTTTGTAAGATTTATTTAGTAATTTTAGGTCTTATAATGGCTATAATGCTAGACATTAGTAAATCGATTTTAGAAGAACTTAATGAGTGTAAAATTTGATGAAATTCTTGACTTATGACAAAGTTTAACTATTTGCTATTCAATTTATACGAATTGCAAAAATTATGCCTGATGAAATACCACACATTACAAGAGATAGCATCAGCCACACAAGGAGGCAATATTATGGAGGGGGGTAATGTGGGGGACATTATGGAGAGAGCCAGTGTGGGGAGTACTTTAGGGAGAGGGGTAGTGTGGGGGGACATTGTGGAGAGGGTAAATGAGGGGGACATTCTAGTAAGAGGCATAATATACAGGTATAATATGAAGAGGGGCAGAGTGGGATATAACATTATGGAGAGGGGCACTGTGAAAGGGACATTAAACTGGTGGGCAGAGTGGGGGGTACATTGTGGAGAGAGCAATGTGGGGGACACTATGGATAAGGGCTCTGTGAGGGAGACATTATGGAGAGGAGGAGTGAGGGGAATGGAGAGAAGTGTGAAGGCACCATTGTAGAGACAGGCAGTGTGGGAGGACATATAGAAAGGCAGTGGAGCTGGACATTATAGTGAGGAGCAGTGTGGTAGGGAACAGTATGGAAAGGTGCAGTGTGTGAGCAATATTATGTAAGGGCAGAGCGATATGACTTGTAGATGAGGCCAAGAAAGAGCTTTTCTACAGCTCATGGCAAGTGCTGCATCAAGTGGATTCTCCTCCTCTTCCTCTACCCCAACATCCCACACAGTAAAGTCCTCCAAGGTAGCACCCCAACCTCATGTCCCAACTCTCCAACCACTCAAGTGACTATGGGGAAAAACAGATGGGCAAGTCTGCAGAAATGTTCACACATTCTATTCAATGGGCATCAGATGTCTGCTCCAAACAGACTCCAGAGGAATAAAGGATCTGCACTGATGCTTAAAATCTTTTTGAGTTGGATCCGGGGATGTAGGAAGTAGGATCTGAGCAGAATCTAGACCCATGCTATCAGACACTAACCCCCAGAAAGTGGAGGTATTGATGAGACTCAGACACCTGGGGAGAACCCATACTGTACTTTGCATTCAGGGTAGAAAGAGGAGGAGGGTGACTCTCAGAGTGAGGAGTGGAACAACAGAAAGGATGATGATGAGGTTCGAGATTCTATTTGAAATCAACCCAGATTCACAAGGCTGAGCAGCTTAGCAGAGAAGTTGGAGGAGAAGGAAGATAAGGAGTTTAGGCTGCAGCTTCCCGCACAGAGACTGAGTACAGCAACCACAACCGTCATTGCATCCTCAGCCACGCCTCTGGACAGCTGCCATCATGGGTCTGCAGTTCTAAGGGGCAGCAATGGTTGCCTAGCCTGGGCCTTTTTTAAGTCCGCAAAGGATTTCGTAACTCACGTTATGCAAAGTTTGTAAAAAAAAAAAAGCCAGTAAAGGAAAAAAAACTATAATTTGAATACTACATGCATGAGCTGGCACATAGTCCTGCAACATGCATTACTCTAGCAAAGTTAGGCTGGGGTCACACATAAGCCCTTGGTCCGTTTTTGGCTTCATTTTTGTCATTTTTTTTTCTAAGTCCAAAAACTGACAGAAAAACGGATTGGATGTAATAAACACCCTGTCCGTTTTTTGTGGACCTCAAAACATTGCTCTGTCCGTTTTTGAGCTAAAAACGTTGCTAGCAACGTTTTTTGCATCAGTTAAAAAACGCATGCGTTTTTTTAACATGGGGCCCTATGGGAAACGCATGCGTTAACGCATGGCACATATAGGCACCTGCGTTAATGCATGCGTTAAAGCATATGCGTTTTTAATTAAAAAAAATGAAAAAAATGACTAAGTCCAAAAACGTTCAGAGGTGCAGGAGGCTCAAAAAGCACCCCAAAAAAAAAACGGATTGGACATAGAAATCACTTCCAAAAACGGACCTTCTATGTGTGACCCCAGCCTTAACAGTGCTTAAAACGGGGCCTAATGGGCCTCACCAAACACTGTCAATCATATCAACTTCATCTGCTGTTTCTTCCCTCCTCTGTCACCATGGCAGGTGTTGCCACATAGATCTCTGGCCGCAGAACCTCCACTTATTTTCCCCACTTTTTTATTGGGGTTACTGAGAGCTCGTCAGCAGTTAATGAAAAGTGGAGAGGCCTGCAGTTTTTTGGCCGATCTCAGAGACCGAGCACACCAATAATTTGTCATCCACTATAACATCTCCACTTTCACCTCCCTCACAGTCCATCAGTTTGTAGTGTATACATTACACCCTCCTTCAGTATGCAGTCACCATCAGCCACTGGTCGTGGTTATTTTCTCTTACACATCCCAAAGCTAAGAGCTTTAACTTCACCAAATTTTTGGCCACGAAAATGCTGCCTTTTTACCCGGTGTATACAGACGGTTTCCAAAAGCTGAAGGTCGTTGCAGTCCCTCAGTAGCAGTTGCCCAGTCCCCCATTTACTTCTCTAAGAATTCTGTGCCCTGCACCACATCAGCATTTGCAGACAACAAAAACCCACTCCCTAAAAAACTCTGTATGTGGACAAGGTGCTTTGTCATCACTGACACCTGAAAGATCAAACAAAGTCGGGGTATTTACATTTCGCTGACTGGGCACTGGGTGGCTATGGGGGCCCTGCAGAGCCAGGTGGGGAAGGGACTGTTGCACAAGACTTGCTATCCCCATAGTTTGCAGTACAAGCTTTTGTATCTACTGATTCATCCACTGCTTCTGTCTTCTTCATCTCTTCAAAAGGACTCCAGCTCAGCCCTAACTCTCCCATAATGTTCTAACAGTCCAAAGAGAACCTCCCCACCTCTGTACTGCAATGCTAGGCCTCATCGTTATCAGGCAGTGTGGAAATTAAAACGCCTTGGAGAATTTCAGCCATACAGCTGAAGAGATGTGGTCACTTATGCAGGCCAATGTGGGGTGAAAGACATTGATGAAACTCAATCTCCAAAGCGGGACCATAACTCTTCAGTTTGTGTGAACTCATATTTCCCAGGTATTTTAATGTCACCACACCCTGATGGCTTTGAGCCCTGCTGACAGTGTAGTAAGAAGGTGTGCTGAATTCCTTCTGCAATGTTGGAAAAACGTGTCACGTTTCCAGAGAGGATTTGGGTGCAGGTGGAGAGCCTAGAGGAGGTGGAGGAAGCATTGGAGGAACTGATACATACAGATATTTTACTCACAGGCTGTGGTGATAGTAATAACTGTATAGCTGTGCTATCCCCTGCAGTCACCAGAGTTACCCAGTGCCCAGGCAGTGACATGTAATGCCCCTGGCTATACTTACTCATCCAGGTGTCTATCGTTGAAATGCACCCTGTTAAACGTAGAATTTCTAAAGGAAGCAGTGATGTTGTCTGTGAAATGCTGGTGTAGTGTAGGCACAGCTTTTTCAAGAAGTAGTGGCAACTGGGCATCTGGTACTGGCTACTGCAAATGGCCATGAGCCTTCAATAACCCTCTCTATGCAAGAGGCAGAAAGGCAGCATTTCCTTGGCCAACAGCTTGGAGATGGTGAAATTTAGGCTCTTAGTCTTGGCATGGGTAGGAGGAGATGTTATGCTGCCTTCAGCTCTTGATGTATGAAAGCGCTCAACACCAGCATGCATAACCACTTCAGCATTGTTCACACACAATTTGAGTTTTTTTAGCACTCCTAAAACCACATGCGTTTTTTTAGGAGTGCTAAAAAATGTCTCTTGTGTGTCTGAAAGGAAATACAGCCTTTTTGGACTATGTCATTTTTTCCCCCAAAAATGCAAGCAAAAACGCAAGCGTTAACGCAGGGTTGCATAAATGTTGCCCCTTTTAAAAACGCATGCGTTTCCCATAGGGCCCCATGTTATAGAAACGCATGTTGTTTTTTTTTTAACATGGGGCCCTATGGGGGAAAACATGCGTTAACGCAGGTGCCTATATGTGCCCTGTGTTAACGCATGCGTTTCCCATAGGGGCCCATGTTAAAAAAACGCATGCGTTTTTGGAAACAACCCCCGCGTTTTTTTTCCAGCACCCAGCACTGGGGAAAAAACGCAAATGGAGCTGAAAAACGCATGTACACAAAATGTACCCTGCGTTAACACACCTGCGTTTTTTTTTAACAGCCTAAAAAACGCAGAGATGGGCAAAAAAGCTCATGTGTGTGAACATGGCCTTCAACATCACTGACTGCCAGTGAATCACACTGGCTGTTGCGGGAAAAGAAGTTGAAGTTCTGTGGCCGAAGGTCTTTTTGACATGAGTCCTCACAGTCATGGTTGACCCGGCCCGCTAAGCCACATTGTAGCACATTGAGCTTCCCATTTGTAACTTATGCTGCATCTCCATGTGATGGTTCATGAATGAAGTAGTCAAATTATTGACAAATTATTGATTTTTTTGCCTCAACTCCAGATTTTCCTTAAATATTTGACGGATAACATGAGTTAAGTCATTCTTCGTGATCTGGAAAAAACACACGGGCTAGGCAAGACTTAGTGCACATGTGAACTGCAGAGCTGCCACGGCTTTTGCACAGATGCAGAATTGTGGCTGAAGATGTAGTGCTTGGTGGGGTTACAGCACTCCGTCTCTGTCCAGGAAGCTGCATCCTACCTTCAACTTTCATCACCTCTTTACCCACCTCCTCTGCTGAGATCTTCAATTGCGCTCCTGTGGGTAGACAGTAAGTGGGGATCTAGAACCTCATCATCACTCTCTCTGTTCTCACACTCTTCATCCTCAGAACCAACCTTCCTTCCCGAGCATAAAGTCAAGTAGGCCTTCGCCAAAGGTATCTGAGTGTCATCATCATCAGCCTCATTGTCTCCACCAACGGGGGTTTTAAATTTTTGTTAATGAGTGTCTAGCTTTTTCTCAGACCATTCTTCATTTGGGCCTCGATCCAACTCAAAGAGATTTTGTGCATTGGTGCAGATCAGTTCCTCCTCTTGACTCATTTAAAGCCATATTATTCCTAGGCTATAGTATGCGTGAACACGCGCAGACTCGGCTGTGACGAAATGGACCCTTTAATATATAATGTAGGAGGATTTCTTATTCATCCAGACATATCATATTGCATTTTGGTTTGTAAACTTGTAATGGTCAAAGAGAATTTCTTACAGTATTGTCATAGATTTCTGTGGTTAAAGTTTAGCTTGGTAATGTAATTATCTAACCTGTTTGTCAATTGAAGGCCAGAGAACTTAATTATGCTAATCGTCCATTGTCTATTACCCTGTGAATGTTTGATTGAGGCTCCCAGCCAAACGATTGTGTTAATGTCATGGTTTGCAGACTGATTGTCTCAAATAACATACCATTGTATCACTGCTAGCAATTGGTCAGCATTTGGATTGCAATAGGACTAAAATTGTTAAATGAGGATTGGAGTTCAGCCAATGAAAAGACTGTGTTATTGCACCAATCATGACGTCCCCAATATCCTACAGTGAGGGCCTGGGGGTATATAAGGAGGACTGTTCACTTTGACTAGAAGTTTTGGAGTTTTGAAGATTGGAGACAGGCAAGCGAATCTAGGGTCTTCGGATCCGGTTAGCGAGCCAGAACCCCAGGCCTAGGCATTTCAGTGCCGACCAAGGGGATCGGAACACGGGACTAAAGAACCACAAGGACTTCAGCACCGCATTCGGCTGTGATAGACTGCTTAAGGACAGGGGGAAGCAACCCAGGTTGGGACGATACAGTCACCTGGCTAACAGACTTTGCCGTGCTACATTCTAATCCCTGGTGGGGCCAGCGGAAGGGTGAGACTCTGTTGCCTGTTACATGTTGTGTTTTGCTTGGTTATGCGTTATATGCTGTTAACTGTTTGGGGATCCAATAAAGCCTTGATATTGTGATTCCCTCACCCTGTGTTGTCTGAGTAGTGTTCCGCCCACGGTTAAGGAGCTCGGGCGTTCAGTTGGGGATGAGCCCTGGTCCACGCTGTCTTTGTAAAGGCGGCTGGGCCTGCGGACAGAGCACCCACTGACCCCCGGGTCTCCACAATTGGTGGCAGCGGTGGGATACTACTCACCTGGTTTATCCAGGGGAGCTGCAGGGGACTGGTGTTCGTGGACACCGTCCAAGGGGGCTCAACAACCAGGAAAGCATATAAGCATACCCAGCAGGCCATAGGTGAGGCATTAAGGTTTCGGACATTGCCATGTCCAACCCCACCAGCTCAGCCATGGGACGAGGACTGGAGTGGAATACGGCCGCTATAGGAAACTGCAACTAGAGGTGGCATGTCTGTTCCGAGAAATCGAAGTCAGGGACACTGACACACGGTCGGATTTGATCAGAGATTGGTCCAGTGGCATGCCCAGAAGGATGCAGAGAATGATGAGGACCCCCGCCGAGATTGACTCAAAGGAATTAAACTGTGTGCCACATCATGGATCCAGTGACAGTTTGGAAGGACACCAGTTCCAAGCCCTGGAACTGCAAGAAACTGATCCTGTCAACACCGTGCCTGAGCAGGGAGAGGACAAGTTGGAGGTTATGGACAATCTCCCTATCCCTGTTGCTTTGGAGACTGACCAGGAAGAGCTTGATGTGGGATTTGTGAGCAGCTTTCCCACACCTGTTGATTCAGGGGCTAACCAGGAGGAGGTTGAAGCTCATTTGGGCTCATGGATGGCCCCCCCACATCTGTTGTTTTGCAAGCTGACCCAGGACAAGGACTATCCAGCCGTGTGTCACAGCCATCACCATCATCCAGGAAGCCAAGCAGCACCCTGATGTGGATCTTGCTACCCCACCTTCTGAGGATAATCCATGTTCCCAGACCCCATCATTCTTCTCTGAGCCATCAACAGTGAGTACACCTAGCCAGACTGTGGTCATTGACTCGGGGGGAATTGATAACCAGAAGTTTATGGGAGCCCCACTCCTGAATCCCATTTTACTGCTTGTCCACAATATGTCTGCCCATCCTGGGGAGGTAATCTGGGGGAGGTGTATAGATGGAAGCCTCGATTGCTGTCTTCTCCATTAAAAAAGACAATGCCGCCCAGAGGAGAAGGATGACCAGAGACTTATCATATTTGACTGCCCTGTCTGGCTAAATAAGAAGGGGGAGGAATGTGACGAAATGGACCCTTTAATATATAATGTAGGAGGATTTCTTATTCATCCAGACATATCATATTGCATTTTGTTTGTAAACTTGTAATGGTCAAAGAGAATTTCTTACAGTATTGTCATAGATTTCTGTGGTTAAAGTTTAGCTTGGTAATGTAATTATCTAACCTTTTTTGTCATTGAAGGCCAGAGAAACTTAATTATGCTAATCGTCCATTGTCTATTACCCTGTGAATGTTGATTGAGGCTCCAGCCACGATTGTTTTTAATGTCATGGTTTGCAGACTGATTGTCTCAAACTAACATACCATTGAAATCACTGCTAGCAATTGGATCAGCATTTGGATTGCAATAGGACTAAAATATGTTAAATGAGGATTGGAGTTCAGCCAATGAAAAGACTGTGTTATTGCACCAATCATGAACGTCCCCAATATCCTACAGTGAGGGCTGAGGGTATATAAGGAGGACTGTTCACTTTGACCAGAAGTTTTGGAGATTGAAGATTGGAGACAGGCAGCGAATCTAGGGTCTTCGGATCCGGTTAGCGAGCCAGAACCCCAGGCCTAGGCATTTCGGTGCCGACCAAGGGGATCGGAACACGGACTAAAGAACCACAAGGACTTCAGCACCGCATTCGGCTGTGATAGACTGCTTAAGGACACGGAAGCAACCCAGGTTGGGACGATACAGTCACCGGCTACAGACTTTGCCGTGCTACATTCTAATCCCTGGTGAGCCAGCGGAAGGGTGAGACTCTGTTGCCTGTTACATGTTGTGTTTTGCTTGGTTATGCGTTATATGCTGTTAACTGTTTGGGGATCCAATAAAGCCTTGATATTGTGATTCCCTCACCCTGTGTTTGTCTGAGTAGTGTTCCGCCCACGGTTAAGGAGCTCGGGCGTTCAGTTTGGGGATGAGCCCTGGTCCACGCTGTCTTTGTAAAGGCGGCTGGGCCTGCGGACGAGAGCACCCACTGACCCCCGGGGTCTCCACATCGGCCATCTGTGTTGACCCACAGTTAGTAGGGACGCTGGAGACTTGTGACACACAAGATGTCGTCAGATTTGGCACTAAATGTTTTTCAGTACAGGATGTATGGAGATGTTAACACACAGACCATTGTACTAGAGCTGATTATGATAACACTGCTTTTAAGCCCTAAAAAGTGCTGTTTTAAGAAAAAAGTCACTATCTCTCTATGTATAAAGAAATAGAATTGCTAGTTAGCTATCTTATTTTAATGGTTTAACACTGGAGTTATCGTATAGATGACCAATATCTCTATAATCGTTGCTGTTTTTGCTGCTGGAAGCCTCGGGAAGTGCTTAACCTCACCCGTGGTGAACTACATTATTGTTAGTAATGATATAAGGCTCAGAGCTACATCAATTTACAAGGATAGGCCCTACAATTTGTTTGGTGCAATGCTTTTTTGGGATGTTTATTTATAAAAATGTTTGGAAGAATTCATTAAACAATATAAAAGTATTAATATACAAGTATCAAAAAGGGTCAAACAGTGGATAATATGGTGATAGTTCAGGAGTCCCACTTAATATTCTGATGGTTGTCGTGGTGTGGGTCCTTTTTTTCTTTATATTATATTTGTATGGCTTGTAAACAAAAGTAGCCACATTAGTCTTGGGTGTACTCAAGTGTCTTATACACTATGGGTGGTTTTCTGAAGCTAATTTCTTATCCTCTAATGGCTATCAGCATTTACTAGTCCTGAATTGGGTGTTTGGCATTTATCCTCTTCCTCATTGGAGGGTATCCTCCTGTACATCCAAAAACAGATATTTGAGGAAATATTCTTATACCTCCTCTGAAAAGATTTGAATTTTCACTAAATGAGGTGATTTTACCTTAACTTTAGCAGGAATAGTTTTCTTATCGAGTATTTGACTGTTGGTGATGTGCAAATCTCTTAAATAGGTGAAGAAAGCGTTGTATTATAATCATCACTTTATGAACTAATGGCTTACCTTCCTTTTTGAGGTTTTGTTTCGTGTAATTGGTACCTGTGTGGGGTATCTGACGGCTTTAGTTATACATTCTTTGATTGCTGTATACCTTCGGGGGCAGTCCTTCCTATTGGTCAAACATTTTTATCATGTAAGTCAGCTTTTATTAGTACAATTAGTTTATAGTATAGTTGGCACACACTTAAGAGAAAAAATGAATCCGTTTTTTTTCAGCAGAAAAATTATTTATTTATTCCTGCTTTTTTGCATAAAGTAATTATAACAACCCCAACGTTTCGACTTTATTGAAAGTCTTCTTCAGGGGGGAATAAATAGAGATCTACAAGTTTTAAGACACGACAAAAAAGACATATTTAGGAATATGTAAACAATACATATGTTCAAGGATACATTCACAAAAGAAAGAGAAAACTCAAAAGAGCATACCTAGGAAAAAAACTCCTAGTTGAGTCAAATCAAGATAAATCATTTTGAAGCCTTGATTCATAAACTAGATGAATCTTGGATTTTAATATGTGTGAATTGATTCTCTGTGGGTCATTCACTAGGTGTAAAGAGAGATATGTTAAGGCACTTCATATATCACAATATGACACTAACACAAAGTATTCCCCTGAGACCTAGAATAGCAGTCTGTGTGACTGTGACAGACGCTGAAAATGTGCACCATGGTCAGCGGACATGCACTTCCTTGTTCCCGGTCGCCTGACTGTGATGTCACACTTACGCAGCAGTCATGTGACTAGGTGAGCGGAGGTTGAAACGGACTTGTGCGGCATCTCTCAGTAGTGCTGGTTGTCAGGGTACCGACATGTTTTGAGGGCATGTGGCACTCTTTCTCAAGGTGCCTGACAATCAGCTGAGGTCTCCTTATATATTGAGTGCTGGCTTACTATTGGGTACTGGTGTGTGACTCTGTCATCATGCAATCCTGTTTCTGCTTTAACAGCAATAGAATCAAATGGCAGAGTGTGTCAGTAAGGTTCTGCTTACTTAAATTAAGGTTTTATATATAGAGATTGGTGTGGATCTTTGCTAGGTTGCTGTGTAAATGCTCACATCATGTTTAACCCTGGTTAGATATTAATTGGTTTGGGTTGCTAGTGCATAAAACTATATATTGTGCTCAATTGGGTTATACTTTCTTAGATCCCTTATGGCATACAAAAATTAATTTCAGTTTATTTTTCATGCTAAACATGTTAAAAATGCATTCTACAAACCTATCATACATTAAATATATTAGAAGTGTGATATGTTCAATATCATATTGTTTTTATAGGTTTGACAAATGTTTGCAAAGTGACATCCACTCTGATTAAAAGTGTAGGATTTAGATATTTGAATCCAATTTAAATCCCATTTTTGTCATAAATTGTTTCAACAACATATAGAAGCCTATAACAGAAAACACCAGCTGTCCAACCCTCTGAAAATAGATGGTTAAGCATTCTCAGCCATCAGCAGCAACAATTGAGCTGTCAGAAGTAATTTCTACAAGTTGTTTGATCAGTTTTTTAAACCATCCCATCCACCTGCACAACTGAGCACAACTCTGGAACATTGGAACATAGTAAATGACTAGAGAGGAATATCTAGATCTTAATATACATGTCAACCGGGGTGAGGGTTGGACGCTTTTGCATTTTGGGCTTCAAAAACGGAAGAGTGGCGTGAGCCACAGTCATGCCATAGAGGTTTTCTTATGCCCGACCTCCAGTGTTCTCTCAGAACAAGCCTTCAACGCTGCTTAAGGTGTCCTAACATGTAAGAATATCCAGCTGTCCACTGAAAATGTAGACCACCTAACATCCATCAAAAGGAACAACACATGGACCTCCAAGGACTTTTTCACCCCAGTCAAAGACTGAGCAGACTAAGAGATGTTGTACTTTTCAGTGCGCTGCATTCATCTCGACATTACACAGCTTTTATTATGGGTCAATTGATGTTACTCACCCAGGGGTCTATGAGAACTCGGAACCTGGGCTTGGAGTTGGAGGGATGTTATTGGTGGTCCGCCCGGACCCGTAGCCCTGGTGTCGGCCCAAAAATTGGGGGAAGTGTAGAAAGGGAATAAAAGAAAAGAAAAATAAGTTTGTCGTGACGCCACCTGTGGTTTCTGGTAATGGCAGCAGCGCTGCCTTGAGCCTCCAGAAATGTTGGTTGGGTAGCTGGATGGTATAGCTCCCCACAGGCGGAGCTGGAGTTCGCGGGGTTGTGATGAGATGGATCGTGTTTTCTAGACAGGGTGGCAGCTCTACAGGTGGAGATGCTGGTACAGTCTATGTGCAGGTCAGGATCAGGGGCTGTAATGAAGGACACACACACACTAGAATTGTTTCTCTTTACGTTTACTGATGTTGCTGGTTCAAGGTAGTATCCAGGGTACACTCCGGTGGTCGCTAAAACACTTTGGATCTCCACAGTGAGTGAGTTTAAGGCTTCCTTTTTACTTTTCCCTTGTTGAAGCCCCTGCCCCGTGTAAATCTTGGCCTGACCCCCTCTGCTCTTCTTTCACCTGTGCATTGTAGTGGGAAACCTTTATGTGGACTACCGCTATATCCTCTCCTGCGGTGCCTGGCCCCCTTCTTGGTTGCTACACAAAAGCTCGGAGACTAGAGTCTCCTCGATGAACGGTTTCTCTGCTGGGCTAGATGCTCTCCTGCAGACTTGGACTCCGGTGTCCAAATGGCTTTCTGGGGTGAACCAGTATGGCTCCTCTGCCCCCAGTCTGCTCTCACTTCATTCCTCTCACCTTGCCCTCGACCTCCCTCTTAGGTCCCTGCACTGGCTAGGCTGATAACTGCTCGGTTGTTAGCTGGCTTGGACCTAGCTCCGACACACCAGGACGTCTTCACAGTTCTCCTAGCGACTGCACACTCTAACTAACTCCGCCTTCAGCACCGGTATTTATAGGGGATCTTGCTTAAGGCAGCAAGTGGCGCTCCCCCAACAGATCTGGAGTGGAAGGCGTTGTATGTGTATAGGTACCCACTGTGGAAATCCATCCATGTTTTAGGTAGGTCTGTGGTTACCTGTACTGGCAGGGTGCCACAGATGCCAATTTCGTCCTGTCTGTCCCTAGTTTTTTTAAATGACGAGGCACTTCTTGAGGTCCATTTGTTGTGTGTTTCCTAACTTTAGCAGGACTCTCTAACCATGATGCCTACACCTGTCCCTAATCCTCTAGTTCCTGATCAATGCTTAACCCTCAAATCCTAGGCCAGGCCCTGTTCCAGACCCTCAACCAATCATGCATACAATTTTTATTCTTGGTCAAATGATGACACTTTTGTGGTGTCTGGCCCTAATTTTTTGAAATGTTGAGAGTCTTACTAGGGTCTCTTTTTTGTTTGTTTAATTAATTTAGCAGGGCTCCCTGAGTGTCATGCCTACATGTGTCACTGATCCACCTCAGTATTTGTTAGATTGATATTCTATGAAGCTCATATTTTTGCCACCTTAGTATGGCTGAGTATAAAATCTTTTGGTGCTGTTGCATGAGATTTGAGGGCTCCCAGTCCACAAGGCCTACACCTGTCACTAAACCACCTATGAAGTTGATATTTGTTACAACTGAGTGTGGTAGAGCATAAAATCTATTGAAAATGTGGCATACAAAATGAGGGCCAAAAACCATGAGCCCTACATTTGTCACTGAACTACCTATAAAGCTGATATTTGTGCCATCTGACTGTGGTGGAGCATGAAATCTATTGGAGCTGTTGCATGGGGTATTAGGGCTCCCAGCCCACAAGGTCTACACCTGTCACTGAACCACCTATGAAGGTGATATTTGTGCCTCCTGAGTGTGGCAAAGAATAAATTCTATTGGAGCTGTTGTGTGAGGTATGAGGGCCTACAGCCCAGGAAGCCTACACTTTTCACTGAACCACCTATGAAGCTGATATTTGTGTAATTTTAGTGTGGCATAGTATAAAATGTATTGTATCTGCTGCATGAAGTATGAGGGCCTCCAGCACATGAGGCCTGCGCATGTCACTGAATCACCTATGAAGCTAATATTTGTGCCACCTGAGTGTGACTGAGCATAAAGTCTATTGGAAATGTTGCATAAAGTATAAGGGCCTCCAGCCAATGAGGCCTGCAGCTTTCACTGAAATACCTATGAAGCTGATATTTGTGCTACGTGTGTATGGTGGAGCATAAATTCTATTGGACATGTTGCATGAGGTATGAGGGCCACCAGCCCACAAGGCATACACCTTTCACCAAACCACCTATGAAGCTGATATTTATGCCACCTGAGTGTGGCTGAGCAAAAAATCTGTTGGACATGTTGCCTAAAGTATGAGGGCTCCCAGCTGATGAGAAGTAAATCTGTCACTGAACCACATATGAAGTTGATATTTGTACCACCTGTGTGTGGTTTAGCATGAAATCTATTGGAGCTATTGCGCAGTATGAGGGCTCTGAGCCCACGAAGCCTACGCTTGTCACTGAACCACCTATGAAGGTGTCACTTGAATGTGGCATAGTATAAAATTTATTGTAGCTGTTACCTGAAGTATGAAGGCCCCAGCCCACAAGGTCAACATATGTAACTGAACCACCTATGGAGCTGATATTTGTGCAACCTAAGTGTGGCTGAGCATAAAATCTATTGGAAATATTGCATTAGGTATGAGGGCCTGCAGCCAATTAGGTCTACACCTGTCACTGATCCACCTATGAAGCTGATATTTGTGTCATCCGAGTTAGTTGGAACATAAAATTTCTTGGAGCTGTTGCATGAAGTGTAAGGGCACCCAGCCAATGAGGCCTACCCCTTTCAACAAACCACCTATGAAGCTGATATTAGTGACACCTGAGTGTGGCAGAGACTGAAATCTATTGGACATGTTGAATAAGGTATGAGGGCCCCCAGCCGACGAGGAGTACACTTGTCACTGAACCACATATGAAGCTGATATTTGTGCCACCTGTGTGTGGTGGACCTTAAAATCTATTGGAGCTGCTGCATGAGGTATGAGGGATCCCAGCCCAACAGTCCTACACCTGTCCCTCATCCACCTGTTCCTGATCAATGTTTAACCTTCAAATTCCAGGCCAGGGCTGTTCCAGACATTGTCCCATGAATCCAGGCTCAGTCATTATATAATTTATATTCTGGGTCAATTGATGCATCTTTTGCATTATAGCTAGTGAACTATGAAAAATGGAGACATCTTAGCTATTACTTATGGCCAAACATATGACTATTCAATAGCCACTTCAAGGTGTGTCCCCTGTACTGGGTCCTAACCTGCCTTCATGCCTGTATTATAAGTGGATTGAAAATCTTTGTTGAAACTAGTGAGCAGTAGACCTGATAACAGAGACAACAACACCTTATGGCTAGTAGGGGAAGGTGTGCTATAAAGGGCATTGCCCCATAATCTAAATAAGAACAGACTGTGGAGTCCTAAGAGTACTGGTGCACGCCAAAACACTATACAGTGAACAAAATTCAGCTGCACTCAATACTAAGATGTCTCTATTTTTCATAGTTCATTATCTATAATGCATTTCTATATTGAAATAGCATATTTTAGCATTGAGTGCAGCTGACATTTTTTTACATATTCCTATACTTCTTTCATACAAGTCTTAGAATTGCAGGGTGCAGCTTTCATTATTTATTATCGTACTGTATATGTCATGTTCAGTATACACCTGTTCAGACTTTTTTGTTAGAAAGTGCCATCAGATTTCTTATTTACCGTATATCATGGAGTCATGTGTATGGACTTTGAACTCCTTTCTATTAGCTTTAGGTGATTTCATTCTCTATTACCAGGTTCCTACCCATACATAAATAGTTTTTTATATATAGAGAGAGGTATTTGTTTAGTTAGGTACCCAGTAAAGAGATATGCCACGACGTGGTTTCTTGGCTCAAATAAAACTGGCTTTTTTACATGCTAAGTATCTTAAAAAAATCTAAACTTTTATATGTATTTCCTTAGTGGTAACACATGTTCATATTCCTATACTCATTATAGACATTGTTTGCATGACTTAGCACTGCAGCTCTCTTTATTTGTTATAAATATATGTCATGTTCAGTATGCACCTGTTTAGACTTGCATGTTAGGTCGTTAGCTTTGTTATTTGTATTCTCTTTGTAGGTGCTGTTGGGAATAGAAGAAAAGTCAGAGCCAGAAATTGGTCAGCACAGGCCATATTGTTTGGATTATAAAACGCACTTTTGTTTCCCCCAAATTTTGGGGGAAAGTGGGGGTGTGACTTTTAATCCGAATCTACTATTGTGGGGTAAGGGGGTCTGGAGCAGTGTCCAGTGGTTGGAGGAGGCTGTCTGCGGGCTGCAGAGACAGCGGGAGGTCACGTTCTCTTGCTCATTTAATATGCACTGCACCCATCGCTGTCTACCTCTCAGAGCTGAAGTTGTGCTGGGAGATGGATGGGGGGAGCTGTGCATATTGTGTGAGCCTGCTGTCACCCCCTCCATTGTACATATGCCCCCCATGTCCTGCTGTCACCCCCTCCATTCTACATATGCCCCCCCATCCTGCACTCACCCCTCCATTATACATATGCCCCCCCATGTCCTGCACTCACCCTGTCACTCTTATATGTTCCCATGCTGGTGCGCAGCAAGTAAAATAATAAAAGCTGATTACTTACTCTCCGGCTATCTGTGCTCACATCGTCACCACCAACTCCCTTCTCTGTACTGCCCGGCATCTTTCAATCATGTGACCGGGCCCACAACTATGATGTCACCGCTGTGGACCCGGTCACATGATTGGAAGATGAGCACATATCGCTGGAGGATAAGTAATCAGCCTTTTTTTATTTTACTTGCTGTGAGCCAACATGGGAACCTTTAAGAGTGACGGCGTGAGGGCATATGTACAATGGGGGGTGACAGCAGGATGTGGTGGGACATATGTACAATGGAGGGGTGAGTGCAGGACAGGGGGGCATATGTGCAATGGAGGGGGTGACAGCAGGACATGGGGAGACATATGTGCAATGGAGGGGGTTAGTGCACGATGGGGGGCATGTGTACAATGGAGAGGATGAGTGCAGGACTTGGGAACATATACACAATTGAGGGGGTTAGTGCAGGATGTGGGAATGAGTGCAAGGTGGGTGGGGTTCATAGCCAGGATGAGGGACTATGTACCATCATTGGAGGGTATATGCAGGATGGGGGGCTATCTACCATCACTGGGGGCCTTATGCAGGATGGAGGGCTATGTAACATTACTGGGAGTCATAGACAGGATGGGGGGCTATGTACCATCACTGAGGGCCATATCCAAGTATGAGGGGCTATGTACCATCACTGGAGCCATAGCAAAGATAGGGGCTCTGTACCATCACAGGGGGCTATGTACCATCACTGTGGGCTATGTACAGTCACAGGGGGCCATATCCAGCATGGGGAGGCCAACGTACCAGGATGAGGGAATATGTATTCCAGGATGAGTTATATATATACAAGGATGAGGCACATATATACTGATTGTAAAGCGGACACTGGCATTATAAGATGGACCCCATTGAACATTAACAAAAACATTTTTGCTCTTTTCCTTCACCAAATTTGGGGGTGCATCTTATAATCAGGTGCGTCTTATAAGGCGAAAAATACAGTCGTTTAGTGTTGTTGGGAACTGCAGTACTTTCCTGTCTGACAGAATGGATATGTGTGCTGTCCATCGGAAGTAATCAGTTCCTGGCTTTAGCTAGTTAGAACGCACCACACACTACTTAAAAATCAAGCTTTTTGCTGTAAACTGCCAGATATAACTTCTGCTTCACTGATTAGTTGTGGTTGTTCTCCTGCTTGATATTGGTGTTTTCCTGTTTTACCTAGATCTGTTTTTTGGATACTTCTCTTGCCTAACAATTTTGCACCTTACTGCCATCTTGGTTTTGAAACAGCTCCCTGACTGCTTTAAAGCAGTGTTCCCCAACTTCAGTCCTTAAGGCCCAGCAACAGTGCATATTTTCAGGATTTTCTTTGGATTTGACAATTGGTAATTTAATCTCCTACTCAGGTGATGATTCCAACTGTCAAATGTTTTGGAAATCCTGAAAACATGGATTGTTGCTGGGCCTTGAGTACTGGTGTTGAAGAACTCTGCTTTAGAGGATCCTTGCATGGTGACTATTGCTGCATCTGGTTCACACCCCTGGATGGCCGCACATACATAGGCAGAAATCTTCTGGACCTTGTTCCAAATCCTGATTTCTTTAAAGGAGTTAAAGGGTGACATTGTTTTTTGGGATTCTGCCAGAATGGCTTGTGCCAAGTCAGTTTTGCGTAGCCTTTTTGATGCTATGGTCTCAGATAGGCATCATAGAAAAGACTGTAAAATAGTGAGAGAACATAGTCTGGTGAGATAAGACCAATGCACACTATATTTGGAAGCTGATAGCCACTGCATTCACCCCCAAAACAACATACCAACAGTGAAGTTTAGAGGTGTGAATATCTTGGTGAGGGGCTGTTTTTCAGCATATGGCACTGTAAACTTCATATGGGTGAAGGAAAGATTAATGAACAAATGTACCAAAACATTCTTGATAAAAAAACTGCTGCCGTTTACCAGCATGAAGTAGATGAAATGATGGTGAGCAGTTCAGGAAGACAATGGTCCCGAACACACAGCCAAGGAAACTCTCAATTAGTTTCAGAGAAAGAAAATAAAGCTGCCAATCACCTGACCTGAATCCAATAGAAACTATATGAAAGGATCTACAGCTCAGAGTTCATAAAGGTGCACACAAAAGCTTAAAGGTTTGAAGAGTGTTTGTATGGAAGAATGGTCAAAATCACATCTGAGCTACTGGTTTCTCTATATAACAGTCATCTTGAAGCTGTCATCATCAACCAAGGTTTTTATATGAAGTTTTATATACATTTCAGTGAGCGTGTTCAACACTTTTTTCGGTGTCCTTTCTTAATATTACACGTGACTTCATTTATGGACTTCAACGGTTTGATTTCTTTATCTTTTTGGATTAGATGTGTTGATACCGACATTTGGCGAGAAATGTGTGTTACATTTAGAAGTATATGTTTACTTAAAAAAATTGCTGGTGTGCAATGATGAGCACTCACTATACTCGAAACAAGTAGTTTTTAATACTCACATATTCATCAGAATAGCGAGTCCAATGTTAGTCAATTAGTGATAGGCTCCAACCACACACTTCCGGCTATAAATCGATTCTTTCTGGGACAGGGCGGGAGGGTGGGCTTTTTAATGATTTCAGTGCCTAAAACATCTTGCTGTGCCCCCCAAACAGAGCCTAACATTCGATCTACTGTCCCTGAGGTGCCAACTCACTTTGTGTACTGAAGGGAGGCAGCAATATGTGTCAGGTCATTCACAATCGACACACCACTCACGAGCACCAGCCATACTGACCGAGTAACAAGTGAATACTGTACTATCCATACGAGTAGGGAATAGTAACGATTACACTCGCTCATCCTTACTAATGTGTTAGGCTAGGGTCACACATGCTTTTTTTTAAAATCCTGATCCGGTTTTGAGCTTTCAAAAAAGCTCAAAACCGGAGCAGGAACCGCTCCTATAGGAGCCCATTATGGTAACCGGATTGCTTTACAAGCAATCCGGTTACCGGCTCCGGAACTGCAGCCTGCGTGAAAAATCATGCAGGCTGCAGTTTTCGCATTGCTTAGGATGTGTAATCTTGAGCAATGCGCAGGATGAGCAAACTGTTGACTCTGTAAAAAGAGATAAAATATTAATAATAATTGTGTGAAACATGTCTCTATGGGGTGCCCACCCCCCCTAGAGACATGCTGTCCACTCAGGTGGGCATGTCATGTGTTAAAACCTCCTGTACAGTAAGTCGGCTCCTTTCGGCTCTGTACAATGTTCTCAATGAAACCATGGTTCCACTGGCAGCTGCGCGCATACTATACGTACATTACGTATAGTATGTGCCGCTGTCCGAGGTACTGTAGGCATTTATAGTAGATCTATGGGCTGCACAGCCGGTTACCGGATTGCGGCTTCAGCAACACATTTTTTCATGAAAAATGTGTCTGAAGCTAGTTGTGTTCACTGCATCCGGATCTGGATGCGGTGAACGCAATTCTATTAATAAATGTGACCCTAGCCTTAAATGCTTTTTTCACTCACTGTATATTTAAATCTTCTTTTAATATATATACAATAGAGAGTCGCCATTTTACACATTAATTTACTCTAGGCAGTGTACTCTTTTAAATTTATAATGTAAAAGAATTATAGATGATTTTAAAGAAGCTCCGTATGTTCAGTGGATAGTGTAATATAAATTTGGCTTTGGCTTTCATAATGCAGGATAAGCAAAAAAAATATACCGTTTCCAAACTTATACATTTTAATAAACAGACAAATGCTTTTGAAGTCAGCAAGCTTGTTATACACAAATTCTTACAGATGAAAATGAATTCTGCATCAATTTTGCAATTGCAGCTTTTTATTGTAGATTTACCTATACTCTGCATATTGAACATTTGTTTCCACAGGGAAATAACTAAGCAATGTTTAGAGAACACTTACAATTCACAGGGGTGAATGTCGAGTGTGGGAGTATTCATTTAGCCAGCACACATAACAATCGCTGTTATGACAGTCGCATTTATTAAGTGCAATTATTACCTTCACAAATAGCAGCATTTTGTTCCTGCTGACATACTGTGTGAACATCAGCTAATAAATGACATTTGTGAGTGGGATCGTGGTCTCTGATGGCATTTAGCTCCAGATTATTGTGTTTTGCACTTCTAATGGTTGATGGACTGGTCTGGACATCTATAACAGAAAATTAATATGAATGAGAATAAAAGGTCAATGTTTAAGTTTATTACAGTATTATTTATAATTCATTTTCATAACCAAATGTAGATTAATACAAAAAAGATGCTCACCACTCCATTTTGTTTGCTTCAACATGAATCTTCATAAATTGAATTTCCTATGAGTAAAGGCCACATCACATGCTTCAATCTCGATCACGATATCGCATGCCAAGTCACGTGATCGAGATCGTTAGAACAATTTTGCAATATTGTTTGTGCGGTGTCACAATCATAGATCTAGTTAACGATTTTAAATTTGGCAACGCGCCAGCGATCGTGCGCACAACCCAGCGATCGAGGCCAGCCAGTGTCAGGAATAGGCGAAATCATCAATGAGATCATTTACACAGTGTCACACACAACAATGCAGCAGGTTGAATGCTGGTTAATTGAACGACGCGCCACAGATTTGAGGTCAGAATCACAAATCTGCGATGAGCGATCAAACGATTTTTCATCCAAAAATCGTTCGGTTACACACAATGACGCACAAAAAATCATGTCGTTTAAACAATATTGTTAACGAAATTGAAGCGTGTAACGTGGCCTTAAGGCTAGGGTCACACTTGGAGAGTGAACTACGTTTACCGGATCCGTTAAACAGATAGCAAAGCCCGCTGTAACAACTACCGTTAACGCCACACTCTGTCCAGCAACGCTGCTCCGTAGTAACCCGTAGATTACTTTGGATGCGGCCACACGCAGAGCCCCAGGAAGTGCGCTTTAGCTGAGTGCACAGGAAATCATTGTCTGCAACGCTAAAGTGCGCTTCCTGGGGCTCCGCTTGTGGCTGCATCCAAGGTAATTTACGGGTTACTACGGAGCAGCGTTGCTGGGCTGCGAGCGATGTTAACGGTAGCCGTTACAGCAGGCTTTGCTATCCGTTTAGCGGATACGGGAAACGTGGGTCACCCTCCAAGTGTGACCCTAGCCTAAGGATGGTTTAAATCCATCAGAAACTGGTCCTGTATCCCTGTATGTTTCTTTTAAATGAATTAATAATAAAATATTATATTTAATCTATTTAATCTCTGGGTTGGATGTGCTGATACAAGCTTTTTTCATAATGTTCTTAAATGTAGAATAGAATACCATTAAGCAATAGACATTTAGTTCATTGAAATATCTTTGACATTTAAAAAGAGATGACTGATTTCTAATGGCTTGAATTTTGAGGGGTGAAGTTGCTTCATGTGCTGATTGACAGCCTTAGTTTCTAGTCTGGTCCGATGCTTCTTTACATTTTAACATCTTCATCAAAACCTAAAAGTACATCGTGTTTATCTCTGTTCTTGATGTTTTCCTAGATCCTAGTAAAAAGAAGAGGATAGTGATTGTGAAGCATGAATTTAACATTGTACTTATAGAAAACCTGCCAGCACAAATTGATAATGTAAAGACATGACTGTAATTAAGCTGTTATGCTGATTAAATTCATACTCTAGTTGAAAAAAAACACTTTGTTCTTTTTTAATTACCATTTGAAATTTTCTGCTATTTAGATATAGATATTGTTGAGCAGGGGTTGTACTGTACTCTGGTTTTTACCTTCCTGTCTATGATTCCCAAGCCCCTCCAGTCCATTTATCTATTACTGAAAAATTAGTTTATAAATTGAAATGTTTTCGAGGCTGTGTATTTGAACCCTCTGTCACTCCAGATCCAATCTTAACCCAACACTACCTCCTTCTGCTTGACTGACAACTCCTTTGTCTGCAGCCACACAGCATAGAGACTGTCAGTCAAGCAAGAAGAGGCAGTGCTGGGTGGGCAATAGACCTAGAGCGACAGAGGCTTAAACTCTACAGTAGCTCTTCAGCCTCATTGATATATCAATTAAAGCTTTTTTCTTTAATAATAATGTAGAGCAAGTGATTTTAATCAACTTTTGAATATACTTCATTACAAAATTCTGGTTGAAAACCGTTCACAAACCTTCCAGATGTTCCCACTACACTGTGTGTAAAGCAGATATATGTTCATTATCAGTCAGATCTGTCTTCAGTGAATATGCGCATGTAACCATATATGGGAAAGAGGGCATGGCCTACACTGCTGACTGCAGCTGGTGAGGAAACAATGTCTCAGATTAGCTCAGTTTACAGCACTGTTGGTAAACAATGTCAGAATATCAGGATATGTGTAAACTCCTTTGCACAAGCTTCTGATCTGTCATCTGGCTCCTCACAGCTCATTTACGATTTGTGTTAACCTTTTGTCTGCTGGCACATCACACTGCCCCTATCAGTCTGCTCTCAGAAGCTGTGGAAACACACACACAGAGCTGGCAGTTGCTGGCCACACCCACATAGCCACAAAAAGCAGTTTTTAAAATTGCACAGAAAAATGTGAGAAAATAAGTCATAAAAGCATTATCTTAGCTGCTATGTGACCCAACCAGTGCTGTATTGTTTTTTCATTAAAATAACATTTATACTTTAAGCATTGATTTCCCAGTAATGGAAGAAATTACTATCCATGTAAAGGGTTTGCAGGACTTGTCTTTAAAAGATCTACATACGCATTGAAATATTTTTTGGTGATATCATGCTGATAAATTCTCTTTAAGTTTTCTATTACATGGTCAGTAATAGCACACTTAAAATGTGCAACCATATATTTGTTGTATAAATACTACAAAAAGTTAAAAATTTCAGATTTAAGATTTCAAGTTTAATTTAATGAATGTTAAAAAGAATAGCTGCATTTTAACTCCGCTGACTCAACATTTGGTCATTAGCATAATATCTAGAAGTCATTACCTTTCTATAAGCCAAGGGAAATGGGTAGAGGTTGAAAATCATTTTATGTAAATATATTGTCATTGCAAAATATGTCAAACTAAGACAGGATCAAACTTTTTTGCCTTTAAAAATGAATATGGCTCCCCTTTACTAATCAGTCAATAGTTTAGCTATGAGTAGCATCTCTTAATTTCTTCATTTAGTTCTTTTTGGCTGCTTGTTTGTGAGTTATGAGTTATGCATGTTTGTTTTCAGGAGTTTCTATGTGGCAGACAGTTTATGCAGCCAGGGTCCCCACAGAATAGCCAATTACTGATGTATTTTGCGTAAACATATTCACATCGCCCTTTCTGCAATCAATTTATTCCTTTGGGGAGTAGAGATGTCAGACTGTCCTTCATAAAATCATAATAATTATCTGAATGTGCCTCCAATAGCAATTACAATCGAAAATGAAAAAATAGCTACTACAGGGCTAAAAAATTTATTTTTCTAGAAATTATTTTTACACTATGAGAAAAAAACATAGTTTTTATTAAATGAATGAACCCTAGTCAATGTTATTGCATTTATTACATATGGTTACATACTTAAAGATCTCTGAGTTAATATTATTTGGAACAATTTTACCATAGTATCTACACTGCTCAACAAAATAAAGGGAACACTAAAATACCACATCTTAGATCTCAATGAATACAATATTCTAGTAACAAATCTTTATTCATTATATATTGGAATGCATTAGGAACAATAAAACATAATAACGATTAATATAAATCAAAATGAATATCCCATGGAGGTCTAGATCTGAAAATCAAAGTGGAAATCAAATAACAGGCTTATGCAACTTCAGTGGAAATGCCTCAAGACAAGGAAATGAGGCTCAGTAATGTGTGTGGCCTCCGTGCTTGTATGACCTCCATACAACACCTGGGCATGCTCCTGATGAGGCAGCGGATGTTCTTCTAAGGGATCTTTTACCCGACCAGGATTAAAGGATAAGTCAACTCCTGGACTGTGTGTGGTGCAATATGGCATTAGTGGATGGATTGAAAAATGATGTCCCAGATGTGGTGGATTGGATTCAGGTCTGAGGAATGGGCAGGCAAGTCCATAGTATCAATGCCTTCATCATGTAGTAATTGCTTACGCACTTCAGCCACATGAGGCCTAAAATTGCCCTAAATCTGAAGAAACCCAGGGCTACTGTACCTGCATATGGTCTCACAATGGGTCTGAGGATGTCATACCCATACCAAATGGTAGGGCTATGCGGCCATTCAAAGAAATACCTTCCCACACCATTATACACCCACTGACAAATCTGTCATGCTGAATGATGTTACAGGCAGCAAAACATTCTCCATGGCATCTCCAGACTCAGTCACATCTGTCACATATTGCTCAGGGTGAACCTGCTCTCTTCCATGAACAGCATAGGGCACAAAGTCTGTTTTTGACAGTTTGAGCGGACAAATGGATATTAGTGATCACATGGAGGTAATGTTGCAAGGCTCTGGCACTGCTTCTCCTTTTCCTTGCACAAAGGAGGAGGTCATGGTTCTGCTGGTGGGTTACTGCTTTTCCTATGTCCCCTTTCACATCTTCTGGTTTACTGGTATGTCTCCTGGGATCTGCTCCATGCTCTGGAAACTGTAATAATAGACACAGCTAACATTCTTGTCACAGCTTGCATTGATGTGCCATCCTGGATGAGCAACACTTCATGCTACCTCTAGGGGTGAGAGCAATTACAAAATACAAAATTAACCAAAACAACAGCAAAAAGGATGAGAACCACCTACAGAATTAATCCTGTATAGGGGTTGTCTTGATAATTGTCTATTATTTCTACCTGTTGTTTTGGTGACACAGTGTATCACCACCTGTGTTGTGGGTTAATTATTCCTAGTTAGGTCATGTATTGTTCTTTTGTTTGTTAACTCATGAGATGTAAGTCATTGTTTCTTGACAGTCTGCTCAGAGCCACCATTGTTTTAGTTTGTGGATTGCAAACTAAATGTAAATCGCTTAGCTCCCTCTGTCTACATTATTCAGAAGAACAATATGCAGTCGGATTAAGCTGCTAACCAATAAGAGAACAGCCTTATCCCACCAATCCTGTAAGACCACAACACCCCGTGGTGTAGGCTTGGAGTATAAAAAGGTCATGTTTCTGTGACCAGTAAGATATATAGTACATGATGTCAGCCTAAGGGCTTTTAGTCCAGGATCACATAGCTTCTTCATATGCTACATGATTTACGCCTAAGAGCTTTGGTCCCGGTTAGAAGATCATAAACTGGATCATATTCTAAAGGAATTCATCCTAGGATTCTGCTGGAAGAAGCCCAGGTTGGGACAATTCAGTCACCTGGCTATGGACTTTCCTGTTCTTGGTTAACTTCCTAATCTTGCAGTTATCCCTTCTCAGTGGGTGTGAGGCGGTCGACAGGGGATGGGGTACTCGGGAACCGGGGCTGATGGCAGCTTTGATGGGGGATCACGGCTGGTCGATCCTCGGTCCCATGCCCTGGACCCTCAATGGCGGGGAACGGTAGGGGATATGGGGGTTGTTAAAGTGACACCACCTATGGTACCTGGTAACGGGTATACCAGTGCTGCAGCCAGTCACTGAGGTGATGGTAGGTGCAGCAGAGTGTGGTACAGCTCCCTTGTTGGGGACCTGTGCATCATCCGAGTCACTCATGATGGGGCCCCCCTAGTTAATTGCTGCCCACCAGTGAGATGAAACAAACTTTTCCGGTCGTCGGCGGCTCTGCAGAGGGAGCGAAGCACCTCGGGTATTTCCGGAGCAGGGAGCTGCGCTTTGTGAATCTCTGGCAGAGTGAAGGGGCAGGCCTTTTCTTCCCGCTCTTTTCTACCCGCACTGTGGCGCAGTTCAATTTCTGTAATGGTGGCCTGATTGTACAGTTCCAAAACAGTTAATAAAGTTCAGTTCTTGGCACACAGTACCTGGTTTTACCGGGCACGGGATCCTGTTCGTGACACCAGGATTGAGGTGGTTGGCAGGGTATGGGGTACTCGGGTACCGGGGCTTATGGCGGCTTTGATGGGAAATCACGGCTGGTCGATCCCGGGTCCCGTGCCCTGGACCCTCAATGGCGGGGAACAGTGGGGGAATAAGGGGATTGTTAACGTGACGCCACCTATGGTACCTGGTAACGGGTATACCAGCGCTGCAGCCGGCCGCTGAGGTGATGATGGGTGCAGCAGAGTGTGGTACAGCTCCCCACAGGTGGAGCTTTACCTCAAGGCAGCGGGGATGGATGAGAGGAGTAGTAGTTGTGTCTCTGCTGACAAAGCGGTGAATTGCGGCAGTTAGATAGGAACACAGACACACAGGGATTGTTGTTTCGGTACCTTTTACTGGTGACAGGGTAACAGGTACAGTCCAGAGTAATAACCAGGTCCCCGGTGCAACTTGGGACTTCCACCTTAGAAAGTTATAAGGCCTCCTCTGTCTCTGTGCTCTGTCGTGTGGGGTAAGTCCTGCCTGAGCCTGAACCCACCGCTTCTTCTCCCTCTCTGGGCTTTGTCTTGAACTGGCAATGACATCCTTCTCCGGGGTTCCTGTTCCTCCTATGGCCCCTGGTCCTATACTTGGTGAGTTTAGCATCTCTTACTTTGTTCTCCTCAGGGCTGAACTACTCCTGAGCCTTCCGGGCTTTTGCTGTAGCACTAAATGCTGGCAGCATCGGACTCCGGTGTCCGGGTGTACTAAAGGGCTGTAGTAACTGATTCCCTTTTCTTAGTTCCCTTCTTTCTTCACTTGCCTCTGACCCTTTCCCTAGGGTGCGCACAGTGGTCAGTGGTCCCTGGTCCTGGGCCTTGATCCTTCCCAGTGACCAGCTCCTCTGTCTCCTCTCTCTTCGCTCTCACTGCAGACAGACTCCTGGGACTGACTAACTCCTGCCCCTCAGGCCTAGATGTTCTTAAAGGGGAACTGACTTAAGGCAGCCAGTAAAGCTCCCCCTTCAGGTCTGGGGTGGAAGGTGGTGTGTGCTGTGCTAACCAAGGCGTAATTCCCTCCTTGCACCCGTGTATCCTGTGGCAATCCCCTGCAGGGGTGCCACAAGTGCCCGCCAAAAGTGGGGTGTTTGTGGACTGGAGTAAATGTCCCTGGATGCCATGAAGGCATGAATAGTTTAATCCCTGTAAGCCAATGAAAGGTTAAGACTCTATTCCCTGTTGCATTGCGTGTTCTTGCTGAGTATGTGTTAAATGCCTTTGACTTTTGGGGATCCAATAAAGTCTAACCAATGTGTGGTTCCCTCACCCTTTGTTGTCTAAGTAGTGTTCTGTCCATGGGTAGTAGTTTGAGCATTCAGTGAAATGAGTCGTGATCCATGCAGTCTTTCTAAAGGTGGCCAGGTCAGCAGACGAGAGTACTCACTGACTCACGTGTCTCCACTGTTGTCTGTTACATTTGCCCAACAGCAAGAGAAATGAATTCACAATTAGTGTTGCTTCTTAACTGGACAGGTTGATTTCATAGATATGTGATTGACTTGGGGTTAAATTGTGTTGCTTTATTGTTTTGAGCAGTGTATAAAGTTTGCTATATTATAGAGTAGCACCGAGCGGATCATTTGTATCTCAAATTTTCCAGATTCACCAAATTTTAGAAAAATAAATTGATTTGCTGTGAATATGTTTTCATTCAAAACACAATACTGAAAAGATACTACTAGACTGTTTGTTATTCAGGAGTCTAGTAAAGCTAAGAATACCTTTAAAGAAAAAAAATTACAGCCATATTGAGTGTCAGCAAGATTTTCATTTAACAACTAAGAATATTTGTGGCATTGTGGTTCATTGGTTAGGACTGGGTTCTAGATTCAAATCCCACCAAGGACAACATCAGCAAGGAGTTTGTATGTTCTCCCATGTTTGCGTGGGTTTTCCTCCACGTACTCCGTTTTCCCCCAAACACTCCAAAGACATACTGATAGAGACCTTAAATTGTGAGCCTCAATGGGAATAATGTTGTTGATTTATGAAAAGTGATGTGGAATTAATGTTGCTATGTAAGTGAATAATTATTATTACTATTATTATTATGCATATACAACAGTTACACACAGAAATTAGGATCACTGTGCTGGATTTTGTATTATTATTGTTAATGAAGATATTATTGTTAATGAAAATTAACATCTTCAACCGTATTTATTGGACGAAAAGACACACTTTTTTTCCCAAAACATTTTGGGGAAAGTGGGGGGGTGCGTCTTAAGGTCCGAATAAAGGACCTATGTGGCTGTGGGGCTGTGCTGTGAGGAGCTGCAGCTCTGAAGCCGGCTGGGAGGAGGCTGAGAGGTGCTGCTGAGGCAACAGGAGGTCATGTGCTTCTGCTTTTTATGCTCATTTAATATGCACTGCATCCTGCTGTCCATCACCTCAGTGCTGAAGCTGCAGTGAAAGATGGGCAAACAAATGCAGGGCATATTAAATTAAGTGAAGTTTACACCTCCCCATCACTAGATATTACCCCCCATTGTTCTGGATATGCTTCCCCCATCATCCTGAATATGCCCCCCACATCATCCTGGATATGCCCCCCCATCATCCTGGATATGCTTCCCCCGTTATCCTGGATATGCCACCCCATCGTCCTGGATATGCCCCCCCATCAGATGAGAGATGGGCAAACAGATGCAGGGCATATTAAATTAAGTGAAGTTTACACCTCACCATCACTAGATATGCCCCCCGTCTTCCTGATTATGCCCCCTCATCATCCTGGATATGGCCTTTCATGCTGTCACACACAAGACAATAACAAACAATGTAAAACTCACCCTTTGGCGCTTTTTTCCATCTCTTCCTGCTGCCAGTACTTGTGGTCTGAGTCCTTCTGCGTCCTGGGGCAGCCGGTCTTGTGATCAGCACAGCAAAGTGACATCATCACTGCATGCTTAGGGATGAGCGAGTCCTAAATTACTCGGAATCGCTAGACCCGCACGAGTCCGAGCCCAGGACTCGCTACTCGCTGCGAGTCTAGCGAGTCCAATGTTAATGAATAGGGAACCGAGTAATAACGAATAATGCTATTTCCAAATCGCTGATGTGTCTCTGAAAGTGTGCGAGTCCAAACTCGCAGGTTTTTCTCTTATTTTGAGCCGATGATGGGAGGGGGGAGCGATTCTCGGGTACACACCATGCTGTAAAAGCAAACAGGAAACGACTCGCTCTGAGAGACGCACACACAGAGCAATCCATTCCCCAGAGCAATCATGGCCGGCCGTGTCACTGTGAACACGCTGCGATTGATTCCTCTGGTGGAGGCTCGGCCACTGCTATGGCTCCCAACAGACCCTGACTATGGGGATAACATCATGAGGACTACTGCCTGGAGAGAGATCGCCCAAGTGATGTTCCCTGCGTTCCATCTGAGTGGCCATGATGAACAGAGCAATATGAGTAAGTTAAATGAGTTCACCCGTTATATATTGGATTTACTTTATATATACTCGTGTATAAGCCGACCCGTGTATAAACCGACCCCCCTATTTTTGCCCCCAAAAACTGTGAAAACATATTGACCGCCATCCTGGTATACAGCGGCTATCACTGGTAGACAGCCCCCCAGCAGAGTATACAGCTCCCCCTGCAGAGTATACAGGCCCCCAGATGGGTATCCATGCCCCCATATTATGGTATACAGGCAGGGGCGGACTGGCCCAGGTGCCTGGGGGGCAATTGCCCCCCAGGCCGGTGTATTTTCCCCTATTTTGGGCCGCCTGGACCATGAAAAGGGCTGCCGCCCGCACGGCTCATGCGGCTGCAGGAGCATGAAGCAGCGCATGACCCCGAAGCAGCAGCCGGAACCGCAAGCTCCTGGCCGCGCGATGACGTCATCAGCGCGCGGCTGCGGCCGGGAGTGTGCGGCTGTGAGGAGCGCGAGGCTGCGGCTGGGAGCGAGCCCTAGGAGACTGCGGGAGCTGCGGTGACTGTGAGGCGGCCGCCTGTCATCACCCCCCCCCACCCCCGTCCTCACCTGTGTCGGACCGGTGAGGGAGGGCTGGCACCCAAACTGTAGGGTTCCAGTCAGTCCCTGTATACAGGGCCCTCAGTGGGTCTACAGCCCCCCCAGCAGTGGGTATACAGGGCCCCCAGCAGTGGGTATACAGGGCCCTCGTGGGTATACAGGCCCCCCATAGCAGGGTATACAGGACCCTCAATGTGTTATCATGCGTCGTCGCATAGTTGCCTATATTTGGATGGGGTCACAACAGTACACTTAGTTTAAGAGCTGGTGCTCCTGGCTCTTACGGCCAGGGGGTTGGGTGTATATTAATACCACTAATGAGCAGAGTCTGGTGCCCGCACTATTACCTTCTCGATGCGTCGACATGTGACCTGCCTCATTTGTGATAGTGTCCACGTGAGCTCAATGTCCGTAATGCTGTTGATGATGTTCCACACTGTCGTGTCACTGTGCCTTGTATACACATTACACACACAACATGAATAAAATGTTATTGTTGATTTGTACACAAACTTTTGGTGTTTCAAATATTACACATGTCTAAACCCGGTTTGAAATCATTTCACAGTTGACCATCTTCAAAAACGTTGGAGGAGCTGCCGCGATCAACATCGCAAACAATATCGCCAGATCGCAGAGGGGGACCCGGGAGCAGCTCCAGAGCTGATATACAAACACTATGACCGGCTGTCCTTCCTTGGACCGGTGGCCCGTATGCCAAGGTATGTGTCTGCAGCACTGTTCTCTACTATTATTATAATTTATTTATATAGCGCCATTAGGTCTCATGGCACTTTACATGAGGATAATGGTTAACTACAAAAAACAGTAAAGGAAGACAATCAGGTCGTACAGGTACAAGAGGAGAGGACCCTGTCCACGAGGGCACACAGTGTACGTATGAAGCTCTATAATGAGTATGCTGGTTTACATACCCACACTGGGGTTTGTTTCTGCCATGGTGCAACAGATTTCTATTACCTTTGGCAGTGATCCAGGACATACACATTTATATTCACATTGTGACGTTGGGACAAATAAGCAGGGTGGGCAGACACAATGTTCCGTGACCTCACAATTAGCTCTTATTGTTGGCATGTTTGTGGAACAAAGCCATGTTCTTCCCTGCAATGGCCTCTAAGGTGTGTGGCCTTGTCTGGTTTGCCTGTCGTAAGCATCATTTGTATGTGTTCCTAATGGCCTCCCTCCACTTGCATAAGGGCCACATACATCCCTACACGTTTAATTGTGGGTGTTTTTTAGGCTAAATAACGTTGTAAGGATATACCCCTTTTGCACTAAACTGTTTGTACACCATCCCTGATTGTTTACACAGTCATACACATTTCAGGACATACCCTGTATCACTACAAATATGTGTGGGTGAGTTTGGCCATGGGTATATTTGTGGCTGCAAGGTGATGGTGTAGATATTAGGATCCACATGTGAATTTAATTGTTTTGTTGTTAACTGATGGCTACATTAAGAATCCTTCGAAAAACATAGTCTATTAATGCTGTAAAAAAATTAAACTTAAGGGGGCCATATTTTCAGTGCAACAGCCTTTTATGTACAAGGTCCTTTAGGAAACAAGAAGTTTGCCCTTGCTGTTCCCGGCTTTGTGTTCGGCCCCGTTGGAATAATTGTAAAACTGTCCATCTGGGAATACCACCTTTTTTGGCACCAACGATGTGTGACCTGCTGATCAAAAACACCCCCATACTCTATGTCCATTACAGTCGTTTCAAAATCCAAGCCATATGTTTTGTGGGGTTTATTTACCAAGACATTCCTGATTAGCATACATGGCAGCAACAAGGAGTGTAGGCCACTAACGCCGAATGCTCATGTGTCACCTATGCTGCATGACTACATTTACTGTCTTGCTCACCTGCCCTATAGATGTGGGTTATGTGCTTTGAAACCAAGGTCGCCCACACTGCGTCTTTTACTGTCCATCTGATGGTAAGCAACCCTGAAGAATGTGTTTGCCTCTAAGTGTCAGGCTATAGCTTTGTCCACATAAAGTTACAACAAAAAGTAAATGCTATACTTGTGGCCACTAATATGTCTTCAAGTGCCTAAATAGCTGTCCTGCCTAAGGCAGGGCACAGTGTAATTGGGCAGACAAATGGTTAAATTTCAAATGTAATGTCAAAAAATCGAGGACCAACACTACCCACACATAGAATATTGGTTGAGGCATGAGCCAAAATGTCCTAATTTATTGGCTGCAATTCAATCTTAAGGTCAACAATGAAAAGACAGAATACACAGATATGGGAGCCATGGACGAGGGTTGAGAAAGAAGTGGATGGAGATAGTGGCTGAATAGTCATTATTATATATATTGTATTATATTAAATATTATATTATATATATATATTGTATACGTTTGAACCCCTTCACTGGTTTATATAGCTGATGTAACCTAAAAGTTTGGTAAATTAAGTATGTCAAGTTAAAAGTGAAGTCAGGTGGACGTTTTTTTGTCATGTGAAACATTGGTGTTATTGATCGTCTAGATTACATGGGATGGGGGGGGGGTTAATAATGTGTGGAAAAATTATGTATTATTATGGAATTAGCAAACCAAGTGACGTATTCCTTTATGTTATGTAGAGTTGGTTATTCTTTAATAATAATAAAAAATATCTGATTCAGAACACACTGATACACAGTCAAAAAAGCGTGCAACTTAATGTTTGACCTATGTTTTTGTTTATAAATGCAATGCATTCACCAAACTTTTTTGGCCTTTACCCACAGAGAGGTTCACTACCGCAGGCGCCGTGCACCACAACAGCTTGCTGAACAGGCGAGGGAGGCCCCAGAAGCCCCGGAAGTGGAGGACCAAGGCCAAGCTGGTGGAATACCACCACCGCCGCCGCCACCAGCTCCAACACCACCACCGCCGCCGCCACCAGCACAAACACCACCACCACCGCCGCCACCAGCAACAACACCACCACCACCACCGCCGCCACCAGCACCAACACCACCACCGCCGCCACCAGCACCAACCCCAGCTTTGGGGCATTTCCGGCCGCCAGAGGAGGTTGTTGCAGGGCCAGAAAATCGTGCACAAAGTAATGCTGACTTTGCCCGCAGTCTCCTACCGTTCTTGGATGACATTCCATTCGAGAGACGACTGCGGGCATGGTCAGCCATACATATTGTCATCGATGCATGTCGGCCTCCAAACCACCCTGGCCAGGTCTTTTCATATTTGGAGGGGTGGCAGCAATCTGGTGCAAACATTCTGGACAGGCAGACACCACGGCGGGACAGCTATGTGGCAACCCAGAGGCCGTACCAACCTTTCTGGCCAACCCACATGCACCTCCCAACCCAAGGCCATTTAGAGAGACCTGCCCAGGTGACCCAACCTACAGGGTTAGAAGCAGTGGGGGAGGCTATCCATGGGGCCCTGGACCTCCTCCATGACCAGGGTGATGGTGGTGGTGTAGAGGCTACCCCACACAATCGTCCCACCTACCACCAGCTGTAGGTTCAACTTTTTTTTTTTTGTTTGTTAATGTAAATAGTGCATGTTTGCACTTTTTACATCTTTATTTCTGTTTTTTTCGGTTGCTTTTCGAAAGCTTAAAAAAAAAAAAAAAAAAAAAAAAAATCTGACATCTTTGCCATTAAGGCATAATAATACAGATTTTAAAAAAAAATGCTTTGTGTCTGTCTTTTTTCAGGGAATGGATGTGCAGGTTGTTTTGTGGGTGGCCTTAAAGTCATCATCATTAGCAAGTACTTTATGGCCTGCATGACGCATGAGGGCACCTTGGTTAGTACGTGTAAAATCATTACTGCACATAGCAATGTTGCTAACAAAGAAATAGTACCTGTGTTTGGGGGGGTTAACTTAATGACTCGGTATGTTAACAACACTAGGAACACAGATGCGAGAGGCTGGGACGTCTACTTGCAACACACAACGTCTATGCGTTATCTCCGTAGCGTAGAGTGGGACCCTTCGCCAGGCTACAGCAGGATCATAGTACGATGCAGGCATAGGCTTGTTGCCTCAAACAATTAGCCCAAGGGGCTGTTTGGCATTTTGGGTATAAATGCAGGCCTAAGGGCCATGATCAGCTTGTTAGCCATGGTGGCTCAAAAAATTAGCCCAAGGGGCTGTTTTGCATTTTGGGTATAAATGCAGGCCTAAGGGCCATGATCAGCTTGTTAGCCATGGTGGCTCCAAAAATTAGCCCAAGGGGCTGTTTGGCATTTTGGGTATAAATGCAGGCCTAAGGGCCATGATCAGCTTGTTAGCCATGGTGGCTCAAAAAATTAGCCCAAGGGGCTGTTTGGCATTTTGGGTATAAATGCAGGCCTAAGGGCCATGATCAGCTTGTTAGCCATGGTGGCTCAAAAAATTAGCCCAAGGGGCTGTTTGGCATTTTGGGTATAAATGCAGGCCTAAGGGCCATGATCAGCTTGTTAGCCATGGTGGCTCCAAAAATTAGCCCAAGGGGCTGTTTTGCATTTTGGGTATAAATGCAGGCCTAAGGGCCATGATCAGCTTGTTAGCCATGGTGGCTCAAAAAATTAGCCCAAGGGGCTGTTTGGCATTTTGGGTATAAATGCAGGCCTAAGGGCCATGATCAGCTTGTTAGCCATGGTGGCTCAAAAAATTAGCCCAAGGGGCTGTTTGGCATTTTGGGTATAAATGCAGGCCTAAGGGCCATGATCAGCTTGTTAGCCATGGTGGCTCAAAAAATTAGCCCAAGGGGCTGTTTGGCATTTTGGGTATAAATGCAGGCCTAAGGGCCATGATCAGCTTGTTAGCCATGGTGGCTCAAAAAATTAGCCCAAGGGGCTGTTTTGCATTTTGGGTATAAATGCAGGCCTAAGGGCCATGATCAGCTTGTTAGCCAGGGTGGCTCAAAAAATTAGCCCAAGGGGCTTTTAAATGTTTGCTAACAGAAAATAAAGGTTGATTCCTTGTGAAAAGGTGTTGTGATGGTTAATGAAACCGAAGTTAAGGTGTAGTGTTGGTTTAAGATGAAGCAGCCTCATTACCAGGTTGCAGGAACATGGTTACGCAAATCGTTACTGGTCTTGTACATACTGCTTGTACCAAAAAGACACAATATAATACAATGATTAATTATATCATATTGATGTTGAACGTGGCACTTCAGCTCTGAGTACTGTCGTCTTCAGGGCTCAAGAAGTCTTGTGAAATCCAGTTCCTATTAAACTTAATTAGAGTAAGCCTGTCTGCATTCTCTGGAGTAAGACGTGTCCTGGTATCAGTTATGATACCCCCAGCGGCACTGAAAACCCGCTCTGATGTCACACTAGCTGCAGGGCATGCCAGCACCTCCAAGGCATACAACGAGAGCTCTGTCCAAGTGTGGAGCTTGGAGACCCAGTAATTAAACGGGACTGCGGCATCAGTCAGGAAGCAGGTACTGTCACTTAAGTATTCTTGTACCATGTTGGTAAGTTTCTGTCTCCGCGAGATGGTTACTGGAGCAACATGGCGCTGCAGGTTCGATGGCTTATTGAACATAGCCCACTTTGCGGACATCTTTCCAGCATCTCTTCTGGACAGCGTGGATGATTGTGCCCCGACCAAAGGCTGCTGTTGCACAGAGTTGCTAACTATGGGCAGAGTGTTGTCTGACGGTGATATTCGAAGCATATTATCCACAAGAACCCTCTTGAAATAGTCAATTGTCAAGCCACGTGGTGACTGAAACAGCAGCGAGGTGAATTTATCTTTATAACGTGGGTCCAGAAAGGTGGCCAACCAGTAGAGGTCGTTGTGCAATATGTTAATCACTCGTGGGTCTTCTAGCAGACAAGTCAACATGAAGTCAGCCATGTGTCCTAAGCTGCATAGAGTCATGTCTTCAGTGTCCTCAGAACGATGTTCAATACCCATTGTATCCGCAAAGTCTGTCTCCGCCTCCTCCTCTCCAGGCCACCCATGGTGGACAGACACAAAGCTGGGGTTGTGAGTACCATCTGGGTTGACATCGGCACCAACAAAAAATAAATCCTCTTCATCGTCTTGCTCCTGTTCCTCCTCAGGAGCCATTGTTGCCTGGTCATACTGGCTTTGCTGGCTAGGTACTGCGCTGTTTAAATCTGGCTCCATAGCCATCTGCTGGGCTCTCAATGCTTCATTTTTCTGATTAATGAGGGATTCTTTCAGCAGACACAGCATGGGTATAGTGACACTGATGATGGACTGATCACCGCTCACCAGTTTTGTGCAGTAGTCAAAATTATCAAGAACCTCAGATGTGTCAGCGATCCACACCCACTCCATTGTACTAATATGTCGTGGCTGACTGCCGGTCTGACGGGCATGTTGCAACTGATACTCGGATATTGCCCTCTGCTGCTCATTGATCCTCGATAACATATGGAATGTAGAGTTCCATCGTGTCGGCATGTCACAAATGAGTCTGTGGTTGGGCAAATTCAATTGCTTTTGAAGCAATGAAAGTTTTCCAACCGCTGTTGACGAATGACGAAAATGTGCACAAACTCGACGCACCTTCTCCAGTAGGTCACATAGCTCTGGGTATGTACGCAGGAATTTCTGCACTACTAGATTCAGCACGTGAGCCATGCAAGGCACGTGCACAAGGTTTCCGAGCTTTAGTGCAGCCACTAGGTTACGACCATTGTCGCTCACCACGAGACCGGTCTGGAGTTGGAGTGGGGATAGCCACTCATCTGTCTGTTGCTTCAGACCTTTCAACAGCTCTACTGCAGTGTGCGGTGTGTGACCTAAACAGATCAGCTTCAGCAGAGCCTGTTGGCGTCTTGCTGAAGCACTGCAGCAAACCTCCCAACTTGGCCGTGATGTTGAGGGCAATTGAGGATTGGTCGAGGAAGCGGAAGATGGGGTAGTGGACATATAGGATGATGCAGAGACCCTGAATGAGGTTGTGCCAGCTATCCGTGGCGTGGGTAGGATGTTTGATGCAACACTAACATCGTTTGGCAAACTCTCCACAACGTTGATCCAATGCGCGGTGAGCGAGATGTACCGGCCCTGTCCTGAACTGCTTGTCCACGTGTCCGTAGTAAGGTGTACTTTCCCGGTTACAGCGTTGGTGAGGGCACGCTTGAGGTTGTTAATGACATGCTCATGTAACGCGGGGACGGCACAACGTGAAAAGTAGTGGCGGCTTGGAACCGAGTAGCGTGGTACTGCCACAGCCAAAAGCTCACGGAAAGAGTCTGTACCCACAAGCCTAAACGGCAACATCTCGACTGCTAACAACTTAGCTATCTGGGCATTTATTTTTTTGGCTAATGGGTGGGAAGAGTGGTATTTCTGCTTCCTTTCGTACAGCTGTGTCACTGATAACTGTAAGGATGTTGCTGACCGAGAACTGTCTGCACTCGTGTTCAGTCTCTCTGCAACCGCTGCTTGTGATGAGTACATATCAGCTGGACCAGCTTCAGCAACACTTGATTGTGACGGACGTATCTGAGTTACCGTCGCAGTCTTTGGGTCAGATGACACTGTTGTGGAAGGCTGCACTTTTGACCACTGAATAGGGTGCTGACCAGCCATGTGCTTCCGCATACTGCTGGTGCTCTGGTTTCCTTTCCCGTGGCCTCTGCTTAGCCTTGCATGGCAGATGGTACAGATGACCACATTTTCTTGAGAAGGCCCATCTTTAAAAAATTTCCACACAGTGGCTGACCGACCTCTAGGCTTGACTGTACTCCCTGAGGGATTACTGAGGCCCACATTTGAGACATTTTGTCCAACAGTTGACAAATTTGGAGCCACAGTGGACACATTTTGGGCAACAGTGGTGACTCTTTCAGTTCTGGTGGGAGGAGTAGGCCTTGGTGCCTTTGTTGGTGGGACATACACACTTTCTTCCTCCGTGCTGCTCTGCTGGCTCTGCATCGCAACATTCCACGTGGGATCAGTTGTCTCATCATCAACCCCTTCCTCTTCTAAATCTTCCCGATAACAAGATAGATTTTGCTCCCCAGATGACAAGTGTGTCACTGTCTCATCATCATCATCCTCCAACTCCTGAGACGGTCTAAGACTTTGCTGAAAGACACGTTCATGTGGCCGGGGTGTCTCTAAAACTTGTCCATGATTGGACAATTCTTCATCAAGTATCTCATCTACTACGGAGTCTGGCAAACCGGATTCATGTAAAGGATTATATGTACCAAATAAGTCATCTGAGTGACCCATGTCTGTGTCAACATTTTCATGGGGCTGCTGTTGGTCTGAGGAACTGTGAAGAGGTTGTGGATTAGATGACCCAGCATGGTATGTACCAACAGTAGACACAGTGCTCAAGGAACCTTGAGTGCTGCAAGAACCTGTTGTTGAGGTCTTGTCTGCCAGCCAAGACGTTAGATGCTGTTCGTCTTCCGGCCTCAATACTCGTTTACTTTCCTGACGGGGAAAGTTAGACAGGAGGAACGATCGATCAATCCTCGTCTGTCTGCCCGAACTGGTGGATAGTTGGCCACGACTACCAATGCCTGTACCTCGTCCCTGTCCCTTAGCAAGACTTTTTTTGGGATTTGTTTTTTTGTGTGACATTTTATAATTTCTGGTGGCTTTCTGGGGGCTTGTAAAACAAGTAGCAGGTACTATTTCGTGAAAGGTACACACTAGAGGCTAAGATATTTTAAGACAGATGGAAGGTACCGTGCGAGCTGCAGGCAGGACACCGTACAGCAACGCACTGGCACAGGAAAAAATTGTTTAGTACGCAGAACCAGGCACTGTTAGGCTGCGGTGCTGGCTGCGTGCAAGTTTACAAGTACCGTGCGAGCTGCAGGCAGGACACCGTACAGCAACGCACTGGCACAGGAAAAAATTGTTTAGTACGCACAACCAGGCACTGTTAGGCTGCGGTGCTGGCTGCGTGCAAGTTTACAAGTACCGTGCGAGCTGCAGGCAGGACACCGTACAGCAACGCACTGGCACAGGAAAAAATTGTTTAGTACGCACAACCAGGCACTGTTAGGCTGCGGTGCTGGCTGCGTGCAAGTTTACAAGTACCGTGCGAGCTGCAGGCAGGACACCGTACAGCAACGCACTGGCACAGGAAAAAATTGTTTAGTACGCACAACCAGGCACTGTTAGGCTGCGGTGCTGGCTGCGTGCAAGTTTACAAGTACCGTGCGAGCTGCAGGCAGGACACCGTACAGCAACGCACTGGCACAGGAAAAAATTGTTTAGTACGCACAACCAGGCACTGTTAGGCTGCGGTGCTGGCTGCGTGCAAGTTTATAAGTACCGTGCGAGCTGCAGGCAGGACACCGTACAGCAACGCACTGGCACAGGAAAAAATTGTTTAGTACGCACAACCAGGCACTGTTAGGCTGTGGTGCTGGCTGCGTGCAAGTTTACAAGTACTGTGCGAGCTGCAGGCAGGACACCGTACAGCAACGCACTGGCACAGGAAAAAATTGTTTAGTACGCACAACCAGGCACTGTTAGGCTGCGGTGCTGGCTGCGTGCAAGTTTACAAGTACCGTGCGAGCTGCAGGCAGGACACCGTACAGCAACGCACTGGCACAGGAAAAAATTGTTTAGTATGCACAACCAGGCACTATTAGGCTGCGGTGCTGGCTGCGTGCAAGTTTACAAGTACCGTGCGAGCTGCAGGCAGGACACCGTACAGCAACGCACTGGCACAGGAAAAAATTGTTTAGTACGCACAACCAGGCACTGTTAGGCTGCGGTGCTGGCTGCGTGCAAGTTTACAAGTACCGTGCGAGCTGCAGGCAGGACACCGTACAGCAACGCACTGGCACAGGAAATTTTTTGTGGAAAAATGGCACCAAAATTATTTAGTAGACTAGTGCCAAAAATAAGAAAAAGCTTAGGATTACAGCTCTGCGGAAAGCTGGGTGAACTAAGCTATGAGGATGGTGCTGTATTCACTGTAAGGCTGCTCCTATCTCCCTTCCTTACAGTCCTGTACAGCAATCCTCCGTCCTGGTAGTTCTGAAAAGAACTTTTGGGTTATGTGTGAGGAATCTTGACTCCTACACTCCGTCCTGTTAGTTCTGAAAAGAACTTTTGGGTTATATGTGACTCCTACACTGCCTAACTGTCCCTAGATCTGCTCCAAGTCTCCCTGCACTAGGTCAGCTCTTCTCAGCAATGTGCCCAAAATGGCGGGGGCAAGCCTTATATACTGCCTTGCCTGTCATAGATGACATAGGCATCACGATGGACAGCAGCCAATCATAGTCCTGACACAACCAAAGCTGCTATGGCATTACTGACTATGATTGGCTATCTTCACAAGTTTTCTGACCTAACACGCAATGCTGACTAGTAACATAAAAGATTCTGGATTCGCGAGTCCCGAATAGAGAATACAGGACTCGGAATCGCAGACTCGCTAGGATTCGGACTCGTAGACTCGCTCAGACTCGCTGCCTTTTGGGGAGATTCAAGCTATATAGCGATGTGATAGAGCGAGTCTAGCGAGTCTAGCGAGTGAGATAAAGTAAACTCTGACAAAACTAAGATTGCCATTGACTTGCATTGGACTCGTTACTGAGCGAGTATTCGCTAAAAGACTCGCCGATTACCGAGTCCAGCGAGTCCCTTAAGAATCGCCGAGTAACGAGTCCTAGCGAGTAGACTCGCTCATCCCTATGCATGCTCTGATCACATGACCGGCTGCCCCCGGGATGCAAAAAAAAACAGACCACGAGTGTTGTCAGCAGAGAGAGATGGAGGAAATCCCTGGAGGGTGAGTTTCACATTGCTTGTTATTTTCTTGTTTTTGGCAGCATGGGGACCATATCCAGGACAATGGGAGGCATATCCAGGACGATGGGGGGCATATCCAGGACGATGGGGGGCATATCTAAGATGATGGGGGGCATATAGAGGATGGCAGTTAATGATCCCAGATGGTGGAGGCTATATCCCAGGGTGGGGGACTGCATACCAGGGTGCGAGGTTTATTCTAGGGTGGGGTGCTATATCCCAATGTGGGGGCTGTATTCCAGGATGGGAGGGCTATATCCAGGATGGGGGCCATATCAAGGATGGGGGGCTGTATACCAAGATGGGGGGGCCATATGCAGGATTGGGGTTGTATTCCAGGATGGGGGGCTGTATTTCAGGATGGAAGGCTATATCCAGGATGGGAGCTATATACATTACCATTAAAATGTTTGGGGTCACCCAGACAATTTTGTGGCCACTCCATTACACATAGAATACCACCTGTCAGCTTCTTCCATAAATAGTTCATGCATAATTTGGAGATGTGCTTTGGGTTATTGTCCTGTTGTAGGATGAAATTGGCTCCAATCCATCGCTATCCACAGGGTATGGGATGGTGTTGCAAAATGGAGTGATAGCCTTTCTTATTCAAAATCCCTTATACCTTGTACAAATCTCCCACTTTACCAGCATCCAAGCAACCATCACATTACCTCCACCATGCTTGACAGATGGCATCAGGCACTCTTCCAGCATCTTTTCAGTTGTTCTGCGTCTCAAAAATGTTCTTCTGTGTGATCCAAACACCTCAAACTTTGATTTGTGCGTACCATAAAACATTTTTCCAATCTTCCTCTGTCCAATGTCTGTGTTCTTTTGCCCATATTAATCTTTTCCTATTATTAGCCAGTCTCAGATATGGCTTTTTCTTTGACACTCTGCCCTGAAGGCCAGAATCCCGGAGTCGCCTCTTCACTGTAGACTTTGACACTGCCGTTTTGCGGGTACTATGTAATGAAGCTGCCAGTTGAAGAGCTGTGAGGCATCAATTTCTCAAAGTAGAGACTCATATGTACTTGTCTTGTTGCTCAGTAGTGCAGTGGAGCCTCCTACTTCTCTTTCTACTCTGGTTAGAGCCTGTTTGTGCTCTCCTCTGAAGGGACTACTACACATCATTGAAGGAAATCTTCAGTTTCTTGGCAATTTCTTGCATGGAATAGCCTTCATTTCTAAGAACAACAATAGATTGTCAAGTTTCATATGGAAGATCTCTTTTCTGGCCTATTTGAAAGTAATGTAAAGCTCCAGATTCTCAACTAGCTCAAAGGAAGGTCAATTTTATAGCTTCTCTAATTAGCCAAACCATTTTCAGCTGTGCTAACGTACGTGTACAAGGGTTTTCCAGGGTTTTCTAAACATCCATTAGCCTTCTTACACAGTTAGCAAACACAATGTACCATTAAAACATTGGAGTAGTGGTTGTTGGAAATTGGCCTTATACACCTATGTAGATATTGCATTAAAAACCAGATGTTTGCATTTAGAATAGTCATTTACCACATTAACAATCATTAGAGGGATTTCTGATTCATTTATTGTTAGCTTCATTGAAAAAAAATGTGCTTTTCTTTCAAAAATAAGAAAATTTCTAAATGACCCCAAATTTTTGAAAGGATGGGGTATAGAATTCCAGGATGGCACAGAGGAGGCAGAAGTACAGGGGAGGGTAAAGGCACAGGGATCGCAGAAGCCACAAAGGAGGCAGAGTCATAGGGAGAGACAGCGCACACACGGAGAGACAATGCACACAGCTTAGAGCACACAGAACGGAGAGAAAGGCACAAGTAAACCAGAGAGCACAGGGGAAGAGACAGCATAGACAGGAGAGAGCACACAAGGGGAGACAGGCACAGAGACTGCCCTCCCAATGCAATAGCATCTGGCCTATTTCCTAGTTACTCCCATAATTGTCAGCAGAACATCCCCCAAAGCATTGCATTATAACCATATTTTTTGCTTAATTTTTTCTGCCTCTAGTTTACTCCTCTAAAATCTGGGTGCACCTTATGGTTCGGTGCGTACCGTAGTCCAAAAAATATGGTACATAAAAGCTTTTCGCAAGACTTTGGAATGTATTTGTGATGTGTGTCCGTTCAGCCCAAAAACATTTGTGGTGTCTGGCCATTTAAGTTTCTCCACTCTCAGCGCATCAAACCAAGTCTTTAAGGCTCAATGTGCACAGATACAAAATGGGAGGCAAAACTGGGCATGGCAGGTAATTTTTGTAACATTTATTGATTGTGCTTAACTTGATGTTTCAAAATTGATATTTATAAAATAAGAATTCTACCATTATTATGTAGCAGATAGGAATTATGTGAGACTGATTTAAGATGTGTTGCTCAACCTTCTTTTAAAATGATCAAATGTAAACTCTTCTTTTCATTGGTCTTCAATATTACTTATATAAAGATATTTCAAGATATAGATCGGTGCATTTCCATGATTTCACAGTTTGAAATATTTAACATTGTAATGACATTTTCTATGAATATGTGCACAAAATATTGATCGTGACAATAGCAGTCGTTTCTGACTGAGAGGGACTGTTGAGTCTTTTATCGGAATTAATAACTGAATATTTTCAGTAGGAAAACATCTCCATTCAACAAGAACATCATTTTTTCCTTTTCTGATACAGTGATTCTTTTTTTTTATAGTGGAAGATAACTTTAGCTACCATTTAATAGAAGATCTAGCTTTGAGATGCAGTTACATAAATTATGGAGAAAAATATGTATGTTCAGGAGTTATCATTCAAAATTATTTTAGCATGTTCTTCACTTAATCTGGCTCCATAATTGTTTTAAAAGTTTTAAGTAGTTCTTTGTGAACTAAAAATTAGTTATATTTGTGGTCAACAGTTTCTTCTTTTATAGACATCAAAGTGACCGCTTTTAGCAATAACTGTCATCCTGCACGCTGAGTGATTTTGAATATTTCTACTTACTAATTCAACTTGATCATCTCCTGACAAAAGGGATATTACACTGAATTGACAGGACTGACATATATCCATGGACGCCTGACAGATGATGACAAATGGTGCTATTTTATGCTTGAATTGTTGATGAGAAAATGTTGCCAAAAGTTAGATGTCATGTTCCTTTATTCTAATAATGAGAAGTGTACAGGAATTGAGTAGTTTAAAAATGCAAACACACAAGTTTCTCAATTCTGTCATATTGAATTTACACATTGCGGCTTCAACTATCAATAATATTTTCTGTATAATAAAAAATAAAATAATTACTTCTCCCCATCAATAGATAGATAGATAAATAGATAGATGGATAGATAGATAGATAGATATAGGTACATAGATAAATGCACAAAATAAAGGATACAACAGCACTCTGTAAACATGAAGAAATTTTCAAGTGTAAAATATATGAAATTTAAAATGCATAAATGCTATATGAATTATACTTAGAAAAGTGAAGTTACTTCGCACGCAAATTGGTCAATTCATGTGAGCCCATTAGCCATGACAAGGTGACCTTTCTTTGATAGGACACTAACATAATATACTGTCTCTCCTGGATAAATATCTACAAATTTATGCAAATTTGCACTTCAGTAAGGAAGTGGAAAAACTCCAGTGCCACATTTAAGCAGCTCCTCAAAGTCATAATCGCTTTCCAACAAGCTTTTTAATATGACTAAGGGATTTGTGCCAGATCAGAACCCCAAACTACAGACGCTGCGTTTCGGGGTAACTGCCCCTCATCAGTGTAGTGTGTGGGATATTCTTATCTGGCTGTGTGAGTGGGCTAAGACAAGGTCTGGGAACTTGCTATCTACCTTATGGAGAGAAATTTTTGGGCAGGTAGGATCCAGCATTAATGAAAAAAAACACCCTTGGGAAGATGGGAGGAGAGCATAATCAGAAAAGCAGGTAGTCAACACCTCCAATACAAAAAAACAAAAACTGACCATCACCTCCAAGTAACTGTGAATCAGTGCAAGCTATTACAAAAGGATATCCAAACAAAAGGACAGATATGCCTTTCCTGGGCTATAAGCCTACATATTTATTGGCAGGAGGGATCAAGCACTAGTCCTTGGGCTGATATGGAGAGAGTCCTTTACTGACTATTTTCTTCCAATCAGCCCAAGGGTTTTTTTAATTAGACCGGTATCCTACTTGTGCATACATTTGTAGGCTTTTAGCTCAGGGAGACATGATATCATCTTAGGTTCCCAACAAAGAAAGGCCACCTTGCCGTGGTTCATGGGCTTACATGAATTGGCCAATATATGCACTAAGTACCTTCATTTATATATGTATATACAATTAAAAATACTGTATACAATACAGCATTTATACAGTTTACATTAATGTATCATATGTCCGCACATTTCACAGCCCTTACAGAGTGCCGCACTATGTATCATTTTGCTTGTGTATCATGTAGTAATATATTGCACTTGTTTACACTTGCTTGAAGGTTCTGGTCAGTTTTTTGTTGTGTCTAGTGTATTATTTGAGGTGTTGAGTGCCTCTTTCTGGCTATGCTTTCCACCCATCAGTGTAAGGATGTTTTTAATTACTAATGGATCCTACCTGCAGATAGATATATAGATAGATAGATGAAAAAATGAAAGGCAGCATTTCCTCCAGTTCAATTCATGTGGGTTTATTAGTCCTAGGACTGCAACATTTCGGCACGCAGCCTTCCTCAAGCAGTGCCAAAACGTTGCAGTCCTAGGACTAATAAACCCACATGAATTGAACTGGAGGAAGTGCTGCCTTTCAATTTTTCATCTATTATAATACCAGTGAAAGTGGTAGGAGGGCTTTGCACCTGACTGTGTGTAGCTGTGCTGTTTCGTTTTTTTGTGTTTTTTTTAGATAGATATATAGATAGATAGATAGATAGATACAAAAAGATAAAGTCAAACGTCACAAATGCATTTTGAAAAAAAAATTAGATCAGATATATTATTTTTTTTTGTTAAATGGAACCTGTATCCAGATTTTTCCCATATAAGCTGCAGCCATCAGCAGTAAGCCATAATAAACAGCATTCGAAAATGCTGCATATGCCCCCAAGCCAATCTGCATAACATAAAATGACATTTTGTTATACCTACAGGGCGATCAGATCCTATGGACATTGCTTGTCTTGAACCAGTGCCTCCTCTCTTTTAGCATTGTGTGGATAATGCATTCTATATAATCCACACATTCGCCCCATCATGCTCCTGTGCACGTGCACTTCACTCTGCCCTGCTGAGGGCAGAGCAAAGTTTTATAATGTGCAGATAGAGAAAAAGATCAAAGAGCGCTCACTACAATACATTGCACTGCCCTGAGCAGTGCAGAGAGAAGTGTGTGCATGGGAGCACAAAAGAAGAAACTGTGGGATTTATGTAGTCATCCACACAAAGCAAGAAGAGAGGAGGCACCAAATCACACCCAGGGATACACAACAGACCAGTCCGCCCTGTAGGCGAGTATAATAAAAGGTATTTTTTAGGTTATAGAGATTGGCCAGGGAACTTATAACTGCATTCTAAAATGCTGTATATAAGTGTTTCCTGTTGGTGGCCTTACTTTCCATGGAAAAAAATCTGGTGGCAGGTTCACTTTAAGTTTTAAGAATTTTTTCAACTCAGTGAATTCAAAATTTTTTTATTTGATTTATGCAAATAAATGAAGGTTTTCACCACTATATTACATTTTTTACATAGACTCATAAACGCGCACCCACACACACATGCATACACGCACATACACACACATGCACATACACACACGCTCACATGCACATACACACATACATACACACATGTGCATAAAAGCACATACGGTATGTGCATACACACAAACATGCACATACACACATGCACATACGCACACCCATGCATACACATACATTCACACACACATACACATACTCATGCACATATGCAGTTGTGGCCAAAAGTATTGACACCCCTGCAATTCTGTCAGATAATACTCAGTTTCTTCCTGAAAATGATTGCAATCACAAATTCTTTGGTATTATTATCTTCATTTAATTTGTCTTCAATGAAAAAAACACAAAAAGAATTGTCCTAAAGCCAAATTGGATTTAATTCCACACCAAACATAAAAAAGGGGGTGGACAAAAGTATTGTCACTGTTAGAAAAATCATGTGATGCTTCTCTAATTTGTGTAATTACCAGCACCTGTAACTTACCTGTGGCACCTAACAGGTGTTGGCAATAACTAAATCACACTTGCAGCCAGTTGACATGGATTAAAGTTGACTCAACCTCTGTCCTGTGTCCTTGTGTGTACCACATTGAGCATGAACAAAAGAAAGAAGACCAAAGAACTGTCTGAGGACTTGAGAAACCAAATTGTGAGGAAACATGAGCAATCTCAAGGCTACACGTCCATCTCCAAAGACCTGAATGTTCCTGTGTCTACCGTGCGCAGTGTCATCAAGAAGTTTAAAGTCTATGGCACATGGCTAACCTCCCTAGATGTGGACAAAAAGAAAAATTGACGAGAGATTTCAACGCAAGATTGTGTGGATGGTCGATAAAGAACCTTGACTAACATCCAAACAAGTTCAAGCTGCCCTGCAGTCCGAGGGTACAATAGTGTCAACCTGTACTATCCGTTGGTGTCTGAATGAAAAGGGACTGTATGGTAGGATAACCAGGAAGACCCCACTTCTTACCCCGAGACATAAAAAAGCCAGGCTGGAGTTTGCCAAAACTTATCTGAGAAAGTCTAAAACGTTTTGGAAGAATGTTCTCTGGTCAGATGAGACAAAAGTAGAGCTTTTTGGGCAAAGGCATCAACATAGAGTTTACAGGAGAAAAAAAGAGGCATTCAAAGAAAAGAACACGGTCCCTACAGTCAAACATGGCGGAGGTTCCCTGATGTTTTGGGGTTGCTTTGCTGCCTCTGGCACTGGACTGCTTGACCATGTGCATGGCATTATGAAGTCTGAAGACTACCAACAAATTTTGCAGCATAATGTAGGGCCTAGTGTGAGAAAGCTGGGTCTCCCTCAGAGGTCATGGGTCTTCCAGCAGGACAATGGCCCAAAACACACTTCAAAAAGCACTAGAAAATGGTATGAGAGAAAGCACTGGAGACTTCTAAGGTGGCCAGCAATGAGTCCAGACCTGAATCCCATAGAACACCCGTGGAGAGATCTAAAAATGGCAGCTAGGAGAAGGCACCCTTCAAATATCAGGCACCTGGAGCAGTTTGCCAAAGAATGGTCTAAAATTCCAGCAGAGCATCGTAAAAAACTAATTGATGGTTACCGGATGCAGGTGATCGCAGTTATTTTGGCTAAAGGTTGTGCAACCAAGTATTAGGCTGAGGGTGCCAATACTTTTGTCCGACCCATTTTTGGAGTTTTGTGTGAAATGATCAATGTTTTGCTTTTCGCTTCATTCTGTTTTGTGTTTTTTCATTGAAGACAAATTAAATGAAGATAATAATACCAAAGAATTTGTGATTGCAATCATTTTCAGGAAAAAACTGAATATTATCTGACAGAATTGCAGGGGTGTAAATACTTTTGGCCACAACTGTATGCACATACTGTACTCATAGACACACATATACACACATGCGCATACACGCACACATGCATACACATACAAATACATACACATGCACACATATGCACACATGTACACACATACATACACATGCACACACATACACACATACACACATGCACATGCACATACATATACACATACACAGACATATATACATACACATATGCACACATACACACACAAACACACACAAATGCGGGCGCCATCTTTGGACACTCGGGTATACAAAGATGATGGTGGCGTGACGCATCACACTGCCTCACCGCAATATTACAGTAATTACAGGATTACATCAGAGGGGAATTTGGTGAACGCTAATAAAGTGGATAAAAAGGTGTCTCTGTCTACTTTGTATATAAAAAAGGATTTCTCTCATTGTTGTTTCTTTTTATCTTCACTGATAGTATTGCTAATGGCCAGATGTCATACTGATGGCTGGTGTTAGCAATAGGGCTTGATATCCACTGACAAAAAAAGCTGACATCAACCCCTTTATTACCCAATCTGCCACCACAAGACAGCAACTGAAAGAGCGGGGTAGTTTTGGCGTCTCTCATGGAGGCACCAATTGTGGGGCGCAGCTGGCTGCAATTTTCAGCATGGGGGCGCAGAATGTTTGGGCTTCAACACACTGAGAATTACAGCCAGCAGCTACCTAGGTTACCTTAGGTGGCAATAGAAAATACTGTGAATCCCACCCCAATTTTTTTTAATTATTTATTTTAATAATTAAAATAAAAATAGGTCTCCCCTGTATTTTTCATTGCCAGTAAAGGTAACGCCAGGCAGCGGGGGTTAGCAGCCAGTAGCTGCTTGGTTTTCCTGCACTGGCAAGAGAAAATATAGCGAAGCCCTATCTATTTTTTTACCTGGAAATGAAATGCTTTATTATAAAAACAAACACAGAAACAGGTTTTTAACTAAAAATACATTTACTTACATTCATTGGGAGAGAGCACAGAGGGGGAGACAGTGGACAGGGGAGAGACTACACAAGGGGGATAGATGGCTGCTGTCCCCAGCATCATAGAGCTTTCCCCAGTCGTGACATTAATGTCCTCCTGATTCGATAGCATCAGGCCCACATCTAGTGTTTTATATTGGGGTACACAAAGCAGGGGAATATATAAGATTTGCAGAAACATTAAAACTAAATGCTATTGAAAGTACATTAAGAATTAATCAGTAATCAGATCCAAATGTGTAGTCAGAGGAAGTTGGGCCAATGTCTGGGAAGTCAATAAGAATCAATAAATCAATAGGCAAAGCAGCTTCAGGTAGTCCAAGAGTGAAAACAGTAAGGGCATCTATGGGCTTAATCAGGAGATTGGTCAGGAACTTAGCAGGGTTAGAACATAAAATATCAATAGCCCTGTTTAAAATGCACAGCAAAGTACTTTGAATGTCTGCATAATTTACCATATATTCTATACGTATAGATCTTGAAGAGTCTTGAGATAAGAAATAACAAAATAAATATATGCTTTATCACCGTAATACTGTAGTGAAATAATGATTTAATAAGATGCATCTTCTGTTTTAGACAAACAAGTACATTTAATGCACAGTTATCATTAAAGTAAATCTATCCACGTGTTCTTCTGTACATTAAAGGATATTGAGCTAACAGTGTCTTACAACAAAATGAGTCTTTGAAATGCATCTTTAAATAGCCGCAATAGTAAATTGACTTCTGAAATGCAGATTATAGATCATGACACATTAAAGTATGCTAGATAGAAAGGGTCCCTGAGTGGTTGTTCACCAAAGGAATGCAATTAATTATATGATTAAGGAGGTTACAACTACAATACAATATACTGACTTTCTACCTAACATAAAGCTAATAAAATAATGTTTTACTTTGACATTGCCATTTAATTAGATTGCCCAAGACAAGGTCGCCTGGATATTTATTGCAGTTCAGCAAAAGAATGTGACAAATGAAAAGCTCAGAAGAGCAGAAGAACCTTATTTCTGACAAAATGATTTCCCATGCATAGTGGTATATACTTAAAGTCACTAATTATTTCTATGACCTAGAAGAAGACCATTAGTGCAGCTGTATGCCGAGACCTATTGTCTAGTGAGTTAGAAAATCAGAATGATTTATGTCACTGCCAGTGGTGGTAAGATCCAATGTAGACTTAAAAGTCCCTGGATAGTTACTTTAATTTCTCCTGAATAGGAACACTCAGGTCTTAGGAAAATACAGAACTTCCAATCAAAGTCAAATATAAAGACATGCAATGAAATCTAAATTAGTAATATAACCCTGAACTACTGCATTCATGATTAAAGGGAATCTGTCAGCAGGTTTTTGCTATGTAAATTGAGGACAGCATGCTGAAAGAGGTAAACACAAAAGTCAGCTGTGCCTCACCTTTAAGGCTCTGAGCTATTGTTTACGTAATCTAAAGAATGTATTGCCCTGTGATTACTAATACAGAGCTACAATGTGACAGCATGGCAATCCCACAAACACCCTGCTCTGATTGACACCTCACAATCAATGGACAATCTCTATTGAGATCCTGGTGTGAGCAGGGCAGCTATCTCAGCTCAGGTACCGTCACACTTGGTGATGCACCAGCGATCCAGACAACGATACGACCTGGTAGGGATTGCGGGTGCGTCGCCATGTGGTCGCTGGTGAAATGTCAAACAGTCAGATCTCACCAGCGACACAACAACAATTTGGAATGATACGGAGGTCGTTGGGACCCTGTTTCTCAGACTTGTAGTATTGAGGTTGTTGGTCGTCAAACACACTGATGCATGCTGACCAGCAGGACCCCAACAATCAAAAAATGGCCCTGGCAACTCTGACACGATCTCACAGCAAGGGCCTGGTCGCTGCTAAGTGTCAAACATAGTGAGATCGCTGGTGAGGTCACTGTTGCGTCACCAAACTTGTGACTCAGCAGTGATCTAGCTAGCGATCTTGCTTAGTGTGATGGGGGCTTAACACTAAATGCTTTGATTGTGACAGAGTGGCTGGAGCCAGTAACCTATGTGATTCATTTTTGGATTCAGGGTTACTTTGCCTACATTATGTTGTTGTCAGAAGATGTAGCAAATGTCTGATGACAGATTCCCTTTAAAGCATGGGTATACATTATACATATATTAATACACACACTGGAAAGTCTACCATGGCAGAATGTGATTTGCAAGAAAAATATTTAACTATGTGTTAAGAAACACTGTGACAACATCATAGCAATATATACTAAAAAATAGTTTCAGACAAATGATAATAGACATTCCTAAGCCAATAGAGAAAAATATTGGAATCTGAGAGTCCTCGGTGGTTGATACCTTTAAATGGCTAACTGAAAAGATGTTAATCATAGCAAGCTTTCGGAATACTATGGCCGTTTCATCAGGCTGATAATGACACAAATTCTGAAGACACATACATATATACATAAGCAGTCTTAGATGCTGTAGTAAATATGACAGGTGACGTAAAGCAGAGTCAGGCTAGGGAGGGGGAAAGGAGCTGGGAAAATAAAGTCAAAATTATAAGATAAGAGGAACAGATTGTATTATTGTTCTATGATTAGTGACCTGTGGAAACTGAAGATTCCTCAGTTGTTGAGGGCAATAAATTCAAGGGTGAAAGTATATGTATGTGACTTCAGAATTTTTGTCATTATCAGCCTGATGAAGAGGCCATAGTGTCCCGAAAGCTTGCTATGTTTACCATCTTTTCAGTTAGTCATTAAAAGGTATCAACCACTGAGGACTCTCAGATTCCAATATTTTTCTATCTACTAGCTAACATGGTACAAATATTCTTTACCAAACCAATATATAAATATCCAACTAATAGTACAACTAAATACAACTTCAAATACAACTAAATTAGTGGAAAAAAAACAAACAAAAAAACAATGATGCAGCTCTACAACTTCTGAAAAGGGACAACTGGTCACTAACAATTATTGATGAATATGGTTGATGGATGGGAAGAATCCAAATGCAGACCTTTAATAGACATGAGAAAAAACATTGGAAAGATTTTCTAAAACTGTCAAAGTCTATTACAGTTGAGAAGTACTGTGCCCATGTTTTTTTTTGTTCTTTGCATATGTGATGCAGATAGGGATGAGCGAATAGTCAAATATTCGGACTTGCTATACTCGTAATCAGTAGGTCCTAATACTCAGGTACTCATTACGAGGAGCGAGTCCAATGTAAGTCAATGGGAAATGCAAGTACGTTTGCAGTGTGTCTATATACACTGCGAAACAGAAATAAAAGTTAATAAAAGATGTTTAAAATAAAAAAATAACATGCTCAACTATCCAACAGCTGTCCCGGAACCCAAAAAGAACACATTTGCTGGCCTGCCAGGACCTTACATCGAATGGTTAATCAGATGGCCGGTAGCGATCAGGTGTTGTGTGACGTCACACACCGCCTGATCGCTACCAGCCATCTGACTGGCCATCAGCCGCAAGGTCCTGGCAGACCATCGATGTGTTCATTTCAGGTCCCGGGACAGCCATCAGATGGGTACGTTATTTTTTTATTTTTAACACCTTTTATTAACTTTTATTTCACTTTCACAGTGTATATTGATACACTGTGAAAGTGAATGTACTACTCACTACTCGTAACAAGCAATTGCAAGGAAACGCACGGAGTAGCGAGTAGCCTGAATACCGTACTCTTTGGCGAGTACCGAATAGTTACGAGTATACTCGCTCATCCCTAGATGTAGATCTTTTTCTGCCCCAAAATCTACACCAAATCTGCAAGGTAAGAAAAAAAAAAAAAAAGCTGAGACAGCACTTCTAGCACTATCCTAGACTTTGCTGGATTCAGGAAAGACATTCAGATTTTGATGCAGATTCTCAAAATCTGCTCCAAAAAAAAGCATGAAAGAGTTCACTGGGGGCACAGGGCTTAAGAGAGTCCAGGGAGAGCTGCATTTGTGATAAAGGGCTCAAGGATTACTCTTGCATTCTGGCTAGCACCATAGAGGCTTCTAGGGCAGGGGTGGCCAACTACAGTCCTAAAGGGTTGCAAATAGTGCAGATTTTCAGGATTTCTGTAGCATTAGGCAGGTAATTTCATTCCCTGCAGAGGTGATGATTCCAAAACTTTGTGCAATGGTAAGGAAATCATGAAAGCTTGCACTGTTTGCGGCCCTTGAGGACTGCAGTTACCTAGCCATGTTCTGCAGGAGTGTGTTGTGACTTGCATTTCCATACCATACACCTTCAGACCACAGGCCTGTGGCTTATTCGCCTGCATGTGGAGGGTAGTATCAAAGCTCCTCTTAGTTTACAGAAACAGTTCAGCCCAAAGGTGTGAAGAAAAAAGTTTTACTATTGCACATTTTTAAAAAGCACATTTTAGTACATTACTAATAGTTCACATTTATAATACACAGTGATAACTTTAAAAAATGTACTAGTTATTACAGACTATAATAAATCTAAAAGAAAGATAAAAATATATAAACGATTTAAGTCAAACCTACAAGGATCAGCAGACTCCATTAACATGAGATACAGGCCATCAAGATAATGAGGCAAAATTCATTAAGGCACAGTCCATTAAGGGCGCAGTTTATTAATGGCTTTGAGGTGTAGCCTGAATCCAGCAGCGGGAATCACAACTGGTGCTAAGCTTGGAAAGGGGAAAACAAACAGACCTTGGTCTTCTGAGAATTCAAACCAGTCCTTATATATCGTACAACTACAGATTGGGTCATTGAACCAACAACAGGCCTTTTTTTACAGAATCATCTTTAATTTGAGTAAAAACTCTCCAGCATCTTTCCAATTGCTGACAGAGATGGAGGTGGTCATTCCACACTGTAGTCTGCTGTGGGGCGGATTCTGGGGGTCACAGGGACTACTAATTCAGGGACATTCTCCCTCATCACCTGCCCACCAGTACACCTCATCATGGCCATTGCTGGAAAAGAGGATGGAAGAATTAGTGGATGATCACCAACTCTATGTGACATGTGAGGTGCTTGGGCAATCCCGACAGACCCTTTAGGATTTCTGACCCCTGTGGGTTTCTTTGCAACTTGCAGGGTAACAAGATCAGCCCTGTCCCTCAACTGATGTAGTATCCACTATATGTCATCCTCCTGCTGTCATTCATGGGATTTGTCATAATGAAGTGGTGGCCCCAATTACACCTACTGTAAACCACCCTTTGCTGCCATTTACCTTAATGAAGGTGAATACCTCTCCAACATACAGGCTGTGGAGTTGTGAAGGTGGATGGTCATGCAACAGGGCGGACTGTTCATGTAGCTCCTGTCACCAGTTCTATATTAAGCTAGGAACATAAACTCCCTCTTCTCGAAGAATGTTGACACCCGGCCCTGAGTGCATTGCTCATCAAAGGTGTTAGCCTTATGACCCTGCAACCACTCTCGGGCGATGGCATCAGAGTGCCTAATTTCTTCCAGAAATGAGATTGGCCAGGGTGGTTCAGGCCTATTAGAATAGCTGCTGCGATTGGGTAGGGGGTCCACACATGGCATTCTCCCAGTGAAAATAGCTCTAGCTGAGTGCTATACAAGGCAGGGAAATAATGGCTTCTGCAACTGCTATCGCCTCCTCCTTGTCCTCTTGGCCTTCCTCCTGCATTTGCTGATCTACCAGCTGCAGCACTGGCTGCAGGTGTAATAAGGTCAGGCGTGCTGTAAGATCCTGACTCTGACCTGTGCTGCTGCCAGCTTGCATACAGAACACTTGACCTCCTGACTGTGAGTTGCGTTCTGGTGGGACGCTTTGTTTAGGCATGAGGAAGTAGCATTGGATTCTGACCTCGCTGCATATCAGCCCCCAATGCAAGTAGTGAGGTCGTGCTCTAGCTCCCATTTGTAGATGAAATAATCTCCTCTGTTAGCTGCTCCAATTCTGGTGGTAACGTACTCTCGGCTCCTGTGGTGTTGATCATGTCCCCCAAAGCAGGCATGTCTTAGGGTGGTTCCATCACGTCTCTGAATTGTGGACTGCAGTAATACAGTAGCACTGTGTTGCTGCAATGCATGGCAATCCCAAGATGACACCAGCCTCCACGGTGAGGCATCTTGCCTTTGCCTGCTTCCAGCACCAGGGCACAATCACTTACAGGATATTATTGTTTGCCCAATCTTGTTGCCTAGCTCCTCAGTAACCCCCCCCATAGGGTTGGCTGCAGAAGGCACCTGACTTACAAATTCCATTTCACATGCCACAGGTACCATCTGGGCTTGCAGTCGAGGGGAGTGATTATTGAGGCCTAACATATTGGGAGAAGAAATAAGAAAAAGAAAATAGTTTTTCAGTTCACCACCAATTCATCTGGAATGTCGAATATGGCTAGTGGGCAGCAATGCATGTACAGGTCCAAGATTAATCAATTTTAAAGAACAGACGGCACTCACCGGTGTGATTTTCGTGCGTTTATTTCAGACGGCACATTGCTTGATGCAGGGAGGGGAGGGAGTGCAGAGGAGACGACGGCACCGTTTCGCGCTTACAATGCGCTTCCACGGGTCACGAGTTAATGGCGTGCAGCTCACTTCCTATATAGGAGGAGTCTGCAACCTAAATTGACATCACCATTAACTCTTAAGATGTGAATACAAATAAATCTTTAAAATCAAGATTCCACTCATTCCTGAAGGTAAAAATGAAGAACAGTGAACATTACAAGCTTATACAGTTACAATTATTCTGTCACCATGTAACACTGGAACAAAATAACTACAGAAGAAGGAAGCAGCAACAAACCGGGCAGGGTTACCATAGAGACCAGAACGCGGATATGATATAGCTCAATGCTGTTCATAAGTAATGATTTATCAGTCCATACCGACAAAAACATAAAACGATTAAGTCATAATAGGACAAAGTGTCTCATACTACCTCAATAAACCACCATCTGATCAATCAGATTATAAAATGTGCTGGCATTATGATTTTAATTTTAAAATCATTCCAAGTCATTTGATATAAATGGCACTAATTAGCTACAAATCCAAATACATGGTAGTCTAAAATAGACTACAAGCCAAGACGCACTACGTATCAAAGATCAACCAAATAGTGTTATGTTGTTTACTCACCGCTCTGATCTTATAGACTCGTCTGCCCGGCAGATGCGACCACCGCTTACTACTTGAAACAGATGCAGACAACCAATGAAAATGACTAGAAATGAATATTCAGGAAAAAACAGAGGGGAAGCCAAGGCGAATCGAGGAACTCCAACAACGGCAAACAACGGAGGCATTATTCATATGTACAGTCATTAAAGCAGCAAGCACGCAACCTCCCACTATCACAGAAAAGCGACCTATAGAAAAACGGCCATATCAATCTTATCATTCAAGCCAGCTGGACCCTGAGCAAAAGAATTCAAGATCCAGTTGGCTTCGGTTTGTAGCAACTTCTTATGTGCATCTCCACCCCTCCTGGAATGAAAAATTCTCTCTATACCCGTGAACTTCAGCACTGTAGGATCACCATCATGGTCATCCCTAATGTGCTGAATCAGGTCCAAGATTAATGATACGTATAACACACTTGTGCACATGACAAAAATCTGTATTCTAAACATATATAAGGAAAGGAAATAATGGGATTTCACATTTTGCAGAAGCAATATCCATAGTATGGTGTTTTATGAGTGTGAACAGACCTATAAGACCATGTATTTCAAGCATGTAATGGGCATATGCTATAGATATATGAATTGCTAGCAGATAAGTGTATAAGAAGTGGCCTCGCATGCTGCTGACCCTCTGCAATAATAAAAGTTTGCTTTCTAAAAAAAACTACCGTATATACTCGCGTATAAGCCGAGTTTTTCAGCCCAAAAATTGGGCTGAAAAGTCCCCCCCTCGGCTTATACGCGAGTCACTGTATACTGTATACAATGTATACAGTATACAGTGCCCCATCTATATACAGCCCCCCGCCGCAATCCTGTAAAGGAATAGGTTAGTATACTTATCCATCCGCTGCAGCTGCCCCGCCGCCATCGCGATTCAGCATCTTCCGACTTCCAGCGTCTCGCGTCTCCTTCCGATGGTCGCAGGCAATGACGTCATTGCCTGTGCGACCGGGGAGGAAACCGGAAGAAGACGCGAGACGCTGAAGTCGGAAGATGCTGAATCGCGATGGCGGCGGGACAGCTGCAGCGGATGGATAAGTATACTAACCTATTCCTTTACAGGATTGCGGCGGGGGGCTGTATATAGATGACGGGGCACTGTATATACCTCTGGGGCATATACGGTATATGTGGGGCTGCTGTATACTACCACTGGGGCTATATTTACCTGTGGGGCTGCTGTATACTACAACTGGGGCTATATTTACCTGTGGGGCTGCTGTATACTACCACTGGGGCTATATTTACCTGTGGGGCTGCTGTATACTACCACTGGGGCTATATTTACCTGTGGGGCTGCTGTATACTACCACTGGGGCTATATTTACCTGTGGGGCTGCTGTATACTACCACTGGGGCTATATTTACCTGTGGGGCTGCTGTATACTACCACTGGGGCTGTATTTACCTGTGGGGCTGCTGTATACTACCACTGGGGCTGTATAATACCTGTGGGGCTGCTGTATACTACCACTGGGGCTGTATATACCTGTGGGGCTGCTGTATACTACACTGGGGCTGTATATACCTGTGGGGCTGCTGTATACTACCACTGGGGCTGTATAATACCTGTGGGGCTGCTGTATACTACCACTGGGGCTGTATATACCTCTGGGGCTGCTGTATACCACACTGTTGAGGGCTGTATACCTGTGCTGGGGTCCACCCTCGGCTTATACACGAGTCAATAGGTTTTTCCAGATTTTTGGGGCAAAAGTAGGGGGGTCGGCTTATACACGGGTCGGCTTATACACGAGTATATACGGTAATTGAAAAAAATAATAATAAAAAATAAATATTAAAATAAAAAAAATTAAAAATGAAATTCAAAGCTCTCTTAAATGACTGTTCGAGAGACATTGTAAGGTTCCTGGACATCACAACTGCTGCCACTTCTGGCATAGTTTCCAAAATAAAAACCCAGCAGGTGTCTTAACACCTGAAAACTCATAGAAGCTTAAAAAAATTATTTTAAACCTCCATTAAATTCTACAGGTTGAAAAAAAACAGTAGACCCATTCGCTAGGAAAACTCCTAATTGTAAGTATAGGTGTTGTTCCAAGCCAGTGGGTCTTCTGGTGAGTGTTTTGGCCCCAAAAATTCAGGGAATGTTTTAGGGCATTTTGAATTTTGAACTTTTACCCGAACAAAGCCGCATTCGCAGAGTTTTTGGTAAATTGCTCGGGTCTCTGATAGTTCAAAGCTAGCTAATAATGTTGTCTTCCAGGAACAAATTGCACAAACAATATTAATTTAAGGATATACAGTGTACTTTGTTAAATATACTCAATTATCATATTTTCTACTTTACACAGTACCTAGCACTGCTGTCGGAATACACAATGTTTCATTTTCAGTGAACATTTATTATTCATGTTTTTTGCAATTAAACCCATGTAGAAAATAACACAGTTTGAAGGGTTCATTTCTATAACATATGATCAATGAATTCAAAGGAACCATTCCGATCCTGTGGGAGTCCCTTAAGCTTTTTTTTATGAATCATGGTTAGCGATACATAATTGCACTGAGCACAATGTCATTGGGAAAAAAGACAGCTCTTAGAGATATTATCTACTAGTCTTTAACAATTTATAGATGAATGAAAAAATGCCTGCCCTAACAGGAACAGTTTATAAAATATACGGCATGTGGTAAAGCTAATGGGAATACATTCAGTCTTAAGATAGATCAGATTAGCAGGCAGCACACAGCATTGCAGCCAGTTATTAAACACAGAGAATATTTCACTTTGTAGCATTGTCATCTAGCACAAATTAAATCATTCAGTAAATACTAAATATTAAATTCACATAAAGGTTTTTATAATGCAGATGCTGTGATATGTAAGGAGATGAAGGCCCCTTTCACATCTAAGAGCAGGGCCACACTCGTGTCTGCAATCCAGTAATATGGATAGAGTTTTTTCATTTTGAGATGCTGAAAAACGCATGCGTTAACGCACCCATAGATTCCAATGCAAAAAACGCATTACAAAAGTGTGCAAAAGTGGAATCCGTTTAACGCATTGCGTTTTTGAGAAATCTGTTTTTAATAGGGTCTGCAATGTTTTTTGGTGCATTTTCAAAAACGCATGCGTTTTTTCAACATTGGGGGTAAATGGAAGATGCATACGTTAACGCATGGTACATACAGTGTTGGCCTAAAGTATTGACACCCCTGCAATTCTGTCAGATAATACTCAATTTCTTCCTGAAAATGATTGCAATCACAAATTCTTGGTGGGCGAAGGGGGTATAGGCCATTTTTCGTGCTGCGTGCCGGCCTGGACCACGATGGGGGACCGCGGCACGCCCCCAGCCTGCACATGCTTTTTATTCTCTTAGGGCCACTATTGCTCAGGCCCAAAAAAACATAGTCTCTTAGTTGTAGTTCATAAGGCACACAAGACCCAGTGATACTGGATTGGTAAATCCTGTCTGTGAAGCCAAAACAATCTGACTCGCCCCAGCGGGGGTCGTGGGGTACTCGCAACCAGGCGGTGCTGTGGACTGTGGTGCTGTGGTGGTATGAACCGGTCTGTGGTCCCCTATTGGGTCAGTAAAAAAGGAGGTAGAAAAAGGGTAAAAATAAAAATAAAAGTACAATTAAAAAGAGTTTATCATGATACCACCTGTGGAAGGCAGCCGGTAGGGGCCGCTGCTGCAGTCTGGGACCTTTGGGGATGATGGTATTGCAGCTGTGATGGTGAGGCTCCCCACAGGAGGAAGGGGTCCCCAGGGCATCTGGAGTCTAGGTGATTTGGGGTGATATAAGGCCAGCGGGGCTGAGCTGGCTGCGGGGCAGGATCACGAATACTCTCAGGCAGGCTCGTTTTGCCTGTGCTGCGTTTCAGTTTACCGCTTCTCAGGCAGAAAATTAACAGTCTGACACAATGCTGAATTTCAACTCGGTTTACTTGGCTTCTCTCATCAGGCACTTCAGGTTACAGCGCAAGTACAGTGGTGGCTCAGGTAGTCCTTGGCAACCAGGATGGCTTGTCCAGTGCACCCCATTTCATGTTCCATTCTTTTGGGCTTCTTTTCTCTGTGCTGCCTATTCTCCTCTTTCTTGCACACGCCTCCGCACACAGAGCCCCGATCTAGCTGCCACGGACCCTAGTATGGCTGCCTTCTCGGCACTGCGTTGGGCTTTGGCCATACCTCATGGAGATCTCGTGGCCCCCCGGTTCTGTGGTTGGAGCTTGGAACCTTAAAACCACCTTCAGGGCCGGGCGCCTGATTCATGCCCTGTCCTTCTGCTTCACAGCTGATTTGGGTGCGCAGGTGGGTCGCTCACTGCCCGCGCCACCAGGACTCTCTCCGTCTTTCTGCGGTCTGTAGTCCCAAGACCCAGGATAGATCTCATTATAACTCGGGCCTCCGGGTCCATGCCGGGTCCATGCTCTCTGCCTTCTCTGTCCCTTGTCCTCCTCTGACTGACTACTTCCCTTTGTTTTCTTCCTTTCCCTAAGAGCTTCCTGCTCCCTTCCCACCCACCACCTGTCTACCCCCCGCTGTCCCACAGCTGCCTGAGCCATCCCACTACCTGGGTTCACCTGCTCGCTCTGGGACCGTGGTGTGCTGGGAGTGTTCGTGGGTGACTGGACTTGCCGATCCCTGTTGCCTCAAACTAATAGTGGCGACTGGACTGCAGGGGAGCCATATCTGCATGCCTCCCCTTTTTATATTAAAATTTTGTGCCACCCCCATCATTACAGTGGGTGACGTGTGCACAGTGTGATTATCTATAGGCAATCTGCAAGTCTTCAGTAAAATGGCACTGGAGGCATTATATGCAGACTGAAATCTCCTTGGCAATTTTATTGAAGACAGCCAATCACAAGGTATCTAAAAAAATGGCATGATGGCAGCGCATGCATGGTCTTATCTGAAAGTCTATACTAACTCTTACTGTGTGCTGAATGATTTTATTGAAGACTTGCAGACTACTCGCAGAGAATCACATTGCGCAACTGCCCCCAACTGCGAAATGGTGGAAGAAAAGCAGAATCTAACAAAAAAAAAGGGAGGCAGGAACAGGGGAGGAACATAAGAAAAAGACCCTATGCACAAATTTTGCTCTAATTCACAGGAGATACATCGATGACATCATTATGAAAACTGTAGATGTTGAATATTCAGCAACCAATGACCAGATTTCTTCACAAAAGGTATGCATTGAATCAACAAAAGCGTGCCATTATTACAATGGCTATACTTTAGAGTATTAAATCCTGCTGACAGGTTCTCTTTAAAGAACAAAATAATTTAATAGCGGAAGTCAAAATCACAGCCTATCGGACAAGAGATAGGAGGCTTCTCTGATATTTTAACCAAGAGGAAAAACTTGTATATTTCACTAATCTATTATAATAAAACCCTAAGGCTACTTCCGTCAGGATGTAACGGTATGGTATGTCACATCCTGGCTGAAGTAGCCTCTACACCCACTGTGGGTGCTCTAATATGGCCGCCGCATACACGCATACATACACGCATACATACACACATACATACATACACACACACACACTGTCCGCTATACTTACCACCTCCCCGCGTCTTCCCCGCTGCCGTCCGCCGACATGTCGCTACCCCCGGAGGACTGGATCCAATATGGCGTCCGGGAAGTCACCTGCCCCCCTCCGCCCCCCCGCCACCATCCTGCTTCTCCGGCTCCATCCTGTTCCTCCGGCTCTATCCTGCTCCTCTGGCTCCATCCTGCCCCGCTCCCACCATCCTGCTCCTCTGGCTCCATCCTGCCCAGCTTCCTCCATCCTACCCCGCTCCCTCCATCCTGCCCCGCTCCCTCCATCCTGCCCCCCGCTGTTCTTGCCCCCCTCCTCCATCCTGCCCCCCGCCACCTAAATCCTGCCCCCCGCCGCCTCCATCCTGCCCCCCTGACACAATCCTGCCCCCCCGTCACCATCCTGCCCCCTCGGCAGTTAGCGGTCATGTGACCGATCAGCTGATCGGTTTCCCAGACAACAACAGGTCCTAAAAGACTGTAGGACCTAGAAGACGGAGGTGGAGCGACCCGTCGGACAGGTGAGTATCCTCACTGAGGATTTTTTTTACTTTTACTGTGGAGGAGCGGGGGGCTGCGGGGAGCGGAGTATCGCCATATACCATAGTGCTGCTATACATGTACTGTAATGTATCGCCATATACTATAGTGCTGCTATACATGTACTGTAATGTACCACCATATACCACAGTGCTGCTATACATGTACTGTAATGTATCGCAATATACTATAGTGCTGCTATACATGTGCTGTAATGTACCACCATATACCATAGCGCTGCTATATATATATATGTAGTTCACTCACATTGACTGAACAAGTTCTGTCAGTCACAGTATGTCAACTACATACATATTCTAGAATACCCGATGCGTTAGAATCGGGCCACCATCTAGTAAGTAATATCCTAAGAATTTTGCTTCAAATGGGACTATTACAATATTGACCAGAAGACTGGAGGCTTTTATAGACAGCTTTTATAGACAGGAGAATATGAAAATGTAAAAATCGTTTTACAGAAAATCCGTTATCAGTAATTTCAACGGTTGAATTGTATTAACCTGAAAATGGCGATCTTCTTGCTTGGACAGCATTCAGGATACACAAAATACCCATGATTCATGTGCTTCTGAGATAGCAGTGCTAAGCAAAATCATTGGACAAAAGCAGTATGGCCTACAAGGTAGTTGACAGAAAATATTATCAACAAGCCACTGGTGAACAAAAACGAAGTCATGCTCCCACAGCTTCATTTTAAGCTAGGATTAATTAAGCATTTCTTATAGATTTGGAAAAATCAGGGAATTTGTAGATCATTCCCTGGACTGAATATGGAAAAGCTAAAAGCTGGAATCTTTGATTGTCCTGTGATATGTAAACTCATGAACGATTTCCATTTCACTACATGCATGAATGACACTGAGCCTTTGGCATGGAAGAGTTTTGTCTCTGTTGTGAAGAACTACTTGGGTAATCACAAAGTGGACAATTATGATTTGGTGATGAATTGGTTTAAGATTTGTTCAGTAACTATAAAAACGTTGAAGATAATATGAGCATAAAGGTGGATCTCCTCCAGACCTGAATTAAATTATCAGTAAACAACTGGACAGTCTGTGGTGCAATGTGGCATTGGTAGATATAATGAGACATGATGTCCAAATGTGGTCAATCGGATTCAGGTTTGAAGAATGGGCAGGCCAATCCATATGAAGGCATGAAGGCGTCATGCAGGAACTACTTATACACTTCAGCCACATGAGACCTAGCATTGTCATGCATCACATGGAACTTATAGTTAATTGCACCTGCATATGGTTTCATAATGGGTTGGAGTATCTCATTCCAGTACCTAATGGCAGTTAGGGAACCTCGGGGTAGCACATGGAAGGCTGTGCAGCCCTCCAAAGAGATGCCTCCCCACACCATTACTACCCCACTGTCAAACTGGTCATGCTGAAGGATGTTGCAGGCAGTTGAAAATTCTCTGTCAAGTCTGTCACATATGCTCCATGTGAACCTGCTCTCATTCGTGAAGAACACAGGCTGCCAATGCCAAATCTGCCAATCTTGGTGTCATCTGTCAAATGCTGGTCACTCTGCTTGGTGTTGGTTTGTAAGCACAACACTCACTTGTGGATGTCGAGCCACCATACCACCCTCATGGAGTCTATTTCTAACAGTAGTTTGAACAGAAACATGGATGTGTCTTACTGGAGATCATTTTGCAGTGCTCCTCCTGTTCCTCCTTGCACAAAGGAGAAGTTAGTGCTCCTGCTGCTGATTGTTGCCATCCTACAGTCCCCATCACATCTCCTTGTGTAATTGCCGTCTCCTGGTATCTGTTCCATGCTCTAGACATGCTGACAGACACAACTAACCTTCTTGCCACAGCTCACAATGATATGCTATCCTGCACTACATGAATAATGTCTGTGAGTTGTAGACACCGCCTCATGTTACTGACACACCCACTCCAGGGCCGGGGAAGACTCGGGAACTGGGTGGTTACAGGCTGTTTTCTTCACCTCTTTTGGTTCTTTTCATGGGGATCAGACGGGGGCCGAGACCCAGTCCCGTGACCCTACCGGTGTCATTGTTAATAAACAGGGGGAAGATGGCAGGGAAAGTCTGAGGGAACAAAGGGGGTATTTGTGATGCCACCGCAGTATGCGGCCAGGGCAGCCACCGCTGCTTTAGAACCTCTGGTGACGGTGACTGGCAGCTTGGATGGCTCCGCTCCCCGCAGGTGAAGCGAGGTCCTCAGGGCAGTGGGATGGAGGAGTCAGTTTGTATCTTGACAGATGTTCACTGGAACGTCAGTACCCCGATGTCTCATACAACCTCTGTGACCGGTGGTCACCGCTAATAAAAGTCTCACACATCACAGCTGGAGTTCTGTTACTTTTACTCAGTTCTTTCAGCATGGCCGCTGGGTAAATCCCTTGCCAACCTCTGGTTCAGCATTATCTCCAGAACCGGGTTAGTGCAGTTGACCCACCCAGGGGTCTTTGGGAACTCGGTGGTAGTGATGGGGTGATGTATCGGTAGCCGGTCCCCGCACCCATAACCCTGGGGGTCACTGGGTAAATAGGGGGTAAAATGCTGAACATAAAAGAATAAAGTCTCATGATGCCACCTGCAGTTTCTGGTGTTCTCACCTGCGCCGCTATCCGTCCGCTGGGGATGGTGGTATTACAGCCAGTTGAAAACGCTCCTTGCAGGCGTAGCAGGGTCCCTGGGGCAGTGCTGCTACTGGGCTGATCGATGTGGCAGCAGCTTCTGCTTAGCTTAAGCAGAATAAAACACCGGAGGCTTGCTGACTCTGTACGGGTACTTTAGTGACAACAGTTCACGGCAGTTCAGGCACACCCTTACACAGTCTTTGTGGGTAGCTGGCCGGGTAGTGACTGGAGGGTACAAAGTCTGTCTGAGGCTTCCCAAGTGTTCCTTCTGCAAAGTTCACTGTCCTTTGTGTCTTTCTTGCGCCTCTTTTCTATCCGTGCGCTGCCCTGTACAAACCCACTTCCTACCAGGCCCGTCGAGTGTGATGATGTTACCCTTCTCTTCTCTAAGGGGCTCAACCCGGTTTGAGGGTACCTTTTGGAGCTGTACATTGTGGATGAGGTCGGGGCTGCTTGGCTGGCCTGCGATCCACCGGTATTGGCGGCTCAGGGTTGGACTCACCTGCACCGCGGCTCGGAGCCGATGCCCCGTTGTGGACCAGGATTCCCCCAGACCATTTACTCTGACATTCTGGCACTTGGTCTCCCCTTTCTGTCCTGGTCACCACTCCTTTTTTGACACCCACCCTGTGGGGTCCCTCTAGGACTTGCTTCTTGCTTCACTCCTCAGACTAGACTAGATCTGTCTGTGTGTTTCCCGCTCCTTCTACCCTAGCACTCCTCCCACCAGGACCGGTTACCCTGGTGACGGGTTAGCCGATTGGTCCCCTAGTCTAGGTGTAGGGATGCTGGGATGAGAGCCTCAGTTCGACATTATCCCCTCCAATGACTGGGATACCACACACTCTGTTTTGGGTGCAGTACCCCTACTGTGGAGCACTGACCAGTGTGACGCCACACAGTCAAGCCTTGGTCGGTGCCCTTTCTTTCCTCTTTAGGTGTTCCTGTCTCTGGTGGTCCTTCTCTCTCTCCTAGCGCTATAAGGAGTAGTTCTCTTCTGGGGAGAGCACGACACCACCCTGCCCCCAGGCTCTCAACACATTCACAGCTTAGAGCTCAAGTACCGGTTGTCACAGGTGCTGTTGTGTCCCTTCCTGGGCACTGCTTCCTAGTTCGGCCACCTTCCCCAAGTTGTGTCAGGTTTTGGCCACAGCTCTTGTTAGAAGCTTGGGGCCTCCGGTTCAATGGCTCGGGCATTCAGCTTCCGCACCGTGTTCAGGGCTGTGTCCCTGTCCACCAGCCCCTCTGTTTCATCAGATTCGGGCCTACAGGGATTGATGTCTCATCCGCACCCCAAGGGCTCTCATTTTCTCCCACCTGTCGGTCCTTCCCTCCCGTGGACGAGTGTGGTCGTGCTCCAGTCCACGGGAGTCGGCACCACACCACCGCTACACTCTCGACTTCCACTCCACTCTGTTCTCTGCTCTCTTCTCTCTGTCCCCCTTTTTCTGACCTGGGTCCTCCCTCAGGGTCCACCCACCATCCCAGAGGCATACGGTTGTGTGTGTGTGTGTCTTTGGGCTCAACTGCACCACCCCAGCAACTGGAGAGCAAAGGCACTGCTCCCCTTAACCACAGGAGTGCAGTACCTCTGGTGGTGACCTACCGGTGGGGCGCCCCACTACCTCTAGGGATGAGATAATGACAAAATGCAAAAGTGTCTAAAACAACAGCCAAAAACAACAGAACAGAGAAATGGTTTGTGGTCACCACCTGCAGAACCACTCCTTTGTAGGGGGGTGTCTTGCTAATTGCCTATCATTGCTACTGTTGTCTGTTCCATTTGCACAAGAGCAAAGAGAATTGATTAACAACCAATATTGCTTCATAACTGGACAGGTTGATTTCAACAAAGTGTGATTGACTTGGACTTACATTGTGTTATTTAAGAGTTGCCTTTTTTTTAGCAATGTTTCATGTTTAATATGTATTTTTTAAAAATCTTTGTAGAAACCATGTAATATGACAAAACAATTTAAGAAGAACAATTACAGTGTTATCTTCATTTCCCTTCTATAATGTTTTGTCCAACTAAAATATCACCTTAATTCACTTTTAACTCTGTTCCAGAGTTTTGTAAAATGAGCATCCGAGTATTCTACTAAGCTTGTAATTGATTTTTTTCTTCTAAGTTTGCACTTCTTTGTACAAATCCTCTTTCCTTCCTATAAGCGTGTTTAGTCAGATCTTGCACATTTCGTGTCATTTCATCTGCCTCAACATGGTGAAGATAAACTTAGTAGAGCTGTCTAAAATGCTGAACTTGCTTTTACTATAAGTAGACCCAATTATATATCTGGCTGGTAGAAGAACATAAAAGATGTCTTATGCTACAGCAAAACCTCAGATTATGGGCACTAGCTGTTCCTACTTGAAAGCCTTCATCACCTGTGGCAATGTCATTTCTGGGTCACAAATATGTCTTGCCAAACAGGATATATGGAAATATTTTTTCCATGGAAGTTGCCTTTAAACAATGAACTAGAGAACCTAGTTTGGTTATAAAGTATATATGTGCAATAATTTAAAAAATATATGTGTGTTTGTAAAGTGTTCTGATATATGAAAATATTTATTATTTATATATAAAATTGTTTTTATTTTTACCATTTAGGATTATTAATAATTCTAACAATAGAACTAAATTTGTCTATTCCAAACGTTAAGAATTCAGAAATGTCATATATCTGGTTTAGCTTACTGCAACTATCAATTTCATGAATTTGCAAAACAGCTACCAACATGTATCTTATATAATAAAATGTACTTGGTGGGCTCCGAAGGTCAGTTTAAAGGGAACCTGTCACCTCATGCTACCCCCCCATAGCTATCACTAGCTGTCCCTACACCTTCCTAGCTGATTCCTAACCATCCCTATCTGCTGTAAATGCGCCCTATAAATATGTTTAAGAATTACTTAAAACTTAAAGGCCATCGCTCTCTCAGGAGGCTGGAAAAGCGGCTCCAGGCTCCTTTCTCCCCTCCTCTCTGCATCACTGCACACCCTGCTGGGTGTCATTATTCTTTCTTGATCTCCTCCTGTGTTGGAATCTCTTGTCTTCCTCTCCTCCTATGATGCACCGGCCGGTACATCATATCTGGCCTTGTGCATTGTGGGGCTTAATCATGTGGTACGGCGCCAGCTTCTGGCGCATGCGCAATGCAGGGACAGGTAGTGATAGCCTGGGGTGCTTTATCTACGTGACAGGGTCACTTTAAGTTTCCTAACCTTGGGTCCCCAAGTATTCTGTCCTTTTCACTGGGTCATCTTCTCAAACTTTGACCTTTAGGACTTCTTCCAAGATCAGATTACTTTTAAAAGAAAAAAAAAACATAAACCCATTCCTTTTCAAAAGAGTTCAATTTAGTATAATTTTTTTCGTCAACATTTAATGGTTAAAATTCCCTACATTAAAATGTTTTATTCTCTCCTTTTATATTGCGTTCTTATGTGAGCAGTGCCCTCTTTTTGGGGTTAGTATTTCAAAATATACATTTGTTATTTATTATATTTGATTTTTTTGGCTGTTGTGCATATTTTTTCATATGTTATGTATTCATTCTCACTCCCTCCTTTTACAACACCTTGGAGATTTATGTGTTCCAATAATTTTTATTAGGTTTTTTAAGGGGTCTAACAAAAGAGAAAGGTTAAAACAACACACACATAAACAAACCATATAAATAAAAGAAGGAAGGAAGGAAAGGAAAGGAAGGGGGAAAGATTAGAGAGAATTTACCCTTTTAAAGAAAAGGGAGGGGTTGAAAAGCATAATGCTGCGACTTCTGGTTCCGGTTCTGGTGGTGACAGGTGACTAGAGGGAGAGGTCCTGCAGCCCCCCCGCAGAAATCAACATATGCACACTGCCTTGAGGGACCCCGTAATGCACCGGACCAGCATCACCACCCCAAGGTATGGAGCACTACTTACTGAGGAGCGCGGGGACTGAGAACAGACCAGGGGCCCACTCCGGATAGCATGGGGAATTCAATCATAGTGCCGGCAGCTAGGACTCCCCGGCCGTTGCTGGGAAGCATCGTGGATGCTGAAGCGGCCCAGCAGAAGAGCAGGGGTAGAGGAGCTGACGAACGGCGGACCCAAGCATGGAGCAGGGGGCAGAGCAGACCCCCGTGGAGAATGAAGGGCTGCCTGGAGCTGTGGTGGAACAGGCTGGGCAAGACACAGGGAACCAGCAGGTCAACAGGGGTTCAGACAAGAGACACACTGAGCCCCCAGCAGCTCACTACACAAGGGACCACACAAAAAGGCAGCCCCATGAATAAGCAGACACTGAGGCTGAGGGTGATGGCATGGGAATCAGGAGGGGCACCAGAAGCACCAGCAGAGACACCAGCTATGAAACCAGCTACAAAATCAGAGGCAGGACTAGGATAAGAGGAGTAAGACACAAAAAGCCCAAGCACCAACAACCACAGTGCTACCCCATTGGCTATGAGAGGTTAGCCAACGAAGTAGCAACACACTTGAAGGGCAAAATAAAAAACACCACAGATGCCACCTTACAAAAAGCCTTGGCAAAGTTAGAGGCTAAGTACGAAGGTCATGAGCACAGGATAAAGGAGGCTGAACAGAGGATATCAATTATGGAAGATGAACTAACTTCCCTGAATAACCAGATACGAGACCTGTCTGACCTATACGAAAGCATAAGAGAGAAGACTGATGACCTGGAAAACCATTCCAGGAGGAACAATCTAAGAATAGTAGGGCTGCTGAACTCGGTACTACCAGGGCAGCTAGATGACCTGTGCGAATGGGAGCTGCCAAGCACGCTGGGCCTAGACCACCATTGCAAAGTAGAAAAGGCACACAGGGTGGGCCCACTGAGAACCCAAGCTGAACCCAGGGACCAATCCAGAGTCAAGGAACAGCCACCAACAACCCACTCCAGACAGGTCATAATCCAGTACCTAGACTACAAGGACAAAGAGGAACTACTAAGGGCTTTCTGCGAAAGATGCCAGTGATTTCAAGTTAAAAGATACAACCTCCTACTGTTTAACAACTACTCAGCTGAAGTGATGAGGAAGAGAAAGGCCTTCAAAAAGGTGTGCATGGCTCTCTTCCAATGGAAGATCTGCTTCCAGCTCCTCTACCCTGTCACCCTCAAAGTACGTCGCGCCGACAGCTCCTCTGCATCTTTCAAAGACCACGAGGAGGCATAGAGGCAGTGGCTACCAATGGCGGAGAACAATGAGGAGTCAAGAAGAGGAAATAGAGGACCACTCAGCGAGGCGAGACGATCCCCCCATGACAGCGGTGAGAGGAGGGAGCTGGCAAAGGGCACAAGTCAAAGTGAGAGGCAATGCTTGTAAAAAGCCCATGCAACATCACCAATGGAACACAAGAAGGGAGGACAAGGTGAGACGACCGTGATCAATGTAAGAGGATCCGGAACGACACCTCAAAGCAGGCTCCTTGCCCCCCCTCCTATTTTCTTTTTTTTTCTATATTTTTACTTTTTAATTTTTTTTTTTTCATTTTATCTCACTTTTTCTTTCTCTCTTTTATATTCTATTTTTTTCCTCCTCCATGAAGCTCTTACACGGGAGCACGGGCAGCCAGAGAAAGAGAAGTCAAGAAAATGCTATGTGGGACTCATCTCAGGATATGAAGACTCAAGTTCAAGTGGGGGCGGGGAGGGAGGTGGGTAGCACATAGGAAAAAGTCTAAAGCACCGATGAGACCAATTAGAAAGACCGCACATATGCTTGATAATTGTTAAGATAATTTCCTGGAACATCAAGGGGTTAAGGTCGCCGAGAAAGAAAAGTGCAATCCTGTGCAACCTGAAAAGGCTCGGGGTGGATGTAGCTCTTCTTCAGGAACACACCTGCTGAAAGAGTACTTCTTCAGAATGAACAAATACTGGGTGTGAAAGGTCTATGGCTCCCCGGCACAGGGACAGAAAGCGGGCACCTTGATTGTGATAAACAGGGGCCTGAATCACTCGGTGCTGCTGGAGAAGCATGACTCTGAGGGGCGGCGGCAACACCTCGCAATCACAGGTCCCTTGGGAAGGCTGAGTATCCATAACTTATAGCAGGGGCGGACACAGACTGTAGTTGGCCCCGGTGCAAGACATTTTTTGGGGGACCCCCCCCGCCCCTCATAGTGGCGACAAAGTAATGTAAACATACAGCCCAGCACAGCCGCCAGGTGATATATACAGCCCAGCACAGCCGCCAGGTAATATATACAGTCCAGCACAGCCTCCAGGTGATATATACAGCCCAGCACAGCTGCCAGGTGATATATACAGCCCAGCACAGCTGCCAGGTAATACATACAGCCCAGCACAGCCGCCAGGTAATATATACAGCCCAGTACAGCCGCCAGGTAATATATACAGCCCAGCACAGCCGCCAGGTAATATATACAGCCCAGCACAGCCACCAGGTAATATATACAGCCCAGCACAGCCGCCAGGTAATATATACAGCCCAGCACAGCCACCAGGTAATATATACAGTCCAGCACAGCCTCCAGGTAATATGTGTCTCCATGTGGAGCAGACATGTGTCCGTGTGCTCCACACGGAGACATATTCATTTTTTTGGCTGGCAACATGGACCCATTCAGGTCAATGGGTTCATGCTAAAAACGTCCCACACACGGATGTCATCTGTGTGACATCGATGTGCACATACATTGGGAAAGAGTTAAAAGTTAAAAAATAAATTTCATTTGCTTATCTCCAGCGCTGCCTGTTCCTCACACGTCTGGCCCCATAAGAGAGAGGGACAGGCAGCACCGGAGATGGGTGTGTATGCAAAGACGTGGTCCATGTGATGTCACCACCATGCGTGACACAGGCCCCTTCAAAAACGGCCAGTCTCACACGCACATGTTTTGCACAGGATTTACACCTTATCCACCATACAGTTTCTCAACAGAACAATATACTGCCTCAGTAAGACCAATGTAAAATGCTTTATTAATACCATAATAATGTTCCTCAGCAATACCAACACAGTGTCTGAATAGTACCACATACAGGGCCGAACCATCCATTGGACAGCTTGAGCACTAAGCTCAGGCGGCAGGAAAATAGGTCGGTGGCGCCAAGGCAGAGGGCGGCAACAGTTAGCGTCCCGCAGCTTGGTGCCTCCCACCACATGCCACCCGCCATAACCAGCGTGGTGGCGACCAGGTATACTACAGTGGCGGCTCCGCTAGCAATCCCCCCCGCTTGCGGCGGCTCCAGTAGCACCCCCCTCCCCCGCTCCTTTGTCGCGGTGGCTCCACTAGCACCTCCCAAACCCTCCACCCCCTTGGCTCAGGCTGCAGAGAGGCTTGATTCACCCCTGACCACACACACATCCATATGTACACACATACAGTATATATACACACACATGCATATGTACACACATATACAGTATATACACACATCCATGTGTACATGCATATACAGTATATACACACATCCATGTGTACACGTATATACAGTATATATACACATATATACACCGATATGAACACATTCATATGTACGCAGATATACAGAATACAGTATATATACACACACATTTTGTCAGCAATAGCGCGGTGCTATGTTTTCAGCGTGACTCCCCGGGACGCGCTGAAAACGTGAGTGTGACCCTAGCCTTACAGGACAATCTGATTTGCAGCAAAGTTCAGTCTCTGGCAACAACGCACATACAGCGGTCACTGTCTGACTTAACTATATAGAATCCTGTGAGGACTTGTCAGGGGTGATCAGTATTCTTTTACCCTGACCCTATGATCACCTCATACTTAGTACTAGGAGCAATATGTGATGTCACTCCAGCAGACACAGCCAACAATATGCAGTGTTACCGTATCTGTATCACCATGATGTAACTGGACCAGCATCTGGCCCAGGGGTGCACAACATTTTTTTAAGCTAAGAAACAGATTCATGCTGAATCAATCCCAAGGGCCACTTACATGAATACATCACCACAGCCACGTTTTGAGCATTTGAGGAGTTGGAGACTTTCTGCTTCAAAACTCAGTGTAACCACACCATAATGTACGCTGAGTTTTTGGAGTCAAAAAATACATTATGGTTTGCTACATATGTACAAGATCAGAACCACCGTCAGTAGATTAATCCAGTGACAGAACCACCATCAGTAGAGGAATGCAGAACCAGAACCACCATCAGTTAGATGAATCAGATACCAGATAATCAGTGCATTTAATATAGCTATCCTGTGCCCCATCCTGTAATAATGTCCCTTATCCTGAGCCACAGTTAGTAGTAATTTGCCCCATCCATCCAGGTATAATGTCCTCCATACTGGGCATCTTCTAGTAATGCAGTAATGTTTCCATTCCTGGTATAATATCACCCTTTTGAGCCTATTCCAGTAATATTATCCCTTTTTTACTGCTGTTCTCTATAAAAATGTTAAAAAAAGAACAATAAAACAATTATTCTTACCTTCTCATGCTACACGATGTTAGGCATCCGCTTTTATACTCAGTGCTGAAGTCAGCAATATACTTCAGCAAGCCCTTGAAGGGTAGCACATAATTTCACTTTAATGTGCCAGCCTTGAGGGCACGCTGACGTCAGCTGCCAACCTCTGATTGGCCATAAACCTGTATTGCAGTGAAGTGACATGGCGGGTCTCTGCACTACAATAAATTTAAGGTGAATGTGTGTTCTCAAATGCACATCAATTTCAATTGGGTAATACTACTGGCAAGCTGTCCACCCGCACAGGCCCTGTTGCAGTTATTTCTTTTACAAACAGAATCTTACACCACTCAAAGTAGCACCCTGATGCCCTTATTTAAATCTGCAAGATCACCCTAAGGACACCATCTTTCATCTCATCATGAGCATAACTAGACATTGTTGGTAGTGAATACAGGCATGAACCCCAAAATAAGTGAATGTGTGTACATCACCATCACTAAGAACACCATCCACATCAGTTATTTTTAAAATTATTATAAACTTTATTAAATATAATGTAAAAAATAGTGGGTATAGATTAAAATAATACAGAACTCTCAAGGGAGAACAAGAAAATACGATGGCACTGTTTGTTCTGCCATCAAAGAAGAGAAGACAGGACAGGCGTCCACAAAAATCCACAATCCTAAATACTCAAATAGTAATTGTACACACCCAGAGGAACAGGCTGTGATAATAAGCCTAATATAAATGACACAGAAATTAGTCAACACTGAGTGGTACTTTGGCAATGCCTGTATTACAAAAAGTGCACCAAGACAAATACTAGGAAACCTGGCTACAGCTGCTGAGGGAGATCTGCAGTACCAGACTGCAATCTACACAAACGATCATTAATAACTGCACAAAACTTTTACAGATCATAGCTTACCTTGGGCCATGGTGCACAGCTTTGTACAGGGAATGGACAGAGGGATGCACGTCCAAGATGACCTTAACATATGTTTTGTCCTAGTGGATTTCGTCAGGACGCCTCCTGAGATCAGACCACATATTACAAACACATAGTATCTGACTAATAGCACATGCTGGTGACAATTACCAACACACCTAGACAGACTACCTATTACCAACACATGGTGACTGAATAATACGACATACAGTGGACAAATACAACCACAATATAACAAGACTACATATTACCACCACATGGTAACAAAATAATACCACATGCAAGAGACAAATACCACCACACCATGACCAGACCACTTATTAGTACCACATAGTGACTGAATAATACCACATACAGGGACAAATACTGCCACACCATAACCAGATACTATAGATAAAAGGAGACACAAGAGGTGCAGATGGTGCCTTATCAAAAGGACACATGGTTTGTAGTAGGTCACAAAAGGGTGCACTCACCTTTTCAGATTGTGTCACCCACAACCAGTTAGAGTGCTTTAGCAGCTGCTGCAGAACCTCCACCGTCTTGCCAGAACTGCGGGAAAAACTGAAGTTCAAATAGGAATGGTATCAACGGTACACCCTGCTGCTTCAATAAATGTACTCCAAAAGGATTGTTTCCTCCATCTCTTTCTTTATTCCACCCCAAAGCAACACGTTTCTGTGCAACCCTCGCACCTTCCTCAGGGTACATTTATGAATGGACCCTGAGGAAGGTGTGAGGGTTGCACCGAAATGCGTTGGTTTATGGTGGAATAAAGAAAGAGATGGAGGAAACAATCCTTTTGGAGTACATTTATTGAAGCAGCAGCGCGGACCGTTGATACCATTTCTATTTGAACTACACCATAACCAGATGACATACTACCACCACATAATTACTTGATAATACAATACTAATAGGACCACCATTATACACAGGATCTCTGTATATAGTGTAGAGTGCATAGCTGGGGTTGGCAATTCATTTTCCCATATGAGAGACCATGTCTGGAATGAAGAGCTGAGCCATTTGTCTGAACTTATTTTTTTCTATATGTTAATATTAGCATAATAATCATACTATTATATTATATAAATATTATTTTTATTAGTTAAAGAAAACCTTTCACCAACTTTTTTCCATGTAAAGTGTGGCCACCACCAGTAAGCCCTTGTATACAGAATTCTAGCTGGTCCAGTCTGATTGGCATTGCTGATCTTGATCTGGAGCCTCCTCTCTTCCTGCATTGTTTGGTTGATGCATCCTACATCATCCACATACTATCCATCATAGTGGTCCTTTGCGCATGCACTTCTTTCTGCCTTGCTGAGAGCACAACAAAGTGTTATAGTGTGCATGCGCAGGCATTCTTTGGCCTTTCTCCATGCATGTGTATTACATGAGTTTTCTCTGCCCTCGGCAGAACAGTGAGAAGTATGCCGGTGCTGGAGTGTTATGGGGTAGACTGATTGGATGATGTAGAATGCATAATCCAATTAAAGCAAGAAGAGCGGAGATGCCACATCAAGACTAGCTACACTCATCAGGCTGGACCTACCCATAGGTGAGTATAATAAAAGTTATTTTTTATTTTATGCAGTTGGGCCTTGGATCATATATAAAGCACTGTACAATGCTCTATATAAGGGCTTAGAGGTGGTGGCATCACTATTCATGGGAAAAACCTGATGAAAGGTTTCCTTTAATATTTGTCAGTTCATAGTAAGCTGACAGCTCACACACAGCCCCACTATACATATATATAAGGAGATAACACAGTACCATTATGTATAGCATGATCCCCAACACAGTCACACTATATACAGCATGAGTTCACTGAATGCCGTCTCCAAAGCCATTTTTTTAAAGCCTATCGCATGAAACTCCCACAGATCAATGGCACCCACCTCATGCCACAGCGTCACCTTTTTCTACAAGCCACAGGCCTGCAGCATCATTGACCTTGCCTCTGTGACACTACTGAGTCAGCCCTCACCGTCATGCCCGCAGATCAATGTCATCCACAGATCAATGGTGTCCGCTACCCATAGCCATGACAACCAGGGCCTGCAGCATCACCCACCCCCTTGGGATGCTACACTTCACTCAGCTGGTAAAATACACTTGGATTACAAAACTGTAGAATTAGACGATTACATTAAAAAGTATGTTTTCCCATTTTCCTCCTCTAAATCTGGGATGTGTTTTATAACCTGTAAAATACGGTACATACTGAAGGGGAATTTAGATTGTGAGCTCAAATGTGGACAGTAACAATAATTTTTTAAAGCTCTGTGAAATTAATGGTGCTAAATAAAAAAGTTAAATAAATACATTAAGATTTCAGGAATAACATTAATTAAACTGGCATATAAAGGTGTAATTGTTAATAATCATGATTTAACCCCTTAGTGACGGAGCCAATTTCCACCTTAATGACCAGACCGTTTTTTGTAATTCTGACCACTCTCCCTTTATGAGGTTATATCTCCGGAACGCTTCAACGGATCCTAGCGATTCTGAGATTGTTTTTTCGTGACATATTGGGCTTCATGTTATTATTAAATATTGGTCGATAATTTTTGTGTTTATTTGTGAAAATATAAAATAATTTGCAAAAATTTTGAAAATTTGACAATTTTCAAATTTGTAATTTTTATTCTGCTAAACCAGAGAGGTATGTGACACAAAATAGTTAATAAATAACATTTCCCACATGTCTACTTTACATCAGCACAATTTTGGAAAAAAAATTTTTTTTTGTTAGGACGTTATAAGGGTTCAAAGTTCATCAGCAATTTTTCATTTTTCCAGCAAAATTTACATAACCTTTTTTTTTAGTGACCACATCACATTTGAAGTCTCTTTGAGGGGTGTACATGACAGAAAACACCCAAAAGTGACACCATTCCGAAAACTACACCCCTCAAGCTACTCAAAACTACATTCAAGAAAATGATTAACCCTTCAAGTGCTTCACATGAACTAAAGCAACGTGGAAACAAAAAATGGCCATTTTAATTTTTCCAATAAAAATGTTCTTTTAGCCTCAATTTTTTCATTTTCACATGGGCAACAGGATAGAATGCATCCTAAAATTTGTTGGCCAATTTCTCCTGAGTACACCGATACCTCATATGTGGTCATAAACCACTGTTTGGGCGCACGGCAGGGCTCAGAAGGGAAGAAGCGCAATTTGACTTTTGGAGCTAATTTACCATTCAAAAAGTGAAATGGCGCTCCTTCTCTTCTGAGCCCTACCGTGCGCCCAAACAGTGGTTTATGACCACATATGAGGTATCGGTGTACTCAGGAGAAATTGGCCAACAAATTTTAGGATGCGTTTTATCCTGTTGCTCATGTGAAAATGAAAAAATTGAGGACAAAAGAAAATTTTTGTGAAAAAAAAGTACTTTTTCATTTTTACGGATCAATTTGTAAAGCCCCAGAGGGTTCAAAGTGCTCACTATGCATCTAGATAAGTTCCTTGGGGGGTCTAGTTTCCAAAATGGGGTCACTTGTGGGGGAGCTCCAATGTTTAGGCACACAGGGGCTCTCCATACGCGACATGGTGTCCGCTAATAATTTGAATGGAAAATTAGCTCCAATAGTTAGCGGACACCATGTCGCATATGGGGAGCCCCTATGTGCCTAAACATTGGAGCTCCCGCACAAGTCACCCCATTTTGGAAACTAGACACCTCAAGGATTATATCTAGGGGTATAGTGAGCATTTGTAACCTACAGCTACTTCACAGAATTTGATAATGTCATATTGAACATTTTCTTTTTTTCACACAATTTCTCACTTTTAGAGCATGTGCACAAGATACGGAGACACTGTGTCCTGGTTGTCTCCTCCCCTGCATTTTTTTTTAGTATTTCTTTATTAAATTTAAAAAAAAAACGACGTGGGCTTCGCCATATTTTTGGTCCAGCCAGGTACAGCAGGCAGCTACGGGCTGCCACCAACCCCTTCTGCCTAGTTTTACCTGGCTGGAAACCAAAAATATAGGGAAGTCCCTTTTTTTAAAATTATTTCATGAAATAATTTTAAAAAAAAATGGCGTGGGCTTCGCCATATTTTTGGGCCAGCCAGGTACAACTAGGCAGCTGGGGGCTGGAATCCTCAGCATAGGGAGGCCCAAGCTTTCTGGGCCCCCCCGCTGTGAATTGCAGCCCGCAGCCGCCCCAGAAAATGGCGCATTCATAGAAGCGCCATTTTCTGGCGCTGTATCCAGCTCTTCCAGCTGCCGTGTAGCGGTGGCAGACTGGGTAATAAGGGGTTAATGCCAGCTTTTTCTCAGCTGGTACTAAGCCCGAGATTCATAACGTCTGGCCAATATTAGACCGGACCATTAGGAATCTCTAGTAATTTGTAAAAAAGACACAAGACAGAGAAAAATATTTTTATTAGAAAAAAAACACAAACACTACTTGGACTCCATCTTTATTATTCATTCTTCGTCCGACGTAGTCCAGTGGGAAGGTCCGACGTAGTCCAGTGGGAGGTCCCACTACGATTCTCAGTTTTATAGCATATGGGGCATCCCCCATATGCTATAAAAGCAGGTTCATTGTCAGGAGGATGACAGGTCATGAACTCAGTGAGTTCTTGACCTGTCAGAATCCTCGGGTCACAAGGGGTTAACTGTGCTCTTCATGGCGGTCTCCACTCTGGTCAACATAAGTGGTGATCTATCAGGATCCTGGGATCCCGTAGGGATCCTGGGATCACCACTGATGGTGATCTGATGTGGAGATCACCATGAAGAGCACAGTTAACAAGGGGTTAACTGTGCTCTTCATGGTGGTCTCCACATCAGATTACCATCAGTGGTGATCTATCAGGATCCTGGGATCCCACAGGGATCCTGGGATCACCACTGATGGTAATCTGATGTGGAGACCACCATGAAGAGCACAGTTAACCCCTTGTTAACTGTGCTCTTCATGGTGAACTGTGCTCTTCATGGTGGTCTCCACATCAGATTACCATCAGTGGTGATCTATCAGGATCCTGGATCCTACAGGGATCCTGGGATCACCACTGATGGTGATCTGATGTGGAGATCACCATGAAGAGCACAGTTAACAAGGGGTTAACTGTGCTCTTCATGGTGGTCTCCACATCAGATTACCATCAGTGGTGATCTATCAGGATCCTGGGATCCCACAGGGATCCTGGGATCACCACTGATGGTGATCTGATGTGGAGATCACCATGAAGAGCACAGTTAACAAGGGGTTAACTGTGCTGTTCATGGTGGTCTCCACATCAGATCACCATCAGTGGTGATCCCAGGATCCCAGGATCCCTATGGGATCCCAGGATCCTGATAGATCACCAGTGATGGTGATCTGATGTGGAGACCACCATGAACAGCACAGTTAACCCCTTGTGACCCGAGGATTCTGATAGGTCATGAACTCATGAGTTCATAACCTGTCATTCCCTGGGCCGCACAGCAGGGGTTAACAGAACAGCGGCGCGCCCGTGCGCGCACACCAGGGTGCGCGCACAGAGGAGGCGCGCGTCTCAGAGGAGAGCAGCAGGAGCCGCCGGCAGGAGAAGCCCCCAGGACCGGAGGACCCCAGGACCGGAATCAGGATCATTGGTAGGTAAGAGTGGTGAGGGGGAGGTGGGGGGACTTTACTGAGGAACGGGGGGGTCTGCAAACTCCATCCGATGTGATGTTTGATCACATCGGATGCAGTTTAGAGACGGCGGGGCCGGCATATGGGCACCAGGGAAGGAGGAACGTGGTTACCGGGCACCGGGGGAGGGAGCGGGGGGTGTCCGGAGGCTGGGGGACCCAGAGGGGGACTAAGGAGCACCGGGGGAGGACATTCCCATGCAGCCTGACATGTGTGACATGTCAGGCTGCATGGAGATGCAGGGGAGGCAGCACACCGCCGCCATTTTTGAATGGTACGGGGGGGTGGGGGGTGGATGGAGGTGTAGGGGGCCCGTGGGGGGGGAGGGGGGCTCGAGGGGTCTTAGGGGCCTTAGGGGTCAATGGATCACTTTGATCCGACATGTGTTTTCATGTCGGATCAAAGTGAAAGCATTTTTTTAGAAAGCACTTTCACTTTTGTAATGTGATGATCGGTAAACGGTGTTTACCGGTCATCACATTACAGGTGCGGGTACAAAAGGAGCTAATTACTAATCTCTAGGGTGTCAGCTACAATCGGTACGCTGACACCCTAGAGGTATTAGCTCCAGGGGCGGCGCTACAGGGCTTTTTCTAGCAGTACGTCTACAGACGTACGGCTGGGCTTTAGTACCCTTTTTTTCGGACGTCTGTAGACGTACGGCTGTCGTCTAGGGGTTAATATACTGGACATTATATTAGGAAACTGTGGTTACTTAATTACTAAAATTAAATATTACGAACTTCTTCTACTTTGTATTACTGTATATAACTTTAACTTCCAACAAGCTTGCCTGGCTCTAAACAAAAAATATTATATATCACAAGAAGAATTATAGTACAATAATTCTGGCTAGGTTATCATTACCTGATATAAAACATCATAGTAAATCTAATCGGTACCTTATTTTATCATAACAAATATTGAAATTTTGACTGCTCTTATTTATTCTGAACACACATTGTTGTATGATTGTGTTCTTTTATTCCTAGATCTTTTGCAAAAGACTAGTATTTCCTATAAGAAACATTTTAGATGCATTTGTCATGCAGACATCAAAATCATTTTCTATTTTCCCTTGGTAGCATTACTGCTTAAAAGCATTAATCTACTAGTAGAATTCAATTTCCTATATGTTATTTACTTTACTTTAAATAAATCATGACTTCCTATTCTGTTACGATGTAGTATCTGTTTTATAATATGGTTGAGCAATATTGATAAGGTGCTTAGAAGTTCCAGCAGTGATGACCAAAATTATTTTCTCTACCCTAATGGTCATCCACTTTATTCCACTGTGGCAGAAGAAGTAGAGGAATGTATACTTCCTTGGCCAACACCCTAATGCCGACATTCTCGATGCCTCCTGCGATTACTAAGCCCCTGCCACATCATCATTTTTTTAAACTTACACATGTTTTATATTTCTCATCTTCTCATTTCGTTATTAATAACTTTAGTTATTTTTGCATGAATGCAACAATAATAGGCTTCATCTTTTAGGGTGGTAGTTGTATAAAATATTCACTGACGGATCAAGATTATGGCTCTAATTAAAAACTATGGAGAACATGGGCATACCCAGGGTGAGTCGGGGGGGAGGGGGGGGCAGGTGCCCCCCCCCTAGAAGGGATCAGGAAAGCAGCCTGCAGAGCATCGTTTATCTCCTTTCTGTGCTGAGGGAGGAGACAGGGAGCTAGAGTGCAGGGGGAAGTGGGGGATGGGCTGCTCAGGCTGGCACTGCTTTCCATTACATGTGCTCAGCCACATCACACTTTGGAGACAATCCTGCGGTCTCCCGTGATGTCACACATCCGCCCTGCACTTTTCTTCCCTCCAGACTCAGAGAGGATCATCACTAGTAAACAAAGAACAAAACAATGCTAATATGTGTGTAAGTGTGCATATGTGTAAGTCTGTGCTTATATGTCTATGTGTGTATATATATATATATATATATATATGTGTGTGTGTGTACAGTGTGTATATGCATATATGTGTGTGTCTGTTTATATGTGTGTGTACATTGTGTATGTGTGTGTATATATATATGTGTACAGTGTGTATGTGTGTATATATATTGTGTGGGTGTGTGTACAGTGTGTATATAAATGTGTGTCTCTGTGTATATATGTATATATATATAGGTGTGTACAGTATGTATACATGTATATAAATGTGTGTGCCTGTGTGTACAGTATATGTATATTCTATTTATATAATCCGCAGTTTGAAATTCGGGCGTTGTAGCCGAATCCCACAATGCATTGCGCCACTGCGAGCGATGACGCGTAGCGTCATCGCGAGCAGTGTCCGCTGCACACCCGCCGCCACAACTCTCCTATCAGCCCAGTGGCGTAGCCCGCCACATCCTCCCGCTCCCCGCCGCTCCCCCGCTATGTAAGTAGCTAAATACACAATACACACGTATGTACATATTATGGCGATTATGTATATTTGTCTCCTCAACTCTGCTGCATTTCCTGTCACCTGGAAACTACATCTCCCATCATGCACCGCGGCTCCTCCCAGTGTACAGCGGTGAAGTCTCCTACCGCAAGGGACGCTCAGACATGTAGTCTACAGGGGAGGAGCCGCGGTGCATGATGGGAGATGTAGTTTCCAGGGGACCGCAAATGCTGCAGATCTCAGGAGACAGCTGTGATCACACAGAGATAGAGGAGATCTGCCGCTTCTTCATACAAAGTCTCCTGCACTGAAGAGTGAGATTATATGTGTGTCTGTACTGTATATGTGTGTGTATACTGTATGTGTGTGTATACTGTATATGTGTCTGTATACTGCATGTGTGTCTATACTGTATATGTGTGTGTATACTGTATGTGTGTGTGTATACTGTGTATATGTGTGTGTATATACTGTATATGTCTGTGTATACTGTATGTGTGTGTGTATACTGTATATTGTGTGTCTATACTGTATATGTGTGTGTATACTGTATATGTGTGTGTGGCACCAGGATTTTGCGCTTCCGGCCAGTATATGTGTGTGTATACTGTATATGTGTGTATGTATACTGTATATAATGTGTCTGTATATAACAGTGTGTGTATATAACTGTGTGTATACTGTGTATGTGTGTATATAACAGTCTCTATACTGTATATGTGTGTGTGTATATAACAGTGTGTATACTGTGTATGTGTGTATATAACAGTGTGTATACTGTATGTGTGTGTATATAACAGTGTGTACTGTGTATTGGTGTATATAACAGTGTGTATACTGTATATGTGTGTGTATATAACAGTGTGTATACTGTATATGTGTGTGTATATACCAGTGTGTATACTGTATGTGTGTGTTATATAACAGTGTGTATACTGTATGTGTGTGTATATAACAGTGTGTATACTGTGTATGTGTGTATATAAGTGTGTATACTGTATGTGTGTATATAACAGTGTATATACTGTGTATGTGTGTATATAACAGTGTATACTGTATATGTGTCTATATAACAGTGTGTTATACTGTATATGTGCGTGTATACTGTATTTGTGTGTGTATGCTGTAAATTTGTGTCTATACTGTATATGTGCGTGTATGCTGTATATGTCTGTGTATACTGTATATGTCTGTATACTGTATATGTGTGTGTCTATACTGTATATGTGCATGTATGCTGTATATGTGTGTGTATACTGTATATGTCTGTGTGTATATACTGTATGTGTGTGTTACACTGTATATGTATGTGTGTGTGTATACTGTATATGTGTGTGTCTATATCTCTATACAAAATCGCCAGTTTTGCACTTCCGGCCACTGTGCCGCTATCGCGAGCGATGGCGCGCATGCGCCATCGCGAGCCGCCCACACTGGCCGGAAGCGCAAACATCCTGGCGCCACACACCCCCCGCCCGCGCTCACCCGCTGACCCGCCACATCCTCCCGCTTCCCACCGCTCCCCCGCTCCCCCGCCACATCCTCCCGCTCCCCGCCGCTCCCCCGCTCCCCCGCCACATCTACCGCTCCCCCGCAATTCCCGACCAGTGCCGACCACCGCCTCGCGCACATGTGCCGCCACCCGCAATTACCGCCCACCTCCCACTACACACCACACAGTGCGACCCCAGCCCGACCACACCCGCGCACTGCATTGATGACGTCACCGCCGTCCCGCCCCAACCAATGTATGTATACAATCTGTGTCTAATGCCTGTCTACTCTCTGTTATGTCTCTGTATACTGTGTGTCTAATGTCTCTGTATACTGTGTGTCTAATGTCTCTGTATACTGTTTGTCTCATGTCTCTGTATACTGTGTGTCTCATGTCTCTGTATACTGTGTGTCTAATGTCCCTGTATACTGTGTCTCTCATTTCTCTGCATACTGTGTGTCTAATGTCTCTGTATACTGTGTCTCTAATGTCTCTGTATACTGTGTCTCTAATGTCTCTGTATATTGTGTGTCTAATGTCTCTGTATACTGTGTGTCTAATGTCCCTGTATACTGTGTGTCTAATGTCTCTGTATACTGTGTCTCTCATTTCTCTGTATACTGTGTTTCTAATGTCTCTGTATACTGTCTGTCTAATGTCTCTGTATACTGTGTGTCTAATGTCTCTGTATACTGTGTGTCTAATGTCTCTGTATACTGTGTGTCTAATGTCTCTGTATACTGTGTGTCTAATGTCTCTGTATACTGTGTGTCTAATGTCTCTGCATACTGTGTGTCTAATGTCTCTGTATACTGTGTGTCTAATGTCTCTGTATACTGTGTCTCTAATGTCTCTGTATACTGTGTGTCTAATGTATCTGCATACTGTGTGTCTAATGTCTCTGCATACTGTGTGTCTAATGTCCCTGTTTACTGTGTGTCTAATGTCTCTGTATACTGTGTCTCTCATTTCTCTGTATAATGTGTGTCTAATGTCTCTGTATACTGCCTGTCTAATGTCTCTGTATACTGTGTGTCTAATGTCTCTGTATACTGTGTCTCTAATGTCTCTGTATACTGTGTCTCTAATGTCTCTGTATACTGTGTGTCTAATGTCTCTGTATACTGTGTGTCTAATGTCTCTGTATACTGTGTGTCTAATGTCTCTGTATACTCTGTCTAATGTCTCTGTATACTGTGTCTAATGTCTCTGTATACTGTGTCTAATGTCTCTGTATACTGTGTCTAATGTCTCTGTATACTGTGTGTAATGTCTCTGTATACTGTGTCATGTCTCTATATACTGTGTCATGTCTCTGTATACTGTGTCATGTCTCTGTATACTGTTTAATGTCTGTATACTGTCTAATGTCTCTACACTCTGTCTAATGTCTCTACACTCTCTCTAATGTCTCTACACTCTGTCTAATGTCTCTACACTCTGTCTAATGTCTCTACACTCTCTCTAATGTCTCTACACTCTTTCTAATGTCTCTACACTCTGTCTAATGTCTCTATACTCTCTGTAATGTGCCTATACTGTGTCTAATATGTCTATACTGTGTGTAATGTCTGCATACTGTCTGTAATGTGTGTATACTGTGTGTATAATGTGTGTAATCTCTGCATACTGTCTGTCTATACAATGTCTCATGAATGTATATACTGTGTGCTTCTCTCCTCACCCCTCCACCACTAAGCCGCTTCTCTCTTCACCCCTCCACCACTGACCCGCTTCTCTCCTCACCCCTCCACCACAGACCCCCATCTCTCCTCAACCCTCCACCACTCAGCCGCATCTCTCCTCACCCCTCCACCACAGAGCCGCATCTCTCCTCACCCCTCCACCACAGAGCCGCATCTCTCCTCACCCCTCCACCACAGAGCCGCATCTCTCCTTACCCCTCCACCACAGAGCCGCATCTCTCCTCACCCCTCCAACACAGAGCCGCATCTCTCCTCACCCCTCCAACACAGAGCCGCATCTCTCCTCACCCCTCCAACACAGAGCCGCATCTCTCCTCACCCCTCCACCACAGAGCCGCATCTCTCCTCACCCCTCCACCACAGAGCCGCATCTCTCCTCACCCCTCCACCACAGAGCCGCATCTCTCCTCACCCCTCCACCACAGAGCCGCATCTCTCCTCACCCCTCGACCACAGCCGCTTCTCTCCTCACCCCTCCACCACAGCCGCTTCTCTCCTCACCCCTCCACCACAGAGCCGCTACTCTCCTCACCCCTCCACCACAGAGCCGCATCTCTCCTCACCCCTCCACCACAGAGCCTCCTCTATACTCTACTACCCACAGAGCCGCCTCTATACTCTGCTACCCATAAAGCCGCCTCTATACTCTGCTACCCACTGAGCCGCCTCGATACTCTGCTACCCACAGAGCTGCCTCTATACTCTGCTACTCACAGAGCTGCCTCTATACTCTGCTACCCACAGAGCCGCCTCTATACTCTGCTACCCACAGAGCCGCCTCGATACTCTACTACCCACTGACCCGCCTCTATACACACAATTCATTTCACCGAACTCCCGATGCAATTGCATCGGGCCTTTTTACTAGTATGTATATATATGTGTGTGGGTGTGTGTGTACTAGGGTGACCACAAAAAATCAATGTCGGAATTTTGTCCTTCTGGACCTCACAAAACGATTCCCCTTTCCAGATATTGAGATAGCCAAAATTTGAGCTCGATCAAACGAAGTTAACCCATGCCGCTTGTCGCTCAAAGTTTGAAAAAATCCAAATTTTTGGCCAAAAAGCTGACATATGGAGCCATAACTCCAGAACGGTAAATAATAAAAACACGCTTAATATCTCAAAAGAAAGCTAATGTTGTTCTTCAAAATTTATATTGTATACATAATTGTTGTTATTTTAAGTCAAACTGAGTTACAACAGCTTTTAGCCCCAAGAACGTGACCTGGTACCACTAGGAGCATACTTCGTATATTTTGTTATTAAGTGATACATTTTTTTTTTTGGTATATTTTTGAGTTTAAAGTAGAAATATAATAAAAAAACAAGTAATACTGATAAGTCTAATGACATTTTTTATTTTAGAATATAAAAATGAGGTATATAATGCATACAAAACAGACACAGAAAAGATACAGACGTAGTACCTACATGAGTTGATAATTTTACATAGTTATCTAATCTATTCTAGAGCTTTTGTTAAAGTAGTTTTTGAAACGTCAGAATATAATGCTCGGCATTTGCTTACAACTTGCAGGACATATTGCTTTTATTCTTCATCTTTTGTCAGAAGGTCGTTAAAGTCGGTTATTAATTTAACACCACACTCAGCCATATCATTAACTACTTTTAATGTTTTGACAATTTTCAATCCTTCTTGGAAGTCATTATTTTGAGGCCAGGTGTTTGGATTTTGTCTTAGGAAATCTGTTTTTTATATTAAATCGGTCAAAGAATGTAAAACTTTCTTTGGTAAGTAAATTTACCAATCCTCCATCAACTACCTCTTTTAATTTTTCTTTCCTAACTTTTGGATTTACAACCCTAGTGTGCTCTGATGGTTCATCTGTGCTACTGAGCAATTTATTAGCCATTAACAACTTTTCATCGTCTGTAATGGAGGGATCAAAAAACGATAATCCCACCAACTCTGCATTCAAATACCACAAATGGTTCGAAAATTCGGTCAGGGCTATTTCTGCAATGTCGTTGTCATATTCTTTATAATCTAACTGACTATGCAAAATACCTAAATCTTGCTTTGGCGCAAGATGAGCTTTTGGAGCATTAAACCAAGCTTTACAATAAATTTTAACTAGGAAAACAGAAATGGCACGCACAGAACTTTCTTCTTCTTTAGACATCTTAAATTGACGACGAAAAATGAACATTTTTAAGCAGTAAATAGCCTTTGCCATCCACCTAGCGTGATGAATGGCTCCTGGAGTTCTAAAACCCACAAGATTGCCGTCTAGTGATCCAACAAATACGAGAACCAACTGCAAGAGCTCCTTGTAGTCATCTCTGGGGTGGCTCTCAGTTAATTTGGTCTCGAATTGCAATTACTTCTGGAGTTAGCTGCTTTTGTATTAGATTGTCCCTGATACCTGTGTCGTATTTTCCTTTGTCTATCTTGGGCCATGCAGTGAGGAATCTCTTGAAAATGTCTGGATGAGGTCCAGTGGTTGATCCCATTTTTGTGTCGAATACGCCTCTTAACACAATTTCCAAGATATGGTGACGGCAAGCTAGGTGTAGCAATTCTCTTCCTAACATTTGCTCCAATAGGACGCATGCTCCTTTGAGTCTTCCCGTGTTCGATGCTGCAGTGTCGAAGCACATTGCCCTGACGGTGTTGGGAAGACCCCATTCCTGTAGGCATTCATATACGGCTATGGCTTGCTCCACTCCAGAGCTGCTTGCTGTTACAGGAACTCCCAGCAGCTGTTCCTTTTCGCCATATGAAATAGCAATAGCTATTCGCTCACATTGCTCATTTTTTAAAACACCCGGTAAAAGTTTACCGTCCCAATGGAGAACCACGGCCTGTTTTTCAGGAATGTTTACTCTATCTAAAAATTTTTTAGTATATTGTTCTCTGAACATTTGCCTTCTAGAATGTAATAAAGTTTTCGAGACTTTGTACTCAAGAGAGTCAAGGTTTAGTGGTTCTAGAGTAGCTATTAAAATTCTCGTGGCATTTCTGTCGGATACCTTACATCGTTCTAACAAAATGGATAATTTCATGTTTAAAATCTCTTTAACGCCCCTTGCAAATTAAACTTTCATCCTCTTGCTCTCAGATGGTCCTGGATCTTATGCAGCTTCTTCAGGGATGTCCATTTCCTCCAAGCTCTCAAGTTCCTGATAGATGCTGTCCTCTTCAATATTTTCTTCTTCTTTTCCTTCTTCGAGCTTGTCGTCATCATCCATCTCTAAGAAGCAACAAAAAAAAGAGAAAAAAAAAGACAATAAAAACTTGTCAATTTAGCAGAATAGTAATAATACATAGGTAGTAATGGGCGAGTCCTAAATTACTCGGAAACGCTTGACTCGAGCGAGTCCGAGCCCGGGGCTCGATACTCGTTGCGAGTCTAGTGAGTCCAATATTAATGAATGGGGAAGCGAGTAATGGCGAGTAATGTGCGATTTAAAAATCGCAGATGTGTCTCGGAAAGCGCTCGCATTGCTGTGTTGGAAACCCCACTCGCAACTGTATTTTGCTGCTGTCTACGAGGCTAAACTCGCATGTGTTTGTCTTATTTGGCGCTGATGAGGCGAGGCAAGCGATATTCTCCAGCAAACCCCATGCTTTTAGCAAACAGGAAATAAGCCGACTCAAGCTGCCAGACGCGCACACACACAGAGGAAGCATGGCCCGTGTCAACACCCTGCAGTTGATTGACCTGGTGGAGGCTCGGCCCCTGCTTTGGCTGCCCACTGACCCTGCCTATGGGGATAACATCCAGCGGACTACAGCCTGGAGGGAGGTCGCTCAAGTCATGTTCCCTGCATTCCATCGCAGTGGCCAGGATGCACAGAGCAATATGGGTGAGTTAAATGTGTTCACACGTTATATTGCATTTACCGTATATACTCGTGTATAAGCCGACCCGTGTATAAGCCGACCCCCCTACTTTTGCCCCAAAAAACTGGGAAAACATATTGACCACCATCCTGGTATACAGCGGGTATCACTGGTAGACAGCCCCCCAGCAGAGTATACAGCTCCACCTGCAGATTATACAGGCCCCCCAGTCGGTATACATGCCCCCCATATTAGGGTATACAGCCCCCCCATGGGTATACAGGTCCCCAGCAGTGGGTATACAGGGCCCCCAGTGGGTATACAGGGCCCCAGCAGTGGGTATACAACCCTCCCGTTGGTATACAGGCCCCCCAGCTGTGGGTATACAGGGACCCCAGTGGGTATATAGGGCCCCCAGTGGGTATACAGGCCCCCATAGTAGGGTATACAGGGCCCTCAATGTGTTATCATGCACCGTCGCATGGTTGCCTATATTTGGATGGGGTCACAATAGTACACTTAGTTTAAGGGCTGGTCCTCCTGGCTCTGAAGGCCAGGGGGTTGGGTGTATATAAATACCACTAATGAGCGGAGTCTGGTGCCCGCACTATTACATTCTCTACGCGTTGACATGTGCCCTGCCTCATTTGTGATTGTGGCCACGTGAGCTCAATGTCCGTAATGCTGTTGATGATGTTCCACACTGTCGTGTCACTGTGCCTTGTATACACATTACACACACAACATGAATAAAATGTTATTGTTGATTTGTACACATACTTTTAGTGTTTCAAATGTTACAGAGGTCTAAACCCGGTTTGAAATCATTTCACAGTTGACCTGCTTATCAAACGGTGGAGGAGCTGTCGGGATCAGCACAAAAGGCAACACCGTAAGATCTTGGAGGGGGACCGGAAGCTGATCCAGGGCCGATATATCGCCACTACGACCGGTTGTCCTTCCTTGAACCGGTGGTCCGTATGTCAAGGTATGTGTCTGCTACACTGTTGTGTACTATTATTGTTATTATTATTTATTTATATAGCGCCATTAGGTTCTATGGCACTTTACATGAGGATAAGGGTTAACGACAAAAAACAGTACATGAAGACAATCAGGTCATACAGGTACAAGAGGAGAGGGCTCTGTCCACGAGGGCACACAGTCTACGTATGAAGCTCTATAATGAGTGTGGTGGTTTACATACCCACACTGGGGTTTGTTTCTGCCATGGTGCAACAGAATTCTATTACCTTTGGCAATGATCCAGGACATACACATTTATAGCCACATTGTGACGTTGGGACAAATAAGCAATGTTCTACAGGGTGGGCAGACACAATGTTCCGTGACCTCACAATTAGCTATTATTGTTGGCATGTTTGTGGAACAAAGCCATGTTCTTCCCTGCAATGGCCTCTAAGGTGTGTGGCCTTGTCTGGTTTGCCTGTCATAAGCCTCATTTGTATCAGTTCCTAATGGCCTCGACTTGCATAAGGGCCACATACATCCCTACACGTTTAGTTGTGGGTGTTTTTTTTCGGCTAAATAACGTTGCAAGGATATACCCCTTTTGCACTAAACTGTTTGTCCACCATCCCAGATTGTTGACACAGTCAGACACATTTGAGGACATACCCTGTATCACTACAAATACGTGTGGGTGACTTTTCCCATGGGTATATTTGGGCCTGCAAGGTGATGGTGTAGATATTAGGGCCCACATGTGAATTTTATTTTTTTGTCGTTAACTGATGGCCACATTACGAATCCTACGGAAAACATAGTGTATTAATGCTGTATAAAATCAAACTAAAGGGGGCCATATTTTAAGGGCAACAAGCTTTTATGTCCAAGGTTCTTTAGGAACCCCGAGGTTTGCCCTTGCTGCTCCCGGTTTTTTGTTCGGCCCCCGTTGGAATTAGTGAAAAACTGTCCATCTGTGCATACCACCTTGTTTGGCACCAACGATGTGTGACCTGCTGCTCAAAAACAACCCCATACTCTATGTCCATTACAGTCGTTTCCAAAGCCAAGCCATCTGTTTGGTGTGTTTTAAACCAAGACATTCCTGATTAGCATACATGGCAGCAAAAAGGAGTGTAGGCCACTAACGCCGAATGCTCATGTGTCACCTATGCTGCAGGACTCCATTTCCTGTCTTGCTCATCTGCCGTATAGATCTGGGTTATGTGCATTGAGACCAAGGCCGCCCACACTGCGTCTTTTTGTGTCCATCTGATGGCAAACAACCCTGAAGAATGTCTTTGCCTCACAGTGTCAGGCTATAGCTTTGTCCACATAAAGTTTCAACAAAAAATCAAAGCAATAGTTATGGCCACTAATATGTCTTCAAGTGCCTAAATAGCTGTCCTGCCTAAGGCAGGGCACAATGTAATAGTGCAAACAAATTTTTAAATTTCTAATGTAATGGCAAAAAATCGAGGACCAACACTACCCACACATAGAATATTGGTTGAGGCATGAGCCAAAATGTCCTTAATGTATTTGCTGCAATTCCATCTTAAGGCCAACAATGAAAAGACACATAATACACAGATACACTGAGTCAAAAAAGCGTGCACATTTTATGTTTGGCCTATGGTTTTTTTTCCAAACGCAACCCATTCACCAATTTTTTTTTGTATTTACCCACAGAGCTGCTCACTACCACAGGCGGCGTGGTAACCCGCCAGCACAGCTGCCTGAAGAGGCGAGGGATGCCCCTGAACCACCACCACTTGGAGTGGAGGAGGAAGAAGAACCACCACCACCACCACCTTTGGGGCATGGCCGGCCACAGGAAGAAGAGGAGGATGAAGGGCCGCACCAACGGTCTCCCCACCAAAACCAACCTCTGGCCATCCAGCTTCATCCACTGCCGACTGCCAGCAGTGTGGGGAGTCACCAGAACCCCAGCAGCCATGTTCTGATCCTGGGGGCACCAAATGACCACCTTGGACAATGTGATGCTGACTTTGGCCCATACTATATTCTTGCTTGACATCACAAAGCACCCACTGACCTTGTGGAGACCAGCGGAGGATAACACTGCGGGCACCAGTTAAAGCACTCAAACACAGTGAAAGCCAAGGTGCATTGCTCCCTAGAATTTGAATATGCAGATGGACTTCATCTGTATATTCTTGCTTGTCCTGAGAGCATAGTACAAGCAACGTCCACGATGCAGGCATAGGCTTGTTGCCTCAAAAAATTAGCTCAAAGGGCTTTATAAACTCTTTTTAGAAATAGAGGAGGGCGCATGGCCCATACTATATTCTTGCTTGTCCTGAGAGCATAGTACAAGCAACGTCCACGATGCAGGCATAGGCTTCTTGCCTCAAAAAATTAGCCCAAGGGGCGGGATCAAAATTTTTATAATTAATGCAAGGCGCATGAGCCATACAATATATTTTCTTCCAGTTGGACAAATGCCCACTATGCAGGCATAGGCTTGTTGCCTTGAAAAATTCAGCCAAGAGACTGTATTGTATTGTCTGACAAAAAGCAACGTTCAGAAATCATCACAAGTGCATGCAGTAGTAAAGTAACATTACTGAAACTGATTGTGTAGTTTTGTTGTCATGCAGCAAGTGTAGCAGGAACATGAGTTATCAAAGCTTCTTAGCAGAGGCACATTGTTTATCCTTCGTGTCAGAAAAGGATATAATGTTTAAACTGCAGTCAGCCAAAGATATCAAATTTGATTATGTCCCTCTAGGTTTGGACACTGTCGTCTGGAGGGGTTAAGAACTTTGATGATGTCCAGTCCTTGTTAAACTTAATGAGAGTCAGCCTGTCGGCATTTTCTGTAGTAAACCGTGACCTTCTATCAGTGACAATTCCCCCAGCAGCACTGAAAACACGCTCTGATGTCACACTAGCAGCTGGGCAGGCCAGCAACTCCAAGGCATACAAAGACAGCTCAGTCCAAGTGTGAAGCTTGGAAACCCAGTAATTAAAGGGTACAGAGGGGTCGGGTAAAAAGCTGGTAGTGTCACAGACATACTCATTCAACATGTTTGACAATGTTTGTCTCCTAGTCAAGGTGACCGTATGCACAATCCGTTGCAGATTGGAAGGTCTGTTGAACATCGCCCAGTTGGTGGACATCTTACCACCACCTCTTCTTGACATTGTGTTCGTTTGTGTCCCAACCAAAGGCTGCTGTGGCAAAGAGCTGCTTATTCGGGGTAGAACGGAGTCAGAGGGTGAAATTGACATCAAATTGTCGACAACAACCCTCTTGAAATAATCCATCGTTAAGCCCCTTGGTGACTGCAACAGCAGCGATGGAGACTTGTCTTTGTAGCGTGGGTCAAGGAATGTTGACAACCAGTAGAGGTCGCTGTCATAGATGTTAATGACGCGTGGATCTTGGGACAGACATTGAGACATGAAGTCAGACATGTGTGCTAGGCTGCAAAGACTCATCTCTTCTGTGTCACCTGACTGATGAACAATAGTCATCATGGTCTCAAAATCGGTCTCCGCCTCCTCCTCTTCAGCCCACCCATGCTGTACTGACATAAACCTGGGGTTGGGGGTACCATCAGGGCTCACATCAGTACCATGGAGAAATAAATCGTCTTCATCTTCCTCATCACAGTCTTGTTCCACAGCCAATGTTGCCGGCTGAAATTGGTTTTGCTGGCTCTGATCGTGGATGTTAAAATCTTTGTCCCAATAGCCCTCCGCTGTGCCCTCAATGATTCTTTTTTAAGATTCAGGAGAGATTCTTTAAGCAAACAGAGCATGGGGATGGTGAGACTAATAATGGACTGATCATCGCTGACAAGTTTTGTGCAGTAATCGAAGTTCTCTAGAACCTCGCAAAGGTCAGCCATCCACACCCACTCCATAGTACCAATGTGTCTTGTATGACTTCCGGGTGTGACGGGCAAGTTGCAGCTGATATTCTGCTATTGCCCTCTGCTGCTCATTGAACCTTGCCAACATATGGAATGTAGAATTCCATCATGTGGGCATGTCGCAAATTAACCTGTGTTTGGGCAAATTAAATTGCTGTTGAAGGGCAGATAGACTTCCAAGTGCCGTGGATGAATGTCGGAAATGTCCGCAATTTCTACGCACCTTCTCTAGTAGATCAGATAACTCAGGGTAATTTTTCACGAATTTCTGTACTACAAGGTTCAGCACGTGAGCCATGCAAGGCACGTGTTGAAGGTTACCGAGCTTTATTGCTGCAACAAGGTTTCGTCCGTTATTGCTGACAACAAGACCTGTTTGTAGTTGCAGTGGGGCCAGCCACTCATCTGTCTGTTGCTTAACACCTTTCCACAGCTCGGTTGCAGTGTGAGGTGTGTCACCTAGACAGATCAGCTTAAGAATTTGACGTGATGTTGCGGACAAGTCAGCAGTGGTCAAGGAAGTAGAAGACGCACATTGTGTTGTTGAAGTATATGAGGACGCGGACACCCGGAATGATGTTGTGCCCGCTATTCGTGGAGTTGGTAGGATCGCAGATATTCCACTATTAGACTTTGGGACACTCTCGACCAGGTTGATCCAGTGAGCCGTTAGTGATATGTATCTGCCCTGTCCACAACTACTTGTCCACGTGTCAGTTGTCAGGTGAACTTTTCCGCTTACAGCATTTGTTAGTGCACACTTTAAGTTGTTATCCACGTGCTGGTGTAACGCGGGTACGGCAGTACATGAAAAAAAGTAGCGACTGGGGACAGAGTATCGTGGTGCTGCCACAGCCAACAACTCCCGAAAAGCCTCAGTAGCCACAAGCCTAAACGGCAACATTTCAACAGCTAACAGCTTAGAAATTGGCACTGTCATTGTTTGAGAAAAAGGGTGTGTTGATTGGTACTTCCGCTGCCTCTCATACAGCTGTGGAACAGACAACTGGACATTTGGGGCAGACTCACAAGTCACTTGACTACTGTCATATCTCTCGTCTAACGCAGCTTGTGAGGAGTACGTATGAGTAGGAGCTGCTGCATGAACAGTAGATGATGAAGGACGGATCGGAGGTGGCCTGCAAGTGTTGGGATCAGAAGGCCCTGATCTCGAACCCTGATGGGCCAACCACTGACTTGGGTGCTTAACAGACATGTGCTTACGCATACTGCTGGTGCTCAAGTTTCCTTTGCCCTGGCCTCTGCTTAGCCTGGCATAGCAGATGTTACAGATAACGACATTTGCTACTGATGGGCTATCTTTAAAAAATTGCCAGACAATGGCTTTTCGTCCTTTAGGTTGTGTTGGAGGAACAGGAGGATAACTCTGGCCAACACAAACTGTAGACACAGTTTGGCCAACTGTAGTTAAAGTGTGGGCAACAGTTGGTACAGTTTGTGCAACAGTTGGCACAATTTGGGCTACTGTTGTCACAGGTTGGATTCTGGATAAAGGAGTAAGCCTGGCTGCTTTAGGCGGTGGTACATAGCCACTTTCCTCCTCTATGCTGCTCTGTTGGCTATGCATGTCAAGTCTCCAGGTTGGATCAGTGGTCTCATCATCCACCCCTTCCTCCTCAAAGTCTTCTGGATAACGTGACTGTTCAGGCTGGCCAGATGAGATGTGAGTCTCATCATCATCATCATCCTCCACCTCCTGAGACGGTGTATGCCTTTGTTGAAAGTGACGTTCTTCAGTACGAGGTGAATCCAAACTTTGTCCATGAATAGAACGTACGTCTTGTTCAAGTATCTGGTCGGGCAATGACAAAGAAAGGTCAGGTTGTATGAATGGCTGATAAGAACCAAATAAATCATCCGAGTGTCCAAGGTCGCGGTCAAAATTTTCCTCTGTCTGGCGATGGCTTGAGGAAATAGGAAGATTTTGCGGATTAGATGACACCGCATTGTCAGTAGCGGCACTTGAATATGGTGTCAAGGATGTTTGTGTGCTGCATGAACCAGTGGTTGAGGTCTTGTCAGCCATCCAAGATGTTATTTGGTCTTGCTCTTCCGACCTCAAGACACGTTTAGGTTGAGTACTGGGAAATTTAGACAGCAGAAAGGTGGATCGATCAATCCTCGTCTGTCTACTTCTACCAGTGCCTTGTTGTTCACGACTGCTAGGGCCACGACCTCGTCCCTGTCCCTTTGCAAACTTTTTTTTGGGCATTTGGTGTTTTTGGGACATTGTTGACAAATGCACAGTCACCAAGATGGAGTTAGGTGTTGCTGTAGGCGTCACCTGCTGGCGGGTTAAGTGCGTGCTAACACTTGTCAGTGAAGCAGCACACTAGTCCCTGAAAAAATTATTAAGTGCGCACAGCCACCGAGATGTAGTTAGGTGTTGCTGTAGGCGTCACCTGCTGGCGGGTTAAGTGTGTGCTAACACTTGTCAGTGAAGCAGCACACTAGTCCCTGAAAAAATTATTAAGTGCACACAGCCACCGAGATGGAGTTAGGTGTTGCTGTAGGCGTCACCTGCTGACGGGTTAAGTGTGTGCTAACACTTGTCAGTGAAGCAGCACACTAGTCCCTGAAAAAATTATTAAGTGCGCACAGCCACCGAGATGGAGTTAGGTGTTGCTGTAGGCGTCACCTACTGGCGGGTTAAGTGTGTGCTAACACTTGTCAGTGAAGCAGCACACTAGTCCCTGAAAAAATTATTAAGTGCGCACAGCCACCGAGATGGAGTTAGGTGTTGCTGTAGGCATCACCTGCTGGCGCGTTAAGTGTGTGCTAACACTTGTCAGTGAAGCAGCACACTAGTCCCTGAAAAAATTATTAAGTGCGCACAAGTAGTCGCACAAGTAGGTGGCGTACGTGCTATTTGCAGGTAGAGCAGCAACACACTGATCTGCCACAGACAAAATAAAGCTGAAGGGGTTTTTATGACCCAAAATCTATCAGGTGCAAAAAAATTGGAAATAGTACCTCAGCTAAGCCTCTGACTTCAGCTATTAGGACAGCTGAGTGAGTAAGCTAAGCTATGAGGTCGGTGCTGTGAGCACTGTAAGGCTGCACCTCCCTGCCTGCCTGCCTGCCTGCCTACAGTCCTCTACACAGTACTCCTCTGTCCTCCTGGTAGCTCTCACAAGAGCTGTTTGGGTTAAATATAAGGAACTTTTAAGTTTCCCTACACTGACTGACACTCCCTATGATCTGCTCCAGAATCTACCTCACCCTACTCTAGCTCAGATCTTCACAGGAATGTGCCCAAAATGGCGGTGGCAAGGCTTATATACAGCCTCGCCTCTCATACATGATATAGGCATCACGATGGACAGAAGCCAATCATAGTCCTGCCACAACCAACATGGCTGTGGCATTACTGAATATGATTGGCTAACATGCTTGTCCATCTTCACAAGTTTTCTGACCTAACACGCTAGGCTGTCTCAGAAGCTTGGTCGGAACATAACAGATTCTGTATTCGCGAGTCCCGAATACAGAATACAGGACTTGGATTCGTAGAATCACTCATAATCGCTAAGACTCTCTCAGACTCGCTCAGACTCGCTGCTGACAGCCGGTATCCGTGAAGCGGTGCGATTGTTTAAGCGATTTGGGGAGATTCAAGCTACATAGCGATGTGATATAGCGAGTCTAGCGAGTGAGAAAAAGTAAACTCTGACAAAACTAGGATTGCCATTGACTTGCATTGGACTCGTTACTGTGCGAGTAATCGCTGGGAAACTCGCAGAGTACCGAGTCCTGCGAGTCCCTTACTACTCGCCGAGTAACGAGTCCTAGCGAGTAGACTCGCCCATCCCTATACATAGGTACTAAATTACCTACTTCTAATTATCAATAGGTATTATTTTAAGAATATAAACTCAATCATAAAGATGCCAAATGATGCTCTCATGTACAATATTCTTTCAATTATAATGAAACTATTTACTTATTTGTTTATCTACTTTTTAGAATAATAATAAAATAAACTCACCAATATCAAAAGTTTCTTCTTGGATTTGTCGGTTCATTTTTGCAAGTTCCTTTTGTGCCTTGATTTCTTCAGTTCGAGACAACTTGAGATCCACTCCAGCCATGGAACTTGGGCGGCCATTTTGCCTCTGTTTCACGAGAAACGCCTTATCTTCTTCTGATTTCATCAGAGCCAAGGCATCTTGTTGAGCAATATCAAAGAGATCATCCAACTTTTCAACAAACTGTTTAAATTTGTTCTTGGCCGTTTCCGATGTTTTCTTACGGTCTTTTTGAAGACTTCTCCACTCGGCATGAAGTTTTTCCAGCTTAGTAATTGCATCTTGCTCATGTTTAGTCAGGATTCGAGCTTTCCCCCAAAAAATGAACACTTCTCGTATGGTGAGTTTTGCTAATTCTCTTACAGTTAATTTCAAAGTACGTAAATTATAAAATAAAGCACATAAAACTTGACGATTTGAGGGTAGTTTACAACCGGTGATCTGGTGAATGGGATAGCCCACAAGAAATATTTTATCCTTGTTCCGGCTTTGTACACCTGATGTGAATGCCATTTCAGAGTCAACTAGGTAAATAACAGTTAACTAGAAAAACAAAACAAAATATATTACAAACTTTAATTTCAATAAAATATTTTCAAATATCTTTTAAAATAATACTATAATAGCTATAAAAACAATAAAACACACACTTGGAAAATTAAAAAAAAATGTTAAAATATCTTCACTGGATAATTGTTCGATCTAACCAGCTCAAAGGCACTTTAGAAACTAAACTGAATAAATAAAAGGTCGGTTGTACGCTGAAGTAAAATCACCATCCCTAAAATAGAAATTACATGCACCCTCCTTTTTACCTGTCAAATGGGTCTTTCTTTGGTAAACTAGTCAGGTAATCCCCATATAATAAAATATTACATTTGAACAAAAGGCTCTATATGTTTGAAAATAGAGTTCCAAAACACTTTTTAACAAAAAAATGTATGTATAAAACATAAATTTTGAAGAACAACATTAGCTTTCTTTTGAGATATTAAGCGTGTTTTTATTATTTACCGTTCTGGAGTTATGGTTCCATATGTCAGCTTTTTGGCCAAATATTTGGATTTTTTCAAACTTTGAGCGACGAGCGTCACGGGTTAACGTCGCTTGATCGAGCTCAAATTTTGGCTATCTCAATATCTGGAAAGGGGAATAGTTTTGTGGGGTCCAGACTAACAAGATTCCGACATTTCCCCCCCCCCCCCAATGAGATCCGGTCACTCTAGTGTGTACAGTGTATATTTGTGTGTATATATATGTGTACAGTATGTATATGTTTATATAAATGTGTGTGTGTGTGTGTATGTTTGTGTGTATATATGTGTGTGTATACAGTGTGTATATATGTGTGTGTGTCTGTGTATATATGTGTGTGCGGGTGTTTGTGTACAGTGTGTATATCTGTATATAAATGTGTGTGTCTGTGTATACATGTGTGGGTGTATGTGTGTGTATATATCTGTGCATTTCTAGAGTGAACTCTGTGTCTGAGTTCTTTCCCTCTCTTTTTTTCTTCTTTTTGGGATCTTTCCTTCTCAAGGCTCCTCAGCCGGGTTGGCCCTCTTGGTTCCCTCAGGCTGGCAGCCTGGTCTTCCTCCACTCTACCTCCGTCTCCGACTCTCTCTCTCCCACTCCACACTGACTCTGACTCTCTGGTTCCTCCTAGAGGATACTATCTATAAACTCCCAGGGTTCCCTCCCACCTACTGTCCTAGTGTGTGGGTGTCTGTTCTAGGGCTCCATCTTGTGACCATTGTCCCAATTGCAGTGGCGTACTACACCGCTTTTCTGGGTGCAGTACCCCTTCTGTGGCACCTACGTAGTGGGGTGCCACAGGTCTGACCTGACATTACAATTGTTTTACCAAGTACTGATGGTGATTCTGATGATGAATTGTGTTAATGATGAGGGTTCTATATATGTATTTCTGTACCTCTGGTGGGTCTGGTGATGTATTGATGATGGTTTGACATAGTGCTTCTGTATTGATGGGGGTTATATGGATGTATTTTTGTACTGAGGAGGGTTTTAATGCTGTGTTTCTGCACTGATGAGGGTTCTGGTAATGTATTTTTGTACTGAGAGTTTTGACATCGTGTTTCTGCACTAAAGGGGGTATATGGATGCATCTGGTGATGTAGTTTTGTGCTGTAATTTTGTGCTCGCGAACCTTGGTCACAGGTGCGCTTGCATTGAGCACGGAGACCTGCGCCACTGTGCAGGCACGAGAGTAATGTGACGTACACAGGAGGGGTGGCCTTTTCACAGGAAGGAGGCAGGCATTTCAACCAGCAGGGCAGCGAGGACCAGATTGAGCAGACCATTTTCAGATAATTTCCATACTGCGCGGGAGATATTAAAAGTTCATTTTTGAGGTATGCAGGGGGCCTGCTGGGCATATAGAGTGGTCACAGAAGCCCCAAATACATCATGTATAAGGTTGTGGGCAGGGGTTAGAACTACCAAAGGGGGTGACAGGTTCCCTTTAAAGGGAACCTGTCAGCTCTTTTTGAAATTCCAGCCTCCTGTGGAACTCTGATGTGGCGGCCGGAACTTCATATCTGGCCCGGTGCATTATGGGGGCTGATCATGTGTTCGGCCCGGCTTCAATATGCACACTATGCATGTGCCGGAGCCCGGCCGAACACGTGATCAACCCCCATAATGCACCAGGCTGGATATGACATTCCAGACGACCATGCCTTGCCCCTTCCTAGTTTTGATCCTGGGTACGCCCATGATGGAGAAGGTTGAAGGCAGGGAGGGAGTAGGGAGATGGGAAAGGGGACAAGGAGAAAAAAGGCAGGGACAGGCAATGATATAGACACAGAAACAGTTAAATGCTGCAGATTATTATTATTAAATTATTTGTATAGAGCCATTAATTCCATGGTGCTGTACATGAGAAGGGTTACATACAAAATTATAGATAATTATAGATATGGTTTACAGTAAACAAAGTAACAATGACAGACTGGTACAGAGGATTGCAGAAAGACTTTTGTGGGGGGTTTTTTAGGAGAGCTCACACAGGGGGGCTCACAGGTTGAAGAGATAACTTAGCTTTATTCCCAACGCATTTCAATGGTGGAACGCCATCTTCATCAGGTGAGAACCCTCACCTGTGAGCCCCCGTGTGTGAGCACTCCTAAAAAACACAAAAGTCTTTCTGCAATCCTTTTCTCAATCTCCCTTAGGGAGATCATGTTTGGAGCTGCTTAACACTGGACCTGTGCCCTCTACACACAAGGACCTGTCCCTACGTTAGAGCCCAGTCAGCTGTCAGTTATTACGTGATCAGAGGGTGGGCGCAACATCCTGGAATCACCGCTTACCACAGAGGTCCCTTAATCTACGCATTACTGAGGTTGTGCGAGGACAGCACAACCTCTTAAGGTGAGAGACCATCTGCAGTGTCCTCTTCCTCCCCCAATGCCAGCGGGTCCCTCTCATTAGCGCCTCTCCCCTCTTTTTCTTTTTACATGAGACTGGTACAGAGAGGAGAGAGGACTCTGCCCTTATGGGCTTACATTCTACAGGATAATGGGCAGGAGACAGTAGGTCAGGGGTACAACAGATCCGGAGGTGGTGGGTCTGCATCTTTGATAGTGCGAGGTAGCCGCTCAGGTGGTGCTGATGGCAAGGCAGCAGCTTCAGTGGTGGTGAGGCGGCAGCATGGTCATTGTAGGCTGTAAGGTTTCCTGAAGAGATGGGTTGTCAGTTTCCGTCTGAAGGATCCAAGCGTGGTGGATAATTGGATGTGTTGGGGCACAGAATTCCAGAGAATGAGGAATATTCGGGAGAAATCTTGTAGGCGATGGGGTGAGGAACAAATAAGTGTGGAGGAGAGGAGGAGGTCTTGGGAGGATTGAAGAATATGTGAGGGAAGACATTGGGATATTAGTTGCAAAATTTAGGGAGGGGATAGGTTATTGATGGCTTTGTAGGTCAGTGTTAATAGTTTGAACTGGATATGCTGGGGAATTGGGAGCCAATGAAGAGATTTGCAGACCTGAGAGGCCGGGGAGGAGAGAGGTGGATTAGTCTGGCAGCAAAGTTGAGGACAGACTGAAGAGGTGCAAGAGTGTTAGCAGGGAGACCACAGAGGAGAATGTTGCAGATCTAAGTTAGTGATGCTGGATTTACAGGTTCAATTCTCATAGCTGCTTCATAATGTTTTACATACTGCTGCTGTTTTTTCTGTGTTACACAGAGGATTCCATTTCTCTTGGTGTATAGTTTAATAGTTTAAATGAAATATCATAGCAGCTAGTATGTACCCTCTAGCCCAGATACCACTAATAATTAGAGAACGAGCATATAAATGGGAAAACTGGCAAAATATGGTAAATATATGTCATAATTATGTGGCGAGTGAAAGGTTGGAATGAAACCTCTTGCATCTATACAATGTCTTGAAATAGTATTCATATCTCCTGAACTATATCAAATTGTTTCATCTTATGCCTACAAACTGAAAAGTATTTATCTGATGTGATATACCAACATAAACATATTTATGACATGCAAAGAAAACAATACATGGTTTTGTAAAAATGTTACAAATACATATTAAGTATGAGTCAATAATTTCTAGAACCACTATTCTCTGCAATTAATACTGCAAGTCTTTTGAGGTATCTATCAGCATTGCACATCTGAGGTGACAATTCTTGCCCATTAGTCTTTACAAAATAGCTTGAGTTCAGTGAGATAAGATGGAAAGCCTCTGTGAACAGCAATTATTAAGTCTTCCCACAGATATTTAGTGGAATTTAGATCTCAATTTTCACTGGGCATTAAGACGCATGAATATGCTGCAATCTGAATAATGCCTTTATAGCTACTCCAGTGTTATATCTTTTGAAACCTCTAACTACTGTAGTTTTCCACCAGAATTGCTATGTATTTAGCTCCATCCAACTTTTCATCTCGGACCAGCTTACTTGCACGGGGAGAGACAGCACACAGGGTAGAGACAGGCAGGGGCACCTGGCTCAGGGTGGCATTCAGTCCTAGTCAGCCCTAGGTGAGGAGCGGGAGGGGGGGGGAGAGGCTGGCAGGGTAATGAGCGGAGGGGGGGGTGGTGTTAGTGAAGTTTGGCGACTTGGGGGGGTCCATCACACTCAACAATCTGCCACACTCCGCCTGGCCGGCTGCTGTGAGGTGAGCGGCTGAGGCCGCATGGCAGAGCCCGGACCGGCCCATTTTAGAATGGGGGCGGCCCTGGATGAGCCAATTGTAGCCAGCCTGGGGGGCACTTGCCCACCTGCCACCTGGGCAAGTCCGTCCCTGGTGACAGGTCAGAGGAGAGAGCACAGGAAATAGAAGACAGCACAGGGGAGATAGACAGCACATGGAGAGAGAGTGTACGAGGGATAGACAGCTGTAGCTCCCAGCGCCACAGAACCTGTCCTAATCATGACATCACTGCCGTCCTGATGTGATCCCACATCTAGTGGGATATATATTTGTCAAAAAATATTTTAGGAAAATCTTCTCTATACGTTTCCCTCACCGTGTAGCCAGTTGGATAGTCAGGAGAAACAAAAGAGTCACTAGTTTATACTGATAAGATTGACTGATATTGTAGTGCTATAATGAATTTTCCCCTAAAAAGCAATGTAATTTCACTCTATTTTAAAGGGATTATCTATTACTGTTTTTAAAATGAGTTAGAGGGAAAGGATAATACAAAATAAGGTATTAAGTAATATTTTCATTGCTTCTGAACAATGAAAGCGATGACAACCTGTCAAATTAACCTGTGTTATTGTTATTTTGGTAGATTTTTGATCATTTTACAATAAATGTACCAACTTATCGATGCCAAATAAAAAAAAAGTTAAGATTCATACTGTAAAATATTTCCTTTTGTGCTTTAAACACAACTAAGGGAAATCCAGCACCGGCTCTATTTTCATATAAGGTTAAAAAATCCTTTATCGGGTCATCTTAAAATTATTGAAGAGACATTGAAAACTTGTGTGTACACCTTACACTTTAACCATCAAGATCTGAAGTGCGTAAGGTGTACACATGATTTTAACTTGTCTGCTCAACAATTTTAAGATGATCCAATAAAGGATTTTTTATTCTTACATGACAATTGAGCTGGTGCTGGATTTCCCTTTTCTATTCAACCATTTCTGTTCAGGCTTAGCCCTGAACACTGTTCGTGCACCAAGGTGGACCACATAAGCAGCTCTATGGTAGGCTGAATTGTTTCTTTTTTTCTACTACTTTTGCATAACTGAAAGTCTTTTATGATACTACCATGTTTCCTTGAAAATAAGACATCCCCCTAAAATAAGACCTAGTGGGGGGTTTGTCAGGCTGCTAAATATAAGCCCTCCCCTGGAAATAAGCCCTAGCAAATTAATATTTTTTCTTAGGCATGCCCATCTCACAGGAGATCAGGGCATGCAACTGTGTGTGTATTTTACTTTACCATCGATCCACGCACTTGTCCCTGTGACTACTGCTGCAGCATTACAGCGCTGCTCTTAGCAGTCTGCCTTAGCTGCATAGATGTATGGGCGGAGCTGTTGGCCAATCACAGCACAGAAGCTGCTGGCCAATCACAGATCAGCAGCCGGGCTCTAATTGAGTATGTGTCTGTGTGTGTCTGTCTATGTGTGTCTGTGTGTGTCTGTATGTAGGTCTGTGTCTCTGTGTGTGTTGATGGGGGCTGCATGGGGATGATGATGGGGATACAGTATTGGGGCTGCATATAGATGATGGGGGCTGCAAGGCGATGATGGGGATATGGTATTGGTGCTGCAAGGGAATGATGGGGAAATTGAGGGCTGCATGGGGATGACGGGGGCTGCAAAGGGATATTGGGAGCTACAAGGGGATAATGGGGGCTGCAAGGGGATGATGGGAATACTGGGGGCTACATGGGGATGATAGGAGCTGCAAGGGGATATTGTGGTCTGCAAGGAGATATTGGGTGTTGCAAGGGGATGATGGGGGCTGCAAAGGGGTGATGGGGAAAATGTAAAAAATAAGACATCCCCTGAAAATAAGACCTAGCGCATCTTTGGGAGCAAAACTTAATATAAAACACTGTCTTATTTTTAGAGAAGCAGGGTGGTATCTGTTATTTATTTGGCTTCTTTCACTGTACTCATGAGCCATAAAAAAGTATGAATGAAGAATAAGAATTAATTAAAATTTTACCCTGTATTTGACGACATTATTCTGATGACGGAAATCAATAGTATTTAGTGCAAGTACCGTGTTTCCTTCTGACATTCAAAAACCTTGATTCCAATTTACATGTTTGCAAAAAAAAACCAATAGAAGCTTCTGCTGCTCAGACTAAATGTCATATGCATAACACCGCTTGTCAAGAAAGTGTTTTACAATCAATGGTAACGAAAGGTGAAAGGATGGATTTTATCTCACGATGTTTTCTTGGTGCTGCAAAAAGGGCAAACTGTGTTATTTTCATAGAATGATAAACAGGTGGCTTAATGGAAAATGTAATAATGCACTTGCTTATTCTGTAATTAAAATAAGCTACTCAGATCAATACACGAAAATTGAATACTGACAGCACTTTCATTGATGTCATAGTTCTTCAGATGGTAAAGCTTAACACTTGATAAAATGCCACATCAAAGAAAAGATGGAAGTAAGTAGTTTTTCTTCTCCGAATTTTGTCAACTTTTGACAAGTGTGGACGTTGACAAAGTATAAACCCAGGGGCTATTGAAGAAAAGTGAAAAGAAATGTGTCCAATTTAATGCCAGGAAAAGACTACAGTTAGTTGAAAGTCTTGTGCCAGTAGAAATATCTGCAGCTATTTTATTTAGGTCAGAGCTATTTTTATTGTATCATTAGTTTTAGGTGGTTTTTAAGGTTACACAGGGCTGCTGCCTACCAGGTGTCATTTGTATGACCAGGGCCTTTCAGAAACTAGGTCTAAGGTGAAACTAATATTTTATCCTGAAGATTACACCCATGATTGCACACTTTCCAGTTTTTTTTTAAAGGATTATCTAGGGATTTCCAGAGTTTTTCACTTCCGCATGGGAAGTGAGTATTGCGTATGATGTTATGAACATACACAAAATTAGCAGATATTAAGTATTTGACTTGTTGACTAGAAATGACACATGGATGATACCTGTAAAATAAGAATGCGCAAATAGGGTCTTATCTTAATTAAGCACTGTTAGCATGCGATGTGGAATTGCTCACCTTGTCCAGTTGTGAGACCCACAACTGGTTGAATAGCGATAACAAGCAGCTGCTGCAGGGACCGCACTTCCACCGTGGTAACAACGTAGATTTCCTTGGACAAAGTGCCTCTATGTCCGCGCTGCTGCTCCAGAAACGAAGGAACCAGGACACGGGGATGTCTGGATCAACTTATGCTTTTATTTTCCTACGCGTTTCGGAGCCACAAACTGAGCTCCTTCCTCTGAAACGCGCAGGATAATAAAAGCATAAGTTGATCCAGACATCCCCGTATCTTGGTTCCTTCGTTTCTGGAGCAGCAGCGCGGACATAGAGGCACTTCGTCCAAGGAAATCTACATGCATGATACCAACCGATTGTGGATGTGACTTACTAGGTGCATGGGGTCGAAATGTCATTGGCACGACTCCGTATTTAGCAGTGAGCAGCTCTGGATGAACCTGAAAAGCTACTTTTAACTGTAATGTTACTTTGCTGTTTAAGGATCTGCTTCCTATAATTTGCTGAGATATAGATTATATACATTTAGCCTTATTTTATCTTGTAATTTCTTCTAAAATAGAAGGAAAAGATCTCATGCAGCAAATGCTCTTCTCCTTCAGGCTACACTTAGAGCCAGGTCATTACAGAGTAGTTTAGAGCCGTTTTATTCAATACTAGTCTCACCTGATTCCTTTGAGAAGTACAATACTGGATTGACACAGTGTTAACAGCAGGTAAGAGAAGCAATCATTTTGCATCATTTCTGTTTTGAGTCTGTGTTATTAAACCATTTTCTTTAAGAACTACAAATACATTAAATTATTCAAAATGTTGCTATGAATTCAGATCAGGCTTAACAATATCTGAATCTATGTATGTTTATCTCAAAATTATTATTTTTAATGGCCATTTTTTTACAGTCTAGTTTACAAAAATGGAAGTTGAGCTCTGTTTTGTTGCTATAGGCAACACGAAACCTATTCTCTCAGACTGATTTGATATATGAGGTTTAATGCATTTTAGATGATGTTGTCCCTTTAGGTAGTTTCCTTTAGAATGTAAATCTACACTGAAATTCTAAGATCATTCATCTTCACAGAGGTGAATATACTAAAAAAAAAACACCTTTTCTTGTAAAGTAAACAGTAGTTTAAAGCCATCAAACATTTGTCAAGCTAACCAAAGTCTACATGTAATAGAAAGTGATTTGAGGCCAGGAACGTGCTGCAAACTATATTGTCAGTAAACAAGTGGTGGAGAAATTACCAAAGATGCCGTAGAAGGGCAAAGAGGAGAAAATAAACCCAAACAATTTATACATAACATTTGACCCAAAATGTGTGTGTGGGGGGCAATTTTAGCCGTGGTATGTCCTATATATACAATTTTATACTTGTTTATGTTGCGCACCATAGGGGAGCCATCAAATATTTCAGAGGGTACAGCTAGGACATGTAGTTTGGGTTGCAACAAATAACAGTTTCATATTAGCTAGAGTATTGTGCTGGTGTACCTAAAGTGTACTTAAAGGTGCACCTAAAGACATCCTTTGTATTCACAACAATTACCTCCATAAAGGGATGATCCAGTACATTATATATCTTCTAAATATCTATCTTCACACCCTAACCTCTTTTGTAACTTGCTTTATTACACAATACCCTACACTTTTGTCTATCCTGCTAAATCCTATATGTGTTTTTTGCTACCACACTTTCTGTGATATTTTGTTTGAGAAAAGTCTCACACAGGACATCATAGAAGGCTGGGGTTGAAAGCACTCCTGCAGAGTCCCCTCCTGGAACAGGATATAAACAGAGGTCTATGCTAGAGTTACATATTACAGTTTATTGCATCACTGCCCCCTCTGAAGATGTCCTGGATCTATGTTGATAGACATTGTATGATATGTGACTGGAGCTTCAGCACCGGGACTCTACTTCTGTTATCTACCTCCTGCCATAGCTTCTGTGAAAGACGCACCATATCACTGCTTCTTGTAATACCATGAATCCTTATCAGTTTCTTGCATCTCTGCCATCTCTGAAGGTGTCCTTGATCCATGTTGATAGACAATGTTAGATATATGAATGAAGCACCAGCACTCTGCTACTCTCTTTGTCACTGCCATTATCACTATGAAAGAAGTAAGTTACCACAGAAGCAGTGAGTGACACCAGAGCCATTCCACAGCTTTTAGTGTTGTGCCCCGCCAAGCAGGTGTCGTAAAAGAGGTGCAGATACTCCAGCTGCAGGTGGATCATAGGATGGTGGGTGGAACCCATTAATCAGCACCCCAAACTAGATCACACGGTTGGAGGTTACCTGGGAGTAGGGCTGGGCGATTAATCGAATTAATTCGATTAATTCGCCCCCTGCTGTGGCCACGATTGTGGTTTTAACCACAATCGTCAAATTCGATTTAAAATGGCGTCCGGAGCGCTGTTTAGAAGCCAGCCGGATCTTCTAAACAGCGCTCCGGACGCCTAGCGGTAATCCCGAGTGTAACTCGGGGTTGACTTTCACTTTCAGAAGCGGTAACCCCGAGTCACATTCGGGATTACCTGCTGATGGTAACGCTGCCGAGGGTGAGGACTTGGTTTGGGATCGGCTGAGCCCCTGCTGCTGATGAGCCCCCGGGAGGAAGGGGGGTGCTGACACGTTCCCAGCACCGCCCGCTGCCGCCCCTGCAGCGGCCGCGGGAAGAGGACCGGACGGGGCCCAGCACCTCCGCCGCCCCTGCTGTGCAGCCGGGGGATGTGCTGACAGGCCGAGCTGGCTGAGCCCGGCACAGCACCACCGCCGCCGCCCCTGCTATGCAGCTGGGGGATGTGCTGACAGGCCGAGCTGGCTGAGCCCGGCACAGAACCACCGCCGCCGCCCCTGCTGTGCAGCTGGGGGATGTGCTGACAGGCCGAGCTGGCTGAGCCCGGCACAGCACCACCGCCACCGCCCCTGCTATGCAGCTGGGGGATGTGCTGACAGGCCGAGCTGGCTGAGCCCGGCACAGCACCACCGCCGCCGCCCCTGCTGTGCAGCTGGGGGATGTGCTGACAGGCCGAGCTGGCTGAGCCCGGCACAGCACCACCGCCGCCGCCTCTGCTGTGCAGCAGAGGGATGAGGACCAGGGGATGTGCTGACAGGCCGAGCTGGCTAAATGTTTCCCGGGAAACGAGGTCAGTCACGATAGTTCCTACGTTGTTCTGGCATCCCCTGAGCTACCCGCCTTATATATTGATTAATGGCATAGAGAAGGTTACATGGAGATGTGATAAGGCGAGGTAAAACGGGGAGAAGGCTGCTGTGGTGGCGTGTGCTGTGGTGGTGTGTGCTGTGGTGGTGCGTGCTGTGGTGATGCGTGCTGTGGTGATGCGTGCTGTGGTGATGCATGCTGTGGTGATGCGTGCTGTGGTGGCGTGTGCTGTGGTGATATGTGCCGTGGTGGTGTGTGCTGTGGTGATATGTGCTGTGGTGGTGTGTGCTGTGGTGATGCGTGATGTCTGCTGTGGTGATGCGTGCTGTGGTGGCGTGTGCTGTGGTGGCGTGTGCTGTGGTGGCGTGTGCTGTGGTGGCGTGTGCTGTGGTGATGCGTGATGTCTGCTGCGGTGATGTGTGCTGTGGGAAATGCAGGACATAGCTAAAGTAGATAATAACTGAAGGTAAAGGCAGTTTATAGTTGCTGTGTGACAGGAATTATACTCCAGGTCCTATATTCCATCCTCCTCCCTATATATTATATCTCTCCCCCTCCTTACAGATTATAGAATACCTGGGTGACTGGTCCTATATCCCCTCGCTCTCCTTACATATTCTATAATATACCTGTGTTCTATATCCCTCCCCCTCCTTACAGATTATATACCTGTGCCCTATATCCCCTCATATATTCTATACCTGGGTCCTATATCGCCTCCCCATCTTTATATATTCTATACCTAGGTCCTATATCCCCTCCCCCTCATACATTATATACCTGGGGGAACCTGCTCCGTTCAATAGATGCGGTCTCCTTAAAGTAATAGAAAATAGAAAAAAAAATCGAGATTTAAATCGAAAATCGTCCATAGGTTTAAATAAAATCGAGATTTTGATTTTTCCCAAAATCGCCCAGCCCTACCTGGGAGGGAAAAAAATCACCTCTAGGGGGACCGAGGAGGTTTTCAACCTCAAGGTCTGAGAGCAGAAGGGCAAACTAGGAACAAGGAGAGGGTCTCTCGGCTGAGGGACCAGGAGAAAGGACAGATCCCAGGAGCACACAGCCAGAAGGGAGTTAGGAAGAACCTGAGGAGGTTCAGCCCAGAAAGCTTACTGGGCACCGGAGCCCACACCTGTGGGATACTATAGGACCACAGAAAATCCACCGCAAATTAATAAAAAAATCCAGAAAGAAACATCTTGCCATCTTTCCTTTTTCAGTGTGCCAGGGATTTTTTTACAATCTAGTTATCTCCCTTTTACCTTGAGCACCTGTTGTAAGCAGTTGAGCCAGCCTCTATCCCTTCTACACAGAAAATCCAGAGACTTGTGGAGTCTACACTTCTCACAGGCACCTGAGCGACCGACAGAAGGTACCAGGCACCGCTTGATGGGTGAGCCATCAGCCAGCAGAAGGTTATCCGACGAGAGTAAAGGAGAGAGAAAGAAGGAGGTCAGGTTGGCTTTAAGGAACCAGACTTCACACTACCACTGGGATGCAGGAAAGGCACACACCAAAGGTTTCCACCATACCACCTAAGATCTGCCTACAGCCACCAGTTCAGCTACCTGTCCTCACACCAACAGTAGTACAGCACTGTAACTTTGTATGCAACTAATACAATTGCCAGTAAAGTACTTGGAGGAACAGTGACTTTGGACTCAGTTTCCTTTCTTTGCATGAACTTGTTTCCTTGCAGGAACGCTGCCCCGGAGGTCCAGTCCTACCTATGGAGGACTTCACCACCCTAGCCGCGATACCATCTACCTCCGGCGGACTGTGGCAGCGCTGGTGCAAATCACCAGAAACTACAGGTGGCGTCACAACAACAAACTCTGTAAATAATCCCCTGTAAATATCACCCCCTTTTTAAAAGATACCCCAGGACATGGGGTCAGGCGCGGCCGCCATTCCCCGTGACACAGTTAACCCCTTTCCACCTGACACCCAAGTACCCCAAAGCCTGGGCGCTACATTAGCATCACCCTCAAATGAACTCAGTTATCCTATAGCTTCTATCAACGTGGATCAAGGACATCTTCAGAGAGTTGTAATGCATGAAACCATTGTAAGAAACTTCAGCACCATTCTATGGTGATGTTCTTTTCCAGAATGGGTGATAGACACTGCAGGGAGTGAGTGCAGCCCATCCTTCCTGTGATATCCTGTTTGATACACCTCTAAAACAAAATCTCACAGGTAGTGCAGTAAAAAAAAAATACATTTAGAGATTTGCTAACTAGGAAGAAGTGTAGAGTATTTCGCAATAAAGATAATCAAAAACGTGGTTATGGTGTAAGGACTGGAGATGAATGAACCTTTTCAAGTTTGGGTTTGGCTCTGTTGGACGAATGAGCATATGTTCGCCAAATTAATTGACGAACACTTTGCCAAACTTCCGAACCCCATTCATGGAATGCAATGGGAAGCAAAATCAATGACAAATAAAACGCTTTCAAAGGGGCCAAAAAGCTACAAAGCACAGCTCAAACAGTTTTACAGTGGAGCCCCGCTGTTTTCACACAGATATTAGTTTCCTAAAATATTACTTGCCAAGCTTCAGCCACACTGTCACCATGCTTCTGGGCTCTCTCATGAATGTCACTGCTTCCTCCCTGCTTGATTGATTAAAGTCAGATTTAAAGGGACGCTGTCAGGTTATTTTTCAGTATAATACTAATATTACCTTTGAATAGGGCCTGGGCAGAGCTTTTGAAAAAAAATGTAAAATCATTAATGTACAGTTTGTAGTTTCCATTTTATCAACATTCTCAGTCCCTGTAGACTGCTCCTGCATTAGTCCTATTCATTATTTTACCAGCCGATTAGTCCGGATGCTGTATGTGTTATTTAAATATCAACACTAGTGATGAGCGAGCACTAAAATGCTCGGGTGCTCGGTGCTTTGGCCGAGCATCTCAAGATACTCGTGTACTCGGACCGAGCACCGAGCCCAATGTAAATCAATTAAAAGAAAAAACAGATATTGCGCCACACTGCAACTGGAGGAACTTAATACACGGTTTTACTATGTTTGCACTAACCTTTACTGGTTGTGCAACACCCCGCACAACCAGACTGATGACTTAATGTGGATCACTGTAGTGACAAGGGCCAATATTCCCTCCTCCTCAGATACTCCGGGCCTGGTGGTCGGCTCCTTAGTTCCTCTGGAGATGGAGGTGGTCTCCTTCACTCCTCCACCCAAAGAGGCAGACTCTCTGCACTGGCTTCCGTCCCAGCTCCACACTGTGTATCAGTTGATCATTCAAGGGTGGGTCTTTATGATGTACTGCCAGGTACTGTGGATCTTAGAGCAGCTCACACACCGCACTCCCAACAAGGAGAAAGAGATTAGCAAATAGAAAACAAGCAGTGTCAGAGGTTTGGAGCGCTAAAGAAACCACGGGTTGGTGATTAAATTACCGATAATTTATTGCACGAACAGCAGGGGTCCAGTATGCCACAACGCGTTTTGACGCACAAATGCGTCTTTCTCAAGTGGATCCACTTGAGAAAGACGCATCTGTGCGTCGAAACGCGTTGTGGCATACTGGACCCCTGCTGTTCGTGCAATAAATTATCGGTAATTTAATCACCAAACCGTGGTTTCTTTAGCGCTCCAAACCTCTGACACCGCTTGTTTTCTATTTGCCAATGTAAATCAATGAGTGACAGGCTCCGCCCACAGACTTCCGGTTATAAAACGAGTATTTCTGGGAAAGGGCGGTAGGGGGGGCTTTTTTAAATCGCCGCAACATATAACACCTTGCTGTGGCCCCCAGAGGGATCCTAACAATGAATCTGCTCCCTGTGTGGTGCCAGCTCACTGTGTGCACTGAAGGGAGCTGTGTATGTGTGTCAGATAGCTAATTATTAGGCAATAAAAGGTTGCCAACACCGGGTGGTCAGGGTAAAGGAAATCATATTCCTTTTTGTCTACGATGCCCTTTTGGAGACCTCCGTCTAGAAGGACTTTGAGTTCATCTCTGAACGTTTTTTGTGGGCTACTCGCTAGGATGTCATAATTTGACCTGTCCTGTAAAATGCCATTGCACATATCGACATACCTGTCAGTATCCATTATAACTATGTTTCCGCCCTTGTCTGATGGTTTTATAGTTATGGTCTTATCAGACTCTAGGGCGGTTAAGCTAGTTATATCACTCTTTGTGAGATTGTGCTCTCTCCACCCCAGTTGGCTTTTATCCAGGTTTTGGATCTCTTTTGACACCATGTTGATAAAGATATCAATAGAACTGAGATCCCCTGTTGGAGGGGGCATGCGAGTGCTCTTATTTTTAAGGTCTGTAAATGGACCCACCCCACTAGTCGTATGTCGAGATGTGCAATGGCATTTTACAGGACAGGTCAATTATGACATCCTAGCGAGTAGCCCCACAAAAACGTTCAGAGATGAACTCAAAGTCCTTCTAGACGGAGGTCTCCAAGAGGGCATCATAGACAAAAAGGAATATGATTTCCTTTACCCTGACCACCCGGTGTTGGCAACCTTTTATTGCCTACCAAAAGTTCATAAGAGTACCACCCCCTTGAAAGGAAGACCGATAGTTTCCGGAATCGGAAGCCTCACTCAAAATCTAGGTGTGTATGTGGACAAGATCTTAAGGCCATTTGTGGTCTCCCTAGACTCCTATTTGAGAGATACTACTGATCTACTCAGGAAAATTGAGGGTATTACCTTGGAAGAGGATATGTTGCTATGCAGCATCGACGTTGAGGCCCTATATTCCTCTATGCATCACGACAAGGGGTTGGAGGCGGTAAGGTATTACCTGAGGAGTAGGGGGACACAATTTGAGAGGCATAATAAATTTGTCGTGGACGTGCTGTAATTCTGTCTGACAAAAAACATGTTTACGTTCTGCGGTAAGTACTTCCATCAGCTCAGGGGCACAGCGATGGGGAGTTCCATGGCCCCATCGTATGATAATCTGCTCCTTGGCTGGTGGGAGGAAACCACAGTTTTTGGCGAAACACCCCCCACTAAATGTTGAAAAGGTGATCCTGTGGACCAGGTTCATCGACGACAGTTTTGTGATATGGAGGGGAACCGAGGAGGAGTTTAGTACTGTAGTCGATGACCTAAACAAGAATGATCTGGGTCTACGTTTCACCTTTGAAACGAGTAAGATGAAACTTCCCTTTCTGGACATCCTAATCGAGAGGGACAGACAAGGTGGTCTACAAACGAGTACCTTTAGAAAGGAAACAGCCACCAACTCCCTCTTACGGTGGGATAGTAGTCATCCAGTCAGCCAAAAGAAGGGGATACCCAAGAGCCAAATGTTAAGAATGAGGAGAAATTGCTCCACAGAGGAAACTTTTGACTCTCAGGCTGAGGATCTCAAAAAACGACTGAAAGAAAGGGGAAACCCGAAAAAGATAGTAAAAAAGGCATGGAGTGAGGTAAAGAGGATGGACAGAACTAAACTTCTAACACCAAAAATAAAACCAGCAGACGGGGAGGAGGATAATGAAATCCGTCTAATCACTACTTTCACCAGTGGGGCAGACCGGGTGAGGGGGATTCTTGCCAAATTTTGGCCCATTTTAAGAATGGACAGTGACCTTAGTCCATTCATCCCAGAAACACCTAGGATCACTTACAAAAAGGCGAGATCACTGAGAGATTGATTGGTGCACAGCCATTTTGATAATAACAAAAATTGGCTGAGATCTAACCTCAAGGGCTGTTACAAATGTGGGAGGTGTGTCGCATGTAGCTCGGTAGAAACAACTAAGTACTTTGAAAACAGTTATGATGGTAAGCAATATGAGATAAGATCTTTCATCAACTGTAAAACAAGGGGAGTAATCTACAAAGAAGTGTGCCCGTATGGGAAGGAGTACGTGGGTAAAACGATCAGGGAGTTCAAGAAAAGGATTGGAGAACATAGAGGGGATATAAGACACAAACGAGACACCCCCATTTGCCGCCATGTGAACGCAGTGCATGGAGGTGACGAGACCTGTATGCGTTATACTGGGATCGATCACATCCCCCCCCTGGTACGAGGCGGAGACTGGGACGGAAAAATCCTAAGAAAAGAATGCTTTTGGATCTTTACCCTGGGGACAGTAGCCCCGAGAGGCTTAAATGAAGCTCTGTCCTATACTCCATTCTTGGGGGCACACTAGAACAGGGAAAGCGTAGGAGGGAAAGACGAGGTTGAGTGGGGGCGCTGACTCCGTACATTGGGTGCCAACCTCCACGGCTAGGCAGGGATAGTCCAAATGTGTATAGGATACCTGTAGTGGGGAGGGAATGGACACTTTGGTGCGGTTTCTGGGTCCTATCTTCCTTCACTGTACCCCATTACGAACTCTCTTCACTATGCCAAAATGGGAGATCTTGGTTATTGCAAGTATACATCATGCACCATAATCTCAAAATGTGATCCTTTAAACCCCTCCCCCTTGGCCTGGTCTGCAGCCGCTGGGAAATGTACGATTAGATTGGGAATATGGACTTTGAAGTGGGCAATCTCTATTAGGAGCACTCAACAAAACGCAAGTATAAAACAATTGGGAAGTGTAATATGGTATACTGATGCGACAGGAATCCTTTAAATACCCTTTTGGGAAACACAGAGAAACCTCTCTTTGGATAGGAGATCTCTGATGTAAAGGAATGTGTGTGAGGAGGTTATTCCCGCATTCCTGAGAGGCTCCGCCCCCTGGAGGGAGTGACTACACCTCACACTCCCAACCAATGAGTTAGATCCAGGAAGGAGCGTGGAACGCATATGCGTGTCACATCGCTGGAGCGACGTAAAGTGGAACGCACATGCGTTCCACATCGCTCGAGCGACGTAAGGTGGTACGCACGTGCGTTCCACATCGCCGGAGCGACGTAATACGGTGACGCATCTCCGCTGCGTCACTTCCGGCAACACGGAACAACACATGACTGCTATGGAAGCAGTCATAAATAGCGGGAAATGACCGCAGCGGGTTGTTCAAACCACAGATGCCATGCACAGCTAGGCTAGGTAAGTGTTACCAGTGGTGAGGGCATGGAGGGTGGTATAACTACAATTGGGAAACAGGATTGAGCATTGTTGCAGTGTAACCGGTGTACTAATGTAAACTTTTTGCACTGCTTCAGGCATCAAAACTTTGCCATAGACCACAAGGGGGATCTGCAGCGGTGTAGCGGTCCCTGCTTCCAGAAAACCATGACTCCCCTGATGACAGTTTGACACGAAACGCGTTGGGAGGAAGGATGTGGTGGCATATATAAAATGAACAACTGTTGAGTCGGCAACCCGTTGGTCGAAAAAGTCATAGGACCATATGGAGTTGGGAAGACTCAAGTGGTAACGACAAGAGACAACCCGGTGAGACCTTTCTAATTTGGGAAATGTGGGTTTACTGTGCTCTCGTTACATATATCTCTTTCACCTAAGGACCACAAGAGATAGTGGGACCTTGATCTAGGTAGTGAAAGATGTAGGGGTATACCTCTGGTACTGTTAAATAAAAGGTGCGAGGTTGGTAACCCTATACACTATGACCCTGTGACTATACAGGGATAGTTTTATATCACTGACACTGGTGACAGTCACAGTGCTATCTTGCACTATATGTAGTTTTTATATTTTTATTGACTCTATAGTCATTTTTATGAGATGACAAATAAAGGTTAAGTTTTAAACCCCTTCAACCTTTCACCCTTTAATTTCATCGAAAAGTAATTTTGGCAAACCTACAGACACAACTACTATTTCATTAAGCAGGAATAGTAGTAGTATTAGGAAACTACCGTATATACTCGTGTATAAGCCGAGTTTTTCAGCCCAAAATTTGGGCTGAAAAGTCTCCCCCTCGGCTTATACACGAGTCAATACGGGGGGGGGCTGTGTCCGGGGCTGTGGAGGCTGGAGGAGGCGGGGGGAGGCTGCTGTATGAGCGGCCCCGTCACGTGGGGCCGCTCATTAAATATGCACTGCTTCCCCCTGTCAATCAGCGGCAGGGGGAACCAGTGCATATAGCCCCCAAATGCTGGCACTCGCCCCCCCTTGTAAGGGCCCCCCCCCCCGATGGTTATATTACCATTCCGGACTTCTGATTCGCGCCGCTCCTCGGTGCTTCATCCTCGCTGCTTCATCTTCGCTGCTCCGTCCGTCTTCTACATCCGGATCTCCGGCCGTCGCAGGCATATGACGTCATCGCGCGGCCGGGGATCCCGGATGTAGAAGACGGACGGAGCAGCGAGGATGAAGCAGCGAGGATGAAGCACCGAGGAGCGGCGCGGATCAGAAGTCCGGAATGGTAAGAGAAGCGGGGGGGCCCTTGCAAGGGGGGGCGAGTGCCAGCATTTGGGGGCTGCTGGGGACCCCCAGGGGGCTGCTGGGGACCCCCTGGGGGCCGCTGTGTACTCCCAGGGGGCCGCTGGGGACCCCCAGGGGGCTGCTGTGTACCCCCTGGGGGCTGCTGGGGACTCCCCAGGGGGCTGCTGTGTACCCCCTGGGGGCTGCTGTGTACCCCCAGGGGGCTGCTGGGTACCCCCAGGGGGCTGCTGTGTACCCCCTGGGGGCTGCTGGGGACCCCCAGGGGGCTGCTGTGTACCCCCTGGGGGCTGCTGTGTACCCCCTAAGGGATGCTGGGGACCCCCAGGGGGCTGCTGTGTACCCCCTGGGGGCTGCTGGGGACCCCCAGGGGGCTGCTGTGTACCCCCTGGGGGCTGCTGTGTACCCCCTGGGGGCTGCTGGGGACCCCCAGGGGGCTGCTGTGTACCCCCTGGGGGCTGCTGTGTACCCCCTGGGGGCTGCTGTGTACCCCCAGGGGGCTGCTGGGTACCTCCTGGGGGCTGCTATATGTACCCCTGGGGGCCTGCTGTATACCACTGGGGCTGCTGTATACTACCACTGGGGCTGCTGTATACTACCACTGGGGCTGCTGTATACTACCACTGGGGCTGCTGTTTACTACTACTGGGGCTGCTGTATACTACCACTGGGGCTGCTGTATACTACCACTGGGGCTGCTGTATACTACCACTGGGGCTGCTGTATACTACCACTGGGGCTGCTGTTTACTACCACTGGGGCTGCTGTATACTACCACTGGGGCTGCTGTATACTACCACTGGGGCTGCTGTATACTACCACTGGGGCTGCTGTATACTACCACTGGGGCTGCTGTATACTACCACTGGGGAGGCCTGTATACCACTGGGGGGGGCCTGTATACCACACTGCTGGGGGCTGTGTACCTGTGCTGGGGTCCACCCTCGGCTTATACACGAGTCAATAGGTTTTTCCAGATTTTTGGGGCAAAAGTAGGGGGGTCGGCTTATACACGGGTCGGCTTATACACGAGTATATACGGTATATTTAAAGCTCATCAATTAGAAAGCATTAGTAGCATTTATTATCCGAGAAAGAAAAAGCCAGAAGGCACTCACCGAATTTCTGAGATCTTTTTATTCGTCCAGTTATTCACAAGACATAATCAAGTGGGGACAGGGAGTGGGGAGCACGGACGATGGCTGCCATTTCAACGGAACTGGACCTATTGAAGCGGCACTGCTCCGCGAAACTGCAGCCATTGTCCGTGCTCCCCACTCCCTCTCCCCGCTTGATTATGTCTTGTGAATAACTGGACGAATAAAAGGATCTCAGAAATTCGGTGAGTGCCGCCTGGCTTTTTCTTTCTCGGATATTTGGATTTCTCCCATAATGGCGTGCAACACCGTGCTCCGAGAGGCACCCTGACCCAGGATTGCTTTCCTCAAAACCAAGGAAGACATCTAAGCCTGAACCCGGTAGGTGCCCGGTATTTTCTTCTCTATTGCATAGTAACATTTATCATAAATTGTAAATAAAAAACAAGAAATGTCACAAATCCATTCAGATTTCAAATAAAAATTAATTTTTTTATCACAGATTTTTAATAGTGGTCCTGCTTTTATGGACTTCTTAATCCTTATATAGAATATTAACAATCCATCACAGCATGATGCAATAGATATATTTCTCTTTATTATGTATTATACATAAAAGCCATTTTAATAATTTTGCCAGTACGCTTCAGGCTTACTTACTAGCTCTAAGACGAGGACTGAAATTAAGCTGGAACTATGCTGAATCACTAAAATGCCTTTTAAGTGTGACACATAATAAAGGAGATTTTATGCTTTGCATTTGATTGAGAAGCAGTGGAAACATTCACCATTTTCTGACGTCCTTCTTGCTTGAAAACAGTCACTATACAACATGACAATTAAACATCAACGCCTGGTTCAGTGAGCTGATCAATATTCAATTTACTACAAAAGTATATTACAAAAGGTGAACACTTTGTTTGCTCACTTCAATAGACTGCATTTGTACATTTGTTTTGGCTAGCTATAGGGAATAAAAGTCATATTTCTAAAACTTATATTTTGTATTTTATTTTAAATACTTGTGATTTTCATTATTTTAAAAAACTCAGTAATTTCTCCCAAAGACTTTAGATGTTTGATACCCATAACAATCCATCACTAAATAGAGATGCAAGGAATTACTGAGTTACTGTAGATACGGGTACAAACTATAGTCAACTACAGTAGTTTGTAAATAAAACCAGATGGTATTTTTGTAACATATTTCAAAATTATAGTTTTTTTTACCCAGAAAGTTTCTCATTAAAGTTACCTCTAAAGTAGCACTTTGAAGGCAAAATTAATTCTTTAATTGACGGAGAGAAAAAATAAATACAACCGTACAATGATTGAGGGCAACTGCGCTAACACCCACACATTATCAACAATAGTTAGCAAAAGTGCATGAATCAGCAAATAAATAATAAAAAAGTAAACATAAATAACCATATGCATGCAAATATAAAAACGAGTGTGAAATCCTAAACGATTTTAATCAAAAGATTATAATTTAAATTACGTCAATCTAAGAGAGAATGGTGAGAGAATGGCATCAGGAAAGTGATAGTGCAATGGGTATCCTCTAAAAAATGTAATTAAAATAGTATCGCAGGGTTATCTGCATAATTCCAATACAATAAAGATAAATAAAACATATACAGTATACAAAAGGCTCTATATAATAACTATTATGAATGGCTGGCTGCTTGATACTTGAGAAATCTAGATCATCAAATCATAGGACAAAGATAAAGGTAAAAAGGTACCTACAGAAGTGCGCACAATCACCAGTCTAAACACAGTGGCTTTTGTTGACCCAAACAGGTCTCTGTTCTCACTACGAGCAGGACTACAGTGATGACGTCTTCTGCTCAGTTTGCATTGCGTTGTCTGGTTACCTGAGCTGCTTCTGGCTGGAGCATTCGGTTCCCAGCATGCTATGTTTTTTGCATCTCCAGCCAGCAGCGGTCAGATGTCCTTCACACACCTTGAGCACGGGACAGTGGCCGCATACCTGGATGTGACTTTGGAGGGTGACGCAACATCGGGGGCAATAGATACATTGCTATACTGCAAGGCGATCAGCGGTAACTCCCTGCTACATGCAGGGAGCTGTCATCCCCGTCACATCGTGAGGAACCTCCTGGTAGGAGAACTAATCCGGGTGAAGAGGTTATGCTCTAGACCAGAGGCATTGGCGGTGGAGAATCGTAGGATTTGCCGCCACCTGGTCAACCGCAGTTGCAAGCCGTGGATGCTTGACCATGCATAGTCAATTGTTGAGAAAAGGAGCAGTGACTCCTTGCTCGAGGAACCAAAAGGTTTGACTAGAGTAGACCAACCCCGTATTGTGGGGGATAAGTAAGTGTATATTCCAACCTTCTCTTCAGATTTCAGCAATGACTATCAAGGCATTGTATCACTGATGCACAAATACTTGCCTATTTTGCATCAGAATGACAATGATGGTTAAAGATGTGTACCTAGAAGAGGTACTCTGGGGAACATACTATCACCAAGCATGTTTGTAAGAAGGTCATTCCAACTTGGTTAAAACATACAGGTTCATGGAGTATATGGCTTCTTGTACAACATGCTAAAAATACTATGTGGATGCACCACTAGGTCCCTCAAAAAACATCTAGGTGAATATATTACTGCCTCAAATCCAGAATCTGCAACTAGCTGCTGAAATGTGTTGGGCCTTTTCAAGCACTTTGTCGAGGTACATGGGGAAGCATGGACATGTTACGGGTAAATTGCATAGATAGAGTCATAAAGATGTGAAACCGGGCACTGACCTGTGTTTAATCCTTCACTTGACAAGATGGTGTCCAGGCACACTTTGCTCAGCCCCAGCTGTACAGACTGTAATCCATAGGAAAAGAAGATGGGGGCACTCGTGTTTCCTGGTTACAAACCGACTTTATTTGACCACGTGAATTACATCCAAGGGTGCAGGGAGGGAGGTGCTGAAGCAACGGTCACCGTTTCGCAGATAACTTCCGCTTCTACAGGCTCTGTGTGAGTTTGTCAGGTCCGCCTTTACATAGGCGGTCACATTGAAACCTCACAGGTTGTGCTCATTAAAAACCAAATGTTAAAACCTTACAAATTTAAACAAAGCAACAAATTATAACAACAGAAACAACAAAACAAACATATTGCAGCTGGTAACAAAAACTCACCACTGATGTAAACTTTAGCTGCAGCCTCTGTCATTGCCTAGTTGTTCAGACCTGTCAAGTTTATTGTGGATTAAATGTGATGCTTCGTTTAAATTTGTAAGGTTTTAACATTTGGTTTTGAATGAGCACAAGCTGTGAGGTTTCAATGTGACCGCCTATGTATAGGCAGACCTGACAAACTCACACAGAGCTCGTAGAAGCGGAAGTTATCCGCGAAACGGTGACTGTCGCTTCAGCACCTCCCTCCCTGCACCCTTGGATGTACTTCACGTGGTCAAATAAAGTCGGTTTGCAACCAGGAAACACGAGTGCACCATCTTCTTTTCCTATGAATTGCATAGATAGGGCACCCAGACCGCCCAGAGGCAGGGAGTGGGAGCGTGCGATGGATCTTGGCACTCAATGCGCGCTACCCAGAAGGATTGAATTATCGCACGGATTTACTATATTTGTATTGATCCGGTGCGGTTCTATCTTTGGCATCAGAGCTTGTATAAATTGTGACCGCTTAGCACTGCCGTAATCTTGCTCACCACCGTGGAGATTTATTACTGATATTGCTGAAAGAACAATATGTGTTGTACTGATTGCTATGGTAATATGTGTGACAGCGGTCGTGACCATGATGACTTTATAGGAGTAAAGAAAAAGATAATATAAGTAAATTATACTTTTCAATCATATCCAGGTTTACGTAATGTTTACATGCCATTGTACCTCCAGCTCATTTTATTGGATATATGAAATAAACAGTTGTATTTTTAATATTATGTATGTACAACTGTCAGGGTTACGGATGCTACGGCACAGATATTATTTTTGCTCTCTAAAAACGGGCATTGTGCTGAGACACCCTTTCCCTGCGTTTTTTCAATATGCTTTCATGTGCGGTAACCTACAGAGGGGTGTGTTTTTCCAGCTCTTAATCAATTGTAAGTATGTGCACATGGGTATTACGGGTGTTGTTTTAGCTTTTTCTCTATATATATGTGTGTGAGGATTCACATATTCTACATGCCTAAGACTAAGGATTGTTCTATCCGAAATATGTCAGGCGTTAAGGGGGAATTGCGAACCCCAGTTGATGTTCTTACAGTGATCTTGTTTTAACATAGACCTGGAAACCTTTTGACAGCAACCAGTCTGGTACGGGATTTATCTTCGTTTTTTCATGTATTATTATATTATTTTCTTTACCATCAGTAATTTGTAACCATTACATGGGAGTCCTGAGACCTGCCTCCTACCTCCTTACATTTTCAGCTCTTCTTTTCAATAGCCAACCTGATGTAACTCATGGTAGCGACTAGTGATGGATGAACCCATCGATGTTCAGGTTCAGCGGACCTGGACAGACTTTTTTTAAAGTCTGGGTTCAGGTCGAGACTTGATCCAAACTTTAGTCTGAACCCCAAACTTGGACTTTAAAGTTATGAAATGGTGACTGGGGGGTGTAAAAAGAAAGAAAACATTGAATAAACATGAGCTCATAATTACCAGGGTACTCATGCTTGTATGTCTGAGGCTGCTCATTAACTTCCTGATTATTCCCAGTGAAGGGTGTAAGAGCCAATCAGAGATGCTGTCATACAGACAGAGTGACCGTCAGTGATTGGCTGTTGGACCCAGTGCAATAACCTGGTAACAGCCAATGCATTCTAGCATCTATCCTGCAGATTAGATTCTAGAATGTATGGGCTTATATTAGGTTACTGCCCTGGCTTCAACAGCCAATCACAGATGCCCACTCTCTGTGTTAGCGTTTGTGATTGGCTGCTGCACCCAGTGGCGTAACTTCAGGCACAGGGGCCCCGATGCGAAAGCTTCAATGGGGCTCCCAATTAATAGTATTAGTCTTTTCTATAGGCGAAAAGGACTTTTGGGGCCCCCTAGGCTGCAGGGCCCGGGTGTTATCACAACCCCTGCACCTATTGTAGTTACGCCCTGGCTGCACCTCTCACCGATTGACTGATATCATAGCAGGGAAACTGTAAATAAATAATTACAAAAAATATAACGTAGAGCTTTGCTATATTTTTGATTCTTAGTGCAGATAAAGCAGACAGCTATGGGCTGGCACCCCAAGCTGCCTCACTTTACCTTGGCTGGCAATCAAAAATACAGGGAAGCCCATTATATTTTTATTATTTAAATAAATAATTTAAAATATAAATAAGAGAGCTTTGCCTTATTTTTGATTACCAGCTAAGATAAAACCCAGGCAGTTGTGGGCTGGTATTCTCAGAGTGGTGGGGCCCATAGTTCAATAAGCATTGGACAATGTACCAGTTTTACCTGTAGTGTTCCTTTAAATTCATACTTGAGTTGTCAATTGGAAAAAAAGTAAATGCAAATTCAACTTTGTAAAATAATACAATATATTATCATTGTAAAGTGTTTAATGTGGTACACTTTCCCTTTCAATATCCTTTTATTAGATGCAGCGATTTCCAGTGCTCAAAAATAAAACTACAAAGGTTCCTAAAATATCCTTATCTCTTTCTAATTCTCCATATAAACTATTAAATCAAAGAATTTTTTTTTCAATACAGGCATATGCATTAATGAGAAGTTATTTCACAGTGCTTCTTCCTCGAAGTAGGGCAGAAACTTAATTGGTCTTGCTGTTGGTTAATCTCTTCTACGGAGCTGTATTGATTGCTTTTTTTTGGTCTAGGATTCCATAGTCCTTAATTTTTCTTATTAGAAACTGTCAAACTGTAAGTACCTTGTAAAATGCATGTATTTTTAAGACCTTTAAGATTCATTATAAGCTTGGTAAAGCAACTTTCTCAAAGCCTTTTATCCTTCTTTTTAATTAGAAAATTTCTTTGGGGGGAAAGAAGGTTTAATTATTTTTTATGAAACACAAGGCTGTGAAGCTGTTAGACTGACATCTAACTTGTACATTAGCTGTATTTTACTATTTATTTAACTAAAGAAATAAACCGGTGACATTTTCATTCCTCTAGAGAAAGGATGTTCTAAAGTAGTTAATCATGGTGGTAGCTAAACCTACAGATGCACAGAAAGTGAATGCAGAATTACATTGGAGTGAACAATGAGACATAAAAAGGAAAAGGGAAATAAATTGAAGGAAGTTACCAATTATCATGTTTATGTTGTAAACCCTATAAATGTAGGACTCTTGGCAATGACATAAGGATAAATCTTTGGGTCCTATACTTGACCTATTGCTCTACGCCTTCTTGTAATTTATAATAGAACATTGAGCAGTCTACTTAGAGCTGGCTAAAAATAATTGAACGTGAACACAACCAAACTGTTATGATGTAGAACTCTAGCATTTAAGCTGCCCTTGCTGGTTATTTCGCAGACATGACACTAACAAGTAGGAATGTAAATCAACAAGAAGCATTAAAGCAAAAGAAAACACTATGTTGTATACTGTGAACCCAACTTCTCTTTACTCTCTTCACGCAAAAAATTGTAGGGACAGCAATACATTGACATATATAGGCAGTTGTGTGTGACATGATTTACTACAACTCTCGGTTTTGCAATTATTTGCAGGCTATTCAGAAAATGTTCTTTAAAATTCCTCCAGAGCAATGTGATTGAAAGGTAAAGTCATATAGAAAACAAATTATTTTATAGTATTGCTCTAAAAGGTCATTCTGCAATCTATTAGTTCATGGGGTGTACTTAATTTTTCACACAGCTGTTGCATTTTCATCCAGTTTTCATTAAATTATGTAATTTGTTATGTGTTGTTGTTCAAATTAGGATGTACTTAGGTCCCTTTCACATCAGCGTTTTGCGCTGATCGTGGCAGTTGCGGTGAAAAAAATGCAACTGCCGCGATTACCGCATAACGGCCGCGATCGCGGCACACTTGCGGCAAGCCCCATACAATGTCTATGGGGCTTGCGGTAAGTGTGCAGCAGGTGCGGAATACCGCGTTTTTTTCGCGGCCGCACCTGCCACAAGTGCCGATACCGCAACTACACCGCACTGGGCGCGGGGGCTTGCCGCCGTTAAACCGAAAGTGCCGCCGTTATGCGGTAATTGCAGCAGTTGCGTTTTTTTCACCGCAACTGCCACGATCAGCGCAAAAAGCTGATGTCAAAGCAGCCTTAGTTTAATTTAACAAAAGTATCCACAGCACCACATGAGATAGGAGCTCACCGAACCCCAATAAGCGAGATGCTCGTATCCACCAGGGAGACCCACCTGGACTTCAACTCGTTAAAAAGAAAGAACATTGTCGCCTAAGGGCATGAACATTGACTATGACCAACGGGGTTGTTTACTAAGGCATACATGATGAGGTCTTGTGTGCCTTCTCATCTTTTGTGTTTTCATTAAATTTTAATCTTTCTCCCATATTTTACATTAGATTGAAGGAATAATGTTTCTCATGGATAATGTTTCCAGATCAACGTTTACTTGCTGCAATTTATTTATGTCCTATAGAAGTTGGCCATCGTTTGATCACTGATGGGATATAATGGATGTGATACATATATATTTGGACAGGAGTGATTCTGATTAATGTATTTTTCTAACTGTGGTGGTAGGAGGAGCTATGATTAGGTACATAACAATAGTGATATGATGAGTGATCAGTCCACAACGTGATGGTAAGGGCTATTAACCCATAAATATAATGAGCCCTTTAAGAGAATGGATACCACGTTGTCAGTTTCTTGGGTAGATATACTGTATAAAGAGCCTGTATAGGCATATGAACAGTTCTACTGACTGTTGATTTAAGGCACATTCATCATATCATGGTTATGTGGTTTGTATACTATTGTGGGAGCACAGGTTTATCCTATAGACAATATAGTATTGATTGTACTGGGGGTTTTCCTGTGCTTCCTAAGTGTATTAATTATATTAAAAGATCTACATCATTTAACTTATATCAATCATAGATTTTAACTATGCGGCAGTTTTGATAATTGTTTCAGGAGGATACTTATATGAATATGCTGCCTGTATGTGCCCTTATATGTATTCCCCCCAGGATTTATAGCATGGACTCATTCATTTGTAATTACAATTGGAAGCTGCGGTGTTCTGTGTTGCGATACTGCGGTTGTTGGGGACGCTCTAAAGAAGAATTGCGTCTCCTTGTTCAATTGAGTGATGAGTGCTGGAGCCTATCACTGTGGACGGTGTAAACAGGAAATGCATCACCGCCGCAGGCTGACTGACGGACACCCGAACCTATCACTGATAGGATGCTTTGAGAAGGAAATACGTCACTATATGCTTTTGAGTGACAAGCGCCTAAACCAATGGATATGGGACGCCGGGGCATGCGCATTGAACACCAGAGGCCAGAAACGTGACAGGAGCACCGATTGGAGGACGTAGCATGGGGCCTGGAGGTATCCTTGACAACATTGGATGCTGCGCCCTGATTGGTTATCGATCAATGTGTGCACAGAGACTATTTTGAGTATTTTTATGCTTTAAGATACCAGCGATGAATGAGTTATTAAGATCAGGGATCTGGATGTACAATGTTTCCATGGGGAATGTAGTTAGTTGAACTCTGTATAGTTTGTATGGGGGATTTTAATCTTTGTTTACCTTATACTATTGCATGATTGGTGTATTGTAATTGGGGGAGGAGGTTTAAGGTATAAAAAGCACTGAGTAAGTAAGGGGAGTAAGCACTTGAAAAAGATCTGTGGACCGAAACTTTGTGCAGGGGGATGGATGGAACAAGAATAAAATGAAGCATTGATTATATACCAGCTTGAGAGGCACTGCTCTTTCTTTTCTATTAGTTTAATTTAAGATCCTTTAAGACCAGATTTTTATTATGTACTTATGTGTAAAACTATGTTATTCAAAGAGGGCATACTTAATATTTTCCAGAACTAAATATACACATAAGAATACAATTTGTATGAGAAATTTGTGATTTTCTGCTCTTCTCCCAAACCAGCAATCCAATTAACGCATTGAAGCACCCTGTAGCCAGCTGTTGCTTCAGCTATCTCTGCCATAAAGTAACAAGTATGATAAATGGAAACTAAAGAAAAAGAAAAAAAGAAAAGAAAAACTCTATCCTGGAATCCATTTATGTTTCATATATTGTGCTATAAGCAGTCAGTTTATTAAAATATAAAAAGTGTCATGATGAATGCAAAATAAATGGGGAAATTATTTTTCATTATTTGCATTTCATCTTGCATATTTAGATTTCCAATCTTATCAAATAGATTTAAAGGGAGATACATATACAGTCCCTCTAACTGTTACTGGCACTCATGAACTTTAAGAATGTAATGTGGAATATCTCCTGAAAAAAATGTTCAAGTAATGTTAAATACAAAAGAGCAAATTGTAAACAACAATTTTAAACAAAAAAAAATTTTGGGAGAGAAAAATAGAAAAGCCTTTAGTTTGCTGTGACACTGATATTGGAACGCTTTACAATAAATTAGTATGAAAACACATTTTGAATTGCCTGTGGTAAACCATAACTGAAAATAACCTGTTATAACTTGTTGGTGGCTATGTAACATGAATGAGCCAATGAAAGATGACATCAGTGTTTTAAAAAGCCACATGTTAGACCCTGTTCCTTTGTGACAATGGTGATGACAAATGAGCTATATGAGGACATCAGAAATGTTATTATTAGCCAACAAAAGACTTCAAAAGGGTATAGGGATATCTTTAACCCTTCATGACCCAACCTATTTTGGCCTTACTGACTTTGCAATTTTTTGCAATTCTGACCAGTGTCCCTTTAATAATAATTATAGTAATAACTCTGGAATGCTCCAACGGATCCTACTGATTCTGAGATTGTTTTTCCGTGACATATTGGGCTTCATGTTAGTGGTAAATTTTGGTCGGTAATTTTTGCTTTTATTTGTGAAAAAATTGAAAATTTGGGGAAAATGTAGAAAATTTTGCAATCTTCAAATTTTGAATTTTTATTCTGCTAAACCAGAGAGTTCTGTGACACAAAAAAGTTAATAATCACATTTCCCACATGTCTACTTTACATCAGCACAAATTTTGGAAAAAAATTTTTTTAGGAAGCTATAAGGGTTCAAAGTTCATAAGCAATTTCTGATTTTTCCAGCAAAATTTACAAAAACATTTTTTTAGGGACCACATCACATTTGAAGTCCATTTGAGGGGTGTACATGACAGAAAACACCAAAAAGTGACACCATTCCTAAAACTGAACCCTCAAGCTACTCAAAACTATATTCAAAAAGTTTATTAATCCTTCAGGTGTTTCACAGGCACTAAAGCAACGTGGAAGGAAAAAATGGACATTTTCATTTTTCCAACAAAAATGTTCTTTTAGCCTCAATTTTTTCATTTTCACATGGGCAAGAAGATAAAATAGATCCTAAAATTTGTTGGGCAATTTCTCCTGAGTACACCGATACCTCATATGTGGTCATAAACTACTATTTGGCACACGGCAGGGCTCGGAAGGGAAGGAGCGCCAGTTGACTTTTTGAATGGAAAATTAGCTCCTAAAGTCAAATGGCTCTCCTTACCTCCCGAGCCCCATACCAGGGTTCTAAACAAACTATTTAGTGACCTAAACCATTTCTTGGAAATCCAGATAGGTGCGTTGTGTAGGATGTAAAGTAATTTGGGCATTATAATCATTTTAAGAAGGTTGATCCTCCCCACCACCGTTAAATGCAACTTAACCCAAACCTCTATCTTCTCTCGGAGTTTTTTAACCAAAGGCACAAGATTGACATTCAAGTAATCTGAAATAGGCAGAGAAACCTGCACCCCCAAATATTTAAATACCTCCGTGCATTGCAACTTATTCGCCTCTACATTTCTCTCTGACCATTCCACTCCCCGATCTACTTTGAACAGCACAGATTTGGACCAATTAATCTTCAATCCCGAGATTGTCCCAAAACTTTCAATGATCTGCATGGCACAGCCCAATGATCCCTCTGGATCTCCAAGAAACAACAGGAGATCATCAGCATACAAAGCAATTTTCTCTTCCAACCTCCCATATTGGAATCCCTTGATCTCTCGCTTCTTCCTGATAACCGCAGCCAGCGGCTCAATTGCTATGGCAAAAAGGAGTGGCGACAAGGGGCATCCCTATCGAGTTCCCCTAGCAAGTTGGAAAGATGAAGACACCGCCCCGTTTGGCCGTAGGTTGAGAATCCATCCATACTCACCTCACAGACAGATCCCCTGCAGCAGCCCTGTGTCTGGCAGCTCCTCCTGTAACAGATCAGCCTGCATACAGTCAAAGATCATGGGTCTTCCGGCAAAACAATGACCCAAAGCACACATCCAAAAGTACACATGAATGGTTGAAAAAGAAAAAAAATGGACTGTTTTAAAATGGCCAGCAATGAGTCCTGACGTCAATCCTCTTGAAAGTCTTTGGGCTGAGCTGAAATTTGCCGTTTAAAAAAAAAGATTCCTCAAATATTTAAGACCTTGAACAAGCTGTAAAGGAAAAATGGGAGAAAATACCAGCTGCTGAGAAGTCCAAGAAGCATATAGATAACTACAAGAAATGTTTGTAGACTGTCATCAATGCAAAAGGGTGTGCAATCAAGTATTAATAAGGTGTGGCTTTCTTGCCGCACATGCTGTTTATTCTATTTCATCTTTGAAATTGCAACATGTACCGTATATAATCGAGTATAATCTGAGTTTTTCAGCACGCTTTTTGTGCTGAAAAATGCCCCCCTCAGCTTATACTCGAGTCACTCAGTATTCGCTGTAGGGGGCCTGTGATCAGGGGCTGGAACAGGCTGGATTAGGCCGCAGAGGCAGCTGTTGGTCACATGGGCCCTTCCATTAGTGTAACATAATATGCACTGCATCTTCCTGTCCCTCACCTCAGCACTGAAGCTGGTGCTAAGAGGTTGGCAGGAGAAGAAGGACACATTACAGTACACTAAGTATACTCAATCCCCATCACTGTTTTTTTTAGCCCCCATCAATAAAATATGGCCCTATGCTGGCGTGCACAATACATAAGTGATCTAGCTCACCTCTCCATCCCTCCCAGCACCGAAGTGTCCTCCTGTCTGTGCCAGCATTTGATCATGTGAGCAGTGCAGCACAGTGACATCACCCCGCTTACATGATCGGATGCCTGGGACAAGAAAGCCAGAGGATAAAACTGTGCTGGGAGCAATGGAGAGGTGAGTTAAATTGTTTATTTTATTTGTGTGCAACAGCATGGGGCCATATACTGTGATGGTGGCTATATACATTGATAAGGGGCTATATGCCAGGATGAAAAGGACATGTACCAGTGAGGGGGCTATATAACAGGATGGGGGAACAATGTACAAGGATGAGGGTATTTATACCAAGATGGAGGCCATGTACTAGGATTAGGGGCTTTACACCAGGATGGTAGTGTCATGTACCAGGATGAGGGGGATATAAACCTGGATGGGGATCATGTACCCGGATGAAGAGGCTATATATCAGGACGGGGACACATATAACATGATAGGGGCTATGTGCCAGGATGGGGAATGAGGGTTATGTACCAGGTTAGGGGATGATAAACCAAGATGGGATGCTATACATCAGTATGGGGGGCTGCTGAATTTCCCACCCTAAGCTCATACTCTAGTCAGTAAAGTAAAATTAGGGGCCTCGGCTTATATTTGGGTTGACCTATACTCGAGTATATACGGTAAGTTGATAAACAATGTTTTATTGTTGTATTGCTTTGGACCACTAATTTAAAAATCCTGAAGATATAACTTTGATACTTTGATTCAATTTATTTCTGAAGATATTGTACAGTCTATAAAAAAGAAAAAATGAAGGGCGCCAATAATGATGACCAGCGTTGAAGCATTTTTAGATTCGATACATACACTATGATGTGACAAAATCTCATGATGGAGAAAAGCTGTAACTTGCCACTTAGTTTGACATGACATATTCAATGGCTTTCACTGTGTAAAATATCAAGTAACAGTATTTTGCTTCAAAATATTATTTTGCGTCATGGAACAATGAATGCATTGTGTGTAACTTTTAAAAATGCAACATAAGTTTTCCTGGAGAAGATTACATTTGGATAATTCTTTACAAAATATGTGCCAAAATGTATCTATATTCGGGGTCAAACATGTTCAATTTTACCAGCCTGACGAAGGGGCCTTAGTGTCCCGAAAGCTTTCTATGTTTACCATCTTTTCAGTTTGCCATTAAAAGGTATCAAGTCTGTGCGAATTCAAACAATATGCGATTATATTTGTCTAAGTCAAAAGACACAGTATGGTGGCATGACAACAAGCTTGATTGCTCAGGTTTCCTCATAATGCCTTGCAGCTCTCACATCACATAGCATCACATAGCCAATCTTAAAGGGCACCTGACCTCGAAAAATGTTCCTCCAGGCTTTATACACCTGTCCCTGCACCATGCTTATAGATTTCTAGCCATCCCTTTGTGTTTTTAAATTGATATAGTAAAGTTTAGAAAAGTTGTTTTTATACCTTATGATGTGCGGCTTCTCATTATTTGAGAAGCCGCAAAAGGCGTTCCTTTCTTTTCCTCCCCGCCGCCTGCTTATTATTTATTCACGCCCCTATGGGCGTGCTACAGAGCAGGGAGACTGTGCGTGTCATGTTAGGGGCGGTAAAGCCGCTATGACACAAATCGCATCATATCCAGCTTTACCACATCAGTACACCCATTAGGTGTACAGTGAACACACCTCGCGCATGCGCACTCAGCATCGCGAGGTCGGCAGTACAACCTAATGGGTGTACTGATGTGGTAAAGCTGGATATGACGCGATTTTCGTCATAGCGGTTTTACCGCCCCTTACATGACACGCACAGTATCTCTGCTCTGTAGCACGTCCATAGTGGCATGAATAAATAATAAGCAGGCGGCGGGGAGGACAAGAAAGGAACGCCTTTTGCGGCTTCTCAAATAATGAGAAGCCGCACATCATAAGGTATAAAAACAACTTTTCTAAACTTTACTATATTGATTTAAAAACACAAAGGGATGGCTAGAAATCTATTAGCATGGTGCAGGGACAGGTATATAGAGGCTGGGGGCACATTTTTTGAGGTCAGGTTCCCTTTAAGTGATCAGAGCTATGAACCACAAACATGTCAATGAGACATTAGGAAGGCATTTGCTATCTTAGGCAAATTAAGTGTCTCCTTTATCTGGGAGCTTCCCTAACTTTACACTAAATTTGGTAAGTTGAAAAATGTAAATAACCATATATCATGTGGCAGAAAAAATTGTACTCAATCCTATATGTAAGTTTATATAAGCATTTTTTGTACATAATATGTAGGTAGTCCTTAAAGAAAATCTGTCACCATGAAAATGCAGTGCAATCTGCAGGCAGGATGTTGTAGAGCAGGTGGAATTTAGTCGATTGATATATAATTTTATGAGAAAAGATGCAGTATAACCAGTGATTTCATCATGTAAACCCCTGCTCTTCCTGGGATTTTGGGTCCAGAGGGCGGTCCTATCAGTAACTGTCGGCTATTTTTGTATAGAAGTGCATACAGACACAGCAGTCACTAACTGATAGGACCGCCTACTAGACCCAAAATCCCAGAAAGAGTAAAGGTTTTAATGATGAAATTATAGGTTATACTTAATCTTTTCTCTCAGAACTATGTATCAATCTATTCAGTTCCACCTGCTCTATAACATAGTGTCTGCTGCCTTCAGTGAAGGTGTGTACCATGTCTCAAGCCCCCCTGTACCCTGAAGAAAAACACTTTCTAAAGTTCATGGTCAAGGGCTCCAATGGGACTGCTCCCTGTGTACTGAGATTGCCACTGGATGGGTCCTCCCCATCTCCTGTATGTTTGTTCCACCTCCTCTTCTTTGCGTCCCCCCTCCTCTGCAGTACCTGCATCAAGTGTGTGAATTCATGCAGGCGCACACCGATGACTTGGGGTGAGTGGGGCCCAGCTGCTGTAACACTGCATGCATGTGACGCAAGTACCAAAGCCCGCCCTGTTAAATGTTATGCTGTATGCAGGGCGGGCTCTGGTGCTTGCGTCGCATGCATGCGCTGTTACAGCAACCGGGCCCAAATCAAACCAAGTCCTCGGTGTGTGTCTGCATGAATTTACACGCTAGGTGCAGGCGCTGAAGAGGACAGGAGACACAAGGAAAAGGTGGCAGAACAAACATACAGGAAACAAGGACGACCCTGCCGGCAGCAATCTCAGTACACAGTGAGCAGTCCTATCGGACCCCTTAACCATGAACTTTAGAAAGTGTTTTTTTTTGTGATCATGGTACACACCTCCACTGAATGCAGCATACACGTTGCATTCAGTGGTGCTTTCACTTTAGAAAGCACCAGGGGGATGACAGGCTCTCTTTAAGTCATGGTTTACATGTCTTACAACACGCAGTGAAATCTGAGGCCTACATATGTCTGGAAAAATGAAAAATTGCTGATGAACTTTGAACCCTTATAACTTCCTACCAAAAAACATGTTCTTTCCAAAATTGTGCTGATGTAAAGTAGACATGTGGACATGTTATTTATTAAATATTTTGAGTCACAAAACTGTCTGCTTTAACAGAATAAAAATTCAAAATTTGAAAATTGCTAAATTTTCTAACTTTTTGCTAAATTTTTGATTTTTCACAAATAAACACAAAAATTATCAACCTAAATTTAATACTAACATGAAGCCCAATATGTCACAAAAAAACTATCTCAGTATCGCTAGGATCCGTTGAAGCACTCCAAAGTTTTTCCCTCATAAAGGGACACTGGTCAGAATTGCCAAAAATGTCCAGGTCAGTAAGGGGTCATTCACATGTCAAGTGAACCAATGATTATTACCTCTATATTTTTAATTCTTTTGAGATTTTGTTATTTGATAATAGCATGTCAGACAATGCAAAATGTGAAGAGAAAATTTTTTTTAAAAATTTATTTTTTTTTAAAATGATTTTCAAAGTTCGGAAAAAGTGCGAATTTCGCTGTTGCCTGCCTTTACGTTTCTCCTCATAACTAAGGCTAGAAATAAGATAGAGAGACAAAATAAACACCATTCTACTCAGAACTATACAGGCTTTCACCAGATATGTCACAAGAGGATCTTTGTTAATATTTTACCCATGTGATCGCAAGCGCAAAACTTTAAAACGCATTTCCGAAAAATCGGCGCGCTTTAAATATTTCAAAAACTGCCCATGTGTCTGCTTTGCTCTTAGCCACATCTGTACCAAATTTCAAGTTGGGATCGCGATGGGATCATATTTTAAAATATTTTACCATTAATAGCGTCAATGGGTCATTCCATATCAAGTGATCTAAATATGAATTTTTTTTTTACCTGACGTCTTTAGATTTTTTTTATTTTTTTTCCTTTATGAAGTACTACTTTAGTTAATTACAAATTAAAAGTTTAGAATTTTTTTATTCATCAGTTAATTTTTTACAGATTTTTAAAGTTTAAAAAAAGTGTGAATTTTGGCCTAGTATGACTTTACATTTTTTTATCTTGGGCTAGAAATAAGATAGAGAAACAAAATAAACACCATTCTACTCAGAACTGTCCAGACTTTCACCAGATATGTCACAAGAGTATATTTGTTCATTTTAATTTTTTACCCATGCGAACGCAAACGCAACATTTTGAAACGGATTTCCGAAAAAACGTTTTAATAAAAATTTTCCAAAACTGCCCATGTGTCTTTTATGCTCTTAGCTACATCTGTACCAAATTTCAAGTTGGGATCGTGATGGGATCATATTTTAAAATATTTAATTATTATAGTGTCAATTCAAAAATCTTGAATTCAGATCTGTTCAACCTGTGGTCTAAAAGCGTGGGGTCTATATTTATCAAATCCATTATTTTTAGACATTACTGTATTATTTTGAAATGTTACAGCTTAGAAGCAGGAGAGGACATATAGGAAAAAGCTTTGTTAGGGCTCAACCTGAGAAAGCACAGGGATAGACAGTGAATGCAGAGCAGATGATAGGCCAGCAGCTCTGTCAATCATGTTAAGTGTCTACCCACTGCATTCAGGAAGTAAGAAAGCTCGTTCAGACCTTTCATGTCCTGACATGTCTGGACATCTTCACTCCTGAACAAACAATAGTCTGTACAAAGCCATCAAGGCTGTGTACTAAAATATGGGTGAGTAAATATATTAATAGTTTAATGCTTTTATTATTAAGGGCCAATACACACAGTGCTATTCTTAGGATCATCATTCAGAAAAACAGCCCCATTGATTTCTATGGGGTTCACCACATGCAGTGTTTTTGGAAACACTCAAGAGTGAGTAAATCACTGCTTGAACTACTTTTTAATTGCTGCAATAAACGCAGCATTTATCATTTATATAAAAAAAGCTGCTATTTTTTTCACTAGCGATTAAAAAAACTAACGCATATGTGGTAAAAACTTGGTAGAAAAACAAGCTGCCAAAACTGCAGCGTGTATCTGCAGACAGAAAAAACTGTGCGCGCTAGCCCTAAAACTCACTTTATAGTAATACAGTTCTATCTCAAGTGTACTGTAAATCTTTATTTTTATTACCTATCTTCCTTACTTAATATTAACTGTTTTTTCCCACACAGCAATGGCTGCTACTTCTCAAGAAACAGCATTTTATCATAGACACTGTTGCAATCCTTTTGAAAAAATATGAATATGATTGGCGCTGGTGGCTGGCTACTGTACTCTCCAAAGATTGTGAAAATGAAGAAGTAGAATTGACTTCATTGCATCCTTCTGGTCCAGCGCCATCCTTTGTGTATCCATGAAAGCCAGACATTTTAAAAGTGCACAAAAATCAGATATTAACTCAGGCGGAGCCTAACAGGCCAGACATACTCTTTGACACACAAGGAAATGGCGATTGCTAGTAAGCGCTTATGGACAAGATTACATTTCACCCACTAGAAGGGACAAATTGATAAAATGCCACTTTAAAAACATACTATTAATTGTTTGATTAGTTCATAATTTATAGAACGATGATTTAACTACTGTACTATTCTTATTAAACACTTCATAAATCACATGTTTAGTGATAGAATAGAAAACAAATTTATATGTATAAATAGGGGTTAACATTTTTGGTTCTTTTAATCTTGTTTAATCAAACTTGAGGATATGATCACCTTTCTTCTTTTGGTTTGTTCAATACATTCAAGTTGAAACTGCTGAGCGTTGTGTTCTGATGATTAAGATGTATTTATTCTGGCACTTATGGGATTTGTTTTTTGTGTTTCTTTTTTGTTGCATATAAATGTTTTATTCAATAAGTTGTGATAACTCATACAACCATAAAATAAAAAATATATAAATTTGACAGGTCCCAAGTTGAATCTCTGCACAAATATAACCAAGAACACAATCAGTCATTTTTTCACAATTGCCCGTCAATAGTTTGAATTTGATATAAAGAAACATAGTCTTGTAACATATCAAATGAAAGCTGTTACCGTTCTGAGTAAAATGATGCCTCTCCCACTTCATTATCTTATTTCTAGCCTGAGATAAAAAAAAATGTAAGGTCATACCTGGCCAAAATTCACCCTTTTTTTAAACTTTAAAAATCTGTAAAAAATTAACTGATGAAGAAAAAAATTCTAAACTTTTAATTTGTAATTAACTAAAGTTGTACTTCATAAAGAAAAAGAATAAAAAAAATCTAAAGACGTCAGGTAAAAAAAAATATTCATATTTAGATCACTTGATATAGAATGACCCATTGACGCTATTAATATTAAAATACAGATGTGGCTAAGAGCATAGCAGACACATGGGCAGTTTTTGAAATATTTAAAGCGCGCCGATTTTTCGGAAATGCGTTTTAAAGTTTTGTGCTTGCGATCACATGGGTAAAATATTCACAAAGATCCTCTTGTGACCTATCTGGTGAAAGCCTGCACAGTTCTGAGTAGATTGGTGTTTATTTTGTTTCTCTATCTTATTTCTAGCCTGAGTTATGATAGAAAATGTAAAGCCATACCAGGCCAAAATTCGCACTTTTTTAAAACTTTAAAAATCTGTAAAAAATTAACTGATAAAGAAAAAAATTCAAAACTTTTTTTTTGTAATTAACTAAAGTTGTTCTTCATATTGAAAAAAAATAAAAAAAATCTAAGGACGTCAGGGAAAAAAAATATTCATTTTTGGATCACTTGACATGGAATGACCCTAAGGCTAAAATAGGCTGGGTCATGAAGGGGTTAAAATGCAATTACTGCATTTAAGTAAAGCTTTTCCATAATCTTCTCAAAGTATAGAATAGCAGGTGGGGTGTGTTTGAGGGGAGGGGGTTTAGAGAGGTTAGAGGAGTGTTGGACTTCATTTCTTTTTCCCTACCATTTTCTGTGTGGATGTTCCTGGTCTGCAGCTAATCAGGGAGCATAAAACATCCACAAGTTGAAGACACAAGGGCTTGTGTCTTTGGTCGTCTTCTTTCATTGTCTGCCAAAGTCACATGTCCCTAGGAATATAAGAAGTTGCCATTTGTCGCCATCAACATTTTTAGAGTGTTACTGCTACAGAAAGTGCTACTGCTGCTCCATCCATGTTACACCACTACATAGCAAAATACTCAATCGCTTTTTAGATAGCATTAGAGGGAGGGAGTGCCCATCCAGACATAGCCATTTTGTACTGATAACAAGTCTAATTACTAAACCTGTGTGTGTCGCCAAAGATACATATTTTTTGCATACAGGAAGGGATTTCCAAATCCCTAAATTTCCCCTAAAAAGGCTCTGTTTGGCCTTTAACCTGTGAATCTCAAATCCTTCAGGTTCGCCTAGAAATACTCTGTTTCACCTGTAACCTGTGAATCTCAAATCCTTCAATTTCCTCAGTTTCCCATAAAAAGGCATTTTTTGCCTGTAACCTGTTTAGCATCCAAGAAGTGCTTTCCAAAGGTCGTGCTGGAAAAGGGGAAGGGAAAAAAAGATTGTTGGAAAAAGGAGTGAGTTTGGTATTGGAGGTTTATGTGGGGTAGATGATACTGCTAAAGTTACTAAAATATGCAGTAATATAACATTGGCTCCTCATATCCCAAGCAAAATGACAACTTGTTACTGGACATCCTACTCCAGTCTCTTTGTTTGCCAGCAGCAGAGTGATATGAGTTGTGGATGAGGTCCAGCTTTTGCTATAGTTCATTAAATCCGCTGCAACAAGTGGCCTGTCCTCCTGTTCCTCTATCTCAACATCATAAACAGTTACCCATGTGTAACTCTGTGTCACAACACATGTCTAACCAAACAATTGATTGTGGTAAAACAAAGATGGGTAGCTTCTACAGAGATGTTCACACATTCTATTTCATGGGCATCAGAGGTCTGCTACAAATATACTCCAAATTAAAAAAGCATCTGCACATCTGCACCGATGCCCAAAATCTTTTGTAGGTATATCCAATGGAGGATGGAGGAAGTGCAGTACCAGCAGAATACAGACCCTTGTAACTAGACGTTAACCCTTGGGGTGGAAGTGTTGATGATGATGAGACTCAGATATCGGAGGAACACTTGCACTGTACTGTGCATTCAATTGGAAGAGGTGACTCTCATGGGAAAGACTGGGACAACAGAGAGGCTGATGATGATAAGGTTCTAGATCCCATTTGGAATGAACCCAGAGTAATGCAGTTGAGTAGCTCAACAGAGGAACAGGAGGAGGAGGAAGATGAGGAAGTTATTGTAGGTTGTGTGTTCCAGCACAGAGACTGACAGCTGCAAGCAAGACAAGTGCTGCATCCTCAGCAACAACTCTGCCTCTGCAAAGCAGCGTTTGCGGGTCTGCAGTTTTGCATGGGTGGCAAGGGTTTCCTGGCCTGGGCCTTTTTTGACATTGCAAAAGATGACCCAACTCATGTTATTCCCAAAAATTGAGTACAGGAAAAAATCTCAACAATCTCACAACTGCATGCATGAACCACCACATCAGCCAGCACCATTAGTCTAGACAAATTGTTTCAGTAAAACTGTGCCTAGGGGGTGTCGCCAAACACTGTCCACCATATCAAATGCATCTGCTGCTTCTTCCTTCTCTGTCCGCATGTCAAGTGTTTTCCAACAGGTGTCCAATTGCAGGACCTCTTATTGCTTATCTGCTACAGTTTGGGAGACAGACCCTCAACTGTTACAGAAGTGGGCACACATGGTGGGTTCGACAGATCCCAGATATAGAGCACACAACTTGATTGTCAACCCACCATAACATATGGACCTGCACCTCCTTCACACTGCAGCAGTTTGCCAGGTGTACTTTACTTCACTCACCCTCTCTCAGCACAGCAGCCAGCCCTCGACCCTACAGTTGTTGTCAGTCACTAACTAGTAACAAAGAAAACATGAAGAGAGCCAGCACTACCTGATGATAGCATACAGTAAATATGTCATGTTTTTATTAGCATCAGCAATGTAACTGTCAAACGCAATTTCTTGCAGTCCTTTGATCAATTTTTTCAACCAGCCCATCCAACGGTAGAAATGAGTACAAGTCTAACTCAAAGTAAATGACTTGAGAAGATGGTGCATGAGTATCTAGAGCTCAATATCCTTGCCATCAGGGTTGTTTGTACGCTTTTGAATTTTGTCCTTCAAAAATGGAGGCATAGCCTGAACTCGCCTATCATGCCTTAGAGGTATTGTCATTCCCAGACAGCCAGCATTCTCTCAGAACGAGTCTTCAGTGCTCCTGGTGGTGTCCTGACAGATAAGTGCATCCAATTGTTTTCTGACAATGTAGACTGCCTAACTTTCATCAAGATGAACAAGTCATGGATCTCTAACGACTTTTCTACCCTAGTTGAAGACATGGCAAAGTAGGCGATGTTGTACTTTCCAGCTTGCTGCATTTATCTCCTTCTCCAATTTTCATTCTGGGTCAATTGATGCCACTTTGGTGGTATCTGGCCCTAATTTTTTGAAATGTGGAGACTCTTTTTGGGGTCTCCATGTCTGTTTCTTGAATTTAGCAGGGCTCTGTGAGTACGATGCCTATATGTATCGTTCATTCCGCTGTTACTCATGAATTTTTAATCTTGAAATGCTAGGCCATGTCCTGTTAACCCTGTCAGCCCTGTTAGACCTTATGCTAATTTTGCTTTTCCACAAGGCTAACAGGTGAAAGTGCACAATAAAATTTGTTGTGCAATTTATCTTAATTACACCAATACCTCATATGTGATTAAACATTACTATTGAGGTATATTACAAAGCTCAGAAGGAAAGAAGCACCATATTGGATTTCAGATTAGCATAAGGGCTAATACAACATTTTTATGGAAAAAATGTGATTTTTCTTTCTTTTCACACCTGAACTTTCTAATATTTTGTGCATCATCTGGTGCTTTAAGGTGCTCACCAAAAATCTAGATAGGTTCTTTGAGAGGTCTAAATTTTGGTCACATGTGAAGATCTCCACTATTTAGGCACATAACGGGCTCTTTAAATGTGGAATGGTATCAGCTAATGATTTCTGTCAATCTTGAGTTTCAAAGTCAAAGGATGCTCCTTCCATTCAGAGCCATGGCAAGTGCCAAAAAAGTAGTTTTCCCCCATTTATTGGAAATCTGCATACTCAGGAGAATTTGGTCAACACATTTTGGGGTCCATTTTTCCCTATTACCTTTGTGAAAGTGTAAAGCTTGGGGCTAAATTACCATTTTTTTTTTCAGTAAATATATTTATTGAGATTTTCAACAGTAAAAACAATAGAAAGAACCAGTACAATGTCCAGGGCTTAATACAGAGATACATTACTTCCCGAAGAGCGCAGCACAGGAGTAGTCCAATAAGGACACTAGCACCTAAAGGGTATATGTTTCCCATCTTAGGAATCACCTCTGGACAAGGACCTTATATAAAGAATATAGAACCTATGAAAAGGCAATTGTGGAAATAAAAAAAGAGGAGAGAAAGAGAAAAAGAGAAAAAAGGGGTAGGGGAGAAGGGGAGTAAGGAAGGGAGGGGGGGGGTAAGGGAGACCCAGCAATTTAAACGCCCACGAGTTGACAATTACGAATATGTACGCAGCCAAGTAAGGAACCCTGTGCTCTCCTTGAAGGACTGCCAGAGGAACCAGGTGCGTCCCTGTTCATATGCGGCATCACCATCACCCGCCACCAGTGACTCCAGACGATGTAATCTATCCATTTCAGCTATCCATTCCACTGTGGAGGGGACCTCAGTGGACCTCCAATGCCGGGGAATAACTGCTCTGGCAGCTATTAGGCAGAATCTCAGAATCCCCTTTTTGACGGAAACTATCGAACTGGGTATCAGGGACAGTAGGGCCATTTGGGGAGACGGTTCGTGACGGACCCCAGTCATCAAATGAAAGGCATCAAAAACTGAGTTCCAGAAGGGTTGCAGGGGACCACAGGACCACCAAATATGAAGCATAGAGCCCGTGGCAGAGCCACATCTCCAGCAGGCGTCCGAGATCTCCGGGTTAATCCTGTGGAGAAGGGTGGGACACCTGTACCAGCGTGTCAGTAATTTATAATTCCTCTCCTGCGCCTGACTGGACATTGTCATCTTATGTGCAAGAGTAAAGATTTTCAAACTATCCGCCTCAGAAAAGGTGATCCCCAGGTCCCTCTCCCAAGCCTCCATAAATCCAAGTGTGGTAGGGGGAAGTGAATTCAAGACCAGGCCATAGAGCACCGAAACCACGTGAGAGGGACCCTCGGTAGGGAGCATCAGGGACTCAAATGGCGTCAGCGCCCCCATCGGCACACTGGAGAGAAAGCTTCGCAATTGCAGAAACTCTAGCCAGGACAGCGGTGTCGTAAGACCAGGGCCCCATAACCACCGCACGCTGGAGAGCCCCACAAGCTTATCCCTCACCTGACCCAGTCCCACCCCATCAAGTCGTGACCAACACAGATACGTAGACCTATTCATTGCTGGGGGAAAGGCCGGATTGTCAAAAAGGGGACTCAGTCTGCTCAGTCGAGAGGTCAGGCGTAATTTCACATAGGATCTATCCCAAAACTTCAAAACAATCTGTGTGAGTGGAGCAAAACTCGACACAGGTGGGCGTCCGGTCCCCCCCAGCCAAGGCAGCCAGTATAAAGAAGAGGGCGATAAAAGTTTCTCCAAGAGCACCCACTGTTTATGAGCATCACTGAACCTCCAGTCGACAATCCTAGAGAGCAAGACTGCCTGATAATAACATTTAAAATCAGGAAGGCCTACCCCCCTTTAGTCTTGGGTCTCACTAGTACTGAGAACCGAGTCCGTGGTTTCCTAGTACCCCAAATAAAGCTATTGATAGCTGATTGCAGGCGCCTGAAAAAGCAATCCGGAACCTGCACTGGAGCTGTCTGAAAGAGATAGAGGAATCGGGGTAAAATATCCATTTTGATCACTCCCACCCGACCGAACCAAGATAGCTGAGGTCTGCTATATCGTTTAAGGTCTGAGATAGTTTTCTGCAGGAGCGGGACATAGTTCAGAGCATATGTTGCGCTAATGTCAGGGGGTATTAAGACTCCTAAATATTTTAAGGCATCGGTCTGCCACTTAAAAGAGAAGGACGCCTGGAGCCGAGAGACCAGATCATCAGGCAGGGAGATATTGAGCGCCTCCGTCTTGGAGTAGTTGACTCTAAAATTTGAGACCTCCCCGAACCTACGGAACTCCCTGAGGAGTACAGGGAAAGCCACAGTCGGGTTGGCAATGTATAGCAATAAATCATCCGCATACAGGGATATCTTAAACTCATGTTGGCCAATCCGTAGACCCTCAATATCAGGTGTCTTCCGTAATGCCACTGCCAGATGCTCCATCGCAAGGATATAAAGTAAGGGGGAGAGGGGGCAACCCTGACGGGTCCCGTTTCTTATGTCAATGGGCGGGGAAAGGGTGCCATTCACTCTAAGACAGGCCGTAGGCCTATGATACAGAGCAAAAATCCTCTCTAACATGGTAGGTCCCACTCCCAGTTGCTTCAGGGAGGCACGTAGAAAGGTCCAGCCTAGGCGATCAAACGCCTTCTCAGCGTCAATAGAAAATAAGCATGCTGGTACCTTCCCCGTGCGCATGTACGAAGTTAGAAGCAATGTCTTCACCGTGTTATCCTTGGCCTCCCTGTGTGGCACAAAGCCCACCTGATCACTATTGATGGACCCAGGGAGAATAGGGTTCAGTCTACCAGCTAACACTTTCGCGAACACCTTCACATCCACATTAATGAGGGATATGGGCCTATAGCTTGCACATAATAGGGGATCTTTTCCCGGTTTAGGAATCACGGTGATTGTGGCTATCAGCATTTGGGGGGCAAAGGGGCAGCTGGCCGAGATGGAGTTCAACAGTTTGGTCATGAAGGGGACCAGGGAATTCGCATTAAACTTATAGAAGGCGGCGGAGAATCCGTCAGGACCAGGGCTTTTACCATTAGCCAAAGATTTTATTGTGTCTAAAACCTCCTGTTCCGAGAGGGGACTCTCCAGGGCCTCAGACTCCTCCACCGACATAGGCGGGAGCTCAGTATCCCGGATGTAGTCGTCCACCCGTGCTTGAAACTCGGAAGGGGACATATCAGACAATGGGCCACTTAAACTGTAGAGAGAGTCATAATATGCTCTGAATGAGTCCACAATCTCCTCTGGAAAATGAACCAGTTCACCCGCAGCAGACCTTATGGTAGGGACATAAGTGGTGGGGGCACGGGGGTGCAAAAACCTCGCCAGAGCTCTCCCGGGTTTATCAGAGTACTTGTACAGAAATTTATGAAAGCGGTCCCTCTGTCGTGCTAACGTCGTGTCCAACAAGGCACTCAACACACAGCGTGCCCGGAGGAGATCAGCCAGCACCCCAGCATCTCTAGTCCGTTTATGATCCAACTCCAGAGTTTGGATACGAGTCAACAAACCCACAATGTTAGTCTCCCTCTCTCTCTTCAGCCGGGCCACCTGTTGTATGAATACTCCCCGTATAACTCCTTTCAAAGCCATTGGTATGGGATGGCCGTGGGGTCATGTTTGTGAAAATCTAGAAAGTCCGAGATTGCTGTTCGCACGGCCGCCTGACACATTAGATCTCCAAGGAGACCAGGGTTTAAGGACCAGGTCCATTCTCTCGGAGAAAGGCTCGGCAGCCGAAGGGAGAGCAAAACTGGGGCATGGTCTGACCACAACATCGTGTCGATGTCAGACTCTGGGTCAAGAGACAGGAGCCCGTGGCTGACCAAAAAATAATCCAATCTACTATAGGAATTATGAACTGTGGAGAAGTAGGTATAATCCCAGGTAGTGGGGTGTAGTAACCTCCATACATCTACCAACCTTGAGTCTGTCAGGGCCCACTGTAATCTCTCCAGCTGTGAGAGGGACACCGCCGACCTGCCCGAAGAGGAATCCACAGCGCGGTCCAACACCATATTGAAGTCCCCTCCCATAATCACATAGCCTTCCGCAAAGGCCGAGAGGTCCTGTAGGTACTTTCTGCACGCTCGGACCTGGTCTTGATTGGGAAGATAAATGTTAGCTATGGTGAACAAATCATGGGCAATTTTAAGCTTCAAAAACACAAATCGACCATTAGAATCAGCTTTAGAGGCAACTACCTGAGCCTGTAAAGACTTGTGCAATGCAATGCTGACTCCTTTAGACTTGGAGTCAGAGTTACTTCCATGGAACCACTGTGTGTAGTATCTATGGTTAAGCTTAGGGATTCTGTCTGATCGGAAATGTGTCTCCTGCAGCAGAAGTATGTCAACCCGTTTCTTATGCATACCGTATAAAACCTTCGATCGCTTTTCTGGGACATTAAACCCCCTGACATTAAGCGAGCAGAGTTGTAGGGATGTCATAGGAACTATCGGGCCTGCGGGTGGTACAATCGGGTCGGAAAGGAGTGGGAGGGGTGGGAAGTGGGGAGAGATGGAAACAGAGAAAGTAAAGCACCAAGGAAAGAGAGTAGTTCAGCCGGAAGACAGGGTTCTGACCAAAAAGAAAGAGAAAAACCAGGAAGCCACTAGGCCTCAAGGGTACAGGACAATATCAGAGAAAACTCTGAGAAGTAGTGTCAGAGACACACCCTAGTGGGGAGGTGATTGAGCAGAGAGCAACCAGCCGAACCCCTGCAGCAAAAAAGAAAAAATCCAACTCTACCCAATAGGCCCATGACCCTGGTAACATAAACATTGTTAACGAACATAACAGCGGATCATGGGCCAAGTACATTTGTCGAAATCAGCAGAGTCACAACAAGCCCCAAAGGGGTATCATCAAAAGTCACATTTCAAGAGAAAGAGCGGCGTTAGCCAACATAGTATAACATTAGCACATTAATGCGGTAGTGCAACAGTTGAGCACAGTACATGAGGAGTCAATTGAATTAGGTGGACATTCATAAATAGAAATGTCACCGCTACGAAACATTCGGCTCTAAGCCATCCATAATAAACAGACTAAAGCAAAGTCACGACCAAGCCCCCCGTGGGAGCCCGGCAACATGGAGGGACAATGTAGGCGGCAAGAAAGCAAAAAGAGAAAAAGGGCAGTAGTGATCATAAGGTCTGAATTAGGTGATCAAGTGTCATCAGCATGAGTAACGGAGGCACGTCTACGGCGGGAGCCCCGTTTCTTCTTTCTCAGCGACCCGGCGGGGGGTCCTCCAGTACGGCGTGGGCCCCATTGGTCAGATGCAGTAAGGCGAGGCCAGTCTCCCAATGTGACCATGGGTAGGCCCAGTTCAGCGGTGAAGTTCTGGAGATCTGACGGGGATCTCAAAATTATCAGTCCTTTGTCACTGCGTACTTGTAATTGAAATGGATAACCCCAGCTGTAGGGGATCTCATTTTCCCGCAACACCTCCAGGAGGGGGCGCAGAGCCCTCCGTTTAGCCAGGGTGAAGCGTGAGAGGTCAGACAAGAGAAGGACATCAGACCCATTAAAGTCAATAACATCGTGGTCCCTCGCCTTACGCATGATGTCATCCTTAATTTGGAAGTAGTGAATCCTACAAATGACGTCCCTCGGCTTAGATGTATCGGGGTTCTTTGGGCCGAGCGAGCGGTGGGCTCTGTCAATTTCAATGTGTTCAGTGGGTGACCTCCCTAAGAGAGAATTGAAAATGCCATGGAGGGCTGAGGAAAGGTCACGTGGGGCTACGGACTCAGGGATCCCACGGAGCCTGATATTATTCCTCCGGTTCCTGTTCTCAGAGTCCTCTAGCATATCTAGAACCACATTGAAAGTCTCTGAGTGTAGGTCCAGAAGTTGTTGCTGACTTTGCAATTGTGAGGAAAGCGACTCCACTTTAGCTTCTAATGCAGAGACAGTGGTGGTAAGGTGGGACACGTCTTCCTTAAGGGACCCCCCTTCACTCCTGCACACTGCCTCCAGACGCTGTATATAGCACTCCATGTCAGCCTTTGTAGGGAAGGCACTCAGCTGCGCTCTCAGCTCAGAGGCAGTTATACAGTCATCAGAGCCCAGGGACCTAACAGGAGCCTGTGTGGGGAGGCCATGAGATGTAGTGATGGTGGGCACAATGTCCTGGGGCACTAAGCTGGAAGGAGCCCCTCTCTCATGTCTCCCTGGGGGTAGTAGTGGGGGGCCCACTTCAGTTTCCTGAGCCTGATAAGGGTGCAGTATAGGGGGAGACAGCTCCCCAGCAAGCTCAGCCTGTGATGTCCTCTGTCCAGGGGTGGAGGGACAGGGTACAGCTCTCACCTCTCCTTTGCTCTGTGTCTGGCTCCCTCCTGTCAGCTTCTGTGGTGAGCGGCCAGTCCCTGGTGCAGCAGTCACTCGTCCTCTCTCCTGTGCCTTCTCTGCTGTGGCCCCATTCCTCTGTGCACTCGAGGGCCCAGTTCTGTGTGTGTGCTGCTTCATGGAGGAGTAGGCACCTCCCCCCTCCACCATGGCTGAAGGAGCTGCCTTCCTTCCCACACTTCCAGGCATCGACATGTACCTGGTGATTCCTGTGCCTGCGGGACCTGCTGTGAGCTCCCTGGGGGCCTGGGAGCGGAGCCCGACCTTGCTCTTCATGATCAGTGGGTGAGTGGAGCTGATGGTGGCTATATAATTGCTGCAGAGGCCTCAGGCACGCTGGAGCTCAGGAGAGATGTGTGCTCACAGCTCCATGCCCAAGCCACCTCCCCCATCTAAATTACCATTTTTGAGGAGAAATGGAAATATTTCATTTTTCCTTCCACGTTACTTTAGTTCCTGAACGGAGAATGTGTTTTTGAGCAGTTTGAGGTGTCTAGTTTTTAACATGAAGTCATTTTGTGTGTTTTCTGTCATATAGTCCTCTTAAGGTGCCGTTACACACTAGGATATCGATAACGATATCCTTAGAACAATCACGTGACAGTGATCGTTCTGACATCATTAGTGCGTTGTCACACACAAGCAGTAGCGTAGCTGGCGGGGGGGGCAGGGGTGGTGAGCGCCCCGAGCCCCCCGGCATGAGGGGCCCATTGGGGCTGAGAGGTCACCTGGGCCGCTGAGCGGCCGCGGCGCCATGGACCCCACAAGTCGCACTCTTTTCACAATACAGCCGTGACCCGTCCGATGCTCCGAGCAGTCCGCAGCTACTCAAGCCTGCTGTGCTCATTGGAGCAGCGGTACGGCTGCTCTGATTGGTTCCGCAGCCGTGCACTGCTGATCGGAGCAGCGGCGGCAGCACTTACAGCCAAAGATACAAGCCTGAGTGTCCGAGCTAACACTGGAGCTACTCAAGCCTGCTGTGCTCATTGGAGCAGCGATACGGCTGCTCCGATTGGTCCCGCGGCTGTGCACTGCTGATGTAGCAGCAGCAGCACTACAGCCACAGATACAAGCCTGAGTGAAAGAATACGTGGGACGGTGGGAAGAAGACTGAGGAGCAGGCATCGTCTGAGGAAAAGTACACAATCATTTGAGTGCATATTCATTTTATTCTTAATTTGTAACGTTAGAATGATAAATACATGTCTTTAATAGCGCGCACACACGTGGCGGATCTGCATGCGGAATTGCATGCGGTTCTGCACGTGGATGCCCATCCCGGACCACCTGCTATGACGGGCTGAGCTTTGGAGCTCACCTGAGCACCGGAGCGCATCGATCCCGGCATGGGATGCACTCAGGGGACATGTGCACAGAACCCGAGGTGGTGTTAGAAGAGTTTCTAACTTTTCTGTACTATGTACAAGGAACTGTCAATTGAAAAAGAGCTAGTCACCACCGACAAAATATTGCCATTTATTATTGCCAACGACATGCATCGAGCATTTCCAAATTTAACTACACTTTATAAGATTTACTTTACTATTCCTGTTAGTAGTGCAAAAGCAGAGGGGAGTTTAAATTCATTAAAACACACCCACGAGCATGCATGCATGAGGCCAGACTGTCCAATTTAACCTTACTCAGTATTGAGAGAACATTGAAATTGACAAAGACAAGGTGGTCAACAGATTTGCCAAAGTTAAGGAGAGGAAAATGGCGCTGTAAGAAGTGGTTTTCACTGGAATATAGTTCACCACATTTTTGAATTAGTTGCTTATTCATCCTTTAAAAATATGATTTACATTATTATTTTTGAATTTGAAACAAACTTGAGTGTTAATGTTATTCAGTTTTGTATTTGACTAAAAGAAATGTTCATGCTTTAGGTTGTACGTGTGATTATTGCTGGTCACCTGGGCTGGGGGCCCACTCATGATGTTTCGCCCCCCTTGTGTTGAACCCCTAGCTACGCCTCTGCACACAAGAATATCATCAACGATATCCCATTCGGCAATGCATTACTTAAATAGGAGAGCAAGGACTAAGCGATCAATTAATGCGGCAGGAATAGGAGATTTTTGAACGACATCGTTCAAAAGGTGTCACACTGAATGATGTTGCTTCTTCAAGCAGCGCTAATTGGACGACGAACGATAGATCTGAGGTCAGGATCTCAAATCTTGGATGAACGTTCCAACGATTTTTCCATGCTTCATCGTTCATTTACACGCAAGGATGCACTAACGATATTGTTTGAACGATTACAAATCCATGACGTTTCAAGGATATCGTTAATGATATCCTAGCATGTGAAGCTGTCTTTATGGTCTATCTCATAGGATGTGTTTTGCTTTTCTATTTTTATCTATTTTTTTTAAGTTATTTCCTTCTAGAATAAAAAGGCAACATACCGTATATACTCGCGTATAAGCCGAGTTTTTAATCCCAAAAATTGGGGTGAAAAGTTCCCCCCTCGGCTTATACGCGAGTCACTGTATACTGTATACGCTGTATACAGTATACAGTCCCCCCCATCAGTATACAGGGCCCGCCCCCTTGTGTAGCAATCCTGTAAAGGAAGAGATTAGTATACTTATCCCTGCCGCTGTCCCGCCGCCGCTATCGCGCTCCTCCAGCTACATCCAGCGTCTTCCGGCTTCTTCTTGCTTCCTCCAGTGGGCGCAGGCAATGACGTCATTGTCTGCGCGTCAGAAGAGGAAGCCGGAAGACGCTGGATGAAGCCGGAGGAGCGCGATAGCGGCGCGGGACAGCGGCAGCGGGACAGCGGCAGGGATAAGTATACTAATCTCTTCCTTTACAGGATTGCTACACAAGGGGGGGGCCCTGTATACTGATATTGGGGGGGGCTGCTGTATATACCTTTGGGGCTGCTGTATATACCTCTGGGGCTGCTGTATACTACCCTGGGGCTGCTGTATAACTACCTCTGGGGGCTGCTGTATACTACCACTGGGCGCTGCTGTATACTACCACTGGGCTGCTGTATATACCCTCTGGGGCTGCTGTATATACACTGGGGCTGCTGTATACTACCACTGGGGCTGCTGTATATACCTCTGGGCTGCTGTATACTACCACTGGGGCTGCTGTTTTATACACTGGGGCTGCTCCTGTTATACTACCACTGGGTGCTGCGTATATATCACTGGGTGCTGCTTATACTACCACTGGGCTGCTGCTGTATACTACCACTGGGGCTGCTGTATATACCTCTGGGGCTGCTGTATACTACTGGGGGCTGCTGATATTACTGGGGCTGCGCTGTATACTACCACTGGCTGCTGTATATCACTGGGCTGCTGTATACTACCCTGGGGCTGCTGTATACTACCACTGGGGCTGCTGTATATACCACCTTTGGGCTGCTGTATATACTTTTCCCTGGGGCTGCTGCTGTATACTAACCAACTGGGCGCTGACTGCTGCTGTATATACCACTGGGGGGAGGCTGCTGTTATACAACACATGCTGGGGCTGCTGTATACCTGTGCTGGTGTCCACCCTCGGCTTATACATGAGCCAATAGGTTTTCCCAGGTTTTGGGGAAAGACAAAAGTTAGGGGGGTTGGCTTTATACACGAGGTTCGGCTTATACACTCTGTATAAATTACGGTATAATGCCAATAATACTACATTACAAAGTAGGTATGCATGTCTTCTAACAATAAGGCTTTATAAAGCACTTAATAATTAAAAAAATCATACAATATGACTTTTAGAATGTATAAAGGCCAAAATATATTTAATTAGGAAAATTACATGATTAATAAATGACTGAGAAAGTACAAAGAAAGGAGCTAAATTTTCAATTCCTCATGTGAACAATTGCAAATCACTCGAGCTATAAGAAATTAAAATGGACAAAGGTTATATTATTATAGAATGATGATATAATGATTTTAATGCATTTCTTATAAACAGTACCATGCCTCATTATGAAAAATTGCCTGGCAGTCTAAAATAATTTGCATCAAGTTTTAAGAAGAATGACCTCAGGAGACAAATGGTTATCTGCAGTTACTGCTGTGTCTGCAAAAACTCACATCCACTGGGGAGTATGAAAAGGTCTGATTGCCCAAAGAGAAATGTTAATGGATCAAATGGCAAAGATTTCAGAAAGCACATCCAAATGAATTTGAATTCAGAATGTGATTTGTTTCTTTTGGGTATTTTACCTATTACATTTCATTTAAATTGTGTGCTATGAAGAAAATATATCTTAAATTCTGTTTCCCCTGTCTTCACCTTAAACATGATTGCACAGATTAGGAAAATATGCATGTTTACTTCAATATGAATAAAGTATTCCAGGTAAGCAAAGAGTAGTAATAGCTAAAAGTACAGCATAAGCATCTTGGTCTTCCCAAAAGCAGATGAGAGGTATGGTGGTACTGATAGTAAGATGTGTTGGGAGGTATAGATACAACTTCTTCCCTCCCGAGTCTGTTTTCACCTTCCTAACCAAGCCAATTTTTTTTCATTTCTGACCAGCGTCAATTTCCTTGATATTAACCCTGGAACGCTTCAAAATATTCCAGTGATTCTGAAAGTGTTTTTATTTCACACATTATACTTAATGTTAGTGGTAAAGTTTGGTAGACATTATTTGTTTTTATTTGTGAATATACTGTAACTTTAAATTTTTATGCCCTTAAACCAGATACGGTAGTTATATCACAAAAAAAGTTAAGAAATTAAATTTGTCACATGTCCACTTTACATCAGCACTATTGTTGAAACATTGTTTTGGATAGAAGGCTTAAAAAATGACCAAGTGACATTAAAAGTAGTTTGGGGGGCCTATGTGACAGAAAATACCATAAAGTGACACTATTTTAAAAGCCGCACCTCTCAAGAGTCTTTCGCAAGAATTGAAGCAATGTGGAATGAATAAATGGGAATGTTACCTTTTTTCCACAAAAAATATTGTTTTGGCCCCCAAAGTTAGCATTTTCTCAAGTGAAATAGGAAAAATGGATGGTGCAATTTTTTGTGAAGCCCAGAGGAGTTAATTAGGCTAGATCCTCTGGATCAACCCATGACTGTGAGCATGAGAGATGCAACATCGATCCAGGATGCATATGAGTGGGACTTTCACTGGCGATGGTACTCAACCCCTGCCCTGTGTGAGTCATCCTTGGCAGTGACTGTTCTCTATAGTATGTGTGCAGTGGACTTCTACATAGACTTGGGCGGACGAGACGTCAGCATGCCTGCTTCGAAGTAACCTTTGTTTACTGGCAGCCCTAGTTCTCTGGTTGGTCCTTTTCGAAGGTTCACTGTTAATTGGATATGGTGAATGCTTTGGAGATACTTTATGAATTTGAGACAATGTACAATGGTATGGAAAATACGGCACGAGAGTGTTGAGGTACCAGATCAGCAGGAGGAGTCTGCAATAAATTCTATTTAAGTAATTGTCCCTAAATATGTAACGTTCAAGAATTGTGCACATGATGTCTCAGTTCAGTGAAAATATGGCAAGTAAAAGACTGTTTATACAAGAAACAGGCTCTTTACGTTAACCCTCACTGAGGCTAATAACAAATTGAAGTTTTCAATTGAAGAGTCGGCTGGGGTACAAGATGTTGGGTTGTGCTGCGCCTGGTCCCAGACTAGGTCCTGACTAGCCTGTCCCCATGCTTTGTGCTCTTCGACAAGTTCATGAGATGAGCCAATGAATATATGGAAATCCACTAGTGTACATTTTTTTATGGGTTGTAAGTCTCTAGAAATGGGAATGTATTGTGTCTCCTGAGTTGTCAAAAATATTACAACTAAATGAATCGAGACGTAAAATAGACATTTTTATCTCTTATGAAGGTACTAAAAGAGTTTTTTTCATGTTTGTTTTTGTTCTTGATCTTGAAAAAATTGGTAACAATGCATGGTATATGAATTAGGATCAATAAAATGTTTTATTTTTACAATATTTATATAGTTTATACTTATATAGTGTACTTTAAGAAGTATTCATTTAGATATATGCATATATTGTCCTTGTAAAAAAAACAGTTTTGTTTGAAAGGTTGTAATATTATCTGTTATTCATCACCAGAACTATTAAACATATTCAAGCATCATGTAAGCTTCACATCTGTATTATTATGCTAGAATTCTCAAGCTATCTAAAGACAGTCTGATACCTTCTCCGTTCCATAGACATATTGCCTGTGTGCATTCCTGTCTTACGTATTCATGTAATCCCAGTTAGACTTTAAAAGATGTTAAGATCAGGGCTCCATGAGGCCATATCATCATTTTAAGTACTCCTTGTTCTTTTCTACAAAAAATAGAGTATCTCAAGGACATTTTCTGTTTGTTGGAAATCATTGTGTTCAAGCAGAATACATTTGAAGTCAATTAGGCATACCTCTGAAGGTATATCATGATGAATAAGCATATTTTGTTTCTCAGCATTGAGTTGACTAAATCTACATCTCTTCTTTGTAAAATTCAGCCCGAAACTTGCAAAAACCCTTACCTGCAGACACTTACTATTGTACTCACCTCTGTTGGGCTGGTTTAACACTGGCATTTGTGTCTGCATGCATATGGCATGCAGGCGCAAACGCAGTGCAAATGCAGCCATACTGATGTGAACGCAGTGGAGAATCTCCGCATGCGTTCACATTAGTATGCAGCCCGGCAGCCAATCAGCTCTCTCGGCAGTGGCCGGGAGGCGGAGATCAGCGGTGGAGGCTCCAGCTGATATCCCGTGGCTGCCGCTGATCAGCGGCAGCCACCGGGAGAGATTTCAATGTGATCTGCAGCGTTCTCCTGCGCTGTCATGCAGAGGACACTGCGGACCCATTGACTTCAATGCGTGGTTTCTGCGCTTGTGGACGCTTGCAGATAAAGCAAGCACCCGCGACCGAACAAAAAATACAGCAAGTTGCGTTCTGAGTGCGCTCGGAGGGTGCACAAATTATGCACATCCGTTCTGTGCGCTGCGTTTGCATACGCCAGAGTGAAACCACCTTTTTCTCTGTTTTCTACAGCCAAGTATTTCAGGTTTTAAATCATCAGTACAAAGCACCCACTACTATTTTCTGCACCACAGTTCCTATATTTTGTGCAAATGTGAGCTCTTTGTTTCCAAGTAAAAGGAGTTGTTTTAGCCAATTGTTATACATCTTCCAGATCGGAATTAATTTGATGTGTTTTTAATTTGCAGTTTTATGTTTTCAGCTCAACAAGGTTTGTCCATTACTTTGTGTTCTCAATAGAGAGAAACATTGGGGGAAACTTATTTATCATGGAATTCCATCAGGGAAGTGTGTGATTGGCTCCAAATGTATTCTGCCACAAAATAACTTGACACAAACAGGCAATGTCATTAAGAACTATCTGTACCATGAATAGGAAGGAGTCCTGGAAGCAATGAAATGGCCCTCATAGAAACATGATCTCAACATCATACAGTCTGTCTGGGACTGTGTTGCAGGCCATTGGCACTTCTCATGGATAAGCTGTGAGGCAGAGGAGTCAAGAAGTCTGGAGTCAAATACCAGTCATGTAAATCAAAGGTAGAGGGACAAAAGAGAAAATGGATCACTGTTTGAGGTCAGAAGTCAAAATTAATTATAGTTCAGGATAAAGGAGTTAGGCATATGAATAGTTAAAGGTAAGGTCTAAGGAAAGATAGTAAAATATCAAAATAACTGAACACAAAGCACAGGGCAAACACAGCACTTAGCAAAGCTACCAATGGCTATGGTCCAACAACTGCCAAGCAGCTACATAAGCAGGTAATTACCCCAAAATAAAGTGAATCTTTAGCCTTGTTCCAGTTGAGGTCAGGTTTAACACAGGGAAAGGTTTTAATTTAGAACGAGATACGTACTGTCCTGGATTTGTTACACCTTGACAGGGTAAAATGGCTCCGTACCTTTTGATCAATAATATATTTACTATATACCCTGTGTGGTGTTTTGCTCACTAAGCATGTTGAGGGACGCTTATATTGGATTGAGGCAAACAGGCACGTTTTTCTGTAAAACAAAGTCCTCCAGTTTATTTACATCATAATAACCCACATACATGATAGCATCCATTAACTTTACTGCAACATTAATGACATACCAGTCTTTCCCAATGGCAGATATGCCCACCTGGAATTTACTTTCATAGTTCTTTACAGTGTGGCAGTGCAGACATTACAACCCACACACACACTGACAGCACAGTCTACCGTTGAGAAACTGCCACACTGGGATTACCAACTCCTGTCGGTTCCAGACCCTCAGCAGGACTGAAGCTTCCTGAACACAGAAACGTTCCAGGCTCTCCCATGGTTTCCTCACTGTGTGTCTTCCAGGACACTGTGTGTCTTCTCAGCACGAGAGCCATGCATGGAATGTGAACCAGATTGCTCTACTTTAAAGTCATAACCAACTTCCACCCAATTTCGGTCACGTCCAGAATGGGTTGGAGGTGCAGTGGGGAGAGCCACTGATTGGTCTGTTCTTCTATCCCTTGCAACAGCTCTGCTTCAGTGTGTTGTTTATGACCTAAACAAACGATCTTCAGGAGACAGTGTTGCTGGTTTTCCGATGCACTGCTGCATAGCTCCTATCATGGAGTGATGGGGAGGGTAATTCAGAGGATGAGGAGCATGAGGAGGAGGGGAGACAGAAAGTGGCATATGAGGAGGTAGAAACACTGATAGAAGTAGGGTACGCTATACTTGGCGTGGTTAGGATGTGTGCTGTTCCAGCTTTTGACTTTGTCCCGCCCTCCACCAGGTTCACCCAGCGTGCTATGGCAGAAATGTGTAATGCCTTTCCATACCAACTTGCCCATGTATCTGTTGTTAGGGGGACCTTCCCGGTTACAGTGTTGGTGAGAGTCGTTTGATATTGTTTAACACGTGCTTATGTAACTCGGGGAAGGCACACCGGTCAAATAGTGACGGCTGAAAACTGAGTATTGTGGGGCAGTCACAGGCAAGAGATCATGGAAAGACTCCACTCCAACAAGCCTAAACGGCAATTGCTAGCAATTTGGCAATGTAAGCGTTTAGTATTTGTGCCTGTGGGTTCATTGAAGGGTATTTACTCTTTTTTTTCCAAGCTCTCAGGCATGGACAACTGGACGCTTCACTCAGACAATGAAGTGGACAGGGTTCATTTTTACTGTGTCTTGTGGGCAGGAGGTATGATCACCTGCTTCCTCGACAGCAGATTGTGAAGGATGGAGCACAGAGAAAATGGTAGTCATTTGACCCGCAGACATCAATTTTTTACTCTTGTCTTCCACCCACCTACTGGCTTGCTTGGCTGCCATGTGGTTCCGCATACTGGTTGTGCTCAGGATGCCTTTGCTCTGGCCTCTGCTCAGTTTGGTCTGGCAGATGGTACAGATTTCAATATTTTCTCTGTAGAAATATCAGAAAAAAAATTCCATACAGCGGCTGACAGCCTCCTTGCCCTGACTTGGGGCACAGTGGGGATGCTCTTGGGAACAGTTGACCCAGTTCTCACTATTCTGGCACCCTCACTCTATACACCTGAAGAACGAGTTGACAGACAGCTTAACACTTTCCCATCGATGCATTGACTTGAACACAGGGGGCCCTTTTGACTTATAGTGTAAAACTACAAGAAAAAATTAAAATACTAAGTACAAGATTCGACATATCTGAGATACATAGCATTACACATGTTACAGGACACACAATGTAATTGTGCAATATGGCGAATACACAATAGCTATAACAGCAAAAAACTACTTGATAATAAACATGTAGAACAGATTAACTACATTATATACTTTGGTGAATTCAAGCAAGGGGATCATGGGGATCAAAACTCACTGATTGTGCTATGTAGAAGGAAACTATGAGCTGAAATCCAGAGAGAGAAGGATCAGCATATCAGGATGTTGGCATGTATGAAGCTAAAATGGCTTCTAAAGAAGAAGGGCAGAGCCTAGAGCACAGACTGATGGGGAAATACAGTGGCCTTCAAGAGGAACAATTAGACTGTAAAAAATGATGTCATAAGGGAACATTGACAACAGATGGCGCTGTTGGATAAGTTATCACTGAACAGCAGGTAAGTAAACTAAATGTACGCATTTCTAAGAAAGGCATAACACTCACTCTGGTCAAACTACTACCCCTTTGTGCCTGTGTTGTTGCTACATATCTATCTTTCTCTATGCTGCTGTGCTGGCTATGCCTTACAACGGTCCAGGTTGGTTAGGTGGACTCAACATTAATCACCTAATTTTTCATCTCATTCTCCTTCCAAGTTGAGATTGTAGCAGGCTGACCAGATGACAACTGTGTCTCATCATTATCCTCCACCCCTTGAGACAGTAAATCACATTGCTTAATGTGGCTTTTTCTGACCATGAGTGCTCAGATATTTGTGCATCAACATCCTCCACCTTCTCATGTCCCTCTTGAATACTGCACGGTGAGAGACCAACAAAGGATGCATACAAAAGAGATCCTCGGACTGCCCATGTTCAGGGTCATATGTCTGTTGTGACTCATTATATGAGGGAGAAAGGAGGACCAGGTTGAGAATTGGCTGACCCAGCCTCTTGGTTACTGAGACTAGAAAATATTTAGTATTTCTGTTTGTGAACTGGCTATAGGCTTTGTTTGCCATCCAACCCAGAACCTGCTTGCGCTCTTCTGGATTAAACACAACTTTACGGCACGGACCGGAAAATTTTAAAAGGAAATTAGAAACCTTTTTCTGACCTGTCAGACTGCCTCAGCAAGCACCAATGTCAACACCACACTCATGTATAAATGCATATTGAATTTTTTTAACATATATCATATAAATTTCAGGTGGCAAGAAAAATATAACCCAAAAACTTAAGGTGCAGAGGTCCCAGTTTTTACACTACAGCAAAAAAATGGTAGCACTTTATTTGACATTATTTGAAGTAGCTCACTAGTACACTGTAAATATTCTCAACTTTTTGGCACAGAACAAGCAAAATGTGACCCCAAAACTTGGGATGGCAGAAAGATCAGTATTTGTTTAAAAAAAGCAAAAATGGAAGTACTCTATTTGAAAGTAATATAAATAACTCACTAGGACACCATTATTATTTTGCAATAAAGAGAAGGGAAAGGAGCGCATTGAATAGGATCTGGCTGGGTATAGGAATTAAAGGCCAGGTAGAACCACTGAACAAAGGTGGTTGTGCAAACCTGCACAACTCCTGTTATAGCTTTGCGGTGAGGCCCGGCGTGTGAAAGGGATTCCACCTGATGAAGACGGCATTTGCTGTTGAAACATGTTGTGTCGATTAGAGAGCCCTTTTTAAAGGTTTGTGCTACTAAACAGATTTACTAAGCTTAAATCCCTTCTCTTTAGCGCTCCTACACAAAACCGTACTCTGTCTTTATTTTTGTGCACCATTAATATTTTGGACCTTTTGGCACAGGAGAAGCAAAATGTGACCCCAAAAATTTGAGGTGGCAGAAAGACCACTGTTTTTTAAAGGACACCAGAAAACAGAAGTACTCTATTTGACAGGATTTAAATAGATCACTAAGACGCTGTTAATATTTTGAACTTTTTTGGAATGGTCAAGCAAAATGTGATCCCAAAAATTAGAGGTTGCAGAAAGACCAGTGTTTTCAAAAAAAGAAAAAATATCAGCTCACCATTGATGTCCTTCTCCGAAAATCCCCTTCATAGAATGAGTCGCTGCTTAGCAACCACCGATTATGGAAACCAAAAAGCAAAGATTGACCTAGCGATGGGGAACAATGGCAGCACATAGAGGAAAATTGTATAAAACTTCACATTATTGCAGATCAATAAAAAAAGTATATAAAAATAATGCACAATGTGCGGCAGTCAGATCAGTCCATAGGACGGTTAAGAGTGACGTGTTTTCGGCTAAAACGGAAGCCTTAATCATGATCTCTCATCTCAGATAATGATTAAGGCTTCCGTTTTAGCCGAAACGCGTCGCTCTTAACCGTCCTATGGACTGATGTGACAGCCACACTTTGTGCATTATTTTTATATACATTTGTTTATGGATCTGCAATAAAGTGAAGTTTTATACAATTTTCCTCTATGTGCTTTTGTTTTTCCCCATCGCTAGGTCAATCTCTGCTTACTGTTTTTTAAAGGACCTCAGAAAATGGAAATACTCTATTTGAAAGATTTCAATAGTTCACTAGGATGCTGTTAATATTTTGGACTTTTTGCAACTAGTCAAGCAAAATGTGACCCCAAAAACTGGAGGTGGCAGAAGGACCAATATTTTTTTAAGAACACCAGAAAATGGAACTACTCTACCATATAATAGTATGCAATGTGTGGTGAAAATGTAACTCTAAAACGAGCTATTGGTTTAATATGCTGGTACTGGAATGCTAATCTGCTTTCTCTGTCCCTGCTGGAAAACTCTCCCTACAATTTTTGTGAGCTAGTGGAGACTTGATGTAGCTGGTAAAAAAGCTGTTGTGTTGTGTTTACGTGGCTGAAACACTCTTTCTTCATGCTCGTTCCTCAGTCCCTACACTCACAATACATTGTTTCTGGATGTGAAGTACGCAAGATGGCAGCAGAAGGGGTTATTTAGTCCCTATGACACTAGGCGGCAAGCAAATCACAGTAATGCCACAACACAGAGGGCTATGGCATTATTGTCAAGCTAGCCAAGCATGCTTAGTGGCTGCAAATCAGGCACCATACAAGTTGGATAGGACACTCGAATCTCGCGAGGCAAGCACACAAATACTTGGCAAGTACCGAGTTGCCCGAATACCATAATATCTGTGCGAGTACCAACAAAATTTATGCCACAAAATTTATATAGATTAAAACAGAATATACTCAATTCCTAAGTAGTGGATAGGATAGCTAGAATTCTCTCTCTCATTCACTTTTTCACACTTTTCCCCAACACACTCTGGATCATTATTAACATACCAAACTCTAGAAAGTGATGTTTTTAGAGCTAACCACATCTGTTCAGCATTGAAGCACGTATAGGAATTGAAACTGGAAAGTGCCGATTACCAGCTGGTGTGCTTGCAGCAGTCTATAGGATTCAGGTGAGGTACTTCGCTGACGCACAACCATCTGGTTTAAAATTCTTAATCCTTATTTAGCAGAGATTAAAAGGTGCAAAACCTTTGTTTGTAATGAGTGTGAAGAAAGATGAACTAGATGTTGTGACTGAACTGTATGGTTTATGTTTGTATTGGATCACTAAAATTGTGACTATGGGCATGTCCACACACCTGCGCTCTCAGTATTTAGCGTGTCTGCGCTAAATACTTAGTTTTTGTGAGAGAAGTGCAGGTGCGTGTTGTCGGCGCTTCCTTGGAACGCAGCCCCTGGTTACTTGATGCGTATCGTGGTAACCAGTTCATACTGCAGGCTGACTAGTGACCGCTTATGCCGAGCGCACAGGGAAACGCTGCAAGCTGAGAGCGCAGGTGTGTGCACAAGGCCTATCACTGAAATTTGACAGAACACTATTTCCATCTATAAGCCATAACTCCCGTATTAATTGTTTCCGTGGCTCAGATACCTACCTCAAAAAGCAATCTTATGCATTATGAATGTACTGTAAGTTATTAATTTGAGTTTTTCATCAATCAAATTGTGGGGGTTTTATTATTACATCCTTCTTCTAATTCTGAACAGTGTGAGCGCAATAATCCAAACCATTAAACTATACCTTTTAATCTTTGCTAAATAAAGATGAAGAATTTTAAACTGAATGGTTGTGCCTCACCGAATTACCTCATTGAATCCTATACCATACTCTAGTCTTGATGAGCAGGCCCCCTTCGATTTTAATGCTTTGGTGCATTTATCGTGTTTTGTTCTCTAGCAAAAATTGGGATGAATTTATAGTTTTGTGCTTTTGATATCGCTCTCCTCTATTACGCTAAGGTTTTAATGCTTTTTTCACACTCTCAATGGCTTCTGACAGCATCAGAGATATATAGTTGTCCAGCAAAGCTAATCTACCACAGAGGGAACGTATAGCACTGAGAGAGGACCTGGTGTACTAGCAACATAATTAATAGTACAGTCAGACAGTTTCTACAAATTCATATTAAGCCATAAACCAGTCTAGTTTTGCACTCTAGAATCTTTGAACTATCGTACCCTAAGGGTTTCAAGTGATTACAGTTTAGACACAGGTCAACACATTTATTTTTGTATTGTGGATAGAAACTTACAGAATTTTACATTTATATTGTTACTTGCATTAGTAAAAAATAAGATAAAAAAAAAAAAAAAGAGTTAACTAATTTGAAGTGTCCAGAGGTTGCGCAGTGCCGGTGCCCCATTAACTGTTTACAACTGTGCCATGATCTGTCATTTTCTGTATCCAAATAATGAGAGAAGAACCTCATTGCTTTATAATGGGGTCTGTCAAGGTTCTATCAAGGTATTTGTTATTTTTGACGGCAAGAATAGTGCTACACACTGTGCCAAAAGCTGTGGAGACCCTGATCGAACCCCTGAAGTGAACCATGCCTTTACATTTCATGGAGGAATCTCTTCTCTGTTAAAACAACCTTTTTTTTACTATAAGATTCACACACATTTATCAGTTTGTTTCAGTCACCATCTGTTATTTCTTACAAGATCTCTCATGGTAATATTCATTTTTAGACTGGAAAGCTAAGGCACACTGACCGCCGGCATTTTAATTAGTTTAAATAATTTTATGAAAGAAAAATCTGCTAGTGTGAACCCATCCTACATTTAAGCATTTGGTTTTACTCTTATTTTTTATGAACAATATCTTTTAAACTGCCATCATCAGCCATATCGATATAACTCCAGTAGAGGAAATTCTGGCTATAAAAATAAGATACTTGAAAGACATGTTTTGTATTTGTGAATTCTATCAGTGTATATAAATGCTTCATTTACTCTGAGCGTTATGAGTAAAATATTCAGATGTTGCTTCATTATAATGAATTGCCAAACAAGTGGATTTTATGTAACCCAGTAATTCACAAGCTATTCTTTATCTTATTTCCAAAATCTCTGAGTTCATTATTTGCTCAGCAAGATACACTATTTCAGAAATCCTAGCTGACTGGAATCATGAATAAAACTTTTCAAAAGATCTGAACTTTGAGTTTCCTGTCCTGAGGTCTCATTAAAGTTTCATGAGTAGCTTGGAAGTAAGGGCTTACTTTTGCCCTTGCTCTTATATTTCCTTTTCCTTGTAATATTGGCAACAGATCAATGACAATAACACCTTTCAATTTGTAAACTATTTTTAAATATAAAAGTTATTCAAGGGAATCCAACACGTAGATACAGAATTAGAATGTATGTAAACGGATCACTTTCTATAGACTGCAATAAAAAGATAAAAATAAGATACCGGTACTTATAGTGGAGGTCATAGACAGCAGAGGCTTCCTGTGTCAGTACAGTAGACAGTAAAAGGACAATAGGAAACTGTAGACTATGTATAAAAAAGAAACCGGTCATGTTAAAAATGGAATTTTAAAGTAGGTTGTTATAGAGTAGGAGGATAAGATCAAATCGAAGAGACATGCTTTTTAACAGTAACATTTATAGTAAACCTTTCATTTTGTTAGAGGTAATTTATCAACTGATATCTGTTTTTTTATTTGAGAGCAGCATGATGTGAAAGCAGCAAAACTGACTATAGGGATGTGCCACTTATAAGGCAGTGTGCTGTACTTTTAATACCAATCAATGTTTTATCAACAGGAGATTATCACTGCCTGACTACATGTCTCATGCAGGCCAGTCAATTTAATCTGTATAACCCAGTTTTCATGACTGATTGGAAGTTGGCTGTTAATTCAGAGTGTAAGGCTGGAGTCACACTTGTGTGTGACTTGGGCGAGACTCACATCACATCACTCGGTATGGCCAACTTCTCTCCTGACAGGAGCGTGCAGCTGCATAGAAATACATCAAGCTGACTCGTTCCTGTTCAAACAGCGGGCAGCCTTGCCTAGTGATGTGATGCGAGGCTTGCCCAAGTAACATACAAGGGTGACTCCATCCTAAACAAGAAGTTATAGAAACTTGATTCCAGCTCACCCACTTGCTCTATGCTAATCCACCTGGGGCTCAGACACTGGCCTCACTCTTGACTCACATCAAGGATAATAGAAAAAATTGGAGTCCGGCTCAAGAGGACTGGATTTTCCTTTTCCTTTTATTTTCAAAAGAAAATATATTGCATACAAAATAAAAATTTACATGGTCGACATGACTCAGTCGAAACGGTCATGTTGACCATTTAAATTTTTCTTTTGTATGCACTATATTTTCTTTTAAAAATAAAAGTAAAATCCAGTCCTATTGAACCGGACTCCGTTTTTTTCTATTATCCTAAACAAGGAGTTGCCCATCAGGGGTGCGGGCAGGTTTATACACAGGAAAAGTCTTAGCTCTGCTATATCTACATCAGACAAAATAGAGATTATGTGACACAGAAATAGCTAAGTCTTAGAGGTGAAGAAACAGACAACAATAATAGAAACTAAATATAATAATATTACTTATTATTACTGTTATTCGGCTCCATACCCATTCCAGTGAACCAGATACTAAAGGGAATTTCAAACCATGCAGGAATCAATGATTTTTGTATCTCATATTCCAAACTCCCGTCAAAAGACACTGGAGGAGGCAGGTGCGAGGGAGACAGAGCAGAGGTAATAAACTCCTTCAACAACAACTTGTGTAACACATTAGGAATACAGAAAGACCGGGGGAGTTTTAATTGAAAGGCAATCACCTCTAGAATCTCATGCAAACCAATGAACCTAGGACCCAACTTCAGAGAGCAAATAAGTCTGTGGAGCCTCGGTTAGGAGTCTCGAACACAGGACTGGGTCCTTCCCTGGAAGGATATCTGGCTAGTCCTGTGTTCGAGACTCCTAACCGAGGCTCCACAGACTTATTTGCATATTCATAATTCCCAGGAGGCAATGCGCCTAGGAATTCACTGTGTTGAGCGCTTTAGCCAGCTGCCCGCAGTGTTTTCTTGGACTGGTCTCCCTGAGATCAGTGAATACTTTGTGATGTCCAACTTCAGAGAGGGCACCTTCAATCTAATATTTTTTGAAGATAGCCACACCTTATCTCCCACTTTGAATGTGGCCCCTGACAAGCATCTCCCTAAAGACGTTCAGGAGAAGAAGAGGGTAGAGAAAATGCCCAAGTCTAAGGACCCCCCTAGAGAATTGATATTATAATTCCCACCTGTTGTAACTTATTCCCTGATGACAAAGAGCGCAAGGTAACAAATAATTTACAATTCTCCTTGAAAACTCTGAACTGGTTTTTTTTCCCCTGAAAATTTGTCAGGGAGTGCTACAACAGGTAAAGGGGCGCTCAAAGATATATCAGAGGATTCAGAAGTCATCACGGCTGTCAGAGGAGAGACATTCAGAGGGGCAGGAAAAGCACCAGATATCTTGCCCTGTAACTGAGCCTGAGAGGCTGCTAGTTTGTGTTGTGGTGCATGTTTCAAATCCACAATATGTCAATTTCTCTTGCAGGTACACTGAGATATTTGAGGAGATTTTTCCCATAAGCTTGAGTTAGATGCTGAAAATGTGCAGGTAAAAATGTGCAATCGTTTTTACTGCATTTTTTAAGTGGAATCACATCACAAAATGCATGTAATCCACACCTAACAACATCAATAAAGTTTTGTCAAAAGAACACCAGGAAGTCTTAACACCAAAGTAGTTTTACTAAAAGCATGACATGCCAAGATACGACAAAAAAGGAGATTTTTATGTACTCAACGTAAAATCCTTTTCTCTTAGCCTCTAATTGGGGGACACAGAACCATGGTGTTATGCTGCTGTCCACTAGGAGGCGACACTAGGCAGAATCTGCAAAAGAGTTAAGTGGCTCCTCCTCTGCAGTATACACCCCTGGAGCAGGCATTGCCTCCCCAGTTTTGTGCTAAAGCAGGAGAGTTAACAGAGTAATAACAGTAATAACAGTACAAGGCCTGTAACCAAACAGGCAAACCTGTGTAAACAGGTAATAGTTAACACGGTAATAAGAGTGTAACAAGGCCTGTAACCAAACCGGTACATGACAAACAGTTAAGAGTTAACAGTAACAATAGGATAATACGGCCTGTAGCCAAACAGGCAAACATGTGTAAACAGTTACCTCTGTAACAGTTGAGAAGCAACATGAGAACTGTAGTAAAGGCCCAAAAGGGTGAAAGGGTGAAAGCTGTGTCCCCTAATTAGAGACTAACAGAAAAGGATTTTATGGTGAGGACACAAAAATCTCCTTTTCTCCTTCGCCTCATTAGGGGACACAGAACCATGGGACGTCCCAAAGAAGTCCCTGGGTGGGAAAAGCGATGGAACTAATAACGCTGAACATGGTCAGCAAAAAACTATGTACCTATAGGAGGGCTGCTGCTTCCTGGAGGACACGTCTACCCAGACCTGCGTCTGCCGAGGCCTGAGTGTGATCACTGTAGTGACTTGTAGATGTGTGTAGGCTGAACCATCTGGCTGCCTATCACACAAATTGTGCTGACGCCTGAGGCCGGACGGCCAAGGAGACCCCCACGGCCGTAGTAGAATGTGCCCCGACACCAGCAGGAAGGGGCGGGTTTTTGAAGGTATAAGCGTCTTGGATGGTTGATGGAATCCATCTAGCTAGAGTAGCCTTAGAGGCTGACATGTCGTTATATCAGACCTCTGGAAGAAGGAAGAGAGAATCCAACTTCCTAAAAAGGTGCTGTCCTGGATACATAGATGCGTAGGGCCCTGACGAGGTCCTACATATGTAAAGCCTTCACGACCGAATGGACTGGAACCAGGTGCAGAGATGGTAGAGAGATGTCTTTATTTAGGCGGAAGAAGTGCCCCGCCAGTGGAAGAAAGGATGGGACCAGGCTGAAGGGCAACATTGTCTTGGTGTTAGACCAGACAAGGTGGTTTACCTGAGACCACTGTAAGTTCCGATACTCTGCAGAAAGAAGTAATTGCCACCAAAAACCACCACTGTTAGTATGAGAATGCTAAGGGGAGTTTCCCCTAGAGGCTTAAAGGATGGTTCTTGTAGAGTCGTGAGGACAAGGTTTAGGTCCCACGGGTGTAGTGGCCTGTTGAATGGGGAAATGAAATGGCAAATCCCTCGAAGGAAGGATTCCCTTGAGGTCTAGGAGCAAAACATTTGCGAAGAAGGTGGAAGGGCTGAAAACTGCCCTTGAGAGAACCCAAGGACAGGCCTGAGTCTAAGCCTGATTTGAGAAACAGAATTCTTGGTAGGGATAGGGCCAAAGTGAATGGCCTCTAGAGGTGCACCAAGCAAACAAAAACAAATATTCATGTGCGATGGTAGATGTTTGATGAGGCTGGTTTCCTCGCTCTGATAATGCTCGCTACAATATCCTGAGGAAACCCAGCTTGGGTTAAGACCCAGGTCTCAAGGGCCATGGCGTCAATACAGAGTTGAGGAATTCTGACGGTAGAACCTGTCTTGAGAGAGTAAGTCTGGACTGTCTGGTTGGACAGTCTGGCAAGCGCCATGGTATGGCTGATATGAGTGAGAGACGGAAACAGGTCCAGCCCTAGACTGGTGCGTGTGGTCCCAATGACTGTGGGTCATAAGACCTGGTCATGAAGGCTGGAACCTTGGCATTGGAGGGTGTCAAGAGTTCCCCATCTGGGGTTCTCTAGCACCGGTAGATTCGTGGGACAACATAAGGGTGTGGGAAACACTCCCGTGAGGTAATCCCCTTTCAGCTGAAGAAATCCGCTTCCTGGTCATCTACAGCCGGTATGTGACCGGCTGATAGTACTGAGTTCACGGATTCCCCCAGTGAAGTACGTGATGACTTCATCCGTTGCCTGGAGACTTCGGGTTCCGCCCTAATGACTAACATATGCCACAGCCGTGGCATTATCTAACTGTATGGTGATGTAACAGCCTGCTAAAAAACGTGGCTGAAGGACTTCAGTGCTAGGACTATTTCCGGAATTTCCCGTATATTCATGGGCATTTTTGACTCGGGGGGGATCATTTGCTTGTGTTCTGTGATTGAGTGACACCGCACCCCATCCCGTCAGGCTCGTGATAGTGGTTAGAACTGTTCAGTGTAGTGGAATAAAAGGCCTTCCCTGCATGATAGAGAGAGTGGTCAGAGCCACCGGGAGGAGAACGCCTGGTTACAGACGACAGGTGAAAAACTCCTGTCGAGTGATTGAGGTTCTTATTCCATGAATTGAGAATGGAGAGTGAAGGCGGTCTGAGATATTAAATTGTTGGAGCAGGAGTAGAATTGTGGAGGTTGACAGGCCCTCCCATGTTCTTGTAGTGCCTACAGTGCTGGAGACGCTATGTTCGCAGTCCGCGAGGATCGGAGTTTTGATAGCAGAACGTCCAAGTAGGAAGGATATCGACACCCCTGGAGTGAGGGGTAGTCATAACGTCTGCCTGACTTTTGTGAGCACTTAAGGAGCTGTAGTTAAGTCGAAACGGGAGTGCCACTAATTAATAGTGTTCCTGTTTGAATGCAAATCTGATGGAACTTTTGGTAAGCAGCTGCACAAGAATATATAGGTAGGCGTCCTGTATATCTATGGGCGTAAGGAATATTTATTGTTCCTTGGAAGCAACTTGGAGTGGAGATACCATGCGGGAATATCTTATCCGGACATGTTAGTACAGTTGTTTCAGGTCCAGTACGGATTGTGCTGTACCTTCCTGATTGGAGACCATGGATAGGTTGGAAAGCGCTATTCGCGTGATACGGCTACAGCGACTCCTGAAATGAGGAGAGACTTTACTGCGTGGAAAAATGCTTGGGCCTTTAGGCAGTGGAGACATTTTGGTCTCGGATAGGTGAGACTGACTCTGTCAGGATGAGCTACCTTTCTGGGTATCCTAGGACAGGTACTTGCGTGGCGACCGAGTACTTGTCATTGTCAGTCCAAGTCTTGACCAACCTTTATGAATTCTGAAAGGAACGGTCGTCTTGGTTTGCACTGAGGGAGGGAAGTGCCCTTGTCTCTCTTAGCATCTGAGGTTAACTTGTCCAGCTGTTCTTCAAACAGGTGTCTACTGAGGAATGGAAAATCCGTGAGGGGCTCCTTGGAGACTACGTCCGTTCTTCCCTTCACGTAACCAGAGGGCACGTCTAAGGGAATGGCATTGTGAGCTGCTATTGCTGAGCAATTGGCAGCATGCAGGGCTGCATGCATCAGGTAGCCAGCTGAGGTGGCGACTTGAGTTGTCTGGGTCGTCAGAGCAGAGTCGGCGGACGAGGCATTCAATATAGTGCGGTTGACCTGCTAATGCTGTGATGGCTTTCACTGCCCAGACTGAAGCGAATGTTGTCTGTGTCAGTCTAGACGTGAACTAGCTGAATGAATTCCGATTGGAATGCAGTTTGCTGACGGCGATTGAAGGACCGCCTGGGTGTGCGCTGGGGGAGGGAAATGCTTTTGTCTCCCATGGCATCTGAAAGCAATGTGACCAGTTGTCTTCTGGACAGACGTCCCTGGGATATGGGAGGCCTGTGAGATACTGAGGCTACAGAGATATCTAGGATCGCTTCTGGTCCCACATATAATATACATATACAATTTATTACACAAATCTTCTTCTTTAATGTTCAGTTTCTGCTATTATTCGTGTCCACCTGATCACGTTTCTTCCAAGGGTATAAACTTTATTAAAATCATCTAAAATTATATAAAACCACAATTAAAATCAATATTCGTGCAAGGTTTCAATATGGTATAAACTATTTTCAACTGACTCCTCTTTGTCTATCTACTCCTAATTATAAAAAGGCTCCAAATCCTCTATTAACATTTAGACCTTGTGGAGCCAATGTACCTAGACGGTATATCCATTTACTCTCGATCTGAGCCAACTTTTTCGCCAGATTGCCTCCTCTACTTCCCATTTTAACCACATCAATCGCTTTTATCTTTAATAAGGATGCATCACAACCGTGATATAGTTTGAAGTGTTTGGGGATGGTCTTAAGTTTGGTCACCTCCTCATCATCCTTAGCCTTCTCTATATCACGGATGTGTTCCCTAACTCTAATCCTTAATTCGCGTGTAGTAAGCCCCACATAAAATTTCCCACACGGACATTCACCCTGGTACACAACCCCTTTTGAGCTGCACGTCAGGTAGTCCTTGATGCTGTACTTCTTACTACCATCAAAGTTGGTGAATTCCCTGGACTTATACATGTTCATGCAACCTTTACAGTTTTTGCAGGGAAAGAATCCTTTTAAATGATGCCATGTTTCCGATATCTCTTTCTTTTGTTCCCAGTGACTTTTAACCAGCAGATCCTTCAAATTCTTTGATCTGCGAGCTGTTATACTGGGCCTTTCAGGAAGACAGTCCCTCAATACCGGATCTGAGGTTAAAATACTCCAGTGTTTGGCTATCACTTGCCGCATTTCTCTCCACTGTTTGTTGTAGGTCGTGATAAATCTTACTACCTCCTGACCTTTATGATTTTCCTCCTTTTCCTTCCTTTTATATAGGAGATCATTTCTGGTTGTATTTTTTGCCCTCCAATATCCTTGATTGATAGACCTCCTACTATACCCCCTATCCACGAATCTCTGTTGTAAATCCTTGGCTTGTGTCTCAAATAAATCACTTGTGGAGCAAATCCTCTTGGCTCTTAAAAATTGGCCAATAGGAATTCCTCGTATGGTTGACACTGGATGAGATGATGACGCGTGTAACAGAGAATTCGTGGATGTGGGTTTCCTGTACATATCGGTCACTATGTTTCCATTTTTCTCCGTTCTAATCTGAATATCAAGGAACTCAATTTCCCTTCCATATTTAAAGGACAGTCTGATGTTGAGATTGTTGTTATTCAATCTCCCCATCAGTTCTATCAAATCACTTTCCTCCCCCTCCCAGACAAACCAAACATCATCGATGAAGCGCATCCAATTGTGCGCCCCCTCGATGCCGGGTACTGGGTTCACGGAAAAGATCTCTCTTTCCCATGCCCCCAGGAAAAGGTTCGCATACGAGGGGGCACAACTGGCCCCCATCGCTGTCCCCCTTTCCTGGAGGTACACCTGGCCGGAGAACAAAAAGCAGTTATGTGTCAGCACATATCCCAATAGCACCAGTAGCAATTCCACAGTATCCCTCTCCATATTACTATTCTCCAGGTAGAATCTTGCTGATTTAATACCATCTTCGTGCTTAATTGAGGTATAAAGTGCTTCCACATCTGCGGTGACCATTAACTCATTCTCCGCCAGGTGTAGCCCATCGAGCCTGTGTAATGCCGCCGTGGTATCCTGTATCAAACAAATGTACATGATTGTACATCTGTGTGATTTTTCCTGAAGAACAGGTTTGTTGGTTGGCCGCAGTAGAGGGCTGTAGAAGAAAGAAGGAGGGGGGCGGAGCATGCAGGGAAATCAAAACACTGCTCAACAGTGGCTTGCATGCTCTGTTCCGCCCCTTCCATGACGCTGGTCGCGTCATCTGGGGGCGAAGAAAAAGGTGGAGGCTTCGTTCTAGGCCGAAGCCGCGGCCTCTAGTAATATTCCCCTGCTGCAGATGGTGCTCGGCCGGCACGGAGACCCGCGCAGCGCCATCCCTCGCAGCCGAACCCAGGGAATGGGTCTTCTGTGGTTCAGCCATAGATACAGTTGCCGGCATACAGAGGCAGCTGCTGGACCCCGGGCATTGCGGTGCCATTGCGGTGGTGGCTTCCGCCGGAGAACCCTAGATCTGGGTCTCCTGGGATCTGGCCGTAGATGCAAGTGTTGGCTTCCAGGGGTAGGTGCTGGCCTGCAGGGACATAGGGAGTCTGTGCTCCCTGGTAATAGGTGCCTGTACTGCCGGCATGAAGTCCTACGGCCCCACCAGGAGCACACAGCAGGCTGGAGCTCCTGGGATGTGCTGCAGCCCTGGGATGTGCAGCCGCGTGAGCCCATCAGAAGCACTTAGCCTGGCTGAGGCTTCTGGATTACACAGCAGCCGATCTGTAGCCTGTGACCTGTGGTGTCTCAACCTAATGGCCCGGAGGGGTGATTAGGGAGGGATGCTGGCTGCTCCACTGCTGGTCCCCCAGCCCCCTCAGGAGTACACAGCGAGGCTGTGTGTCCTGGGTGTACTGCGGCAAACACACTGCTGCTGAAGTCCATGGAGTGGCTTAGCAGGGATGAGGACTCCTGGAGTGCTCCAAGTGCTGCACCTGTTGGATCTACATGTGGTGTCTCAACCTAAATGAACCCCAAAGGGGTATTTAGGGAGGGATGCTGCTGCACCATCAGAGGCCTTATCCGTCACCTTGACCTCAATCCAATGACCCCAACAGTGGGGAAATGGGGAAGGAGGACTGTCGTCTTAACCACAACTCAGCGCCCCCAACTGTGGTGGGCCGAGGAAGGAGCGGCATGTGAGGGGGAAAAGTCGACCTCAACCAGGCACCCCAACAGTGGGGGGCCGAGGAGAGACAATGCCGGGAGTCTCATCAGAGACCCACTTTTCTTCTTCTTGAAGTAAAAAATTTAAAAAGTGAAAAATTGTATGAGCAATAAAATTTATGTGTGCCTCCTAACGATACTAAGCAAAAACTGGGGAGACAATGCCTGCTCCAGGGGTGTATACTGCAGAGGAGGAGTCACTTAACTCTTTTGCAGATTCTGCCTAGTGTCACCTCCTAGTGGACAGCAGCATAATACCCATGGTTCTGTGTCCCCCAATAAGGCTAAGGAGAAAAATACAGTATCAAAAAAGTATGTAAAAAATCGCACAGAAAAACAATGAAAAAAATGCAAGTAACCTATTTTAATCCCATAATGACAGATCTCTAGACGTCATGGAATTAGGGTACTTCTTCCATTCTGCCGTCTAGAGATTTAAGAACAGAAAAAGGCCTCTATCGCACCCCTGTGGCAGAAAATCTCCAGGGTTTCACCTCCTGGGGGTAGCTGAGAGCCTGGAGATTAAGAATTAGGCTGTTGTTTTTTGGTCCTTGGTCATGTGTTCACACCGTATACTGGCATTAACATTATTGTGTAAAAGAAAAAAAACATAGAAATTGTGAATATGACCGCGCTCCTGTTAGTATAGGAAGAAATTCTTCTTCAGCCCAAAATTTGTAAACATGTGATTTTATTTTCTACGCATTTCAGGGTAACCAACAAACCCGTTCTTCAGGAAAAATCAAACAAATGTACATGATTGTACATCTGTGTGATTTTTCCTGAAGAACGGGTTTGTTGGTTACCATGAAACATGTAGAAAATATAATCACATAATTACTAATTTTTTGGGCAAGAAGAATTTATTCCTATACTAACAGGAGCGCGATCATATTCCCAATTTCTATGGTTTCTATTGTTTTATGCTTAAAGTGGGAGATCGCAGCAGACTCAGAGACCTGCTACATGTCATTATAGCGGTTGTGACTTTCACAACTGTAAAAGGTGAGCAATTCTAATTTTGTCTTTGAAAATTGTCTCACAGGTATAACCACTGTGGGCCTTTCTTTTCCAATTATAATACCTACTAATATTATTGTAAATGATTTTTCTATAATCTGATATGATCAAACATGTCAGATAAGAGGCAAATGTATACCCATAAGGTCAATGACCCCAGTACCGATTCAGTCCCCACCCAGTAAATAATGGTTCAGAGCACAGCATGCAATGCGAACCCACCTTATCTGCCCCCTCTCCCTCTGGTTCACCGTCCTCACATGATCCTCCTGTAGTCCTACAATCTGTCCCCTGGCACCCCACAGTCTTCTTCCTGCACGTACCTCCAGGAAGATGGGGCTGAACTTCATTTGTGATCCCATGGTGATTTCCTGCTCTGGAGATTTTCATGGGATCACAGTTAACCCCTGCGTGACCCCAGGTTCCTGAACTGTTATGACCTTATTGAGGTTATCACACTGCAGTGTCCTTGCAGGGTGCCTGGTCTTATAGTGTAGGTGGAATGCTCCCACATACTGTCAGACTGAGAATAGTTGAGGAACATCCAACTGGACTAAGTTAGATTGTTTTTAATTTCAATAAATTAGGGAAAGAGGGTTTGTGTGCGGGAGCTTTTTTCACAAATAAATTTTTTTTAGGTTATGATTTGGTTATTAATATTGGGTATGTGATTGATGAATCAACACTGCTAACCTCTATAAATAAATAATTTAAAAAAATAGCATAGGGTGACCTCTGTCATGAATTACCAGCCAAGGTAACCCATTGTGTGTCCATGTACGACCTGTGAATGGTCTGTGTGCTGTCCATGTGTGATACGTGTGTGGTCCTTGTGTGGCCTGTATGCAGTCTGTGTGTGGTCTGTGTGTGGTCTGTGTGTGGTCCATATGTGGTCATGTGTGGTCTGTGAGCTGTCTGTGTGTAGTCCGTGTATGGACCGTGTGTGGTCTGTGTGTGGTGAGCATGAAGTCGGTGTAAGGCTAGGGTCACACTTGCAGATTTTACATGCTTTTTTTGAGACCTGCGTTTTTAAAAACGCATGTAAAAATGCACCCATAGGCCTCCATGCAAAAAACACATGCCCTAATAGTAAAAACGCATGTCTAAGTGCCATACATTTTTGGCATGCGATTTTGCACTTATGTGAGGAGCTGCCATCAAAAACGCATGCAAAAGTGCATGGTACCTTTACCATTTAGTACCATCCAAAAACGCATGGGGCCCATGTTAAAAAACGCATGCGTTTTCTAAAAAAATGGTACATGCACTTTTTTTGCTGCTGATTCAAACTCATGGAAAAACGAATGGGTGCCTAAAGGCATCTAAAAAACCCATGCAGAAATGAAAAAAGTATGTAGAAACGCATGCTTATTTTTAAGGCTAGGGTCACACATCAGGTTTTTTTGATAACCTGATCCAGTTTTGAGCTTTCAAAAAGCTCAAAAACAGATCAAGAAATGCTCCTCATAGGAGCCTATGCTAAAAACCGGATTGCTTCACAAGCAATCCGGTTTCCGTCTCCGGCTCTGCAGCCTGCGTGAAAAATCATGCAGGCTGCAGTTTTCGGAGTGGTTTCAGCATCCGCAATGCGGAAACCTGATTGCTCAGGGTGTGTAATCCTGAGCAATGCGGTCCCCGCATATGCTTTGCTTATCCTGGCTGCCACTGGGATAAGCAAAGTGTTCTGTGGTTTGTTAAACTGTAAATTTTATTAATAAATGTTTGTATGCTGTCTCTAGAGGGTGCCCAGTCCCCCTAGAGACCTAGCACCCACTCAGGTGGGCATATTATGCTTGAATCAGGTATGTACAGAAGCTGCCTCCTGACAGCTGCTGTACAGTTTTATGAATGAAAGCGCCGGGCTCCTCTGAGAGCGGCGCACATACTATAGCTATTGCTACAGTATGTGCGCTGCTGTCTGAGGTCCTGAAGCCTTATACAGTAGATCTATGTGCAGCGCTGCCCATAGATCTTACTGTAAATGGCTTCAGGACCTCAGACAGCGGCGCACATAATATAGCAATAGCAATATATGCGCGCCGCTCTCAGAGGAGCTCAGCGCTTTCATTCATAAAACTGTACAGCAGCTGTCAGGAGGCAGCTGATGTACATACCTGATTCAAGCATAATATGCCCACCTGAGTGGGTGCTAGGTCTCTAGGGGGAGTGGGCACCCCCTAGAGACAGTATACAAACATTTATTAATAAAACAAATAGTTTACACAATGCACAGAACAGTTTGCTAATCCCTGCGGCAGCAGGGATGAGCAAACTATCCGGTAACCGGATTGCTCAGGATTACATATCCTGAGCAATCCAGTTACTGGATTGCGGCTTCGATTTGCCTTGAACGCTGAATTTTGAACATGAAAAGGGAGAAGATATGTTCTGAAATATTGGTGTGAGTGCATTGTGTTTTCTCGCATTGCACTCGCAGATTTTATATGTAGATGTGACTGAACTCTATGGGTATGTTCACACAATCTGTATTTGCAGTGGTTTGGACGCAGGATGTTACCACTAAATACAAATCGCTGCATTGTATAGTACAAGCAGAGTGGATGAGATTTACAGAAATGCTGCGCCCACTGTGCTTGCTTTCTGCACAGTATAAACAGACCTGTGGGGCAGCTTTCCTTGCCGCTGCTTGTTTGCTGATTGCCCGCAGCATGACAATTTAGCGCTGCGGAGTGAGAGGCAACCTCAGTGGGTGAAAGCAGGGAAAACCTGTCCCAAATGCAGAATGTGGAAATCCCTGGCGTCCATGCAGGAGAGGAGTCACTGTCTCTAGGACACAGTGTCTCCATATCGTGTGCACATACCTTAAAAGTGAGAAATTTAGTATGTAAAAAAAGAAAATGTTCAATATGATGACCTATTGTTATCAAATTCTGTGAAGTACCTGTGGGTTAAAAATGCTCACTATACCTCTGGATAAAATCCTTAAAGGGGTCTAATTTTCAAAATGGGGTCAAATGTGGGGGATTTCTGCTGTTTCTGTTTTTTAGGTATCCTAGCGACCCTGCAAATGTGATGTGGTGCCAGCAATATTTTTAAACTTTTCCAAAAGTTAAATATTCCTCCTTCCACTCAGAGTCCTCCCTTTTGTCCAAAAAGTATTTTTAGTCTTCATGTAGGGTATCACCAATCTCATAAGAAAGCACATAACAAAGTGTGGTGTTCTCTTGTAAAAGTGAAAATCTTGATGCTAAAAGCCACACTTTAAAAGAAAAAAAAATCAATGTTATGACCTATTGTTATCAAATTCTGTGAAGTACCTGTGGGTTCAAAATGCACACTATTCCCCTAGATAATATCCCTGATGGGTCTAGTTTCTAAAATGGGGTGTCATCTGAGGAGTTACCGCTGTTTATTTACCATAGGGATCCTGCAAATGCAACAGCGTGCATGTACTTCAGCCAAATTTGCTTTGCAAAATTCAAATAGTGCTCCTTCCCTTCTGAGCCCTCCCGTTTGTTTAAACAGAGGTTGCAAATCACAATTGGGGTATCAGCGTGTTCAGAAAAAAATGAGTAACACATTTTGGCCTCCAATTTACCATTCTATCCCTTGTAAAAGTGAATAAATTGAGGTCAAAGCAACATTTTAGGTAAAATATAGAGGTATTTATTTTTTAATCTACTTTGCATTCATTCCAGTGAAGCAGCTGAGGGGTTAATAAACTCTTTGAATATGAGTAGCTTGGGGGTGACACTATTGGGTGTTTTCTGTCATATAGGCCCCTCAAAGTACCTTATATACTCGTGTATAAGCCGAGTTTTTCAGCCCAAAAATTGGACTGAAAAGTCCCCCCCTCGGCTTATACACGGGTCATACGGTATGCTGTAGGGGGGGGCTGTGACCGGGGGCTGTAGGAGGCAGGAGGGGGCCGCAGTGACCGCAGGCGGTCACGTGGGGCCGCCTCATTAGTGCAATGAATATGCACGGCATCCCCCCGTCCATCAGCGGCGGGGGGATGCCGTGCATATTGCACTACACAGCCCCCCCTCCTTATTATGGTTCCCCCAGAGTAATAAACAGCCCCCCCTCCTTATCATGTCCCCCCCCAGGCTTCGGCAGCTGTCAAAATAACAAACACTTTATACATCACCTTCCGGCGCAGCTCCTCCGCTCCTCCGGTCTCGGCTTCTTCTTCCTGCTTGTGCCGGTGTCATGTGACCGGGCGCAGGAGATGACGTCATTTCCTGCGCGCGGTCACAGAAGCCGGCACCAGAAGGAAGAAGAAGCCGGGACCGGAGGAGCGGAGGAGCTGCGCCGGAAGGTGATGTATAAAGTGCTTGTTATTTTGACAGCTGCCGCAGCCTGGGGGGGGGACATGATAAGGTGGGGGGGGGGCTGTATACTACCACTGGGGCTGTATATACCTCTGGGGATGCTGTATACTACCACTGGGGCTGTATATACCTGTGGGGCTGCTGTATACTACCACTGGGGCTGTATATACCTCTGGGGCTGCTGTATACTACCACTGGGGCTGTATATACCTCTGAGGCTGCTGTATACTACCTCTGGGGCTGCTGTATACTACCACTGGGGCTGTATACTACCTCTGGGGCTGCTGTATACTACCACTGGGGCTGCTGTATATACCTTTGGGGCTGCTGTATACTACCTCTGGGGCTGCTGTATACTACCTCTGGGGATGCTGTATACTACCACTGGGGCTGCTGTATATACCTCTGGGGCTGCTGTATACTAACTACTGGAGCTGCTGCTGTATATACCACTGGGGCTGCTGCTGTATACTACCACTGGGGCTGCTGTATATACCTCTGGGGCTGCTGTATACCACACTGCTGGGGGCTGTATACCTGTGCTGGGGTCCACCCTCGGCTTATACACGAGTCAATAGGTTTTCCCAGGTTTTGGGGGCAAAAGTAGGGGGGTCGGCTTATACACGGGTCGGCTTATACACGAGTATATACGGTAACTTTAAATGTGATGTGGTCATTAAAAAATGGTTTTATAAATTTTGATGTGAAAATGAGAAATTGCTGAAAAACTTTGAACCTTTCTAACCATCTAACAAAAAAATTGGGTTCCAAAATTGTGCTGATGTAACGTAGACATGTGGGAAATAAAATTTATTAACTATTTGGTGTAATATAACTCTCTAGTTTAACAAAATCAAAAACATAAATAAAGGCAAAAAATATCATTCTAAATTTACAACTATCATGGAGTACAATATGTCATGAAAAAAAGTCTCAGAGTCACTGGGATATGTTGAAGCATTCCAGAGTTAAAACCTCATAAAGTGACACTGGTCAGAATTGCACATTTTGATCTAGTCATTAAGGTGATAGTTAGCTTCGTCACTAAGGGGTTAAATAAGTTCAGAAATAGTGCAGAAATTCTGCAACTTCAAATCTCACCAAAAGTTTATTATGGGAACACAGCCTTAAATTCTTGAAATTACCGTATATACTCGCGTATAAGCCGAGTTTTTCAGCCCAAAAATTGGGCTGAAAAGTCCCCCCCTCGGCTTATACGCGAGTCAATACGGCCCCCTAAAAAGTTTGGCGCCCCCACCTCCCTTTCTGGGCCCCCCCGCATGCAGCGCTGCGCTCATACATTACCTGTCTAGCAGCTGTCACCCTCCGGTGGCGGATCGCGGCTCCCGGCTCCGGGCTCCATCTTCCTCTCTGTCTTCCTGATTGTCAGGTGACCGGCTGGCGTCGCGATGACGTCATCGCGCTGCGCCCCGGTCACACAGCAGGAAGACAGCGAGGAAGATGGAGCCCGGAGCCGGGAGCCGCGATCCGCCATCGGAGGGTGACAGCTGCTAGACAGGTAATGTATATGTGCAGCGCTGCATGCGGGGGGGCCCAGAAAGGGAGGTGGGGGCGCCAAATTATGAGGGGGGCCCTGCTGGGGCCCTGTATACTACCACTGGGGCTATATACTACCACTGGGGCTGTATACTACCACTGGGGCTGTATACTACCACTGGGGCTGTGTGTATACTACCACTGGGGCTATATACTACCACTGGGGCTGTATACTACCACTGGGGCAGAATATACCACTGGGGCTGCTGTATACTACCACTGGGGCTCCGTGTATACTACCACTGGGGCTATATACTACCACTGGGGCTGTATACTACCACTGGGGCAGAATATACCACTGGGGCTGCTGTATACTACCACTGGGGCTGTATACTACCACTGGGGCTGTATGTATACTACCACTGGGGCTATATACTACCACTGGGGCTGTATACTACCACTGGGGCTGAATATACCACTGGGGCTGCTGTATACTACCACTGGGGCTGTATACTACTACTGGGGCTGTATACTACTACTGGGGCTGTATGTATACTACCACTGGGGCTGTATACTACCACTGGGGCTGTATACTACTACTGGGGCTGCTGTATACTACCACTGGGGCTATAAACTACTACTGGGGCTGTATGTATACTACCACTGGGGCTGTATACTACCACTGGGGCTGAATATACCACTGGGGCTGCTGTATACTACCACTGGGGCTGTATACTACTACTGGGGCTGCTGTATACTACCACTGGGGCTGTATACTACCACTGGGGCTGTATATACCACTGGGGCTGCTGTATACTACTACTGGGGCTGAATATACCACTGGGGCTGCTGTATACTACCACTGGGGCTGTATACTACCACTGGGGCTGTATATACTACTGGGGCTGCGTGTATACTACCACTGGGGCTGCTGTATACTACCACTGGGGCTGCTGTATACTACCACTGGGGCTGAATATACCACTGGGGCTGCTGTATACTACCACTGGGACTGTATACTACCACTGGGACTGTATACTACCACTGGGGCTGTATATACTACTGGGGCTGCGTGTATACTACCACTGGGGCTGTATATACTACTGGGGCTGCGTGTATACTACCACTGGGGCTGCTGCTGTATATACCACTGGGGCTGCTGCTGTAACACTGCTGGGGCCTGTATATACCACTGGGGAGGCTGCTGTATACCACACTGCTGGGGGCTGTATACCTGTGCTGGGGTCCACCCTCGGCTTATACACGAGTCAATAAATTTTCCCAGGTTTTGGGGGCAAAAGTAGGGGGTCGGCTTATACACGGGTCGGCTTATACACGAGTATATACGGTACTTTTTCATAATTTATTTGCTGATGTGTCCAGCATGGTAAGTTTGGAAAATGTATTCTGTCCTGATAATACTATTATCTGGTTATCATACTAGATATTATAATTTTTGCAATAAAATATTCATTGACTTTATACACACCAAATAGTATAAAGGAATTTATTTTTTTTCATGATCAAAACCCCTTCATTCTTTCCAATGATTGTTATAGTTAAAAATGAGGAACCTGAGTCACTGGGAAATGGCACAGCTTAAAAGAAACCTGTCAGCTTGTTTTACCCCTCTATCCTACCACTACCTGTCCCTGCACCTTGCTAACCTAACCATGCCTGTCTAATCTAATAGTGCCGTAAAAAGCTTCAGAAAAGTGATTTATATACTTACATGTAGTCTGCATCCATAGACTGGAAAGGCGGGCTCCGGGTGTCCATTCTTCCTGCCTCACAAGCCCTTAGCACGCCCTGTTGGGTGTCATCAGTCCTTCTGCTGATCCTCCTATTTTTTTAAATTCCCGCCTCCTCTCGTAGTATGATGCAGGGTTGGAACTTCATATCTGGTCCTGTGCATTTTGGGTGCTTATGACGTGTACTCAATATGCGCCCAAGCTGGGCAGTACACTTGACCAGCCTCCACAATGCACCAGATCCGATATGATGTTCCGGCCCAGCATCATACTATGAGAGGAGGTGGGAATTTAAAAAAAATAGGAGGATCTGCTGAAGGACTGATGAAGCCATGCTAAGAGCTTGCAAAGTGGAAAATGGAGACCCGGACACCCACTTTCCAGTCTATGGATGTAGACTACAAGCAAGTTTATAAATCATTTTCCTGAAGCTTTATATGGCACTATTAGATTAGACAAGGATGGTTAGGAATGAGCTAGCAAGGTGCAGGGACAGGTAGTGGTAAGATAGAGGGGTAAAACTAGCTGACAGGTTACCTTTAAGTAATTTTGCATTTTCTTTACTAGCAATTAGTGATGGGCGAATCCTAAATTACTCGGAATCGCTTGACTCTAGCGAGTCCGAGCACAGGACTCGCTACTCGTTGAGAGTCTAGCGAGTCCAATGTTAATGAATGGGGAAGCGAGTAATAGCGAGTAGTGTGAGATTTACAAATCGCAGATGTGTCTCGGAAGCTTCAGCCTGAAACAATCCTAGTTTTGTCATTTATTTGCATTGGACTCGTTTACTTTGCAACTGTAATCGCTGGGAAACTCGCACAGATAAGAGTCCTGTCTTCTCTGTGTGCTGGCTGCCAGCTCCAGGGTCCTAGAGCCTGCCTGCTGCCTGATGTAGCAGAGCTGAGATTGTTCTCAGTCTGCTCATTCCCTGTGTACAGACATGAATGTCTGTGCACAGAGATGATGTAGCAGTGCTGAGATTGTTCTCAGTCGGCTCATTCCCTGTGCATAGACATCTATATCTATACACAGGGGATGTAGCAGAGAGGACATCGCGTTTTGGACTGCGTCGGACGGAAGAGGATTTTTTTAATTAAAGATGGAGTCCCTAATGGCTTTTTTTTTTATTTCTAATAAAAATTTTTCTTTGTGTTGTGTTTTTTTTAAAACAATTTAATAGAAATTCATGGCGGTCATGTCTAATATTGGCGTGACCGCCATAAATTTCGGGCTTAGGGCCAGCTGATAATACAAAGCTGGCCCTAACCTCTTTATTATCCAGCGTGCCACCGCTACCAGGGCCGCTGGAAGAGCGGGGTTCAGCGCCAGAGGATGGCGCTTCAATGAACACGCCATCTTCTGGGGCGGCTGCGGGCTGCAATTTGCAGCGGGGGGTGCCCAGAAAGCTTGGGCATCCCTGCGCTGCGGATTCCAGCCCCCAGCTGCTTAGCTGTACCTGGCTAGAAATAGAAATTGCGCGGAGCCCCACGCATTTTTTTTTTATTATTTCATGAATTTCAGAGTCAGAGTCTCAGAGTCAGAGTCTCAGAGTCTCAGAGTCAGAATCTCAGAATTTCATGAAATAATTAAAAAAAAATGCGTGGGGCTCCGCGCAATTTCTATGTCTAGCCAGGTACAGCTAAGCAGCTGGGGGCTGGAATCCGCAGCGCAGGGATGCCCAAGCTTTGTGGGCACCCCCGCTGCAAATTGCAGCCCGCAGCCGCCCCAGAAGATGGCGCGTTCATTGAAGCGCCATCCTCTGGCGCTGAACCCTGCTCTTCCAGCGGCCCTGGTGGCGGTAGCACGCTGGGTAATAAAGGGGTTAATACCAGCTTTGTTATACAAGCTGGTATTAAGCCCGAGATTCTTAATGTCAGGCCACGTTTGACCCAGCCACTAAGAATCTCCAATAAAGGGTTAAAAAAACACAACACAGAGAAAATTTTTTATTTGAAATAAAAAAAAAAGCCATTAGGGACTACATCTTTAATTAAAAAAATCCTCTTCCGTCCGACGTAGTCCAAAACGCGATGTCCTCTTTGCTACATCCCCTGTGCATAGATAGATGTCTATGCACAGGGAATGAGCAGACTGAGAACAGTCTCAGCACTGCTACATCATGTCTGTGAGCAGGCGGGCTCTAGGACCCTGGAGCTGCACAGAGAAGACAGCTGGACTCGGCTCGCAATGTAACAGCAGTTACTTTGCTTGCGAGTTTCCCTGCTATCACTGGCACAGTAGCCGAGTCTAATGCAAACAATGGCAATCCTAGTTTTGTCAGCGTTTCTGACAAAACTAGGATTGATATTGATTTGCATTGGACTCGTGCGAGTAATCACTGGGAAACTCGCAGAGTACCGAGTCCTGCGAGTCCCTTACTACTCGCCGAGTAACGAGTCCTAGCGAGTAGATTCGCCCATCCCTACTAGCAATCAGTAATGATGTGGAAAACCTTCACATTTTTTAGATACTTCATTGGACAATCAGAATAGACTTGCTGGGATCCTAAAATCTGAATGCTTGGCTCGACATTGGTATATTGGGGGAATATTTGGGGTATTTCTTAAAGTTTTGATAGATTATATTTAGAAAATTCCTTCATTTATTAAATTCAGCCATTCATTTCTGAAAGGCAGTCTTTAAAGACAGAACTGTTATCATTTTTATGCTGTACGTGAAGCAAATATTACCTATTTTATAAGGAAGTGAATATCTGTCAATACGTTCCGTAGCTCATAAGTGCAGAGTTGTAATTATTGCATAGAATATTCCAGTAAAGGGTCACCTTAATCATCACAATGTGACAATTTCCACCATACCCCTTACATAAATAAGCCTCTTGTGTGGATAATAATAACTGCCTATCCTACAAATTAAAGATTGACATCAAGTATGCAAGTCAGATGTTCTGACAGAGATTTTTTTCCTTGCCATATAACAACATATTCCATTAGTAAATGACATGTCTTAGAGGTCATTTTAACAGCTAAATGCACTTAAATGCAATTTTAGCTATTATTTAGTTTCACAATGTGTAATCTGTATTAGTTTCCTTTTAAAAAGGAACATAACAAATTTGTGCTATATTTGTATTGTTATTATTTATTAAATGTTAGCTTTTTTTAGCAAATTATGACATGTTAATATATTAAAGGGAACATTTATCAAAGCAAGTAATAGCACCAGAAAATAAATTCTTGTTTTTTGTTTCTTAAGGCCCATTACAAAAACCTAAGAAGATAAACTAATACTTTCGTGATGTGTAAACCACTTGCCCAATATTGTATTTTTCCTTCTTTTGCCACCTACACTGCCTGTATCAGCATCAAAACTTCTGAAGGTTTCTTGTAGTAATCAGCGCCAATACTATAGCACAGATCAAGTATTTTCTTTTCAGCACATTCTTTTTGCTGGATCTTTCAGATGTGAACAGTGCCAGGTAAAAAAAAAACAAAAAAAACAAAAATATAAAATAAAACAAAGAGATGAGATAAATACTGCCACACCATGACAAGTCCATATATTACCACAACATACCGTAGTTGATTGAATAATGCCACAAACAAGGGACAACTAGCACCATACTGTGAACAGATGACATATTACCACCACAAAGTGACCACATAGACCAAATAATACCACATACTGAGCATTATCAAAAAACACAATATTGACACTTACATTGCCACTAGTGACATTATTCAAAGATTCGGTGCTGGTAAATTCAGTGACATCAATAATGTATCTAATTGAAGAAATTATTATTTTGTTTTTTTTGTGTCTTTCCAGCTCAGACTGCAATGACTAAGTATCAAATAAAGACTGTCATCATGTACATGTAAAAGTGCAAGCAAAAAAATGTATATACTAAGAAAAAGAGATTTGCTGTAACACTAAACATTAAATGAATGTGACTTGTCACGGTTACCGGGCTCTTCGCAGTGGCACCAGTGTTGAAGCTAAGTCTCTCAATTTTCTTTTTAATCCAGTACAGTATTTACTATGTCCCTCTGCCATATATCCAAATAGGGTTTGGTGCTTGTATGATCCACGCTGCCTTCTGGAAGAAAAGATCAGGGAGGCTAGGCTCCTTCAAAAAGCTCCTTTATTTCCTACGTGTTTTGGTGCGGTCCCTGCACCTTCCTCAAGGGTACTTTGCCATATACACACTGTCTTAGTTGTACACATAGCCCTGCTGTTCTTTTAATAGCCATTTAGCTCATCCACATTAATGTAATGTTTAGTGTTGCAGCAGATCTCTTTTTCTCAGACTGCAATGACGTCTTCCAGCAAGGACTTGTCTCTGCAGAAAGCAACACAGTTACATCTTTAACTGAACAAATCTATATCACCCTCCTCACTTTTCCCCCACTTTTACACTGTACCAATAAATAATAAAAGTGATATAATACCCCCAAATACAATAATAATAGTAACTCATCTACAATATAATTGCCTAATCGTTTCTGTCTAAGACCGAAAATCGCACGCCAGCGCTCATTGGTCACTGCCAGCCGCGGCAACCAATGAGCACAGCGTATGCAGAACAGCTGTGCGCATTCAAAACCTAGCAACGGCAATGCATTAGCGACGCGGAATTGCCGTGACAGCGGTACACTCACATAGCGGGCGGGAAAGCTGACTTCACTGTTGGCTTTCCCGCCCCGCTATTTGAAAAGAACAGCTGATGCTTCGGTATCAGCTGTTCATTAAGAATAGCCACCCGATACCTCCCCGTGCTTTACCACTCCCGCTGCCCCACTCTATGCTCCTGCTCCCCCGCTCCATGCTCCCGCTCCATGCTCCTGCTGCCCCGCTCCATGCTCCCGCGGCCCAGCTCCCGCTCACCCGTCACCCACCCCAGCATTCCTCCTCTTTTCTTTCTTAATGCATTGATGTGCGGTAATAAAAAACTGCGTGGGCGGGGTTAACAGAGGGGGCATCATAATGAGCGTGACTGAGGACACGCCCACCACATTAGGGCAGTGTTCTCGGTCACACCCATTCCTACACCCCCTCTTTTAATCCCACCCCCGCAGCATTTCATTACCGAACATCAATACAGCAAGAAAGAAAAGAGGAGCAATGTTGGGTGAGTGGAGCCTCCTCCATCCTGCTATTCACCCCCAACTACCCCTGCTCACTGCCCCCATGGAACCCACACTGCGCACTGAACCCACACTGCCCCCTCTCACCCTACATTGCACACTGAACCCACACTGCCCCTTCTCACCCCACAATGCGCACTGAACCCACACTGCCCCACTGAACCCCACTCTCACCCGCTCAGCACTCACTCACCCCCACTCAGCACTCAGTCACCCATCTCAGCACCCAGTCACCCATCTCAGCACCCAGTCACCCGTCTCAACACCCTGTCACCCAACTCATCACCCACTCACCCGCTCAGCACCCACTCACCCCGGCTCAGCACCCACTCACCACGGCTCAGCACCCACTCACCCCTGCTCAGCACTCACTCACCCCCACTCATCACCCACTCACACACTCAGCACCCAGTCACCCCCGCTCAGCACTAGAGATGAGCAGTGTTTGACTCGAATTGTTCCCCAATTTCAAATTCGAGCTGTTTTTGGTGGTGTTCGAGTCATTCGCCGAATTTGAACTTTTGCTTCAAATTCGTCAGTTCAAGGTTATGTTCGATTTTGGTTCGAAAATGCGGCACATCTGGACAAAAAATCACATCTGCTGCATTTTCCGCCTAAATAATGTGCTGTGGGGGTTAAAAATAAAAAAAACTGTATGTTCACCTGTCGGCGATCCACCGCTGCCTCCGGCAAGGTTCTGATGCTTGTAGTCACCTCCGCTCAGCACCCAGTTACACATCTCAGCACCCAGTCACCCGCTCAGCACCCACTCACCCCCGCTCAGCACCCACTTACCCATCTCAGCACCCAGTCACCCCCACTCAGCATCCAATCACCCATTTCAGTAGCCACTTCACCTGCTCAGCACCCACTCACCCCTGCTCAGCACCCAGTCAACCCCACTCAGCATTCACTCACCCCTTTCAGCACTCACCATCACTCACTCAGCACCCACTCACCCCCGATCAGCACCCACTCACCCCACTGAGCACCCACTCACCCTCTCAGCACTCAGTCACCTAGCTCAGCACCCAGTCACCTCCACTCAGCACCCAGTCACCTCCGCTCAGCACCGTTACACATGTCAGCACCAGTCACCCGCTCAGCACCACTCACCCCGCTCAGCACCCACTTACCCATCTCAGCACCTAGTCACCCCCACTCAGCACCCAGTCACCCCTCTCAGCATCCAGTCACCCATTTCAGTAGCCACTTCACCCGTCTCAGCACCCACTCACCCCCGCTCAGCACTCTTTCACCCACTCAGCACCCACTCACCCCCAATCAGCACCCACACACACCCACTGAGCACCCACTCACCTCTCAGCACCCAGTCACCTCAGCTCAGCACCCAGTCACCTCCGCTCAGCACCCAGTTACACATCTCAGCACCCAGTCACCTGCTCAGCACCCACTCAGCCCTGCTCAGCACCCACTTACCCATCTCAGCACCCAGTCACCCCCACTCAGCACCCAGTCACCCCTCTCAGCATCCAGTCACCCATTTCAGTAGCCACTTCATCTGCTTAACACCCACTCTTCCCTGCTCAGCACCCACTCACCCCCGTTCAACACCAACACCGCTGTACACTAACACCATTGAACACCAACACTGCTGTACACCGACACTGATGCACACTGACACTGATGCACACCGACACCACTGCACACCAACACCACTGAACTCCCACAGCGCTGCACACCGACACCGCTGCACACCGACACTGGTGTACTCAAACACCGCTGAACACAGACAGTGCTGCACACCGACACTGCTGCCCACCGACACTGCTGCCCACCGGCATCGCTGTACACTGGCATCGTTGCCCACCGCCACTGCTGCCCACCACCACCGCTGTCCATCGACACTGCTGCACACCGACACCACTGCGGCCGCGACCAATCAGCGATATTGGTGCGGGATTTATACCCAGCTTCGCATTGCATTATTCTTACATCTTCATAAATAAACTACTGTACATACATATTCGAGAATACCCGATGCGTTAGAATCAGGCCACCATCTAGTCCTATAATAATGTCCCACATTTTTGGCACCCATCATACAATAATAGTCTCCATCATTACTCCCATCCTGTAATAATGTTATCCATCCTGTCACCCATCTCAGTACCCACTCACCTGCTCAGCACCCAGTCACCCCTGCTCAGCACCCACTCACCTGCTCAGCACCAATTCACCCCCACTCAGCACCCAGTCACCCCCGCTCAGCATTCACTCACCCCTTTCAGTTCACAAGTTACCCTTCCCTGGACAATTTTTCATTTAGAATGCTTGGTCCAGTACATAAATTTTCTTTTCTTGATATCTTTCTTTACACTCTAACCACTTTTGCAATTAGCCTTATTATAAAATACTCTATACTTCTCCATATACTGCTAATCCATAAATGTAATTTTTTTTATTTCACTTCCTTTTATGATTGAGACCAGCGAGGATAGAGCTGCACTCCTCTCAGCATCTACAGTGGGTACGGAAAGTATTCAGACCTCTTTAAATTTGTCACTCTTTGTTTCATTGCAACCATTTTCTAAATACAATCAAGTTCATTTTTCAATAATGTACACTCTGCACCCCATCTTGACTGAAAAAAATCAGAAATGTAGAAATGTTTGCAAGTGTATTAAAAAAGAAAATCTGAAATATCACATGATCATAAATATTCAGACCCTTTGCTCAGACACTTATATTTAAGACACATGTTGTCCATTTCCCTGTGATCCTCCTTGAGATGGTTTTATTCCTTCATTGGAGTCCAGCTGTGTTTAATTAAACTGATAGGACTTGATTTTGAAAGGCACACACCTGTCTATATATGACCTCACAGCTCAAAGTGCATGTCAGACCAAATGAGAATCATGAGGTTAAAGGAAATGCCCAAGGAGATCTGAGACAGAACTGTGGCAAGGCACAGATCTGGCCATGGTTACAAATGAATTTCTGAAGTACTCAAAGTTCCTAAGAGCACACTGGCCTCCATAATCCTTAAGTGGAAGAGGTTTGGGACCACCAGAAGTCTTCCTATACCTGGCTGTCCAGCCAAACTGAGCAATCATGGGAGAAGAGTCGTAGTGAGTGAGATAAAGAAGAACTCCAAGATCACTGTGGCTGTGCTCCAGAGATGCAGTAGGGAGATGCACTGCAGCCCTCCTCCAGTCAGACCTTTATGGCAAAGTGGTCTGACAAAAGCCTCTCCTGAGTGCAAGACATATGAAAACCTGCATAGAGTTTGCAAAAACACATGAAGGACTGCTTGATTATGAGAAATAAGATTGTATGTATGGAGAAAACCAGGCACTGCTCATCATGTGCCCAATACAATACCAACAGTGAAACATGGAGGTGGCAGCATCATGCTATGGGGGTTTTTTCAGCTGCAGGGACAAGATGACTGGTTGCAATTGAAGGAAATATGAATGCGGCCAAGTACAGAGATATCCTGGATGAAAACCTCTTACAGAATGCTCTGGACCTCAGACTTGGCCGAAGGTTCACCTTTCAACAAGACAATGACCCTAATCTCACAGCTAAAATAACAAAGGAGTGGCTTCAGAACAACTCTGAGACCATTCTTGACTGGCCCAGCCAGAGCCCTGACCTAAACCCAATTGAGCATCTTTGGAGAGGCCTGAAAATGGCTGTCCACCAACGTTCACCATCCAACCTGACAGAACTGGAGAGGATCTGCAAGGAAGAAAGGCAGATGATCCCCAAATCCACGAGTGAAAAACTTGTTGCATCATTGCCAAGATGACTTATGGCTGTAATAGCTCAAAAGTGTGCTTGTATCAGGACTGAGGAAAGGGTCTGAATACTTATGACCACGTGATATGTCAGTTTTTCTTTTTTAATGAATTTGCACAAATATCTACATTTTTGCTTTTTTTCCAGTCAAGATAGGGTGCAGAGTGTACATTAATGAGAAAAAAAATGAACTTTTTTGAAATGACCAAATGGGTGCACTGAAACATAGAGTGAAAAATTTAAAGAGGTCTGAATACTTTCTGTACCCACTGTATGAATATAATCAAGATGAGTTACTTCATATATTCAACTACTATGGGTATGAAAAGAAAGTCATATTGTTCCAACAAGATGATTGGTATCGTACATTGAATTGGTAAATAAATGGTTTAATTACAATGAAGTACAGATGCTGACTTGGCCGTCACAGTCACCCAACCATAACCCAATTAAACACTTGTGGGTAGAGTTGAAAAAAAGCTGTATACATACCCAAGTGACTAGCCCAGTATGCACCAACAATATACTTTGGTCGAGAATCTGTGAATCTGATTGAAAGCATGCCCAGAAGGTTTCAGGCATTTTTGATAGCCAAAGGTTAGTGATGGGCGAATCCTAAATTACTCGGAATCGCTTGACTCTAGCGAGTCCGAGCCCAGGACTCGCTACTCGTTGCGAGTCTAGCGAGTCCAATGTTAATGAATGGGGAAGCGAGTAATAGCGAGTAGTGTGAGATTTACAACTCGCAGATGTGTGTCGGAAGCTTCAGCCTGAAGCAATCCTAGTTTTGTCATTTATTTGCATTGCTCGTTTACTTTGTAAGTAATCGCTGACTCGCACAGATAAGAGTCCTGTCTCCTCTGTGCTGGCTGCCAGCTCCAGGGTCCTAGAGCCTGCCTGCTGCCTGATGTAGTAGTGCTGAGATTGTTCTCAGTCAGCTCATTCACTGTGCATAGAGATCTATATCTATACACAGGGGATGTAGCAGAGAGGACATCGCGTTTTGGACTGCGTCGGACGGAAGAGGATTTTTTTAATTAAAGATGGAGTCCCTAATGGCTTTTTTTTTTATTTCTAATAAAAAATTTTCTTTGTGTTGTGTTTTTTTTAAAACAATTTAATAGAAATTCATGGCGGTCATGTCTAATATTGGCGTGACCACCATAAATTTCGGGCTTAGGGCCAGCTGATAATACAAAGCTGGCCCTAACCTCTTTATTACCCAGCGTGCCACCGCTACCAGGGCCACTGGAAGAGCGGGGTTCAGCGTCAGAGGATGGCGCTTCAATGAACGCGCCATCTTCTGGGGCGGCTGCGGGCTGCAATTTGCAGCGGGGGGTGCCCAGAAAGCTTGGGCATCCCTGCGCTGCGGATTCCAGCCCCCAGCTGCTTAGCTGTACCTGGCTAGACATAGAAATTGCGCGGAGCCCCACGCATTTTTTTTAAATTATTTCATGAAATTCTGAGATTCTGACTCTGAGACTCTGACTCTGAAATTCATTAAATAATTTTAAAAAAATGCGTGGGGCTCCGCGCAATTTCTATGTCTAGCCAGGTACAGCTAAGCAGCTGGGGGCTGGAATCCGCAGTGCAGGGATGCCCAAGCTTTCTGGGCACCCCCCGCTGCAAATTGCAGCCCGCAGCCGCCCCAGAAGATGGCGCGTTCATTGAAGCGCCATCCTCTGGCGCTGAACCCCGCTCTTCCAGCGGCCCTGGTGGCGGTAGCACGCTGGGTAATAAAGGGGTTAATACCAGCTTTGTTATACAAGCTGGTATTAAGCCCGAGATTCTTAATGTCAGGCCACGTTTGACCCAGCCACTAAGAATCTCCAATAAAGGGTTAAAAAAACACAGAGAAAATTTTTTATTTGAAATAAAAAAAAAAGCCATTAGGGACTCCATCTTTAATTAAAAAAATCCTCTTCCGTCCGACGTAGTCCAAAACGCGATGTTCTCTCTGCTACATGCACAGGGAATGAGCAGACTGAGAACAATCTCAGCACTGCTACATCATCTCTGTGAGCAGGCAGGTTCTAGGACCCTGGAGCTGCACAGAGAAGACAGCTGGACTCGGCTCGCAAAGAAACAGCAGTTACTTTGCGAGTCTCCCTGCTATCACTGGCACAGTAGCCAGTGATGACTCGCACGAGTCCAATGCAAACAATGGCAATCCTAGTTTTGTCAGCGTTTCTGACAAAACTAGGATTGATATTGATTTGCATTGGACTCGTGCGAGTCATCACTGGGAAACTCGCCGAGTACCGAGTCCTGCGAGTCCCTTACTACTCGCCGAGTAACGAGTCCTAGCGAGTAGATTCGCCCATCCCTACCAAAGGTAGATTTACAAAATACTAACAAATTAATAAAAATTAAATTTAGATTTTTAGGAACAAAACAGTAATAATGCCATGACATGATATAAATCAAGCAAACTATATCATTCTACTGTGTCAGCCAGAAGATAAAAAATATTTTTAAAAACTTTGAGTCCACTGTGGTTGATAGTGATACCTTTTGATATCTAACTGTAAAGATTGTAACAAATAGCAAGCTTTCGAGGCTACTCCGGTCTCCTCATCATCCATGGTATAATATAAAATCTGAAGAGTCACATATTTATATACAAGAGGACATAGAATAATGTTGTAAACACAACAAATGACGTGAAGCAGAATGATCAGTATGGGGATGGGGTCAATTGGTTGTGGCAGTAAATATTGGATCAGTTTATACATAGTTAAGTTTAAAAGTTTTATTGTCCTCTGATTGAGATCTGGTCTTAGATTGCTAGGCCCCCAAATGGTCTGTGTGACACATTCCTTTATTGATGTAAAACACATCAATCCATGTGACACATTCATTCCTGCTCTTTTTTCTTTAGTTGCGTGGTAATGAGAATTCATCTTTCTTCTAAGCACTTCTAAGTCCTGTCTCTCCTACATACAGACCCCCAGTTGTTCTTGTTCCCAGGTACCTTCAGCTACACCTCAACCAATGAGGTCTACTTAATTATATGTATCAAATGTCCTGCTGACTAATAACTACTTAAGCAGTGCTAGCAAACTTTTAGGAAGATATTTACTCAAAATTGGTGAAAGGTGTGGTAAATAATAATATAACATACATCAACAGAATGGTGAGAGGTATACAAGAATATGTACTAGTACTTTCACGAATATTGAAGATTGTATATTTAAGATTGTGTTCAATATTTTTGCCAGATAGTGAAAAGTAAGAGTTTAAGTGGAAAGAAAGAATATTTGAATGTACATCGACATAAAAATCCTCTTATGGGAAATACATTTATCAGTGGATTACTGGCAGTTTTAAAGCCATATGGATGGTTCATACTATCAATTAAATATAATCACATTTATTCAGTTTGAAGTTGTTTTAAATAATAAGTTATTTGAGTGAGCCTGCACTCATCAGGCAAACGTATTTTATTATTTAACTAATCAAATGTAATTACAAACACTATTAATACAAATAAAATACATAGAAAATTAAAAGTAAAGTACAAACTGCTGCTGAGCTTTATAATTCAGCTTCATACACAAATAGCACTGTACTGTATAAATATCTAACACATTGTTTTTTATTTTGTTTTTGCACTATGTGTGGCTAGGGTCACATTTAGAATGCACATCAAGATTACCGCATCCAGATGTGGATGCGGTAATGTAATGTGCATTCAGACATATTTTGGACATAAAATGTGTCCCTAAACCCGCATACGGTAACCAGATTGCTCATAATGTGCAATCCGGTTGTCGTATGCTTTGTTCATCCCTGCTGCTGCAGGGATGAACAAAGGGGTAGAGTTAATAAAAGATGTGGGCAACATGTCTGTAGGGAGTGCCCACCCTCCCTACAGGCATGTTCTCCACATAGATCAGCATGTTAAAGGTTAATTTCTAAAATTACAGTATTGCCGGCTTTTGTCGGCTTTTACTATTTGTAATGACAGTGCTTACACACTTTGCATACTGTAAACTCCTGTACAGCCAGGAGCAGCCGCCTGTCATTACAAATAGTAAAAGCCGACAAAAGCCGGCAATACTGTAATTTTAGAAATTAACCCTTAACATGCCGATCTATGTGGTGAACATGTCTGTAGAGAGGGTGCGCACTCCCAACAGACATGTTGCCCACATCTATTATTAACATTAACCCTTTGTTCATCGATGTGGCAGCAGGAATGAACAAAGCATATGGCTACCACAGGCATTCACATGTGCCTTGCGGTAGGCGGATTGGCTCCCATAGGAGCCCATTATAGGTCTCCTGCTGCGGTTAGGAAACCGCTCCGAAAAATGCAGCATGCAGGATTTTTCCCGCAGGCTGCAGATCCGTATGTGGTAACCGCATTGCCATTTAGGCAACCCAGATTTATAATGGGTGCCTATGGGTTGCGGATTCTGATCCGGTTTTGAGCATTTTGCAAGCTCAAAACAGGATCAGGATCTGCATTTTCTACTGCAAATGTGACCCTAGCCTATGTGTGTTTGTGTGTGCTTAGAAAGGTATTTCAAGAACAAAAAAAAATGTATCAAGGTGTATATTTTTTCATGGACTTTAAAACAGGTATTTTAATGCTATAAATATAAACATCATACAAACCACTTTTTTTTCCTCTGATTTCTGCCCCATTTGATTCTACTGGCAGTAGAAAAGTATAACTTTCCAGAAGAAAACGAGCAGCATAACTATTGCAGTTTTAGAGGTTGCGACTAAGCTTGGATGAGGAGGTACACTGCCAAGCCCAGCTCTTCAGTTGAATGTGCATCCAAATAAAATGCATTGCTGTGCAGATATCCTTGCACTGCAATACATACTGTCTGTCTGTCATACCGCCTCTGATGTTGGCATGCCCATATGTAGATGCGAATGATAGTGACTTCATGCACTGCCTTAACAGGCACACTGGTGTCACGTGCTAGCCACTGTGTCAGCTACAAAAGAAGAATGCTATATGGCATGGGAGCCAGAGAATGTGAGTAGAACTTTTTTTTTAATGAGGACTATTCATACAGTGGTGTGAAAAACGTTGTCCCCTTCCAGATTTTTTTATTATCTTACATGTTTTCACACTAAAAAATTAAAATATTAGACAAATATTACACAATTGAACACAAAATGATGTTTATAAATGAAGGTCCTTACTATTAAGGGAAAAATGAATGAAAGCCTACATGGCAATGTGTGAAACTGATTGCCCCCCCCATTTAAAACATAAATTAAGGCCTTGTCCACACACCTGTGCTCTAGTATTTAGCACTTCTGCGATAAATACTTAGATTTTTGCAGAGAAACGCAGGTGCGTGTTTGCGGCCGCTTTCAGCAGACGCTGTCCCTGGTTACCTGATGTGTATCGTTTTAACCAGTTCATTCAGCAGGCTGCATAGTCACCGCTTATTACGAGCGCACAGGGAAACGTTGCTTGCAGCGTTTCCCTGTGCGCTCGAGATAAGCGCACACTATGCAGCCTGCTGTATGAACTAGTACACATCGGGTAACCAGGGACAGTGTCTGCCGAAAGCGGCCGCAAACACGCACCTGCGTTCTCTGCAAAAATCTAAGAGCGCAAGTGTGTGGACAAGGCCTAACTGTGGTTTGTTACAGCTTTAGGAAGCTGACTTTATTATTCATAGTCAAAACAAGGTTTGATTACTGCCACACCTGTTCTCTATAAAGAAATCACTTAAAAAGACCTGCCTGACAAAATAAAGTAGAGCAAAATATCCTTAAAAGCTAGACTTTATGCTGTGATCCAAAGAACTTCAGGAACCAAGGAAAAACAAAATAATTGAGATCTATCAGTTGGAAAAAGGTTTTAAAGCTATTTCTGAAGATGTGGATCTTCAGTACAACACAGTGAGAGCCATTAACCACAAAAACATTGAACAGTGGTAAACCTTCCCACGACTGGTCATTTGACAAAAATTACCTCAAGAGTGCAACAATGACTTATACAAGAGGTCAAAAAAGCCCCCAAACAAAATGCAAAATTCAGTAGGTCTACCTTGCCTCAGTTAAGAACAGTGTTCATGACTCCACCATAAAAAAGAAACTGGGTAAAAATGGCCTGCATGGTAAGGTTCCAAGGAGAAAACCACTACTAAGCAAAAGGAACATAAACGCTCACCTCAGTTTTGCCAGAAAACATCTTCATGATCCCCAAGAAATTGGGGAAATACTCTGTGGACTGACAAGACAAGTGTTAAACTTTTAGGAAGGTGTATGTCCCATTACCATCCGGCGTAGAAGTAACACAGAATTTCAGAAAAGGACCATCATAAAAACAGTAAAATGTGGTGACAGTGAGGTGGTCTTTAGCTGTGTTAATGCTTCAGGACTTAAAAGAGTTGCCATAGTGAATGGAGCCATGATTTCTGCTGTCTATCAAAAAACCCTGAAAGAGAATATCTGCTCGTGTTCATGATCTGAAGCTGAACGACACTTAGGTTACGCAGCAGGACAAAGATCCAAAACACGCCAGCAAGTTCACCTCTGAATAGCTTAAGAACAATAAAATTCAGACTTTTGAGTAGCCTAGTCAAAGTCCTGATCTTAATCTGACTGAAAGGCTGTGGTAGTTGATGCTCGGAAATAGAGATGAGCAAACTTTGCTCGAACATGTTCGCCAATTTTAAATTTGGTACTAATATTGCCGATTTTAGTTCGTGTTTGGCAGTTGCAAGCAACTTAAAAAAAGTCAGTGAATGCGGATTTGTTCGGTGAGTGATCGGATTAAAAAAGCGTTACTGGATTTAAGTGATGCTTTTTTCCCACCTTCTGACAAAGTAGGATAGTGGGTGGGATGTCTTTGATGAGAGGAGGAGGTGTGGAGAGGCATTTTCTATGTGGATGTTCTTGGTCTGCAGCCAATTACGGTGCATAAAACATCCACAAGTTGAAAGCACAAGGGCTTATGTCATTGGCTGGCTTCTTTCATTGGCTGCCAAAATACATGTCCCTAGTGATATAAGAAGTGGCCATTTGTCATCGTTGCCATTTTCAGAGTGTTATTGGTCCGTGTTGGTCCGTACTGTTCTGTCCATGTTAAACAGTTAGGTATCTAGCTACTCCATCACTTTTTAGCTGGAAGAGGAGGACGCAACTGTCCATCCGGACATAGGAATTTTATGCTGAGAACAAGAGTAATTCCTAAACCTGTGTACTTAGTCAAAGTCACATTTTTTGCATACACAAAAGGATTACCAAATCCTTCAGTTTCCCCTAAAAGGCTCTATGGCAATCTTAAATCCTTCAGTTTCCCCTACCAAGGATCGGTTTGGCTTGTAACTTGTGAATCTAAAATCCTTAAGCTCCCCTAAAAAGGCATTTTTTGGCCTGTAACCTGTGAATCTCAAATCCTTCAGTATCCCCTAAAAAGGCTTTGTTTGGTCTGTACTCTATGATATTGTAATCCTACAGTTTTCCCCTAAAAATGAATTTTTTGCCTGTAATATGTGAATATCAAATCCTTCAGTTTCCCCTAAAAAGGCACTTTTTTTCCAGTAACCTGTGATGCTGAAAGCCTTCAGTTTACTCTTAAAAGGCTCTGTTTGACCTCTCACCTGTGAATCTTAAATTACCGTACTTTTCGCTTTATAAGGTGAACCTGATTATGAGACGCATCCCCAAATTTGGTGAAGGAAAAGAGAAAAAAGTAATTTTTAATGTTAAATAGCATCTGACTTATAATGCCAGTGTCCATCTAACAAATCATACAGCGTATATGTCCCTCATAGCACCTTCATCCTAGTACATTGTCCCTCATCCTGGGATATAGCCCCCCATCCTTAAATTAGCACCCTTAATCTGGATATGGCCCCCTGTGCTGGCACACATCCCCCAGTAATGCAACATGTCCACTATTGCTGGCACACGTCCTATTGTGCTGGCACACGTCCCCCATGGCTGGCACACATCCCCCATGGCTGACACACGTCCCCTATGGCTGGCACACATCCCCTATGGCTGGCACATGTCTTCCTGTGCTGGCATACGTCCCCTATTGATGGCATTCATCCTCCATGGCTGGTACTCTTCTCCTGTGGCTCATACATGTCCCCCGTGGCTGGCACACGTCCCCTGTGGCTGGCACATGTCCCCCATGGCTGGCACACATTCCCCATGGCTGGCACACGTCCCCCGTGGCTGGCACATGTTCCCTGTGGCTGCCACATATCCACTATAGCTGGCACACATCCCTTGTGGCTGGCACACATTCCCTGTGGCTGGCACACGTCCCCTGTTGCTGGCACATGTCCCCTGTGGCTGGCACACGTCCCCCATGCTGCTGGCACACGTCCCCTATGGCTGGCCCATATCCCGTGTGGCTGGTACATATCCCGTGTGTCTGGCACACGTCCCCTGTGGCTGGTACACATCCCCTGTGGCTGGCACATGTCCCCTGTGGCTGGCACTCGCCCTCTATGGCTGGCACACGTCCCCTATGCTGCTGGCACACATCCCCCATGGCTGGCACACATCCCCTGTGGCTTGCACATGTCCCCTGTGGCTGGCACACGTCCCCCCTGTCCTGGTTATGGCCCCCATGCTGCTGCCCATAGCGAAATAAAAACTCTTTACTCACTTTCCTCCAGGTCTGTCCTCCGGATTTCTCTCCTGCCGCTGCGCTCCTCCACTTCCTGCTTCTCAGTGCCAGTCATGTGATCTGCACAGCAGAGAGACATTGTCTCTGTGTGCCCGATCACAGCAGCTGCAGGGAGACCGTGGAGACACTGGGAGATCAGCGCTGGAATAGGTAAGTAAAGCTTTTTTATTTTACTCTGGGCAGCAGCATGGGGGCCATATGGAACAAAGGGGCGGGCATATGCCATCACTGGGGGGGGGCGAAGGCACATATAATATGCGCTGCTCCGCCAGTCCATCACCGCGGTGCAGTTTCAGCACTGCGGTGATGGACAGCGGCAGTGCCTAGTATATGAGCGGGAGCAGGAGATCTCCCGCTGCCTCCTGCAGCCTGCCCCAGCCTCCCCCAGCACCCGGACAGGCTCCAGAGCCCCCTCACCTCCCCTGCAGTATAATCCGTATATTTGGATTATAAAACGCATCCCCCACCTTCCCTTAAAATTTGGGGGAACAAAAGTGCGTCTTATAATCCAAAAAATACAGTATTCAGTTTCGCCTAAATATGCTGTTTTTTTACTGTAACCTGTGAATCTCAAATCTTTCAGTTTCCCATAAAAAGGCTGTATTTGGCCTGTAACCTGTGAATCTCAATTTCTTCTGTTTCCCCTATAAAGGCACTTTTTCGCCAATAACCCATGATTCAGAAATCCTTCAGTTTCCTCTAAAAATGCTCTGTTTGGCCTATAACCTGAGAATCTTGACTCATTCAGTTTCCCCTAAATATGCATTTTTTTGCCTTTAACCTGTGAATCTCAAATCTTTCAGGTTCCTATAAAAAGACTGTGTTTGGCCTGTAACCTGTAAATCCTCTATCCTTGAGTTTCCCCTAAAATGGCAATTTTTTGTCTGCATTCTTCAATTCTGAAATCCTTCAGTTTCCCCTAAAAAGTCTCTGTTTGGCATGTAACCTGTGATTGTATAATACTTAATTTTCTTCTAAAAAGGCTCTGTTTGGCTTGTAACCTGTCAATCTCAAATCCGTCAGTTTCCCTTAAAAATATTCTGTTTGGCCTCAAACAAGTGCTTTTCAAATCTGTGTGCATAAAAGATGAGTTGGAAAACCCAAGACCATGGTGGAAAGGGGAAGGTGAAAAAGGTTTTTGCAAAGAGGATTAGGCTTGGTGTTGGAGGTGTTCATGGGTCAGGTGCTACTGCTAATGTTACTGAAAGCTCTAGTAACCAAACATTGGCTCGTCATCATATTCTAAGTGAAGTGGCAACTCCTGTTACTGAACAGCCTACTCAAGTTTCTTTGCCAGCAACAGAACGATACAAGATGTGGATGAGGCCCAGCTTTTGCTACAGTTCATGAAAACCAAGTGGCCTGTCTTCCTGTTCCTCCACTCCAACATCGCAAACAGTACAAGCCTCAGAGGTGGGGCCAAAATTTCCCATGTGTCACCCTGTGTCACAAAAAGTCTCCAACTGAGCGTTGAGAAACACTGATGGCAATACGCAAAACTATAGAGGAAAGAAAGCGCAAATAGGGTCTTATATTCGCAATATATAGGTTTCCCAATTATAAGTTGCTCACCTGGGAAGGTTGTGTAGCACACAACCAGCATACGTGTAAAAAATGGCTGCTGCAGGGTGCACACATCAACGGTCAAACATAGTGAGGAATGGACACTGTTTCATGGACCCAAGCTGCTACACAAAGGAGATGGTCAGGCAATGTTCATCACAAGTGGCTTCTTTATTTTCCGACGCGTTTCAAAGTCAGACCCAACTTCTTCCTCAGGGAACCAACAATGAACAATGAACATTGTTGGTTCCCTGAGGAAGGAGTCTGGTCTGAATCCGAAATGCATCAGAAAATAAAGAAGTCACTTGTGATGAACATTGCCTGACCGTCTCCTTTGTGAAGCAGCGCAGGTCCGTGAAACACTGTGCATACAATTTTTCCTCACTGTGAGAAACACAGATGTGCACTTCTGCAGAGATGTTCACACATTCTATTCCTTGGGCATCAGAGGTCTGCTCCAAACATACTCCAGAGGGTGAAAGCATCTACACCGTTGGCCAAAATCTTTTGGAGTTGGATCTGGGAACAGAAGAAGTACAGTCCCAGCAGAATCCAGTCCACTATCACCAGATGTTAACACCCGGGGCTGGAAGTGATGATAATGAGGAACACTTGCGCTGTCCTGTGCATTATGTCCAGAAAGTGTAGGAGTTTGACTCTCATGGCAAGGAGTGGGAGAACAGAGAGGATGATGATGACGTTCTAGATCCCACTTGGAATGAACCCAGAATAGCGCAGCTGAGTAGTTCAGCAGAGGAGAAGGAAGATGAGGAGGTTAAGTTGTATGTTCCCAGACAGAGATTAGTGGCTGCAAGTAGTGATGGGCGAATCCTAAATTACTCGGAATCGCTTGACTCTAGCGAGTCCGAGCACAGGACTCGCTACTCGTTGTGAGTCTAGCGAGTCCAATGTTAATGAATGGGGAAGCGAGTAATAGCGAGTAGTGTGAGATTTACAAATCGCAGATGTGTCTCGGAAGCTTCAGCCTGAAGCAATTCTAGTTTTGTCATTTATTTGCATTGGACTCGTTTACTTTGTAAGTAATCGCTGGGAAACTCGCATAGATAAGAGTCCTGTCTGCTCTGTGTGCTGGCTGCCAGCTCCAGGGTCCTAGAGCCCGCCTGCTGCCTGATGTAGCAGAGCTGAGATTGTTCTCAGTCTGCTCAATCCCTGTGTACAGACATGAATGTCTGTGCACAGAGATGATGTAGCAGAGCTGAGATTGTTCTCAGTCTGCTCATTCCCTGTGCATAGACATCTATATCTATGCACAGGGGATGTAGCAGAGGGGACATCGCGTTTTGGACTGCGTCGGACGGAAGAGGATTTTTTTAATTAAAGATGGAGTCCCTAATGGCTTTTTTTTTATTTCTAATAAAAAATTTTCTTTGTGTTGTGTTTTTTTTAAAACAATTTAATAGAAATTCATGGCGGTCATGTCTAATATTGGCGTGACCGCCATAAATTTCGGGCTTAGGGACAGCTGATAATACAAAGCTGGCCCTAACCTCTTTATTACCTAGCGTGCCACCGCTACCAGGGCCGCTGAAAGAGCGGGGTTCAGCGCCAGAGGATGGCGCTTCAATGAACGCGCCATCTTCTGGGGTGGCTGCGGGCTGCAATTTGCAGCGGGGGGTGCCCAGAAAGCTTGGGATTCCAGCCCCCAGCTGCTTACCTGTACCTGGCTAGACATAGAAATTGCGCGGAGCCCCACGCATTTTTTTTTTAATTATTTCTGACAAAACTAGGATTGATATTGATTTGCATTGGACTCGTGCGAGTAATCACTGGGAAACTCGCAGAGTACCGAGTCCTGCGAGTCCCTTACTACTCGCCGAGTAACGAGTCCTAGCGAGTAGATTCGCCCATCCCTAGCTGCAAGCATTACAAGCACTACATCCTCTGTCCCTGGACAGCAGCGGTTGTGGGTCTGCAGTTTTCTAAGGAAGCAAGGCTTGCCTAAAGATGTTTTATCATTGCAAAAGTTGACCCAACTCACATTATTTGTAAGGATGAGCGAGTATACGAATGTTTTATCATTGCAAAATCTCCCACCCCCTTTACACTGTAAGGTAGCGGTTAGGATCGGAACGACAGAAGGCAGTGACTCAGGTATTTACTCACACAGCACACAGTTTAATGGCACAGTTCAGGTACTCAAAGACCTCCAGGTTCCAGGACGCAGCCGAGTACAACCTCATACAATCCCAACAGCTGATATAGAAGCTCTGTACCTTCCCCCGGGTAGGCTGTGTTAGGTCAGCACACAACCTTTCTCTCCTCACCGTCCCCTCATTAGTCCCATGAACATCCACTCTGAGAGAGCTCACAGGCTGTGTTAAATCTTCACACAGCTCTCTCTACACAGGAGCTCCTGCTGCTGTCTTGACACACTCCACCCCCTCCCCATAGCCCCAGGCAGCTCATATCATCTCCTATTCACCCACACACCTGGGTGTCAGTGCTTTCAATCAGCACTCAGCTCCAGCAGCAGCTAACCCTGTGTGTGCTGCTACCGAGCAGAAAATACAATCTCCCACATGATGTGTCCTGGTCAGGGGACACATCGAGGTCGCATCTCCACAACATGATAGGTGTAAAGCAGGCGGGAGATTCCAAATGGAGGAGGCGGCAATGAAGAAAGAATAATGCCGCCCAGCGGGGCGTGTGCTGCTGCATCGAGGAGGGGCAGAATGGAGCCTGGGCAGCCTTTTCAGTCCCCAGCCTCAGGGACTTCTGTAAGTTATAAGTTATTTTTCTGCTGTTTTATAGGGCGGATTTAGCTCAGAGAGGGACAGATAGGGAGCAGCTAGGAAGGTGCAGTGACAGGTAGAGATAGTGTAGGGTCTTATATCCAGGTGACAGGTTCCCTTTAATATGACAGCACTTCAGACTGAATCCACTCCACCTTCATACTGTGGAGGACTCTCCACCATCAGGCAGTGTTTAAATTACAATGCCTTGGAGATATGAGTCACACAGCTGAAGAGTTGTGGACAGCTATGCCGGATGAGTTTGAACCATGACTGTCCCTGCTAAACCCCGAACCAGGTAAGGCCATGTGCAACAATAGTTTGAACCTGGTGGCGGCCCTATATCAAGGCAAACTTACACATATGTCTTCCATGGCTCACATTCTCAATATGCTTGTACAGCAATTTCTATGCTACTATTGCAGCCTGGATGAGCTTGCTGCACAAAGCACGTTTGCTGTGTGCTCACTTCTGCCATTCTCACCCTGAGTCTCATTTACTAGCATTGCTCCAGAGGTCCTTTGGACAACCATTGTAGGGATTTGCTCTGGTAGACAGCAGCATGGATGCAGTAATGAAGCAACACATGGGCTTAATGTTCAAACGTCAGTTTTTTATTCACACTTTAAAACAGCAGGTGGAAGAAAGGAAAAAAACAACTTAAATGTACTCCAACTTGGAGAACCACTGGTCTCAGACTCACCCTTACATGGAACAGGCTTAACTAAGTGGCCACCAGGTTATCACTAGCGATAGGGTTAGTTGCAGTCCACAGGTGCCATTCCCAGGGTTGCTTGAATCTTGTCACAGATCTTTACAGCATGCATTTCCACACAACACTACACATTCAGGCTTACTCCAGCCTAGCTCCTCACACACTGAGAATCCCCCACTAACTGGCTTATGCAGGCTTGATTGCTGCAGCTGATTATGTCAGGTGTTGCCCTGAAAACCGGACACTTAGGGAAAATCCAGGCCAAATTTTATCTTGCTGGGAGAAATATACCTCCCATCCAGCACTACACCTTTCTCAGCACCACACTGTTTAACAGTTTGTTATGCGATGAGCCAACAAGGTGGAATTCCACCCTGCACTTGTTACAGCAGCAACAAGCCTTCGTGCAGTCTGAAATGTATGCACAGTGACTCAAAATGAGCTGAATGTGGTGCAAATAACGGTTCCAGAGTGAGCACAGATCAAGGACCGTTGCACCCTCCTGCACAGTTTTTAAAGGGTTACTATGATGGTTAGTGTCGAGCCCACTGGGACGGGGTACTCTGTACCAGACCGGAGTTTGCTACTGGGGATGTCACGGAGGTCCTTGTCCGGACCGTGTCCCGGGCTTTGGCAAGTAAAAGGGGGATATTTACAGGGGATTTAGTGTTTGTTGTGACGCCACCCACGGCTTGTGGTCAATAGTGGGACCACCGCTGCTGCAGAACCTCCGGGGATGATGCTATAGCAGCTATAGATGGAATAGTTCTCCGCGGTAGAACTGGTTTCCCCGGGGCAGTGATGTTAAGTCAATGGTGCAGGCTTGAAGTGGATGCAATACACTTACTGTCCTGCTGCTGCAGCTTCCCTTTCTCCAGCATCCAGAGCTGACAGGCTGTGGCTCTCCAGGCTGGATCTCTCTGCAGTCCTGTTGGAGGGAATCATGTGCAGGCAATAGAGAATCATGCAAGGGAGTCAGAGGCAGGGTTCACCGTGTTTACTTCGTAGGTTGCTCAGCATAACAACTCAGTTACAGCTCAAGGTACAGGTCTTTACACGGGGTACAACTCTCCCCTCTGGGTTCCTTTACTCCCTGCAGCCAGGTTGTTCCTCTCTGTGACCCCTCACTCCTTCTCTGTCCTTTCCAGGATTTACTCTCTCTCTCTCTCTCTCACTTGGTGTGTGTGTCTCTGGACAGTATGGCGGTGGCTCGGGCCCCTTGTGGGCCCTCGTGGTTGCCACTGAGCTGCCTGTCCTTTGGGGTATCAGGTATCAGGATATAGGTGTCCACGGTCCGCGCTGCTATCACCGGAGAATTATCCCTGGATGCTTCAGTTGGTCCCCCAAAAAAAACAGGAGTCCTAGGGGTGATGTGACGGTTCCTTTACTCCACTTCCACCAACGCGTTTCGGCGCCCCTCTTGGCACCTTCCTCAAGGACAGATGCTTCACATATCCATCCGTAAAAATGAAAAAGCACTTTTTTTTTTCCACAAAGAAATTCTTTTTTCATTATTACGGATCAATTTTTGAAGCATCAGGGGGTTCAAAGTGCTCACTATGCATCTAGGTATGTTCCTTTGGGGGTCTAATTTCCAAAATTGGGTCACTTGTGGGGGAGCTCCAATGTGGAGACACACGGGGACCCTCCAAACGCGACATGGTGTCCGCTAACAACTTGAGCTCATTTTCCATTCAAATTGTTTAGCTGACACCATGTCGCGTTTGGAGAGCCCCAGTGTGCCTAAACATTAGAGCTCCCCCACAAGTGACCCCATTTTGGAAACTAGACCCCACAGGGAACATATTTAGATGGGTGGTGAGCACTTTGAACCCCCAGGTGCTTCACAAATTGATCCGTAAATATGAAAAAGTACTTTTTTGTTTCACAAAAAAATTATTTTTTAATTTTTACGGATTAATTTGTGAAGCACCTGGGGGTTCAAAGTACTCACTATGCATCTAAATACGTTCCCTGTGGGGTCTAGTTTCCGAAATGGGGTCACTTTTGGGGGAGCTCCAATGTTTAGGCACATTGGGACTCTCCAAATGCAACATGGTGTCTGCTAACAATTTGAACGGAAAATCAGTTCAAATTGTTAGCGGACACAATGTTGCGTTTGGAGAGCCCCTGTGTGCCTAAATATTGGAGCTTCCCCACAAGTGACCCCATTTTAGAAACTAGACCCCCAGGGAACATATCTAGATGGGTGGTGAGCACTTTGAACCCCCAGGTGCTTCACAAATTGATCCGTAAAATGAAAAAAGAAATTTTTGTGAAAAGAAAAAAGTACTTATTCCTTATTACGGATCAATTTGTGAATCACCTGGGGAATCAAAGTGCTCACTATGCTTCTAGATCAGTTCCCTGGGGGGGTCTTGTTTCCAAAATGGGGTCACTTGTGGGGGAGCTCCAATGTTTAGGCACACAGGGGCTCTCCATACGCAACATGGTGTCCGCTAACAATTAGAATTATTAGTGGACACCATGTCGCATATAAAGAGCCCCTGTGTGCCTAAACATTGGAGCTCCACCACAATTGACCCCATTTTGGAAACTAGACCCCCAAAGGAATGTAATTAGATGCATAGTGAGCACTTTGAAGCCCCAGGTGCTTCACAAATTGATCCGTAAAAATGAAAAATTACTTTTTTTTCACAAAAAATATTCTTTTTCCCTTTTGTGGACTAATTTGTGAAGCACATGTGTGTTGAAAGTGCTCACTATGTATCCAGATAAGTTCCTTAGGGGGTCTAGTTTCCAAAATGAGGTCACTTGTGGGGGAGCTCCAATGTTCAGGTACACAGGGAGGGGCTCTCCATATGCAACATGGTTTCCGCTAACAATTGGAGCTAATTTGCCATTGAAATTGTTAGCGGACACCATGTTGTGTATGGAGAACCCGTGTGCCTCCAGCACAAGGGCAACTGGAAGAGTTGGGGTACAGCACCAGAAAATGCTGCCTCTAATGAATGCGCTATTTTCTTGGGTGGCTGTGGGTTGCAATTTGCAGCGTGGGGGACCCAAAACATTTGGGTATCTCCACGCTGAGGATTCCAGTCAGTCAGCTGCCAAGTTGTACCTGACTGGCTACCAAAAATACAGCGAATGCCTTCTTTTTTATTTATAGAGCTAATTCTAGAAGAAAAAAAAATGACGTGGGGGCTACACCATATTTTTGGTCCAGTCATGTACAACTTGGCAGCTACAGACTGCTAGCAACCCCCAGCTGCCTCGTTGTACCTGGCTGCAACCAAAAATGCAGTGAAGGCCTTTTTTTTATTTATAGAACTAATTCTAGAAGAAAAAAAAATGACGTGGGGCTACACCATATTTTTGGTCCAGTCAGGTACAACTTGGCAGCTACAGACTGCCAGCAACCCGCAGCTGCCTCGTTGTACCTGGCTGCACCCAAAAATGCAGCAAAGCCCATTTTTTTTTATTTCTAGAACTAATTCTAGAAAAAAAATGACGTGGGGCTCCGCCATATTTTTGGTCCAGCCAGGTACAACTTGGCAGCTACAGACTGCCAGCAACCCCCAGCTGCCTCGTTGTACCTGGCTGCAACCAAAAATACAGCGAAGCCCATTTTTTTTTATTTCTAGAACTAATTCTAGAAAAAAAAATGACGTAGGGCTCCGCCATATTTTTGGCCCAGCCAGGTACAACTAGGCAGCTGGGGGCTGGAATCCTAAGCATGGAAAGGTCAAAGCGTTCTGGGCCCCCCATGCTACGAATTGCAGCCCGCAGCCGCCCCAGAAAATGGCGCATTCATTGAAGCGCCATTTTCTGGCGCTGTACCCATGCTTTTCCAGTTGCCCTGGTGCCGGTGGCAAACTGGGTAATAAAGGGGTTAATGCCAGCTTTTTATTGGCAGCTGGCACTAAGCCCGAGATTCATAATATTGGGCCAATGTTAGACCCGCCATTAGGAATCTCTAGTAAGTAGTCAATAAATACACACAGAGAAAAATATTTTTATTTGGAAAAAAAACACAAACAAAATTCAGACTCCATCTTTATTATAAAGATCCGACGTAGTCCATAACGAAGGTCCCACGACGCTCGATCGCCTCCGACGTAGTCCACAACGAAGGTCCCACGAAGCTCGATCACCTCTGCTCAATCCAGAGCAAGGGATCAAGTGTTCTCTTCCTACAGTCTCTGGGGTCACAGATATGGTGCACTGTATGACAATGATCTGTCATAGAGTGCACCATGACTATGATCCCAGAGACTACAACAAGAGGACACTTGATCCCTTGTTGCACCCATCCATCCACCCATGCACCCATCATCCACGCACGCACACATTCACGCATGCACATCCACATCCACGCACGCTGACATCCATCCATGCAATCTGATATCCACGCATGCTGACATCCACGCACGCACACATCTACGCACGCACATCCACGCATGCTGATATCCATGCACTCACATCCACGCACGTACATCCACGCACTCACATCCACATACATCTGCGCATGGTGACATTCACGCACGCATATCCACGCATGCTGACATCCACGCACGCACATCCACGCACGCACATTCACACACATCCACGCACGCTGACATCCACGCACGCACATCCACATATGCATCCACGCACGCTGACATCCACGCACTTCCACATATGCAACCACGCACACACACATTCACGCACGCTGACATCCACACACGCACATCCACGCATCCACATATCCACGTACGCATCCACGAACGCACACATCCACGCACGCACATCCACACACGTACATCCACGCACGCACATCCACATACATCCGCACTCAGTGACATCCGAAAATGGTGACATTCACACACACATATCCACGCATGCTGACATCCACGTACGCACATCCACGCACGCACATCCACGCACACACATCCATGCACGCTGACATCCACGCACGCTGACATCCACACACGCACTTCCACATATACTTCCACGAACGCACACATTCACGCATGCTGACATCCACACACGCACATCCACATACGCATCCACGAACACACACATCCACGCTCACACATCCATGCACGCACATCCACGCACGCACATCCACATCCACACACATCCGTGCACGGTGACATCCGCGCATGGTTACATTCACGCACACACATCCACACATGCTGACATCCACATACGCACATCCACGCATGCACATCCACGCACACACATCCACGCACACTGACATCCACGCACACTGACATCCACGCACGCACATATCCACGCACGCACTTCCACATATGCATCCACGCACGCACACATTCACGCACGCTGACATCCACACACGCACATCCACGCACGCACATCCATATATGCATCCACACACGCACACATCCACGCAAGTACACCCACACATGCACATCCACGCATGCACATCCACACACACGTCCACGCACACATCCATCCATACACACGTCTACGCACGCACACGTCTACACACGCACACGCATGCTCACGTACGCTCACGTCCACGCATGCACATGTCCACGCACGCTCACGTCCACGCACGCACACATCTGTGCACACATCCATGCACACACCCATGCATGCACGCACTCGTCCACGCACACACATGTACGCACACATCCATGCACGCTCATGTACACGCACGCATCCACACACACACATACATACATCCACACACACATACATACATCCACACACATACACATATACACACACACACATATACACACACACACACATACACACACATATACACACACACACATATACACACACATACACATATACACACACATATACACACACACACATATACACACACATACTTACCTCCCTCTCGGCTGGGAGAGGAGACGGGGCCCACCGACCGCAGGAGAGGAGGCACAGCGGCGGGCACAGCGGCGTGCACAGTCCGCCGGATGAGGTGAGGGGGGCCAGGGCACAGGGCTGGAGGTGGGGGCTGCCGGGGGGGGCACAGCCAGGAGGGGACGTATCTAACCGGCAGACGCACCCGCGGGTGCAGCCCGCCGGTATATACACAGTAAAAGAGGGGGCCGGGCAGTTAGGGGGGGGGACCCTGTAAGTACTGGAGGAGGTGGAGGGGGCTGAGGAGGGGTGGGGACTTTCCGATCCACCCCTCCAGATCTGATTGGAGAGCTCAATCAGATCTGGAGGGGTGAATTCCTATGATTCCCTCCGATCGGCAGTTTCACTTTTAAACTGCCGATCGGAGGGGGTCCTGGGCACGGGGGGGTTAATCCACCCCCCCTGGGGTTTAGTACAAGTCCCCAGCAACCTGCAGCCCAAGTGACAGGTCAGTGAGACCCTCACTTGAGCTGCAGGAGTGCGTTCCCCAGATATCTCATATATGAGACATCGGTCGGGAACACACTGGTTTTCATGTCTCATATATGAGACATCGGTCGGGAAGGGGTTAATAAAAAAAAATCCTCTTCTGTCCGCTGTAGTCCTAAAACGACATCTCCACACTGCTACATCGCTCTGCATAGACACACATGTCTATGCAGAGGGAGATCAGGCTAAGAAATGGTTACAACAGTCAGGGTTCACCTCAGGTCATAGCTCAGGCTATGACCGCGGGTGAGCCCTGCTGTCACAGCCATACTGCTGCTGCCGCCGGCCGCCAGCCGCCGGAGATTGCCAAGCACCGGCAGAGCAGTGAATGAACCAGAAGTTAATGACTTCTGGCTTATTCACTGCTCTGCTTGCGGTCGGCAATCTCCGGTGGCCGGCGGCAGTCTTTGGGATGTGACAGCAGGGTTCACATCCGCGGTCATATCCTGAGCTATAACCTGAGGTGAACCCTGACTGTTGTAGGCATTTCTCAGCCTGCTCTCGCTCTGGAAAGACATGTGTGTCTATGCAGAGCGATGTAGCAGTGCTGAGATTGCGTTTATGGACTACGTCGGACGGAAGATGATTTTTTTTAATAAAGATGGAGTCACTAAATGTGTTTTTTGTTTTATTTCTAATAAAAAAAATGTTTTCTCTGTGTTGTGTTTTTTTTTTTACAGAATTAGCTAGAAATTCATGGCGGTCATGTCTACTATTGGCGTGACCGTCATGAATTTCGAGCTTAGGGCCAGCTGATAATACAAAGCTGGCCCTAACCCCTTTATTACCCAGTGAGCCACCGCACCAGGGCCCTGGAAGAGTTGGGTTCAGCGCCTGAAGATGGTGCTTTAATGAATGCACCATCTTCTGGGGCGGCTGTGGGCTGCCATTCGCAGCGGGGAGTGCCCAGAAAGCTTGGGCCTCCCTGCGCTGTGGATTCCAGCCCCAAGCTGCCTAGGTGTACCTGGCTGGACATTAAAATAGCGTGGATCCCCCGCATGTTTTTTATTATTTCATGAAATAATAAAAAAAATGCGTGTCCCCTATATTGTTGTTGCCAGGTACAAATAGGCACCTGGGGGTTGGTGGTAGCCAATCGCTGCCTGCTGTACCCAGCTGGACACAAAAATACAGTGAAGCCCACGGGTACAGCAGGCAAGTACGGGCTGCCCCCAACCCCCCAGGTGCCTATTTGTACCTGCCTGGAAACTGAAATATAGGGAAGCACTTTTTTTTTTATTGTTTCATGAATTTCATGAAATAATAATAAAAAAAAATGCATGGGGATTCGCGCTATTTCTATGTCCAGCCAGGTACAGCTAGGCAGCTGGGGGCTGGAATCCGCAGCGCAGGGAGGCCCAAGCTTTCTGGGCGCACCCCGCTGCAAATTGCAGCCCGCAGCCACCCCAAAAGATGGCGCGCTCATTGAACCAACATCTTCTGGCGCTGTATCCAGCTCATCCATGGCCCTGGTGCCATGGCTCACTGGGGGTATAAAGGGCTTAGGGCCAGCTTTGTGTTATCAGCTGGCCCTAAGCCCGAAATTCATGGGGTCTTGCCAATATTAGACATGACGGCCATGAATTTCTAGTGAATTTTTCACAAAAAATCACAACACAGAGAAAAAATATTTTATTAGAAATAAGACAAAAAAGACACTTAGAGACTCCATCTTTATTATAAATCTCTTCCGTCGATAGTGCAATCCAGGGTTCCTCTCTAGCTGTGCTACATGTCTAGTAGAGAACCCTACCAGAGATGTAGCAGAGCTGTGCACCCGTGGGAAGTGCAGGCAAGCATGAACTCACATGAACCCTGCCAGCAATGCGCTACTTCAAATGAACAGCTGACCTGATCAGCTGTTCATTTGAAACTACAGGCGGGAAAGCTGGCAGTGAGACTTCACCGCCGGCTTTCCCTGTCTGTGGTGCGCTCCCCGCTCACTGATATCCCCTCCGCACTCACTGATGCCCCCTCCCCACCTGATCCTAAGTTAGGACCGGTGGGGAGCGAAGCACCAGGCAGCGGGGAGGGGGCATCAGTGAGCGGGAGCGCAACACAAACAGGGAAAGCCGGCAGTGAAGTCTTCTCACCGCCAGCTTCCCCGCCCGACTCCTGTGCTCTCCGCTCACTGGTGCTGCACTCCCCGCCCGGTCCTATACTTAGGATTGGGTGGGAGGCGGCGAGGGGATTGGAGACATCAGTATGGGAGGCTGCAGGGAAGCGAGTAGGGGGCTTAATGATTGTTTAAAACCCGGCAGCTTTTTACCGCCGGCTTTTAAACAATCATGTGGCCATTCTTTAATCTTATGGGTCTGGCAGCAGAGGAATTACTCACATTTCCCATTGACTTACATTGTCTCATTACTTTACGAGTAATCGCAAGAATACTCGCAGAGTAACGAGTAGCCCAAGTACCATACTATTCGGCAAGTACCGAATAGAAACAGTATACTCGCTCATCCCTAATAATCACTCATTTGAGGCAAAGCAGCCTTTTTAGGGGAAAGTAAAGGACTTTGCAATAATTGCTTTGAGAGTCAAAAAAATGCATTTTTTTACAAAGTGAAGGATTTGGCAATCACTGGTTTAAAAGAAACACAGCTTTTTTTTTTATAATTCTTTATTTAAGAAAATTAAGCAAAAATAAATACATAAAGGTGACATTGACTAAGATCGAGCAAGTATCTGAAAGCATTAAGGTCATACAATTCAATTGCTCTCACCATATATTTACATATGAATATAAATCAAAGATAGATAGACGTAAGTTTACAACACAATGTGACAAGTGTCTCCAAACAGTAAGGAACCAATTCCTCGTCAAAAGTTGTCTTTTTGACCATATGATCTGCCATAATAATCTCTTAGAAATCCTAAAAGGAAGAGAGGGTACAGTATGAAATGAAAAAAATAAGTGAGGAAAGAACAGCAAGGTTGGCTAGTGCATGATGAGGAGAGTCAGTGAGGAGAGTAAAATGGAGGGTTTCTAGGGATTGGGAGGGGAAAGGGTGGGATTGGTCAAAATTAGGATGTAGGAGATCGGTAGGCAGGGTCCGGCTCTCTCTCCATCAAGCAAGAACTTGTATTTTGTTTGCTGAAAGTTCATCCAATCCATCCATGGCTCAGAATTTACCCTGTGTATCATGTACCGAAAGCACTTAGATCCTCCATATACAATAGCTCATTGACATTGTGAACCTGCTGCGGAAGTCCAGGCAGGAAAGTCTTGCCCCACAGTTCGGTGAGCACACTCTAGTAGCAATTATGAAGAATCTCAAAAGAATTCCTATAAATTTCAATGGGGATTTCAGTGAGATGTAATAAAGTCATAGCTGGAGTCAGTGGTTCCACTTGGTGAACAACTTGTTTTGCTATTTCCTCCACTCCTTCCAGAAAGGCCTAAGCAGCTCGCAATCCCAAAAGATGTGAATAAGTGATCCTTTCTCCCTCTCATCTTCCTCCCTTCTCATCTCCAACAGGCAATATCAGCCTCGGGATACATGCATACAGCTTCTCTGGAACTCTATACTATCGAGAAAGGAGTTTGTATCCTGCCTCTTGGTGTTTGGAGCTAATGGTCGTATTATGGGCGAGGATGCATATTTGTGATATTTGCGTTGCAGAGAATTTGATGTTTAGTTCTGATTCCCATCCCACTATGAATTTAGGAGGTTGCCGTCCTGGAGCGACAACAGCATCACGTAAGCCCTAGATAAAGTGTGCCTAACCGACCTGATTTCCTGCAGAATATCTCAAATTGTGTGTTTGGAGGCTCAAAACATTTTTTCGGAGGGAGGGTGAGTAGAAAGTGACGCAGCTGGAAACAACGCCACCATCCCAATGGAACATGTTCTGAGGATGGATAAAGAGGGCCAGTCATTCCCTCCCCAAAAAATCTCTACTTTGTCCCTGCCCGCTTCGATCCAACTGCGGATTACACCGTCTTGAAGGGCTGGGACCAAGTCTGGATGGCTCAATACAGGTGTAAGCTTGGAGCAAGGGGTACCATAAAAGGCCTGGTCCACAGAGCTTTACAAAATGTTATCGTAGCTCCAATCGTGGGTGAAAGTGAAAACAGCCTAGAGAAGTCGAGAGTAGCCAAGGCAATCTGTCAAGGGGAATTGGGCAAAAACTTGCTTTATGTGGACCAAGCCTTATTGGCAGAGTTTCTATACCAATCAACCATTCTCACAACATGTACCGTGAGTTGGTAATATTTGAAGTTGGGGACACCGACCCACCCCTCTTCCTTTGGTCTGGACAGAGTCGATCAATTTAGCCTGGCCGATTTCCCAGCCCAAATAAAAATGTTCTGAATAGATGAGATAGTTTTGAAGAAGGCTGTTGGTACTTGGACTGGCAGTGCCTGCAAGATATATAGAATCTGGGTAAGAACATTCATTTTGAATATTTGACACGCCCAAACTACGTGAAACATGTCCTAGTCCATCTGTCACAATCATTCCGAATAGAGGAAAGGAGGGTGGAAAGTTAGCCTTGAATAGTGTGTCTGGATTAGCAGTCAGCTGAACCCCTAGGTACCTTATTGATTGACTGCACTATTTAAAGCTAAAAGCTGATTGTAAGGGGCCGGTGAGGGGTTTTGGTATATTAATATTCAGAACCTCCGATTTGGAGAAATTTATTTTAAAATTAGAGAGTTGGGCAAATGTGTGGAACTCTTTCATTGGGAGCGAGATATTAGGTTTGGTGAGAAAAACAGGAGGTCATCAGCATAACCTGCTAACCTGTGAGTAGTGTTACTCCTTAGTAGCGGTCCAATTGTGAGAAGAAAGATCAGTGGTGAGAGTGGACATCCTTGTTGGGTGCCGTTATGAATGTCAAAAGGCTCCGACAAGCAACCATTCGACCGGACCCTAGTTGGGGTCGAGTAAAGGGACATAATCCAGTACATCATATTTGTTCTCAGGCCCAGGTGTAGGAGGGTCTCCCCCATAAAGATCCAATTGACTCATCTGTAGATAGAAGTGAGGGAGCCCACCCACACCTAGCCCAATGTATCAAATTAATCACCTTAAATGGTGTTATCCCGAGCATCCCTCCCCATCATGAAGCCCGCCTGGTCCGGGTGAACTACTCACGTGAGTAAGGGAGCCAGTCTTGTAGCCATGATCTTTGCAAACAATTTTAAACCAATAGCATAGAAAAACTGAGAAGTTAAAACTTAACTTTTACTGGCTCTATATTAAAAAGACATAGTTGTCTAGACCAAGCAAAACAAAAAAGTGTGCATACGTGACTGTGCAAGTCAGTGTAATGCTAAACTGAACCCCTCTTATTACCAGGGTTCACAGGTACCCAAACTAGGTCCTGTCCAAATACCCTAGGGATGCTGACAGGTGCCTGCTTTTTCGGTTTTGAGTTTCCCCTAGGATGTAGTCATCAGAACAAACAATCCCATTAGGTAAACCCAGCCACATGCATTAGTGAAAAAACAGCTTGTATCTCCTATAGGGAGCGATCTCACCCAGCTGCGTCCACCTGTACGCATATATACGAGTCCATATAGTTCCGGATAACCTTCTGCTAGTGTTTTCCAGGCTGCTCAGGGCTCAGTGAATGTCATATAGCCACCATGTCATCCTCATATGTTCCCTCCTGACGCGTTTCAGATCCCTCTTCCTCAGGGGAGTCATGGTACACATACAGGGATTAGTGTTCAAAGATACATATCCCTGTGCAGATGATGGCGATGGTGTCTGTAATAGACAGTGAATATCAGTTGCAGTACCATCATTATCCACAGTAACCTATGTGCAGCTCTGATGCTGCATGGTCTAGTACCTAAAGAGGAGATGTCCTGTATCCTCGGTTTAGAGAAAGATCAATCCATAACCATAATGCCATCCGATAAGGGTGGTAATGTGGTAGTTATGGATACCGATGGATACAAAGTTATGTGTAATAGCATCTTAATGGATCGCGAAAACTATACGCTGACCACACCCTGGAAGGCAGAGGTGCCTTTACAGAAGTCCGCAATAGGAGTACGCATATTCCACCCCATACTGGTGACGTAGGTTCTGTTGACATTTTTGTCAATCTGGTCTCCAATGAGATCCGGAATCTGCAAACCAAAAAGGGAATCCATAACCTTTCCAAAAAGGAGATGTCCTGTATCCTCAGTTTAGAGAAAGATCAATCCATAACCATAAAGCCATCCGATAAGGGTGGTAATGTGGTAGTTATGGATACTGATGGATGCAAGGTTATGTGTAATAACATCTTAATGGATCGCAAAAACTATACTATTTTACCGTCTAGCCCCACCCAGCAGTATAAAAGAGAATTGAAGGCCCTTTTGGACTGGGGACTTGGCTAAGGTCTCCTGGACCGCAAGGAGTTTAATTTCCTTCTTCAGAAACATCCCGTGATGACAACATTTTACTGCTTGCCCAAAATACATAAATGGGTGTCTCCTCTCAAGGCCAGACCTACTGTGTCAGGCATCAATAGTATCACACAAAATCTAGGTATATATGTGGATAAGATCTTGAGACCATACGTGGTTTCTCTCAACTCCTATTTGAGAAATACAACAGACCTCCTGAAAAAGATCAAAGACGTGATCATAGATGATGATATGCTGTTAGGCAGTATTGATGTTGAGGCTCTATACTCCTCGATCCCCCATGAAAAGGGAATTGAGGCAGTAAAGTATTTCTTGAGAAGCTGGGGGGTTCAGTACGAGAAACACGATGATTTTGTGATCAAATTCCTAGAGTTTTGTCTGACGAAGAATGCCTTCACATTTGGCGGTAAGTACTTCCACCAGCTCAGGGGCACCGCGATGGGGAGTTCTTTGGCCCCATCTTACGCAAATCTGCTCCTGGGCTGGTGGGAGGAAACCGATGTCTTTGGAGACAGCCCACAGATCGACACCGACAAGGTGGTTCTGTGGGTTCGCTTCATGGATGATGTCTTTGTAGTGTGGAGAGGGACTGAAAAGGACTTTGGTGGCATGGTAGAGACTCTGAACCATAACACCGTGGGCCTACACTTCACATCAGAGGTTAATAAGGACAAACTCCCCTTCCTGGATGTTCTGATCGAAAGAACAGAGGAAGGGAACCTCAGGACGAGTACATACCGTAAAGAGACTGCAACAAACTCGTTACTAAGATGGGAAAGTGGCCACCCTAGGAGCCATAAAAAGGGTATCCCTAAGAGCCAGATGATTTGCATGAGCAGGAACTGCTCACATGAAGAGCAGTTCAAGACTCAGGCAAAGGATCTAAAGCTGAGATTGAAGGAGAGAGGATACCCGGACAGGGTGGTAAAGAAGGCCTGGAAAGAGGTGAAAGACCTAGACAGATCAAAACCGCTTGCGACCAAACCTGAACCATCTAAGACTGAGGGAGGGGATGAGGTACGTCTGATTGCAACTTACACCAGCGGGTCAGAGAAGGTAAGGGAGATTTTGGACAAACACTGGCAGATTTTAAGGATGGATCCTGATCTCTGTCCATATCTCCCAACCACCCCTAGGGTGACTTATCGTAAAGCTAGGTCCCTTAGAGACATTGGTGCACAGCCACTACACTGCTCCTGGTACGTGGCTAAGAAGCAACCTGAAAGGATGTTTCAAGTGCGGTAACTGTGGCGAATGTGGCTCTATAGTCACAGCAAAAAACTTCACCAGCAATGTAAGTGGAAGAAATTATGACATCAGATCCTTCATAAATTGTAAGACCAAAGGTGTGATGTATAGACTAGGGATGGGCGAATCTACTCGCTAGGACTCGTTACTCGGCGAGTAGTAAGGGACTCGCAGGACTCGGTACTCTGCGAGTTTCCCAGCGTTTACTCGAACGAGTCCAATGCAAATCAATGGCAAACGCTGACAAAACTAGGATTGCGATTGTCTTGCGTTAGACTCAGCTACTGTGCCAGTGATAGCAGGGAAACTTGCAAAGTAACTGCTGTTACTTTGCGAGCCGAGTCCAGCTGTCTTCTCTGTGCAGGCTGCCGCAGCTCCAGGGTCCTAGAGCCCGCCTGTTCACAGAGATGATGTAGTAGTGCTGAGATTGTTCTCAGTCTGCTCATTCCCTGTGCATAGACATCTATATCTATGCACAGGGGATGTAGCAGAGAGGACATCGCGTTTTGGACTGCGTCGGACAGAAGAGGATTTTTTTAATTAAAGATGGAGTCCCTAATGGCTTTTTTTTTTATTTCAAATAAAAAATTTTCTCTGTGTTGTGTTTTTTTAACCCTTTATTGGAGATTCTTAGTGACTGGGTCAAACGTGGCCTGACATTAAGAATCTCGGGCTTAATACCAGCTTGTATAACAAAGCTGGTATTAACCCCTTTATTACCCAGCGTGCCACCGCCACCGGGGCCGCTGGAAGAGCCTGGTTCAGCGCCAGAGGATGGCGCTTCAATGAACGCGCCATCTTCTGGGGCGCATTTTTTTTTTATTATTTCATGAATTTCATGAAATAATTAAAATAAAAAGCGTGGGGCTCCGCGCAATTTCTATGTCTAGCCAGGTACAGCTAAGCAGCTGGGGGCTGGAATCCGCAGCGCAGGGATGCCCAAGCTTTCTGGGCACCCCCCGCTGCAAATTGCAGCCCGCAGCCGCCCCAGAAGATTGAAGCGCCATCCTCTGGCGCTGAACCCCGCTCTTCCAGCGGCCCTGGTGGCGGTGGCACGCTGGGTAATAAAGAGGTTAGGGCCAGCTTTGTATTATCAGCTGGCCCTAAGCCCGAAATTTATGGCGGTCACGCCAATATTAGACATGACCGCCATGAATTTCTATTAAATTGTTTTTAAAAAAAAAACACAACACAGAGAAAATTTTTTATTAGAAATAAAAAAAAAAGCCATTAGGGACTTCATCTTTAATGAAAAAAATCCTCTTCCGTCCGACGCAGTCCAAAACGCGATGTCCTCTCTGCTCATCCCTGTGCATAGATATAGATGTCTATGCACAGGGAATGAGCAGACTGAGAACAATCTCAGCTCTGCTACATCAGGCAGAAGGCGGGCTCTAGGACCCTGGAGCTGCGGCAGCCAGCACACAGAGCAGACAGGACTCTTATCTGTGCGAGTTTCCCAGCGATTACTTGCAAAGTAAACGAGTCCAAATCAATGGCAGAGACGCTGACAAAACTAGGATTGCTTCAGGCTGAAGCTTCCGAGACACATCTGTAAATCGCACACTACTCGCTATTACTCGCTTCCCCATTCATTAACATTGGACTCGCTAGACTCGCAACGAGTAGCGAGTCCCGGGCTCGGACTTGCTAGAGTCAAGCGATTCTGAGTAATTTAGGATTCGCCCATCACTAGTATAGACCCCAGTTCCCATGCAACTTGGAGTATGTAGGAAAGACAAAGAGGGAACTGAGACGGAGGGTACAGGAGCACAAGAGGGACATAAAAAAGGAATACGACACCCCCCTGGCTCGTCATGTCAACGCGGTACATGGAGGAGATGAAGACTGCGTCCGATTTATAGGCATTCACTACATACCCCCCCAGTACGTGGCAGAGACTGGGACTCCATGATTATTCTGGGTGCCGACCTCTGCTGGTAGGTAGGGAAAGTGGGAAGAATAGTTACAGAACTACAGTGGTATAAGGCTGTACTGTACCTTATAACTGTTCTCCTTTCACTTTTCCTCTTTTGCTAGTGCTGAGCATACCTCATCTGTCCCCGCTGGTGTGATGAGCAATGCAGACTGTCCCTTTGCATCTAAATGATGCTGACTACCTTTATGCTATGACTAGCTTAGGAGAGAATAAGGCCAATGTAAATATGAATAAGTATGATCAGATCAGATGTGATGTTTAACCCCTTCACCCACTTGGGTACTGATACACCCATCCCATGTAATGTGTGTATCCTCCCCTAACAGTGACATCATCCTATGTATGGTGTACATTGTGGGGGACTCTGCCTCTTGCGGGGATGTCTTGAATCTCTGTGATTCTCCATTACTCAGTACTAGGCAGAAAGTGGTCTGTGGAACACAAGCTTGAGTTCTACAGGATACAGGAACAGCAAGTGACACGTAACTTCCGGTCATGTGACTCAGTACTAGGTAGGAAGTGATTGGTGGAACACAAGCTTGCGTTCCACAGATTACAGGAACAGGAAAAGACACGCTGTGATGTCATTTCCAGTCATATGACACGCAATGTGACCACCCGGGCATGATAAAACCAGCATTTCCATGCGGCGGCAGCGTGATTCAGCTGCACAACCTTGAGGGGGCCAGACTGGGTAAGTGAAGACCCTGATTGGGTCCCTGATTAGGTACTAGACCATGCAGCATCAGAGATGCACATAGGTTACTGTGGATAATGATGGTACTGCAACTGATATTCACTGTCTATTACAGACACCATCGCCATCATCTGCACAGGGATATGTATCTTTGAACACTAATCCCTGTATGTGTACCATGACTTCCCTGAGGAAGAGGGATCTGAAATGCGTCGGGAGAGAACATATCAGATGACATGGTGGCTATATGACATTCACTGAACCCTGAGCAGCCTGGAAAACACTAGCAGAAGGTTATCTGGAGCTATATGGACTCGTAAACATGCGTACAGGTGGACGCAGCTGGGTGAGATTGCTCCCTATAGGAGTATACAAGCTGTTTTTTCACTAATGCATGTGGCTGGGTTTACCTAATGGGATTGTTTGTTCTGATGACTACATCCTAGGGGAAACTCAAAATCGAAAAAGCAGGCACCTGTCAGCGTCCCTAGGGTATTTGGACGGGACCTACCTTGGGTACCTGTGAACCCTGGTAATAGGAGGGGTTCAGTTTAACACTACACTGACTTGCACAGTCACGTATTCACACTTTTTTGTTTTGTTTGGTCTAGACAACTATGTCTTTTTAATATAGAGCCAGTAAAAGTTAAGTTTTAACATCTCAGTTTTTCTATGCTATTGGCTTAACACAGCCATACCTGACTAGACTTCATAGGTCTTAACGGAGGGCAACTTACCTTGCTGCTTAAATAAGCAAACAGTTTTAAATCCACGTTTAAGAGTGAGATCGGGCAGTAGCTCCCACATTGTGTTGCGTCTTTGCCCCGTTTAGGGACGACTGAAATGTGTGCTCTTAACGAGTCCGTGTTAGGTCTTTGTCCACTATTCAAATCATTAAAGAATCTCAGAAGGTGAGGAGCCAGGACATCCATCCTTTTGTAATAGAGTAAGGAAAAACCATCTGGACCAGGCGCTCTGCCATTTTTCATGGATTGTATGGCTATAAGTAGTTCCTGGTCAGTGATTGGATGTTCCAAGGCTTCAGCATCCACTGGATTCAATTTAGGAAGCTTGTCCAATGCGAGATATTCTCTAATTTTGGGGAGAAAGGTAGGAGAAAATGTCAGGGGGCTATCATTATCTACGTCGTACAGCACGACGTAATATTTTCTGAGAGCTTCGGCTCTCACATTAGATGGTTGGGCGATGTTTGTCTTTGTGGGATCACCTATGTTCGAAACGAATGCTCTGGCCCTCTGCATTTTCAAGGCTCCCGCTAATATTCTGCCAGTATTGTTACCAAATTCATAAAACTGTCGTCTGCACTTAGCCAACCAGAACTTAGCCTTTTTGTTGAGAAGGTTACGAAGTTCTTCCCTAACCCGGCATAGGTAGGAGCCCACTTTTTCAGCCTCACCCCATGTTTAATAAATATACCTCGGATATCACATTTATGTGCTTCCCAGACAGTGCCAGGCAAAACATCCGGGGTGGAAACATAGCTTTTTTCAGAAGAAAGTGAAAGATTCGGTAATCACTGTTTTGAGGCCGAACACAGCACTTTTAGGAGACAGTGAAGAATTTGGCAATCACTGTTTTAAGACCACACACAGACATTTTAGGGAAAAGTGAAAAATTTAGCAATCACTGGTTTGAGGCAACACAGTCTTTTTAGGGGAAAATGATGGTTGTGGCAATCACTAGTTAGAGTAAAAAATGCCATTTTAGGGGAAACTGAAGGACTGGGCAATTACTGGTTTAAGGCTAAACACAGCCTTTTTAGGGGAGACTGATGGATTTGATAATCTCTTGCTTGAGATGAAACACAGCCTTCTTAAGGTGTCGTCACACGCATCAATATCGCTGTCAATTTCGCTGCTGCACATGATGTGTGCAGCGAAATTGACGCATGTGACAGGGCCCATCAACCAGCGATAAATCACTGGTTGATGGTCGCCAGGTTTTCGTACTGGACCGAAAACCTGGAGATGGTCGCCCGGTGTACACGCAGCATCGCTGTGTGTGACACCAGGAGATGCAATCAGCCAGGTCCCAGCGCCTCTCAGTAAGCGCTGGGAGCTGGTATCCAAGGTAAACAGTGGGTAAATAGGCAGCGCGCGCTGCCTAGATACCCAATGTATACCTTGGTTACCAGCCTTCTCCTCTCACCGGCTGGTATCCAAGATACACAGCGGGTAACTAGGGACCCTGGTTACCCGCTGTGTACCTTGGATGCCAGCTGGTAAGCGGAGAAGGCTGGTAACCAGGGTATACATCGGGTAACTAATAGGCCAATGATCAATCGCCACCTTGCAGTGACGTCTGATAGGAGTTTACCATGAAGTCAAATGCACTCTGTTATACTGAGGGGAAGGGTAAACCTAGAAATGTTCAACATTAAAACTAAAATTCACAAAACACAGCTTATCATAAATAACAAAACTGAAGAAAAATAAAATACACTCCTACGGTAATTGATGCTGCAAAATCATCAATGGTATTAGAACCAGCGCTTGCAAAAGCCCCTCACTCATAGAATCAGTGTGTACTCAGAATGAAACTACTGTATATATTCAAGTAAAAGCTGAGTATTTCAGCACACTTTTTGTGCTGAGAAGTGCCCCCCTCGGCTTATACTCGAGTCAGTGTACGGTCGGGTGGTGACCAGGGAATGGAGGAGGCTGCAAAGGAGCAGGAAGTCACGTGCCCCCGTTCATTAGTGTAATGTAATATGCACTGCATCCCCCTGTCCATCACTGGCAGGGGAAGTTTCACACATTACATTACGCTAATTATACTTATCCCCCATCACAGTATATGGCCCCCCTGATGCCGCACACAGTAAAATAATAAACTATTTAACTTACTTCCGTCACTGCAGCACCATCTCTCTTCCTGTCTTCCTGCTTGTGCCAGCATCATGTGATCGGCGCAGCAGTGACGGCATCACTATGCGATGCTCACAGCGCGAGACAATGCTCGGGATGCTCAGGATAAACAGGAAGACTGGAGGAGAGATAGTGCTGCAAGACAGCGATGGAAGGTTAGTTAAGGTTGGTTAGTTACCTGCATGGGGGGACATATACTGTAATAGGAGGCATGTACCAGCATGGGGGGGGCATATACTGTGATGGGGGCATTTATTGTAATTGGGCATGTACCAGGAAGGGGGGGGGAGAATGTACTGTAATGGGACATGTACCTGAATGGGGAGGGTTTATACAGTGATGAGTCCAAAAATAGTAATGGGGGCATGCACCAGAATGGGGTCTATATACAGTAATGAAGGGCTATATACTAGGAGGAGGGGGTTATATACAATGATATGGGGCTATATGCAGAGATGGGGTATCTATACAACAGGATGGAAGGCTATATGCTATAATGCAAGGCTATATACCAGTATGAGGTGCTATTTACATTGATTAGGGACTATATACCAGGATAGGGGGGCTGCTGCATTTCCCTCCCCAGGCTTATACTCAAGTCATTAAGTTTTCCCAGTTTTTGGAGGTAAAATTAGGGGCCTCGGCTTATACTCGAGTCGACTTATACTCGAGTGTATACGGTATGTTATACTATGTTGCAAGTGCCTAAATTAAATCACTTGTGTAAGCATTACATCACTCATGGTAACTTTACACACCGCTACAGGATGGTGAAAACAACCGGGTGCTTCACGTGCACGAGCACACACAAACGGTTGAAAACGGTACCCGCACCACCTTTACACGCCGCAACAAGGTGCGCTACAGTAGGTTACATCTATCTCTGGATACACCACCGGGTGCCACAAGTTACCTTCTGTAGCTCACCTTATCTCATTTACAGGCGCGCCAGAATTGTGGATTACGAGAATTTCGTACGCTGATAGGACAACGCAATAGCATTATAATTGGCCAGCCAGTGCAGGAGGTTGACTAATACATGACGCACGAGCAATTGTGTAGTGTGACTGGTCAGCTCCTTAAATATGCCGCCCTATGCAGCGACTACCTATCGTAACGCAGGAGCTTCCTCCAATGATCGCTGAAGGGGGGCGGTTTCCCGGAGCCTGTGTCACGCCCTAGGAAGATAGCAAGGTGTCGAAACAACCTCTTTGTTCCTCATTTACATGCCGATACAGGCCGCTACCATCGCCTTGAAATCAACCTGTTTTAGAGCACTGCTCTGAAACAGGTGCCGCAAGTGATGGGTGGAAACAACCGTCTTTACACGCCGCTACCTCGGGTTGATTTGGTGGTGCAAGATACATTTCTCTCATTTACCCGGTTGTTTCCACCATCCTGTAGCGGCGTGTAAAGGTACCATCAGGGATAACCGCTGAGTGATGTAGTTAATTGTTTTATTGGTTTTAGATGAATTCATATGTTTTTTATTGTTATTTATGATAAGCTGTGTTTTGTGATTTTTTTTTTTTAATGTCGAGCATTTCAAGGTTTACTCTTCCCCCAGTATAACAAAGTGCATTTGACGTCATGGTAACCTCCTATCAGACGTCACTGCAAGGTGGCAATTGATCATTGACCTATTTTGCTTATAAATATATGAGAATGTAACTTGCCGGGCATTATGCCAGTGTATCCCTGTTGAAAAGGTCAGGATGACCTTGAAATGCGTCAAAATGGAATAAAGAGCACTGTTTTTAAATACCACGGGAGTCTGTAATGTCATTGCAGCAGCACAGATCGTATTATAATAATAATATTTATTCAATTATATTGCGCTATTATTTCCATAGCACTTTACATACATCAGTAATGCTGTCCCTCTTGGAGCTCACAATCTAAACATCCTATCAGTATGGCTTTACAATGTGGGAGGAAACCAGAGTGCCCGGAAGAAACCCACACAAACACGGGGAGAACATACAAATTCCTTGCAGGTGTTGTCCTTAGTGTCCTTGGTGGGAATTGACCACGGGACCTCAAGACCCCAGCACTGCAAAGGCTACAGTACTAACCAATTGAGCCACCGTGCAGGTTTTCTGTCCTTGGATATCATGCAGTCATCCCTGGGGTGGTGGATCCTGCAGCAGCTGTTAGATGTGCAAATACTACTTGTGGGTTTTCACAACTAACCAAGGTGAGCATTTAATGCACTGCATACATTTATTACATTAAGGAGATAAGTTAATACACTTCATTTAGGGATTGTCTATATCCACTACCAAAATTATCAGAAAAAGACTATATCCCACATGGACCAGGCAAATCGCACCTTAAGTACATATATATAAATAGGAAATACATGATCAAATGTCCCATAGTCCCATTTGGGTACAGACTATGTTGTACTAATACTATGTATTATGTGTAGAGATGAGCGAGTACTAAAATGCTCGGGTGCTCGATGCTCTGGCCGAGCATCCCAAGATACTCGTGTACTCGGCCAGAGCACCGAGCCTAATGTAAATCAGTTAGTGACAGGCTCCGCCCACAGATCACAGCTATAAAACAAGTGTTTCTGGGAAAGAGCGGGAGGGTGGGCTTATTCAAATCGCCGCAGCATACAACACCTTGCTGGGGCCCCCAGAGGGATCCTAACAATCAATCTGCTCTCTGTCAGGTGCCAGCTCACTGTGTGCACTGAAGGGAGCAGTGTATTTGTGTCAGATCGATAATTATTATCGAGGAGTCCGAGCATCCCGAGTATCGGGACACCCGTGCGAGTAACGAGTAGCGCCGAGCATACTCGCTCATCCCTAATTATGTGTTTTTTTGTTTGTTTTTTGTTTTTTTATCCTCTGTCATGAAATAACCTTGTGCATTGATACAATCTCACATATATCTTGTGTGTGTCAGTGGTGCAGCCTGCCATAATGCTGCTTATACTGTGGTTGTAAACCCCTGTTTTTACTTGTCATTAAAAATCACTTGTTTTTTGCAAACTATGAGATGTTTGATAGTGTATTTCCTATTTATATATTAAGGATATAAGACCTATTGCGCCCTTGTTTATCCTATTATAGATATCACTGTCGATAATACCTTACCAACTTCAGCCATCATCTTCACAAAGTCTATTGATTTTGTTCTTTGTTTGATATGCACATGTTGGACCTAAGCACGTTTATCCTTGGGACACAGAACTCATCTCCATCCTGAGCAGTATGATGGCTGGACATTCTCATGTTGTTAGTATTTGCATATAATTCTTTGTACAGATGAAAAAGGCATCTTCAGGTATCTGGAAATTGCACCCAGGATAAACCAGACTTGTGCAAATCCACAATTCTCTTCTTGATATCTTGGATGATTTCTTTTGACTTTCCTAGGATGCTACACGAAGAAGCAGTATGTAAACTTGTGGCTTTGCAGAAAGTAATAAAAATGCCTTAAAAAATTCTCTCTCTCATTATTCTGGCATTTGGCAAATATTAATAATTATGGTAATCCTAATTGACCTAAAATGAGAAAGGTTTATTCTATCTTTTCTATCTTTACGCGTGTCTTTTTATATAGTGTATGTAAATCTATCTATCTATCTATCTATCTATCTATCTATCTATCTATCTATCTATCTATCTACCTGTCTGTCTGTCTGTAAGAAAAAAGATAGGTAGCACTACCAAATAATATATATGGGTGCACAACCTGAACAGGCTCTGTCCAAACCTTGTTAAAAGAAAAAAAAAACAGGCAGCACTCCAAATCAATGTAAAAACAAGTGGATGTTTAGTGATTTATGCCAACATTTCAGCAGATTGCTCTGCCTTTCTCAAGCAATGTGTTCACAATGAATTTGCACTGATACAATTATATAACAATTAATTAACATATTCTACACTGTGCAATTAATACAAGAATGTAAATATTATAGTGCATACTACATACATAGTATATAGTTCTCACATGGTCACTTTTATGGGGGTACTCGTACTAAATATATATATATATATATATATATATATATATATATATATATATATATATATGTATATATATATATATATATACTAGCTGTGAGCACGATTCTACAGAATCGGGTGTCTAGAACCTGTATATAATTTTTGTAAGCGTTTTAAATAATAGACTTAAACACCAGATATATGACTAAGTAGGCGATGTAGGCAGAACTGTGAGGGTAGCAATATAGTGGAGGTGTAGAAAGAGTTAATGTCCGACTAACAGGACTATAACAGAGTAGGAACTTATAATGATATTAAAAATTTTATTGAAGGAGTTAATGTCCCACAGGCACTCCCACAACAGACTCAGCGCTGTAAATTATATTCAAAATGGTGTTCAAGGGGTTAATGTACCAGTGGCAGTAGTTATAAACACTACCAAATATGCAGTTAATGCTGAACTGGTATATAATGGGTTAGTTTCGCAGTGTCATGACAACTATACACTGTGTAATAGAAATAACAAAAATAATGGAATATAAGGGGTTAATGTTCCTACTGGCAGTAGTAATAGAGACTACAAAGTATGGAGTTAAGGCAGAAATGGTATATAAGGGGTTAACTTCGCAGTGGCAGTACAACTACACACTGTGTTATAGAAATTACAGATAAAACGGAATGTAAGGGGTTAATGTTGCTACTGTCATGAGTACAATGAGAGAAGGGCCTCACTGGCTATTGAAATACATGGAGGACTTTGAGTTTGACTTTGAGTAAATTTGAAACTCAAAGTCCTCCATGTATCTCAATGGGAAGTGAGGCGCTATTCTCATTGGTCGCTGTGTGCTGGCGCCGACCAATGAGAATAGCGCCTCACTTACAGCGGTAAATTTGAAACTCAAAGTCCTCTATCTCAATGGGAAGTGAAGCGCTATTCTCATTGGTCGCTGTGTGCTGGCACCGACCAATGAGAATAGTGCCTCACTTACAGCGGTAATTTGGAACTCAAAGTCCTCTATGTATCTCAATGGGAAGTGAGGCGCTATTCTCATTGGTCGCTGTGTGCCGGCACTGACCAATGAGAATAGCACCTCACTTACAGCGTTAAATTTGAAACTCAAAGTCCTCCATGTATCTCAATGAGAAGTGAGGCGCTATTCTCATTGGTCGCTGTGTGCTGGCGCCGACCAATGAGAATAGCGCCTCACTTACAGCGGTAAATTTGAAACTCAAAGTCCTCCATGTATCTCAATGGGAAGTGAGGCGCTATTCTCATTGGTTGCTGTGTGCTGGCGCTGACCAATGAGAATAGCGCCTCACTTACAGCGGTAAATGTGAAACTCAAAGTCCTCCATGTATCTCAATGGGAAGTGAGGCGCTATTCTCATTGGTCACTGTGTGCTGGCGCCGACCAATGAGAATAGTGCCTCACTTACAGCGGTAAATGTGGAACTCAAAGTCCTCCATGTATCTCAATGGGAAGTGAGGCGCTATTCTCATTGGTCGCTGTGTGCTGGCGCCGACCAATGAGAATAGCGCCTCACTTACAGCGGTAAATTTGAAACTCAAAGTCCCCTGTGTATCTCAATGGGAAGTGAGGCGCTATTCTCATTGGTCGCTGTGTGCTGGCGCCGACCAATCAGAATGGCGCCTCACTTACAGCGGTAAATTTGAAACTCAAAGTCCTCCATGTATCTCAAAGGGAAGTGAGGCGCTATTCTCATTGGTCGCTGTGTGCTGGCGCCGACCAATGAGAATAGTGCCTCACTTACAGCGGTAAATGTGAAACTCAAAGTCCTCCATGTATCTCAATGGGAAGTGAGGCGCTATTCTCATTGGTCGCTGTGTGCTGGCGCCGACCAATGAGAATAGCGCCTCACTTACAGCGGTAAATTTAAAACTCAAAGTCCTCCTTGTATCTCAATGGGAAGTGAGGCGCTATTCTCATTGGTCGCTGTGTGCTGGCGCCGACCAATGAGAATAGCGCCTCACTTACAGCAGTAAATGTGAAACTCAAAGTCCTCCATGTATCTAAATGGGAAGTGAGGCGCTATTCTCATTGGTTGCTGTGTGCTGGCGCCGACCAATGAGAATAGTGCCTCACTTACAGCGGTAAATTTGAAACTCAAAGTCCTCCATGTATCTCCATAGGAAGTGAGGCGCGAAGCTCATTGGTCGCTGTGTGCTGGCGCCGACCATTGAGAATAGCGCCCCACTTCCCATTGAGATACATGGAGGACTTTGAGTTTTAAATTTAGCGCTGTAAGTGAGGCGCTATTCTCATTGGTCGGCGCCAGCACACAGCGACCAATGAGAATAGCGCCTAACTTCCCATTGAGATACATGGAGGACTTTGAGTTTTAAATTTAGCGCTGTAAGTGAGGCGCTATTCTCTTTGGTCGGCGCCAGCACACAGCGACCAATGAGAATAGCGCCTCACTTCCCATTGAGATATAATGGAGGACTTTGAGTTTCAAATTTACCGCTGTAAGTGAGGCGCTATTCTCATTGGTCGGCGCCAGCACACAGCAACCAATGAGAATAGCGCCTCACTTCCAATTGAGATACATGGAGGACTTTGAGTTTCAAATTTAGCGCTGTAAGTGAGGCGCTATTCTCATTGGTCGGCGCCAGCACACAGCGACCAATGAGAATAGCGCCTCACTTCCCATTGAGATACATGGAGGACTTTGAGTTTCAAATTTAGCGCTGTAAGTGAGGCGCTATTCTCATTGGTCGGCGCCAGCACACAGCGACCAATGAGCATAGCGCCTCACTTCCCATTGAGATATAATGGAGGACTTTGAGTTTCAAATTTACCGCTGTAAGTGGGGCGCTATGCTTATTGGTCGCTGTGTACTGGCGCCAACCAATGAGCATAGCGCCTCACTTCCCATTGAGATACATAGCGGTCTTTAGAGCTGTGCATGGCCGGGCTCTTGGTTCTATGTTCGGCCACAGCGCTCGGCTCTCATCGGTCATCGCCGGGGCGGGAGACTCGCAATGGCCGCTTAGCGGCCATTGCTCGCGCCCCTGCAATGGCTCGCAATGGCCGCGAAGCGGCCATTGCGAGTGAGTCGCGTGGGCGCCGCGCGCCCATGAACAAAGCCACGAACAAAGCCACGGATGTGGCTCCGTGTGCGACGGAAGTCGCTACGGCAATTATATAATAGATATATATATATCTTTTTAGTACAAGTGCCCCCATAAAAGTGAATGTATTCTGGACATTATATCAGCACAAGCACTTTATTAACCCGATGTATTTTGGCTTATGCACATGACCACTATATAGTATGTATGTAACATGGGCATGAAAAAAGGTTCTTTGAACCTGAAACGTCACCTGTCTGTGCCACACCACAATAAAAGAAGTTTTTTTTTCACATAAGAACTTGAGTGCTGCATTTCTTCTCTGAATGGACTATATTTATAACCTGTGAAGAAAGGTTTGATTTGCTTGCACCATCCTTATTGTTCATGCTGCTCCCTGTCTTGTAATCCTTATCTATCTATCTATATTTACCCTCTCCCCTCTGTTAGCCAGGTTTGCAATGTAATGAATTCAAAACGAAAGGGCATGGTAGAAAAATGCACCAATTTAGGCTGGGGTCACACATACCAATCCGCTTTTTCGAGGCTTTAGAAAAACGGATCTATTAAATTTAGGGTGCCAATAATGTCTCCTGAGCTCCTGGCTGTTTTTTGGTCTTATCAAAGTTAACCCCGACACACAAGAATTGACGAAATGTCAAATTGCAATTTCACTCAGTTTATTGTGACAAAAAATGCAGATCAGTCATCAAATTCTAAGTTCTGAATGTTTTCAGCTCAGCATGAGCTTTCATCAGAGACTGTTGCTTTACATTTATTTACATGTAAGAAAAGAAACAGGGTATAAGTACTAACAAAATGGTCATGTGTACAAAAAAAATGTTTTCATCGATCACAACCAAATAAATGCATAGTACTTACAACATAGAAAAGTGAAAGATTATGTACAATGTATAAAATTTACAGGCATTTTATACCAATGCAAGGATAAGGCATATGACGTGTATTATTACCTCATATAATGTCACTTGTTGCAATATAGGTGAAGGTGTTAATTGACACCTGATCTAGAAATATATGTAAGGAAAAGTCAAGGAAAAACAATGATAATGAGGATGCACGTACATATTGATGTGTGTGGATCCGATCATGCTAACGTATAGGGACAGTGAAAAGTAATTTGAAACATGATGCAGCGTATCATATATTAAAAGATAGCAGGTATTAGAGAGGACTATTGTACCGTAGTATAGTTCAGAAAAGCGGGGTCAAGTGCACACTATATCTGGAATAGAGTGTGATACCATTAATAGCCAAGGAGTGTTTTCTATATATGTTACCTGGAACCTAATAGTCTATGATGGTGATATAGTGATGTAACCGTGTGACTATATTACCTCATGGTGAACCTTATGGCTTATTATAATAGTTACCTCAATGGATATGCACTTGAGAGATGTGCAGGTGGCTAAAAGGAAACCACAACCATTTGTGAGTAATATAATTAACCTATGGTGGTTTTGAATCACTATTAGCTGTGCTGCATACCTGCTATTAGTTTCTATGGAATATGCCAGTCTGTAATCAAGTGAAACAAGGTGCCATTAAGGTTAAGCGACTAGAAATTATAGAGAACACCCAGGTGCCCCATTTACTTAGATGTGCTCTTTTGCTGTTTCAGGAAGCGTGTGTGTGCTTTACCAGCAAAGCTGGTATAAATGGACACTGGGCGGGCTTCGTGCGTGATGTCTTATCCGGTTTCCTGTCGGTGGAATGCAGGAAAACCGGAGGCGACGTGCAGTGAACCGTAAACAGGAAGTGCATCATCGGGGGGCGTGCACGAGGTGCAACTGCCCATGCGCAGACCACTGTTAGCGCTACAGCGATCTGTAGTGAAGGATACAGTGTTGAGGGGGTCTCTTGGGGTGAATTAAGTGCTGGAACCACTCTGCTTTGAAGTTCTAGAGAGAACCGTGGAGAAACTAGATGAAAGAAACAGCGTACATAGGGTCTTAACCAATTCAACAAAAATATTGGTATATTGGCAAGTAAGCTCACCTTGTGTGGTTGTGTGAGACACAACCACTGTACACGCCTTGGCTGCAACGAACCACCCGTGGATCAGGTAAAAATAGGCTATGATGATGGATGAAGATATCGCGCTGCGATATCTCCATCCATCCTCATAGCTTATTTTTACTAGAAGTTCTAGAGAGAAAGACAGACAATATTAGTGATGAGAAAGCATTTATTTGCATACTATTTATGATGTTCAGAACAACTTGTGAACACATGCATGGCACCATATTATCCACTATGATTCTAATGAATGCAATAGTAAATGAACCAATGAAGTACATAAGCCCTTTGACCTTATAGGGTATAATGAGCACCATTATCCACTCTTCAGAGATTTTGCTTAGAAAAACACCATTAGTGTATGACTTCATACTCTCTATTCAGACCCCTTAGGTGCAATGTGTCCAGATGATATATCCAGAATAATTCTCTCTCACGTAAATGTCGTATACGGTCACCCCCCTCCTTAGTGGATGTACATGTTCGATTATTTGGAATCTTAATTGTGAGATTGTGTGACCCATTGTCACGAAAAGATGTGGTACTGGTAACAATACGTTTTTCACCTAATCGTAGATATATGCTTACTAACGCGGTCCTAGACATGCTGGGTGGTTTCCCCAACATATCCGAGACCGCACGGGCACTTGAGAAGATAGATTGCGTAAGAAGTATCGCAGGTGTAGTAGACCCTAATTGGGTAGATCCTACCTGTCATAGGATGGGAGAATGTATTACCCTTCACCATATGAGAACATTGCATGCAGTGTAGACAAGGGAAATTGCCATATCTGGGGTTGGCCAAAAAGTGTTGTCTGGGTTGTGTGGAGGGTCCTAAGTCAGCCTTAATGATTTTGTCTTTTAGGTTTCGTGCTCTCTTGTGGCTAAAGGAGGATTGGCAACCTCGGCAATGTTCGGATAGGGTTTATGTAACAATGACCAATGTCTGGCAATGATGTTGCATATCAATGGTTGGAATGGGTGATATGTGCTGACAAATGTCATTCTTTTACCATCATTGTTAGTCATGCGTCTGGAATCTCTTACACATGGTTGAGCTACATCAGCAGGATATCCCCTAGTTTGCAACTTCTGCGTCTTCTCTGTGTGTCTTGTTTGGCGTCCGGATGTGTCGATGACAATCCTGTCAATTCTGGTATGTTGAGAGTGTGGTAGTGAGTTTCTTATATGTTTGGGATGGCTGCTACTAAAGTGGAGTAGACTGTTGCGATCAGTTGGTTTGGTGAAGAGATCGATGGAGATTGTACCGTCAGGGTCCAGTATCACCATGGTGTCAAAAAAATTGACTCTCTCCTGGTTAGAATGTAAAGTAAAGGATATGCCTCCTCTACACGTGTTCAAATAATTGAAATATAGGTCTAGGTCCTCCTTCGTACCTGTCCAAATAAGAAAAACATTGTCTATATATCTTTTCCAATATAGCCTGTATGTCATGGTGGTGGGATGTCTGAAGACAAATTCCTCTTCAAAGGATGCCATAAAAATGTTCGCATATGGGGACGCAACATTGCTCCCCATTGCGGTACCCTTTTTTTGAATATAGAACTGATCTTTAGATAAGAAGAAATTGTTCTCGGGAACAACTATTAGGAAGTTCAAACAGAAGGATCGCTTTAGTTCAGAGAAATCGGTGAATTTTTCAATGAACCACTTTACCTTCTTTATGTGAGATGCTAGTATATAGACTGTTGACGTCCATGGACGCCAACAGGCTACCTTTGGGAATAGGGTCTACTGATTTCAGGGACATCAGGAAATCAGATGTATTTTTTAAAAAGGAAGGGATTTGCGGGATCAATGGTGTCAATATGAGAGTGTAATGGCCAGTGGGGAAAGTAGAGAGACGGTCGAAGCTACAATGGGCCTAACGGGAGGGCTCGTCAACTTTTTATGAATATTGGGTAAGGTATATAGTACCGGTGTAATAGGGTGTGGATTGATTAGATATTCAGCTAGTTTTTTGTCTAATAACCCTTTAACTTGGTAGTACTCTACTTTCTCTTTAATGATGGATTTTATGTTATAGTAGGATCACGAGACACTGGTGTATAGATGTCAATGTCTTCCAGCTGTTGTTGAATTTCCCGGATATAGTATGCCTGGTTCACTACCACTATGGTCCTGCCTTTGTCAGCAGTCTTAATGATGATAGTCTTGTCTTCCTGTAGTCATTTGAGCCTGTGTTTCCTGAGCCGTTAGGTTGTTTTTCAGCCTAAAGTCACCCTTGTTTATGCCCCGAATGAGTTCCTGCGTATCACCCGTCACCAGTGAGGCGAAGGTCTCAACGGGATGGTAATTTCTAGGAGGGTTAAATGTACTGGGTTTTCTTACACCAAGGTTCTTGGTAGATAAGAGGTCAGTAGCGGTGTTATCAGTAGACAAGGAAGGAGGGGACCCTGTATCACAATCATTGTTAAAATTAACTCTCAGCTTTAGGGAGTGAAAGAACCATCTTATCTCCTGATCTAAGGTGAAAGGGTCAAAGCTGGGGGTAGGACAAAATGATAACACTGGGGAACAAAATTTTTTAGGAGTTAGGTCAGACAACTGTTCTTAATTAATTTTTGGATGCTGAATCCAGAAATGATCTCAGGTTTTTCTCTATCACGTCAAGTTTTTGAACTATAGGATTTTTGTCTTCTCAAAAATATGTAAACTACTGTACCTAAAAAGTGTTTTGTTTTTTTTAAATAGTACAAATATGAACAAAAAATGAAATATATAAGAAATAGGCATGACAAATATGTTTTTTAACACTATCATGTTTTTTACAAAGGATATATATATATATATATATATATATATATATATATATATATATATATTTGCAAGTATTTAAGGTAAAAATGTACATTTATAGCTTTTTGTGGAGTGTTTAACTTGAGGACAATCACGTTTGATGCTCCAGCAATAGTCAGCCATCATATGTACATCCCATCTACCCTGGTAACGGTCTTCCATATCCTTCAAATCTTGGTGAAATCGTTCATCTTGCTCATCGCTAACAGCACCAAGATTTTCAGGAAAGTTGGCAAGATGGCAATGCAGAAAATGTAGTTTAATACTCATGTTGCAACCAAGCGCTTTGTAGCTCTCCAATAGTTTCTGAACAATTTCTTTGTACTTACTTGCACGTGTATTTCCAAGAAAGTTCTTGACGACGTCTTTGAATGATAACCAAGCATTCTTCTCAAGATCTGACATAGTCCCGGTGAAATGTTCATCTTTGATGAGCTGTCGAATTTGTGGACCATCAAACACACCAGCCTTGATTTTTTCAATGGACAGTCCAGGAAGTGCCAACATGATGCACTTAAAACAGTCGCCGTCAGTTGGCAATGCTTTTACAAATTGCTTCATGAGACCTAGTTTTATGTGCAGAGGTGGGAATAGTATATTCTTCCTGTCAACAAGTGGTTGATGTAGAATGTTAGGATCTCCAGGTTTAAGACCAGATCTTGGAGGTCAATTCGACTCATCCCAATGCTTTTTTCGAGCTCTGCTATCCCACATACAGTGAAAGCAGGGATACTTTGTGTAGTCACGTTGCTGACCAAGAAGGAAGCAAACCATTTTAAGGTCAACACAGATGATCCAATTGTGTGTGTCATATTTCAATAACTCAATAAGGCTGTGGTCACAGTTGCCATGCGTTTTTTTAATTGATTTAACAAAATTCATGCTTTTTTTCATGTCAGCATGACTTTTGTAAGGTGTGTGATGGCTCCCTGCGTTTTTGGGTGCGTTTTTGAATCTGCACCTAAAAATAGTGCTTGTAGTATTTTTTTGAGCGTTTTGAAAAACGCATGCGTTTTTGTAGAAAACGCATGCGTTTTTATAACATGGGTTCCTATGGGAAACGCATGCAAAAACGCATGTACAATTAGTACCTTTTAGTGCCATTCAAAAACGCATGCGTTTCCCATAGGAGCCCATGTTAAAAAAACGCATGCGTTTCCGGAAACGCATGCGTTTTTTTAAAATGGGCTCCTATGGGAAACGCATGCGTTTTTGAATGGCACTAATTGTACATGCGTTTTTGCATGCGTTTTCCATAAGGCCCCTTATTAAAAAACGCATGCGTTTTTGGATATGCTCCAAAAACGCATGGGACTGTCACACATGCTTTTTGGCTATTAGGGCATGCGTTTTTTAACATGGGGGCTTATGGGTGCGTTTTTTACATGCATTTTTGAAAACGCAGGTCTCCAAAAATGCATGTGAAAAATGGTACTGTGACCACAGCCTAACTCTCTTTACATCTCCATGTTCTTCACGAAGAGAAACAGAATGCCCAATAGGGACTGCACCAAATAAATTGCTATTGTGTAGAAGGACACACTTAAGACTCCGCTTTGAGCTATCAATAAACATTCTTGTAGTAAACCAGGAATATTATGGCAAAACACAAAACCGCTGTCACACCGAAAGTACTGCAAAAATGTACTTTCTCTAGTATGAAAGTATGATACCTTCGCTCCTTGTTCAAGTAACTGTTTCTCATTCAGCCTTGATGCTAGTAATTCTGAAGCTTTTTTTGATAAGCCCAATTCACGTGCTAAATCATTTAACTCGTGCTGATCAAATCCCTTACGAACTGAATCCTTGTGAATTTCAAATTCTGCATCATTGCTGTCACTGTGTTCGTCAACATCACTCAGAACTTCTAGAGATGGTAGCTGTTCGAAAACTGGCACTGGAATTTCAGCTGAATGAGGCATTGGTCTGATAGCTGACGGTAGATTTGGATATTCTATTTTACTTTTATTTTTCCTGTTAAATCCTGATGTTTTCACTAAACAGAAGTAACAGTCTTTTTTGCTCTCTCCACACCATGGGGATACCAAATGCCAACTTTTCACGTGTTCCTTTGGTCCACATCCGTAAACTCTCGACACACTGCTTGCACACTATGTGAGGGGCCCATGACTTATCTTGATCACCGAGTTTTACTTTAAAATATGCAAAATATGCTTGTTTGACAAATGCACTGATGTTTGCCCTTTGAACTGGAATGGTGAAAACACCACAAATATAGCAGAAGGAGTCAGGGTTGTTTAGGCATTTACGACGAGAGGAAGAAGGAGCAGACATGATCTGAAGCAAAGGAAATATGTACATATGTAAATAAAACACTGAGATGGAAAGTTACAAGCTTTGAAAACTAACAAAGAAAAAAATCATAAAAGATATATAAATTACAACTAAGCGCCCAATGTAAAGAGAAAAGCTATCACAAATCCTATCTATTCCTACTATGATAATTTTTTTGTGTAAAGATATTGATAATTATGACGTATTGGGAGCTGCACACACCTCTCACCACAGTGTCTCAGTTGTGACTACTCTTACAAGTTGCCACGTAGCTCTATATGAGTCGAATTGTAATCAGATAACAAGTCTTATTACAGATATCAGTGCAATTGTGCTTCTCTGGCAGGTAAGTTGTGGAGGAAAAACTTGACGTGCTAGAAAAAAACTGACTACATTTTTGGAATCAGCATGCCAATTTTAGTATAAATCAGCTCAAAAACCTAACTCAACAGAAAAGTTTTTTCAAATTGTTCCCCAGTGTAATCCTTTCTGTAAAAGCTCTAGATCAGATGGTAACAATGTACGTGAAGCAATGTTGTATACTAAATTTGTGTTACCTGTGACCAGAGATGCATCGGCTGGGGTCCCGGGACAGGGTATCTGCCTCCCCCTTGGCCTCTTCCCCCACCGCATCTTCCGCGATAGGGCCTTTGTGGTCCTAAAAAATAGGGTTGGTAATTGTATTCATAATCGCTGTCTGGGGAGCTTCCAGAGCCGTACGGGTCGTATTGACCATATCTGGGGGGGTACCATGTCGACGGTTCAGGATTCTGCCAACGATAAATTATACTCTTACTGTAATCCTCCTGATCACAAATGAACTTCCTTCATTTTCTTTCTTGGATAGTTTTATGAAAGCCTGAAACTGACTTGTTGGTTCTTGATTTTAATCCATTGAGTTCAGTATTGGACAGTGTCTGTTTTAGCTGATGCTCAATAGTTTGGATATTCCCAGTAAGGTTCTCGAGTTCTTGTTGCAAGTGTTCGATAGTCAGAATAATGATGTCTTGAGAACACTTGTTAAGGATACTTGCAAATTTTTCACAGTATCCTGGATTGTCCGCAAAGAGTGTAGGTCTCAGATTTACACATAGACCTCTCGGTATCCTTTTTAGAGTAACATATTCTGCGAGGGTAGCCAAATAGAGATCCAATGCTGTTCATCTTCTAAGCTCCTTCTCGTACTCCTTTCCAGGTCCTTCCTCCGTGGTGGATGACAAGAAGTTCTTTGATGATGTTATCAGAGACAAAACAGTGGAGGTCTCATCCTCGTCTTAGGAAAAAGTGCATATCCATTGAGGTAACTATTATAATAAGCCATAAGGTTCACCATGAGGTAATATAGTCACACGGTTACATCACTATTTCACCATCATAGACTATTAGGTTCTTGGTAACATATATAGAAAACGCTCCTTGGCTATTAAAGGTTTTACACTTGATTTCAGATATAGTGTGCACTTGACCCCGCTTTTCTGAACTATACTACGGTACAATGGTCCTCTATAAAACCTGCTATCTTTTAATATATGATACGCTGCTCCATGTTTCCAATTACTTTTCCACTGTTCCTATACATTATCATGATCGGATCCACACATATCAATATGTACGTGCATCCTCATTATCATTGTTTTTCCTTGACTTTTCCTTATATATATTTCTAGATCAGGTGTCAATTAACACCTTCACCTATATTTCAACAAGTGACATGTTATGAGGTAATAATACACGTCATATGCCTTATCCTTGCATTGGTATAAAATGCCTGTAAATTTTATACATTGTGCATAATCTTTCACTTTTCTTTGTTTTAAGCACTATGCATTTATTTGGTTGTGATTGATGAAAACATTTTTTTTTGTACACATGACTGTGACGAAATGGACCCTTTAATATATAATGTAGGAGGATTTCTTATTCATCCAGACATATCATATTGTATATTGACTTGTAAACTGGTATTGGTCAAAGAGAATTTCTTACAGTATTGTCATAGATTTCTGGGGTTAAAGTTTAGCTTGGTAATGTAATTATCTAACCTGTTTGTCATTGAAGGCCAGAGAGCTTAATTATGCTAATCGTCCATTGTCTATTACCCTGTGAATGTGGATTGAGGCCCAGCCACTATTGTGTTAATGTCATGGTTTGCAGACTCAATGTCTAATATTACCCTTCCATTGTATCACTGCTAGTTGCTATATCAATCAGCATTTGGATTGCAATAGTACTAAACTATGTTAAATGAGGATTGGAGTTCAGCCAATGAAAAGACTATTTTATTGCACCAATCATGACGTCCCCAATATCCTACAATGAGGGCTGAGGGTATATAAGGAGGACTGTTCACTTTGACCAGCAGTTTTGGAGATTGAAGATTGGAGACAGGCAGCGAATCTAGGGTCTTCGGATCCGGTTAGCGAGCCAGAACCCCAGGCCTAGGCATTTCGGTGCCGACCAAGGGGATCGGAACACGGACTAAAGAACCACAAGGACTTCAGCACCGCATTCGGCTGTGATAGACTGCTGAAGGACACGGAAGCAACCCAGGTTGGGACGATACAGTCACCTGGCTATAGACTTTGCGGTGCTGCATTCTAATTCCTGGTGAGCCAGCGGAAGGGTGAGACTCTGTCGCCTGTTACATTTATGTGTTGTGCTTGGTTATGCGTTATATGCTGTTAACTGTTTGGGGATCCAATAAAGCCTTAATATTGTGATTCCCTGACCCTGTGTTGTCTGAGTAGTGTTCCGCCCACGGTTAAGGAGCTCGGGCGTTCAGTTGGGGATGAGCCCTGGTCCACGCTGTCTTTGTAAAGGCGGCTGGGCCTGCGGACGAGAGCACCCACTGACCCCCGGGTCTCCACAATTGGTGGCAGCGGTGGGATACTACTCAGCCTGGTTTATCCAGGGGAGCTGCAGGGGACTGGTGTTCGTGGACACCGTCCAAGGGCTCAACAACCAGGGAGGCATATAAGCATACCCAGCAGGCCATAGGTGAGGCATTCAGGTTTCGGACGTTGCCATGTCCAACCCCACCAGCTCAGCTATGGGACAAGGGCCGGAGAGGAGATACGGCAGCAGCAGTAAATGGATGCTACAGGATCTGTGCCAGAGGAGAAATATTGAATACAGGAACGCTGACACTCGGTCGGCTTTGATTCAGAAATTGGTCCATTGGGACACCCAGAATGATGGTGAGGATGATGAGGACCCCGCTGACGTGGTACCAGAGGATGTAAGTTGTGCACCACATCATGGATCCAGTGAATATCGTGAAATCACCAGGTCCACAGCAGTCCAAATCAAGGAGAGCTTGGCTGCCTTGGGGCCTGAAGCTTCAAGAGAAGAAAGGGCTGGTGTTCTGCAAGTAGTGTTGGGAGCTCCAATTTCCTTACCACCAGCGCCCACCTCCACGATAGACCGCCTCCAAGGAATTCACCTTCGCTACAGTGACGTGCCAATGATGAATGAATCCAACACTGAGATCGATGAACACTTGCAAAACTTTGAGATGATGATGAGAATGCACCAGGTGCACACAGCTGAGTGGCCCAGATACCTGTGGAGAAGTTTGCCTGGTCGGGCCCAGGAAGCTGTCCGATCACTTGGGCCTCAGGATTGCTTGGACTATGGAATTATTAAGGACACTTTGTTGGCCCTTTCTACCATAACCCCTGAGAGATATCGCATTAAGTTCCGGACTATGTCTCGCCAGGGTGTCTCCTATGTCGAATTTGGCAGTCAACTTCGACGACACTGTAACCGCTGGCTTGATGGTCGTGCTGCCCACTCCGCTGCTGCCCACCGGGATATGATAGTACTCGAACAGCTTATGGAGAAGATGGACCCGGAAATACGAGAATGGGTGGCGGACCGGAAGCCCGACACCCCAGAGCAGGCAGCCCGATTGGCTGACGAATTTACAGCCAACCGACCCAGCTGGAGACCCAATAGGCCCACCGATCCGAGGAGGTTCATCAACCATGGATACCAGCAACCTCCAGACTCCCGTGCTGGACTAACTCGCTATGCCGCAGAAACCCCAATAGGGCAAAGGTGTACCAACAGGGCCCGTGACTTGCCTAACCCACAGCGCTGTTATACGTGTGGGCGCCTTGGACACAAAGCCAAAGAGTGTCTTCAACATCGGGGCCCTATGCCTGGAGCCCGGCTGCCAGCCCAATCAGTCAACATATGCAGAGATGAACCAGCGATGCCTGGAGGATACTACCCCCAAGATACGCCAGTAGCTGAGGAAGTGATTTACCCGGTCCACACCCTACGGCAGGCCGGACACCGTACACCAGCCAACCTCAATCGCCACATCCAGACGGTCAAGGTCGGTGGTATACAGGCTCAGGGACTTCGAGATACTGGATCTTCAATCACCCTGGTTAGCCCAGATATTGTTCCCACCGAGCATCATTTACCGGGCCGCCAAGTGACCATCACCCTTGCTGGGGGCCAGCGCTCGAACATTCCTCTGGCACGCGTGCAGTTGGACTGGGGAACTGACCAGGGAGAGGTTGAAGTGGGGCTCATGGACGGCCTCCCAACCCCTGTTCTTTTGGGAAATGACCTAGGACAAGGATTATCCAGCCAGTTTGTCACCGCCATCACCCGCAGCCAAGCCAAGCATCACCCTTGTGCAGATCTTTCTACCAAACCAACTGAGGATAACCCTCCTCTTCAACCTTCAGCCTCCTTTTCTGAGCCGACCAATGCGAGTACATCAAACCAAACTGTGACCATTGACTGGGGGGAGATAGATCGTAAGGAGTTCAGGGAAGCCCAACTGACAGACCCCACCCTAGAGCTTATCCGTAGTGCGGCTGCCCAACCTGGGGGAGGAAATCCGGGGGAGGTGTATAGATGGGAAAGAGGCCTATTATATCGAGAGAAGCCCGCGTCCTGCCCAGAAAAACCTTGGACCCGTGTACATCAGCTTGTAGTACCCCAGCAATATCGATCCCAACTATTGCGCTTAGCTCATGATGTTCCTGCAGCTGGGCACATGGGGACCAAAAAGACCCGGACCCGCCTGTTGCGTAGTTTTTTTTGGCCAAGGGTCACTCAAGAAGTAAAGACATACAGAGCCTCTTGTCCAGTGTGTCAACGTATGGGCGGAGCCCCATGTCGTGCCCCACTCCAACCCATGCCTTTGATAGGGGAACCATTTCAGAGAGTTGCCATTGATTTAGTAGGCCCCTTAGCCATCCCCAGCCGCAGCGGAAAAAGATTCATCCTCACCCTGGTAGACTTTGCCACCCGCTACCCAGAAGCCACTGCCTTGACTTCCATAGATGCAGAGCATGTGGCTCAAGCTTTACTGGACATCTTTAGCCGGGTAGGATTTCCACAGGAAGTATTAACTGACCAGGGGGCACAGTTCCAAAGCGAACTGATTCAGACCCTCTGGGAGAAACATGGAGTCCGCCCCATGCGCACAACGCCCTACCATCCTGAAACGAATGGATTGTGTGAGCGCTTCAATGGAACCCTGAAACAGCTCATTAGCCGTTATGTAGAGGCCGAGGGGGGGGACTGGGAGAAAAACCTGCAGCAGCTCCTTTTTGCTTACCGGGAGGTGCCACAGGACTCTACTGGGTTCTCCCCCTTTGAATTGCTGTATGGCCGAAAAGTACGGGGGCCCTTAGAGCTGGTACGAGAAAGTTGGGAGGGCACCTTCCCCACAGAAGAGGTTCCCATATTGGACTATGTTCAAAAGTTTAGGGAAAGAATGAGGCACCTCATGGCATTAGCCCACGGGAACTTAGAAGTGGCTCAGGAAAGGCAAAAACGATGTTATGACCGCGCTGCCCGACTCCGAGAATTTGCCTGTGGACAGAAGGTCCTGGTACTTGTACCGGTACGCAAAAACAAGCTTCAAGCCATGTGGGCGGGTCCATTTACCATTACCAGGAAATGTGGCAATACTGACTACACTGTGGCTCTGGACCAAGCAGGTGTTCGTGAGCGTACCTACCATGTTAACAGGCTAAAAGTTTATGAGGAAAGAGAGGTCACCAACTTAGCAGTTTGTTGTCCCGATTTAGATGACCCTGAAACAGACCAGATCCCAGACCTATTAGTGGACTCCAAAAGGGAAATGGGGGTAAAAGATGTATCACTGGGGGAACAGCTTTGTCCATCACAGAAGCAACAGTTATCAGACGTACTCAGACCATATGAATCCCTGTTCACGAGTTTACCTGGTCGAACGCCTCTGGTCCGGCATCATGTCAACACAGGGGCATCCACTCCACAACGCCAACCCGCATACCGAGTGACACCCCCGGTATTGGCAATGATGAAGGCCGAGGTGGATGACATGTTACATATGGGAGTCATAGTTCCCTCCCAAAGCCCATGGCTGCCAGTGTTGTGCTGGTGCCAAAAAAGGACAAGAGTACTCGTTTCTGTGTGGACTATAGAAGGCTCAATGAGATCACAGTTACGGATGCCTACCCCATGCCCCGGGTGGATGAGCTACTAGATCGGTTGGGGGGATCTCGGTTTATATCCACTCTCGATCTGAGCAAGGGATACTGGCAGATCCCACTCACAAAAGAGGCTCAAGAGAAATCAGCTTTCATAACCCCTTTTGGCCTATATGACTACACCAGCATGCCTTTTGGATGAAGAATGCCCCAGCTACCTTCCAGAGGATGGTGGACCATTTACTAGAGGGATGTCAGGGTATGCCCAGGCCTATTTGGATGACATCGCTATCTTCAGCGACACCTGGGAAGAGCACCTTCAGCATGTGTCCCAGGTGCTGCAAAGGGTAGCCAAAGCCCAGCTCACCATCCGACCTGACAAATGCCAAATGGGAATGGCCGAGGTGCTATACCTGGGTCATCGAGTGGGAAGTGGGTGCATTCGTCCAGAACCGGCAAAAGTAGAAGCAATTACCCAGTGGCCGCGCCCTGTCAACCAAAAACAGGTCCGCGCGTTTTTGGGCACCGCAAATTATTATAGAAAATTTATCCCCAATTACAGCACCGTAGCAAAACCACTCACTAACCTCACAACCAAAAAATATGCCCGCAACCTTATCTGGACCCCAGAATGTGAAGCTGCGTTCCTCCAGTTGAAAGACCGGCTAGCCCAGAGCCCAGTTCTGACTGCTCCTGACTTCCGACGAAGGTTCATTGTCCAAACAGATGCATCAGACACAGGACTAGGAGCGGTACTTAGCCAAGTGGGGGCTGACGGTGAGGAACATCCTATAGCTTATCTCTCCCGGAAACTGTTGGACTGAGAGAGGGCCTACGCCACCATAGAAAAAGAATGCCTGGCCATAGTCTGGTCCCTAAAAAAATTGCAGCCTTACCTCTATGGCAATGAGTTCACAGTCCTCACTGACCACAATCCATTGAGTTGGCTAAATCGAACCGCGGGGGACAACGGACGATTGCTTAGGTGGAGTTTGGCGTTACAATCTTACAATTTCTCCATCTCACATAAACAGGGCAAGAACCATGGAAATGCGGATGGGCTGTCCCGACAGGTGGAGAAGGATGATCGGAAGCCTATCCTGTCTGGCTAAATAAGAAGGGGAGGAATGTGACGAAATGGACCCTTTAATATATAATGTAGGAGGATTTCTTATTCATCCAGACATATCATATTGTATATTGACTTGTAAACTGGTATTGGTCAAAGAGAATTTCTTACAGTATTGTCATAGATTTCTGGGGTTAAAGTTTAGCTTGGTAATGTAATTATCTAACCTGTTTGTCATTGAAGACCAGAGAGCTTAATTATGCTAATCGTCCATTGTCTATTACCCTGTGAATGTGGATTGAGGCCCAGCCACTATTGTGTTAATGTCATGGTTTGCAGACTCAATGTCTAATATTACCCTTCCATTGTATCACTGCTAGTTGCTATATCAATCAGCATTTGGATTGCAATAGTACTAAACTATGTTAAATGAGGATTGGAGTTCAGCCAATGAAAAGACTATTTTATTGCACCAATCATGACGTCCCCAATATCCTACAATGAGGGCTGAGGGTATATAAGGAGGACTGTTCACTTTGACCAGCAGTTTTGGAGATTGAAGATTGGAGACAGGCAGCGAATCTAGGGTCTTCGGATCCGGTTAGCGAGCCAGAACCCCAGGCCTAGGCATTTCGGTGCCGACCAAGGGATCGGAACACGGACTAAAGAACCACAAGGACTTCAGCACCGCATTCGGCTGTGATAGACTGCTGAAGGACACGGAAGCAACCCAGGTTGGGACGATACAGTCACCTGGCTATAGACTTTGCGGTGCTGCATTCTAATTCCTGGTGAGCCAGCGGAAGGGTGAGACTCTGTCGCCTGTTACATTTATGTGTTGTGCTTGGTTATGCGTTATATGCTGTTAACTGTTTGGGGATCCAATAAAGCCTTAATATTGTGATTCCCTGACCCTGTGTTGTCTGAGTAGTGTTCCGCCCACGGTTAAGGAGCTCGGGCGTTCAGTTGGGGATGAGCCCTGGTCCACGCTGTCTTTGTAAAGGCGGCTGGGCCTGCGGACGAGAGCACCCACTGACCCCCGGGTCTCCACAATGACCATTTTGTTTGTACTTTTACCCTGTTTCTTTTCTTACATTTAAATAAATGTAAAGCAACAGTCTCTGATGATGTTGAGCTGAAAACTTTCTCTCTGTGAGATCTCATGCTGAGCTGAAAACATTCAGAAATTAGAACTTGATGACTGATCTGCATTTTTTTTGTCACAATAACCTGAGTGAAATTACAATTTGATATTTCTTCAATTCTTGTGTGCCGGGGTTAACTTTGATTAGTCTGGATATTTTCCCCTTTGGCACCTTACCAACCACGAGCCAAGCTTACCCTCTATAAAGTTTTTTGGACTTTTTTTGATCAAAACGCATATGCGTTAACGCATGGTACCTATATGTACCATGCGTTAACGCATGCGTTTCCCCTAGGGCCCTATGTTAAAAAAAACGCATGCATTTTTTTTGCTGCACCCAAAAACGCTGCTAGCAGCGTTTTTTGAATGCTGAACAAAAAGACATGTATTTTTGAAAAACACAGTGACACTTAAGTGCATTATCCATTAACGGATATGCGTTTTTGACCTTAGAAAAAAAAAGTCCAAAAACTGATCCTAAAAACGGATCCACCCCAAAACGGATGGCATGTGTTTCCCTAGCCTAAGGCATTCAAAAGTACACCGAAAATGCACCATAGATGTGGAGAAATGCATTGCCGATTTTGGTGCAGAAATTTCTGCACCAAACATGCAGTGTGGGCACATACCCTTATTGTTACAATTTATCTCTATAATTTAAGTCATTTGGCCTATCAAGGAAATTATTAAGCAATGGATATTGACAAAGAACTGAAATGTCAATATGTTGGAAATATTAGTAAATTGGCTGCACAGAAGACATCAAAATACAAAATGATGCCTGTTTTGCAGTAGACCGAATCCTGGGTTGAAAAATTCAACAGTAAATATAATATACATAAATATGTTCCCGCCAAAAGGTCGATAGTCTGGCACCAACTTAAGAAAACACACTGTGACATTCTTTTCTTACAGGAAACACACCTATTAGAGAAAGATAACTTCAGGGTGGCCTCCCCTGCTTACCCCCACCAATATTTCTCCAATATATGTAAGAAGGCCGGGGTGGCCATCTTTGTACATAATTCTATATCCTTTTCTATGATTGAGGAGATATCCGATCCTCTGGGATGCTATCTCAGTATACTAGCCCTTATTAACAATATACCATACTCCTTAATTTCGGTCTATGGCCCTAATTCAGGTCAGCAAACATTTTTAAAGTCCTTTTTCGAAATCCTTTCTAATCACACACAGGGGAGCAAAATTATAGCAGGGGATATAATGTGCCCCTGGATAAACGCCTTGATTGTTCAAACTCTGCGTTATATAGGGGAGAATTAGCCCATCTAGTAACGTCATATTATTATCATGAAATCTGGCATTATTTGCATGGCGAAGAAAAGGACTATACTTTTATGTCCCCTCGTTTCGGAACTCATAGCAGACTTGATTATTTTCTAGTGGATGACTCTTTATTGAGTCACTGCAGTTCTGCAGACATAGGATCCATTACTTGGACTGATCATGCTCCTATCAATTTGAAGATAGTTGACCCTGCTGCAATCCGTCCGCCAGCTCACTGGCGCTTGAATGATTATTTAATATCATCTCTCTACAATGCGGATCAGATCTCCGCTCAGTTGTCTGAATATTTTGTTTATAACGCTAATAACTCTATTGCTCCGGACATCCTCTGGTTTGCACACGAGGCGGTGATCAGGGCGCTTTGATTAAATTAGCTGTCCAAACTCAACGGGCTTACAACGCTTCTGTGCAATCTATCCTTACCAAGATCAGGTCTCTAGATGCCAGGTACAGGATGACACCAACCAGCGAGATTCTTGCTGATTTGTCCTCAGCTAGGCGGGAACTTCGCTCTCTTTTACTGGTTAAAGCAGAAAATAACCTTAAAAAAGCCAGAGCCAAATTTTACGGCATGGGAGATAAAACAAGTTCTATCCTGGTTTGCCGCATTAAAAAGCGGGAGGGACGTTCTAGAATTACCCATTTGATTAACCCTGATGGCTCTCACATACGTAACCCCATTCATATAGCGGAGGAGTTTAGGTCTTTTTATGAAGCCTTATATAATCTTAAGGACTCGGCGGAGACTCCTCAACCTACTGCTGAGTCTATTAATGAGTTTCTTAATAAAGCTGTCCTCCGCAAACTTTCTGGCCCTCAATTACAACTTCTAAATGCCCCGTTTACAGAACTTGAAATCCTTGAAATAATCTCCTCGGCGAACAGGCAGTCTGCCCCAGGCCCAGATGGTTTTTCTTATTCATATTATGTCACCTTTGCCCGCATTCTTGCTCCTCATCTCCTTCAGTTGTTCAATCTTTGGCGACGTGAGGGATCGATAAGTTGGGAGGGTTTAGAGGCAGTGATTTCCACACTTCCCAAACCTGGTAAATCTCCAACTACTCCAAGCAACTTCAGGCCTATTGCATTACTAATTTGCGATACAAAGTTATACGCTAAAATGCTGGCAAATCGCATCTTGCAAGTTCTCCCGTCCTTAATTGGTCTGGATCAGGTTGGACTTGTTCCGACCGCCAGGCTGGGGATGGCACCAGGAGGGTTATTAATGTTCTGGAGCTGCTGGAGAGGAGGGGAATCCCCAGTGCACTCTTGAAAAAGCTTTTGACAGGGTGCACTGGGGATATCTGCAAAAGGTCCTTGGTAGATTCGGTTTTTGTGGACCAATTGTTAATGTTGTTATGGCCTTATACTCGTCACCTTTCGTTTGTGTTAAGGCCTCTGATTTTTTATCTGGAAGTTTTGACATTTCAAACGGGACGCGCCAGGGGTGTCCCCTCTCCCCACTAATTTTTGCTCTTATCATGGAGCTGGCGGCTATTGTCCGGGATAATCCTCTTATCACAGGCCTTAAAGCTGGCTTCACGAAACATAAAATCAGGTTATACGCTGACGATGTAATCTTCGTGTGTACAGAGCCTACATTATCCATTCCTAATATTATGTCGATAATTGGGGAGTTTTCTAGGCCTCTTATTACAAACTTAACCCCACTAAATCCTCCATATTTCCAATTAATGTCCCAGCCCACGAGCAAACAATGATACGAGCTAAATTCCCCTTCTTGTGGTCCCCTGAAGGTTTTTCTTATTTAGGGATCCACATTACTAAATACTCCCGCTTGGTACAGACCAATTGTGATAGACTGATGAGGGGAATCAAGTCTGATCTCTCTGCCCTCTCCTCCTTACACCTGTCATGGATAGCTAGGACTCAGGTTATCAAAATGTCCTTTCTCCCCAAAATACTATACTTATTCTGTTGTCTTCCCCTCCAGATTTCCAACAGATATTTAAACTTATTGGTTAAAAAAAATATGTTGTTGGATAAACAGCTGATGCTTCTATTAGAGGTACATAATCTGACCTGAAGGGGCATGTACCCTAGAAAGTATAGTCTAAAACTGTGAGTTTAATTAAGAGACGGAGAATGTACTAGTAAAAGAAAATCAAGCACTTTGAATTTTATTAGGAATGTCAAGATAATATTATTAAAGGGATAGCACAATATGGAGACAATTCAACAACCTGCAGAAAAACCATGAAGATATGTTTTGTGAAACAGCTGGGATTTGTAGACATTTAAATCACTTTATATACTACAGGTATATTTCTTAAGCAAACATTCTGCATGGATTATTTGTTTTAACAATATACAGTCCAGATTTATTGATAATAAATATGGCATTTTAAAGTTGAACCTTCTGCAATTATCTTCACTTAAAGTATTTTAAGCACATAGGTAAGTTTGTATCGAATGGGATTCTGCCAACTTGCACATCGCAGTCTTTAAAAATAGTTCTTCCAAGCATATAATTTAGTATGTGAGTGACATTAAAGAAATACTTGCTAAGGCAGTTCATTAGCATGGCTATAAACCTTTGTAATTATTTTTTATTGGAACAAAATGTCATCCTCTTATGTGCTAGTAAGAAGTAACAAGAGACTTGAAACTAAGACATAGAAGAAAGAAGTTATAAAAACACATTTTACCTCTAATATTATTTTAGACTCTACTTTTCAGATCACATTTTGTTATTTTGGTGAAACAAATTAGAAGTTTCACTTGCTTCTCTATTGTTCTACTTGCTAATTGTTCTACTTTTAAGCTCATTTACAATGCTACTAATTTAATGTGCGAAAGAAAATATTATTCAAATTGCTTTGTTTTCACATAAAATCAGTTTATGTAAAACCTGTTGTGAAAGCATAGACTAATAGAACCCACTCGCACACAATCTTCAGAAACTAATACCTTGATATATCAGCTGAGTTTCAAACTTTCTTGTCCCTATTGATGAGCGAGTATACTCATAATGAGTATTTTTTAATATTCACGTATTTGTCCAAATAGCAAGGCTAATGTTAGTTAATCAGTGGTAGACCCTGCCCACACACTTCCAGCTATAAAACAAGTCATTTCCAGGTCAGGGCATGAGGGTGGGCTTTTTTGTGATTTCAATGTCTAAAACACTTTGCTGCACCCCAGAGAGACTATTCAAAAATTTCCCCAAGTGTATATAAAATTGAAAAACTTTATTTAAACAGAAAACAAACTAACGATCAATAACTAGTATGTATACACCCAAATGAAAAATACAGACAACACAGGATAAAAAAAATCTGAAATGATTTTTAGTAATACAGTTAATTACTATCCCAATCTAAGGGACTAGACTCTGCTACCCTGCCTATCAGCTGAAGTTTTCTACACCCTAAATTGTGCTGGGGTCCCAACTCCTCGGAGGACTTACCCTACATTTTCTAGAGGCAAGCTTCAATATGGGATATGGACAGTAGTTACCTATCTAGGTATAGCAGATAGATCTCTTAGTTAAGAGGGATAGGTTGTACAATACCATCTTTGCTGATTATTAAACTAGTTAATAAAAGTATTTTTTATTAAAGTATTTTTCATTTGGGTGTGTACACACTAGACCTCCAGAGTCCCATTCCAGTATCAACACAAGAGAAATATGAGCTTTCATATGTGGTCTACTGCAGGTACAAAAAGAAAAAGTACCTAATTTTATGCGAGTGCATCTACTAACACATCTCAATAGAATATTATCAAAAAGTTCATTTATTTCATAATTCAATACAAAAAGTGAAACACATATTATATAGAGTCATTACAAACAGAGTCATCAATTTCAAGTGTTTATTTCTGTAAATGTTGATGATTATGGCTTACAGCCAATGAAAACCCAAAGGTAAATTATTTCAGAAAATTAAAGTAGGGAGGATGAAGGATTAAAAACTGTGCTGTCGTATTCCATGAGACATCAAAGGGTGAATTTATTATTGATTTATTAGTTAACTTGCTTCAGGGCTCCATAAACGCCCTGAAACATGGCAATATTACACTGATTTTTTATTATATTCTAATTCATTGAGATGCTCTAGAATATTATTTATATAATAATAATAATAATTATATTAATAATCATTATTATTATTACCCAATTTTGTGCAATTTTTCATGTTTAGTATTGCTTTTCATATTTTTCTGTAGAATAGTGTGAATTTTTTTTCTAGAAACCAATTAACACCATGTATCTGCAGTTCTCCCATTGCAGATTTCCTTGATTACTCAGAATACCTTCCATGTGAAAACATTGACAGGTGATAATATAGAAACCTAGGAATTCAATCTACCTCTCTGTCCAAACAGTGAACCATGCTAATGGAAAAAAATCACTTGTCAGCTCATTCTAAGAAATGCTGAATTTCTATGTATAACGTCTGTGTACAGTTTCACCAAATCAATGCTAATAGAGTCATCCTCAGCACTCTATTCAGATAGCTCTTTATTTTCTTTTTTTTTACTCTGTCCGTTTCCATTTTCAGCGCAAGGTTTAACACATTTTCTAATTTTTTGGAGCAAATATTTTGGCTGATAAAAAGGCACATGATTTTACCAAATTCAGCTGAAAATTAATGCCATGATCTGCTTTTTTTGGATATCTCAAATATGATACAAATACAATAGTTACCAATATGATGAAAAATTGCTTCGTCTTTGTCAAAAATCCTAAATTAAAACTATTCTAATTCACTAAATTTAGAATAGTAACTTGGTGTTTAAAGGTTTTAGGGCCGCTTTACACACACCAACTTCTGTGACCAACTTCTGAACAGATCTCTGGTTGCAGTGAAATCATGGACACATTGTTCCATTTTGTGGCTGTGTACAAAATGGAGCAATGTATCCATGATTTCACTGCAACCAGAGATCTGTTCAAAAGTTGGTCACAGAAGTTGGTGTGTGTAAAGCGGCCCTTAATCTTGTCGATTCAGATAGATAGTTTTCCATTTTTTACAAACAGCTATAATTCATGACCTTAAAACAACCTTTTATCATCAAATATGAAGAGTACAATTGCTCCATAATATCCAGTTGTGGTACCAGTTGTAAATATGTTTATTTTGTGATCACCCGAAAATTGTACTTAAAACTTGACTCAAGTTCAAACTCCTGTTTGTCTTTTTAGACAAAAAGCTTATTGGCTAATTAACTAGGCTTTCTATTCTATTATCATGATAATTCAAGAAAGGGCGGTGGGAGTGCATGTGAAGGAAGTTTAAACAAGGGAAATTTGTTGGAAGGGGCCATGTGGCCACTCACCATAGGTGGTTGTGCATGCCCTGCACAACTGCGGTGTATCGCCTCAGTGTTATGCCTCCTCCTTGGAGGTGTTTGCAGGGACAGCTGGCAGAATCCACAGAGCCTGGAGATCTATGCTGTGGTCATGTGACCAGACCAGAAATACTTCATCACAGGTCCTTCAGTGGTGAATGCAAGCTTCTTCCAGCAGGTCCTGTGGTTTAGGAACGATGTTTGAAAATTCTCTTCCTGCCTAGAGCTGCTCCTGCCGGTATTACCCGAAGGTATGGATAATGGAGACAGCAATTTAACGGTCTGTGGAGCGCTAGGATCAGGAAGAGTCAGGGAGATGGAAATATTTGTAAAAAGGTTTTATTAACCTCTTACAAGCCACAACACGTTTCCGCAGCACAGCGTTGCCTTCATCAGGTGATGTAAAGTGTTGCTCACCTGATGAAGGCAGCGCTGTGCTGCGGAAACGTGTTGTGGCTTACAAGACGTTTATAAAACCTTTTTAGAAATATTTCCATCTCCCTGACTTTTCTTTGATCCTTGCGCTACACAGACCCTTAATTCTGTTGTGCAAGGTTGGGGGGAGAGGGCAGAGGAAGGAAGAATGATTCTTACCTTGCCGCCACGTAACACAATAAGGACTTGGGCCTCCTGGATATGCAAGACACATAAGTGCCTTCTTGCTGCACTACCTGCAACATGACCCTCGGATTGTCAGAATTCGAAGTAATGCCGACTACTGGGTTGCCACACTTTTAGATGCCCAGTACAAGAGTGAATTTGGCAAAATAATTCCTGCCATAGAAAAGGATTCATGCATGCAGGAGTATCAGCAGAAGCTATTACAGAATCTTAGATCTGCTTTTCCACAGAAAAGTGGTGCACCTAGTGAATCTCACAGTCCCAACAGTGGGACTGTTGAGTCATCACTCAAACTGTAACAGTAACACCGTATCTGGTGGTAACAGCAATTTTGTGGAATTGTTTCACGAATTTTTTAGACCATTCTTTGCGAGGCCAGAGGAGATAAGAAGTCTGAAACATAGTCAACACCTAGAGAGGAGGGTACAGGAGTATCTCCAAGTGAACATCGATGCCGTGACTGTGGAACTGGACCCTTGCTCATTTTGGGCTTCCAATCTGGAAAAATGGCCTGAGCTTGCCACTCATGCCTTGGAGATCTTGTCATGCCCCACAGCCAGTGTTCTCTCTGAACGTGTCTTCAGCGCTGCTGGTGGTGTACTGACAGATAACCGCACGCGGCTGAGTCCAGTGACAATGTAGACAAATTAACATTCATCAAGATGAACAAGTCATGGATCGCAAGGACTTTTCTACCCCTGTGTCATCCTGAGTTGGCTCATTCTTTGCGATCTCAAAAAAGGCCCAGGCTAGGCAAGGCTTACAGCCCATGCGACCTGAAGAAGAGCCACCATGACTTCTGCTCAGAGGCAGAGCTGTGGTTGAAAATGCAGTTGTTGACATGCTTCCAGTTCTCCGTCTCTGTCCAGGAAGGCACAACCTAACCTCTTCATGACTAGCATCCTCCTCCACCTCCTCTGCTGACTCTCATCAACTGACTGACTGTGGTTTGACAGTAAGTGGGATTTCCAACCTCATCATCATCCTGTGTGCTCTCACACCCGTCGTCCTCAGAGCCAACCTCTTCCTGCCCTGACCGAAAAGTCAAGTTGTTCTTCCAATCAGGTATCTCACTCTTAAAGTTTGGGAATGAGGGTCTACATAATGCTTGCTCAGAACCTTCTTCATTTGGTCCTGGATCCAACTCACAAAGCTTTTGGGTATCAGTGCAGATCATTTCCTTGTCTGGACTCATAGAAGCTTTGGAGCAGACCACTGATTCCAGGCTATAATATGACTGAACAGCTCTGCACACTCAACCATCTGTCTTACCCCATACTTAGAAGGGTGGCTGGAGACTTGGGAGCTGTGAGGAAGCAAGTGCGATTGGGCTGACACCTCTGAGGACTGGTGTATTTGTGATGTTGAAGTTGAGGTGGAGGAGAGCCCACTTGATGAAGTGCTTGCTATCCATTCAAGCACCTGCTCTTTTTGTGCTTCATCTACAATTGGTAGCAATTGTCGTGTGACTCATGTCCGTAAGAAAGGGATCATATCAGATTGTCTACGAAAAGTAGACATTTTAGTTTGGCTGGAAGATGGTCTTTCTCCTGCAGATGTTACTGTTGCTTTACCACCTACCCCACAGACACAAACTGTTTTTCCCTTTCCAACATGCCTATTCCCCTTTTTCCACCAGCAGCAGGCCTTTTGCCACTTATTTTGTATGTAAACAAATTGGCAACTCTGCAGTTGTTGGCAAAAAAAATTTGGATAGAAATCGAGCAGAGCTGAGTGGACAAACAGTGCTACTAGGCCCAAACTATTACCTGGGCTAGATGCAGTTAAAAATTAGTATGAAGTAGACAGGTGGTGTAGCTTGGTTCTTAAGTGGGCTACACCACTGACCTAACAGACACTGCTACTAGCCCAAAAGGATTCCCTAGGCTAGCTGCAGTAAAAAATGTGCTAATGGATAGACAGGCAGTGTAGCTTACTTTACAGCTGGGCTACCCCACTGACTACCAGACACTGCTACTAGCCCAAAAGGATTGCCTGGACTAGCTGCAGTAAAAAATGTGCTAATGGATAGACAGGCGGTGTAGCTTACTTTACAGCTGGGCTACACCTCTGACTACCAGACACTGCTACTAGCCCAAAAGGATTGTCTGGGCTAGCTGCAGTAAAAAATTGGCTATTAGAAAGACAGGTGGTTTAGCTTACTTTACAGCTGGGCTACACCGCTGACTACCAGACACTGCTACTAGCCTAATAGGATTGCCTGGGCTAGCTGCAGTAAAAAATTGGCTATTAGATAGACAGGCGGTGTAGCTTACTTTACAGCTGGTCTACACTGCTGACTACCAGACACTGCTACTAGCCCAAAATGATTGCCTGTGCTAGCTGCAGTAAAAAACTTTATCATGCATGTGTAAGAGTGTGTAAAAATTTACTTCCTGAATAAAAAGGTGGGGGCTATCAGCTGAGGAGGTTGTCACGGAGACAGGGAGGACTTTATGACAGTTTGGGCTGAGGTAAACTGGTCTCCAGAGGTGCTGTGAGGGAGAGTGGCTGTGGAGAAGTCTGAGCCAGATAAAGCTGAGACCGGACACTGATCCACTGGACAGCAGAGCCCCTGGAGGGGACCAAAGACTTATTCCCTGCTAAGAAGCGAGTATACTACTGCCAGGAGAGGAGTGCTTTAGAGGAGACGGGTCGGCCATACTGTGAGAGGAAAAGACTGAATTCCTGCTGTGAGACTGCAGGCCTCGGTGTGGTGTCTCTAGGTGAACACACTTGGCCTCCCAAAAAGCTACAGAGACTAAGACCCCCCTTCAGACAAGAGAACACAATATCCCTATTTACTACAGTTGTGTTTTATTTATTTTTCATTTTTGGCGCTGAAGACCATTGGAAGTGACTGCGTTAACAGTACTTCCCTAGGACGCACCTGACAGAGCTCCCAGAGAAAGACAACCATCAGAGCCATCCAGCCCTTGGAGACCCCCTCTCAGCTTCAGAATAAGTGGCGATTACACCCTGCCACACTTCTACCCCAGAGGGGACCGAAATTGAGCCCATCTGACCGCCTACACGTGAAGCACGGGCGGCCTCCACCTGGGCCCCCCCTGCCTGTGCCTGAGGTGCCGCGGAGTAACTTCCCCAGCTCCCAGCGGACGTTCGCTGCATCCAGCTTGCTGCTGGCTTACAGCCAGACGTGCCCTACACCCGCGGTCGCTGCCCGATCTGCCTAATACCACCGCGAGAGGACCGGCTGGCCCTGAGAACACGTGTTGGCGGGGGCGGCCGGCACTTCCGCCTCTGCCGCCATTATTCAGCGGAGTGAGGACCCGGCACCGGGCACCATAGAAAGGAGAGAGGCCGTCATGCTGCGGCCGTGATCGGGGCGGTGGGAGCAGACGGCATCCGAGCGCTGAGAGGGAGAAGGAAGCGGCTGTGAAGACACGTGTGTGCCGGGTCTCCTGGGACGCATCGCCCCCAACGGCCCCCTGCTGTGCGGAGACGTCCAGGACCGCGTCCGAGGGGGTAAGTGGAGTGAGGCGATCCCACCGTGGCGCCCCGGGGCAGGCACTGCGGGCACAGCTGGCCGCGCTCCCGCTGAGGGCCCTGGGGGACTGAGGAGACCACCCGCTGCAGAGGAGAGGCTGGAGGGATAGACCGGGGCAGGCCACAGAGGGAGCGGGAACCTGCGTCCACCTCCGGTGCAGGCACCGAAACAGAGAGTGTGCTCAACAACAATCAAGGCCCACATAAGACTAACTGCAGACTTCTGAATAATAGGGCTGACAGCTGAAGCACACAGCTCAGTGGCTCCCGGGACAGGATCATCATCAATAAGCACAGACACTAAGGAGGGGGCTAGTGAGGTCTGAGCTGAATCCCGGGTCCCAATATAAACAACTGTGGGACATCGGCCTGTTTGCAAGTGGTTGTCTTGGTGCTGTTTCCCTACACACAGACGCTGTGACCAGAGACCGGGAGTCAGAAGCAGTAATACACCTGAGAGACACACAAAACAGCCTTAAGAAGAGAGAAACAGGTGCCCACGAATGCACAAAGTGCCCTCCTCCCCTTCTGTCTAAACATATACGTATAATAAACAGTCACTCTAGCCTCTGCGCTGACCTCCATATCTCCCCCCTTGGGGTGCTGCAACCCGGCTTCTATTGGCTCCCGACCCAACATATAATACAGAAAGATCTTCCTGAGTCATCATGCCCCTGGAGCAGTATTGACCGCTGCACTGCGGTTAAGCTGTTCTGTCTCCCACCACCAGAGGGGGCAAAAGCTCTATTGAATGTTGCCTATTTAATGCAAAGTGATGACATTTACTAATCTACCACAAGCAATGTGCACCGTGCCTACCTAATTGACAACGTGTGACCTAGGGGAGGCTTAATAAAGGTCGAATAAAAGAACATTCCACAGAACCATAGCCAAACATGGGGAAAACAAACATTAAAACCCCCCGAGTGTCATCTAAAACCACTAATCCGGTTACCCAGGCCGATGTGGACAAATTCCTCTCAAAACAAACTGACCTCACAACTCATCCTAAATCCACCAAACGTACGTTCCAGCTGGTGACTGATGCATCCGATTCTGACATTGAGAGCGATTCGGAGGCTGAGATGGACCCTAAAGATAATAAGGTCACCCGCTCTTTCATAAAGCGTATATTGACGAAAGCCATAGAACCGATCAGCAAGGAGCTCGCTGAGATAAAATTAGATTTAGCTCAACAAGGTCATAGACTGGGGGCAGTGGAGGAAGAACAGGCGACTACGGTAAAGCAAACTAATAAATTACTAGACTGCCTAAATGCTCACGAAACTCAAATACATGCCATTCATTCCACGCTTGAGGATCACGAAAACCGTGAGCGTAGAAACAATATCCGCATAAAATACCTCCCAGAATCAACTGCGTTTGAAGCCCTGCCCTCAGCGGTGAATGAAATCTTTAGTAAGCTGCTCCGAGAGGAAGACCCCAAAGACTTGGAGATTATTAGAGTTCACAGAACACTACGACCCAAGCCAAACCAAAATGACCCGCCCCGTGATGTACTGTGTCGCTTCCTAGACTACAGAACAAAAGAACTCATCTTACGGAGAGCCAGGGAAGCAGAGACTATTGAATATGAGAACTCCCAACTGAAATTGTTCCAAGACATCTCTGCCATAACCCTAAAGAAGAGACGCTTGCTTAAACCTTTCACAGATATTTTGATACAAAAGGGCTATCGCTTCCGCTGGCTGTTCCCTTTCGGTATCTTTATCACAGCCGGGGATAAGAAACTAACGGCCAGAACATCAGGAGACATCAGGGACGTCTGCCAATTGCTAAGTATTGAATTACAGTCTTACCCTGACCTAGAAGCCTTCCATGCAGCGTCTCTACAGAAACCCCTCCAAGTCACCCCTCCATGGCAAGTCACGGGAACTCCGAAAGCACAGCGTCTCCGAAAAAAGATGTCCAAAACACCACCACCAAAGGATGGAATGGAGACGACCTGATGTCTTCGCTTCGGATACGAAAGACTCTTTCTCGTCCGCTTGTTAGCTGACCTCTCTTTAACACCGTGTTCACTGATCACTCTTATACGCCATTGATTGGAATGCTGCCAATCCGATACCGGATACTCATACACTTAAATGCAAACAATCCACTCCCTTAACCCTACATTTATATACCGCCCACCCACCCAACTCCCTCCTTTATCCCCCCCCTCCCCCTTCCTCCCTATTCCCCACCCCACCCCATACCACCATGACACTCGAACCCTATATAATGCACAGCTACCAGGTGCCTTTTTGACCGACGGGCTAACGGCATTACCCACGGCCTTACTAGAATAAAGAATGCGGTCCAATCATCCTTCTAAGAGTGTCCTTTATGTTACACATGTTATACTGCTTGATGCAGTAAAGTTAGGTTATATCTTTGTGTTATAATATGTTTGGCTTCTAGAGCCACAGAAGCCCCATGTTCATGGATACCGTATAGGTGTCCCTATATACCTGCTACCATTGGCTCTTCTCCTCATCCCTGACCCGCTGCCCCCCCACCCACACCATGAAACCCATCCCTCCACCTTACACCCCATATCCTTAATACTACAGCAGGTACTATCTAACTATGGTGGAACCATTGATGATCCTCCCCATTTGGTCCACGTCGCTGATCGTTGGACATGTCGTGCATGATTGTAATGGAAATGTTATTAATGCCTTTCTCTTTTTCTTGTCTTTTCTCTCTACTTTTCTGCTTACTTTCCTTCCTTCCCTCCCAACCGCCCCCCCCGATCATGAGGATGGAGTCGAGGACCACTCGAATCAAATACACACCTATTGGACATCAACCCCCCACTGATGGCATCTCAACATAAGGTATTTACCTTTGCTACGCTCAATGCTAAGGGGCTAAACTCCCCCATACCGAGGAGACACACTCTAGACCTACTTAAGAAACATGCGGCAGATGTGCTGTTGATACAGGAAACTCACTTTACCCCTGAAAAATTACCCAACTTTGACCGATCACACTATGATACCTGGTTCCATGCCACATCACCGCAGCCCCGGTCACGGGGGTTTCGATTGCTATAAAGAAGGGAACCCCTTTCCAAACTCGAGAACATCTAATTGACACTAACGGCCGCTATATTTTCCTCAAAGGTCTACTGGCTGGTAACTTAGTTACAATTTGTTGTCTATATGCTCCCAACAAAAAACTTCTGAAATGGCTCCGCTCGACTTTGAGGAAAATAGGAGATTTCCGCGAAGGCACACTGATAGTAGGGGGAGATCTTAATATTGCATTAAACCCACTAATAGATACCACAACAAAGAAAAGCACTTACTCGCAAGGTGATCTTAATAAAATCAAAATCCAACTCCGCGAGCTCCAACTGCTGGATGTGTGGAGGTACATGCACCCAGATGACCGTGACTATACCTTTTATTCACACCCACACGCCTCTTATCATAGACTAGATTATTTCTTTGTTTCCAAAAACACCCTTGCCAAAGTGAGATCAACGAAAATTAACCCTAACATATTCTCAGACCACTCCTTCGTAACGATGACACTGACACTACATAAGGCCTTCCCTGTTTATAGATCGTGGCGACTCACTGAGTCGGTGCTAGACAACCCCTCCACCCTCTCTCGCATAACCAAAACATTGGAGCAATATTTTGCTCAAAACGATATTGGTGAGGTTGCGAAGCCGACGCTTTGGGAAGCTCACAAATCTGTGGTCAGAGGAGAATTTATCTCAATTACAGCTTACATTCATAAACAACAACAGAGACAGCTTGATCTATTATATGAGGAAATCTCTGACCTAGAAACAAAACACAAAAAATTAATCACCCCCCCAATAATGGAGCAACTAACCCTTAAAAGGCGTCAACTTAAAGACATCCTATTCCTACAAACGGCAAAATGGCTTGCTTCATGGCGCACTAAAATGTACGTTCACGGCGACAAAGCCTCGAAACTGATGATTTCTAGAATTAAACAACGACAAACCCGCACTTCCATACACTCCATCAAAACTGCGGAGGGACGATCCACAACTAATTATAACCAAATAGAAACAGCGTTTCTACATTATTATACACAACTATATAACCTACGCCCCAAAGAATCCAAAACAGAAGAGGCAACCAGAAGGCAAAAAATCAAACATTACTTATCCCGCCTAAATCTTCCGAGCTTTACCCCACAACAGCAATTACTGTTGGGCAAGCCTTTTGGTCTGGAAGAGCTCCGGTCCGCCCTGTCAAAGTGTCCCCCCAACAAAGCGCCGGGACCGGATGGACTACCCTGTACTTATTACAGATCCTTCCCCTCGATTCTCCAACCACACATGCTGAATATGTACAATTCCATATTACAAGGAGGTCGATTCCCGGCCCAAACCTTAGAAGCAAAAATATCCTTAATCTACAAGGAAGGGAAAGACCGGGAAATGTGTAGCAGCTACCGGCCGATCTCCCTACTAAATGTTGATTTAAAAATTTTTGCCAGTATGATCGCTCGTCGAGTAGCTGCCTACCTCCCAGACAAAATCTCACTAAACCAAACTGGTTTTGTGGGGGGAAGAGAGGGGAAGGACAACGTACTGAAGATACTGCACCTTACCCATTATGCCAACCGACAAAAAATCCCACTAGTCCTCCTGGGAACGGACGCTGAAAAGGCCTTTGACAGGGTGGACTGGCTGTACCTAGAGGAGACGCTGCTTAGTTTCGGCATCCCGACCCAACTAGTTGCGGCGATCTTAAAAATGTACACCAGCCCAACCGCTCGCATCAACATTAACGGCTCCCTAACAGATAACTTCACCATACACAATGGCACAAGACAGGGTTGCCCACTTTCCCCCCTTTTGTTTATCCTAGCAATGGAACCCTTACTGATTGATATCCAGCTTGATAAAGAGATTCAGGGCATTACACTAGGGGGACGCACCATAAAACGGCCGCCTTCGCAGACGATTTACTTATACTCATGACCAATCCTTCTAAAAGTTTCCCCCCCTTAATAAAAATACTTGACAACTACAGTACCCTCACCAATTTTAAAATAAATACATCAAAATCGGAGGCCTTAGATCTGAACGTCCCATTACCAATCCTATCCAGATTAAAGACCAAGTACGCGTTCTCATGGCCCAAAACGCACATCACTTATCTGGGCATAAAAATTAGCAGATCTCATAAAGTTCTTTTCTCCCTCAACTACCCCCCTTTATTAGACAGAGTAACTGCCACTATGAAAACTTGGCGTGACCCTTTCTTATCCTGGATAGGTCGTAAAAATATACTCAAAAGCCTTATCTTACCTAAATTTACCTACCTTTTCTCTATGTTACCAATACATGTCCCTAATGCTTATTTACGCAAGGTCAATTCTCTTTTTTTTACCTATATCTGGAAACATAAGAGACACCGCTTAAATTTCCGCACTCTTTCTCTCCCAAAAATAAAGGGGGGTATGGGCGCACCTGACATCAGAACATATTATCACTCAGCAGTTCTAACACGCTCTGTTGATATCATACGAAACACACAAAACAAATTATGGATCGATATAGAAAACAAATTGTCCCCACAGCCCCTCCGCCCCCTCCTACTGACGCACTGCAGTGACAAATCATCTGAACGCCAACATAATCCTCTTACAAACACACTCCTACGAGTATGGACCAACATGCATACCTATTTGATGCCCCCATCGACCCCTCTTCTCACTCTGCTAGATATATTAATGGGATCGAACCTACTACATAATCCAAGCAAAAATCGCACCAAATTGCTTGCCAGCCTGACAGCAGACCAATTATACACAGACGGAGCACTTCTCCCGTTACCTAATCTACACAAACTGCCAGGCCTCGAATCCATTAATTTTCTGCAATATAAAACTCTACAATCCCTCCTACACAACATCCGATTCGATACGGCGCTCGCCCGCAACCCCACTGCATTTGAAACGCTATGCGCGAGACAGATCAGACCTACTAAGATCCTCTCTACCATTTATCAAAGCATTTTAGATAGTGATGTACCCATGAAAAGAGCCTATATACATAGCTGGGAAAAAGATTTAGGTTATAAGTTCACACCCCAACAGATTTCACATATCTACGCCCACTCACATGGTCCAACTAAATGCATCAAGGTACAAGAGAACTCCTACAAAATTCTCTCCCGCTGGTATGCTGATCCGCAGAGAACACACAAATGGAAGACACAATTCCCTGCGAATTGCTGGCGTTGTGGAGAGGCGAACGGGAACTACATCCACATATGGTGGCATTGTCCATCACTGACCCCCTACTGGAATCTGACGGCTCATCTGATCAGAGATGTGACTAAACGAAATATCAAGTTATCCCCTGAAGTTGTCCTGCTGAATCTACCCCTAGACGCACCCCATGGTGGGTTCTCTGTGTTAATTTGCACAATACTGGCTGCAGCGAAACTTCTCCTACCAACGGTATGGGGATCCCCTCAAATCCCGACTCTTCAATCGTTAATTAATAAAATTGACCAACTGTATCTAGTAGCAAAACTGGCTGCCTCAGTGAACCATACACAGGCATCTGTCAGCAACCACTGGCGAGCCTGGGAACTCTTCAAAAAGACACTCATAGCACCTTAACCCCTTGCCTAATCTACTCAACAGAAATCCTATAAGCTCCAACTCATGATTGGATCTCCCCACCCCTCTCTCTTTATCTCTCACCTATTATGCTCACTACTGTTCTTCTACCTAGCCTCTCCTTCTTACTTATCTACCATATCTTCTTTCTCATATTTTCTTCTTCCTCATGTACTTAACTTTCTCTAGATAGTTTGACAATAACCGTTTAAACATATGTTTGGAAATATCTAACTATTCTCATTGATTGTCATAAGCTGAATACTTCTGAATTTGTAATTTTCTGTTTATCATCTCAATATCTTGTAAAATAATAAAAAGAATTTTTGAAATGAAATGAAATGAAATGAAATGAAACAGTACTTCCCTAGGCCTGTACATACTGTAACTGGACTAAACTTTACTATTAGATAAGGTATCCGGGTATCCAACAGATCAGATATATAAATATATATGTACATATATGTACACTGGGTTTATATGTATTGTATGTATAGAGTGGATAAGATTGTAAATCGGTGTGTTATTTCAGTGATCCTCACTAAACTGCATCCATCTGATTTACACCTGTCCTGCTGCTGTGTGTAGTAAATCGCTTATTTTTCTGTATAGATTTTAGGTAAATTTATTTTTGGCATTGTCTCCTCACACTGAGGAGGAACATTAAGGTAACACACCGACCCCTAGCTTGATGCTGGGTGTATGTAAATAATTTATCTATTTCTGGGGAAATAACATATCTGTGCATCTTACTCTAAACTTTCCATCTGTTTCCCCAAGTAAAAGCAAGTATTTTATGTTGCTTCTGCCTCCGTCTCTGTTTCTGTGACTCACTGGATCTAGTACGGACCTCTGGTCATTACATTTGTCTTTAAAATCAATTATCAGTGAGCTAAAAACAAATGTTTGTTAAAAACAACGAATACAAATGTTCAGATTTTGAATTCAAGCAAATTACTGTCATAAGAGTATAACCCAAAAAGACTGACATGTCTAATTTGTCGTTCATCCCTAGATTAGACTGTGCTATATATTTAATTATAAGCCTTGCCTCAGTTTGTAATAATAATTTGTGTACATCCCTCGCTTTACTGGCATGTAAATTATTTTTAGACCTGCAAAAGTTAAAACTCTGGCATCCCCATGATGATCTGATCTTATATGATTAATCAGTATGGGTGAAGATCATCAGGGGGATGCCAGAGTTTTAACTTTTGCAGGTCTAAAAAGAATTTTTGGGTTAGATTCTTATGACAGTGATTTGCTTGAATTCAAAATATGAACATATGTATTCATTGTTTTTAACACACGTTTGTTTTTATTTCACTAATAATTGATTTTAAATACATGGATGATAAAGTGGTTAATCTGCATAAGGGCTCGGACATACTCAGCTACTTACATGCGAGTCTCTCGGACGAGACTCGGAGGAGGCTGGAGCAGTGACCCTGAACGGCCTCTCCCTCTCTAAATGGGAAGTGTGAAGCTGCACAAAAACACAAGCAGCTGACATTCCTGTCCAGACAGGGAGAGGCCATTCTGGGTCACTGCTCCAGCCTCTTGCGAGTCTCGTCCGAGAGACTCATGTAAGTAGCAGAATGTCCGAGCCCTAAAAGTGAAGAAGTGAGTCATGCTAATCAGTGGACCTGTTGAAGCTCACTTGAGCGAAACACGTTTAGTCCCTGGACGCACCCTGCATTCACCATCCCACCAGTATGTCTCTCGTGTGTAGTTTGAAATAAAGGAATAAAGAATTCCCGATGCAACAGAATGATGAGTGCTGCCTACTATTATTTCAAATAAACTTTGCGACTTTGGAAACAAAGGCATGGCACCATGATTCAGTAGAGGGACAGGTTCAGCGTTACCTCCATAGCCAGCTGTGGCTTACCCAGAACTCCACACTCATAGACAGTGGTGCAGGTCATTCTTATAATTCATTTAAAAAGGTGAGTATAAAGGTACCGTTACACGAGGCAATGTTGCTGCGATGTTGCCGGCAACTTCACGGGAGCGTGCACGTTTTTGGCACTCTTCCAAGATTGCCTTGGAGATGTCACATGCAGAGATATCGTAGGCAACTCAACTACGATGTTGAAAGCACCTTTCATTCGCTGGGTATGAGCAACCCAGCAAGCAATCCTTATCAATGTAATGAATGGGGAAAGTTGCTTTCAACATCGTTATTGCGGTGTCACACAGAGCGATGCTAGAAGATCACCTGAGCAACATCGCCAAGTTTCAGAACCTGTTCATAAACCTGGCAACTCCACTCAAGCAACTTATCGCCCCTGAATCGCCCTGTCACACGTTGCAACGCATTAGCGATTTCAACGGCAACAGTGATACCCACGTCACTTTTGGGCGATGTTGCCGGCAACATCGCCTCGTGTAAGGGTACCTTTAGACTAGAGGCATGGGATTTAGATTAAAAGCACGACTCTAGCCGTGAAATAAAAAAACAAGAAAAAAATGTCGGAGTGGTGCTTTAAAGCAGGACTCTGGATTGAGGTGACAAAAGGCCTTCTTAAATTAGTGTATAAGGCTAGGGTCACACTTGCGTTTTTTTTTTTTTTTAAAACCTCATTCGGTATTGAGCTTTTAAAAAGCTCAAAACTGGAGCAGGAAACGCTCTTCATAGGAGCCTATTATAAAAACCGGATTGCTTTACAAGCAATCCGGTTACTGCCTCCGGCTCTGCAGCCTGCGTAAAAAATCATGCAGGCTGCAGTTTTCGGAGCAGTTCTCTGATCCGCAATGCGGTAACCGGATTGCTCAGGATGTGTAATGCTGAGCAATGCGGTTACCGTATATACTTTGCTTAAGCAAAGTGTTGCACTGTACAAAAAAGCTTTAATATTCCTAATAATTGTGTTAAACATGTCTCTAGGGGGTGCCCACCCCCCTAGAGACATGGTACCTACTCAGCTGCGCATATAATTAGTTAATATGTTATGTACAGTAAGCCGCCTTCTGGCGGCTCTGTACAATTTTGTGAATGAAGCCGGCGGCTTCACTGACAGCTGTGCACATACTATACGTACATTACGTATAGCATGTGCGCTGTCCGAGGTCCTGTAAGCTTGTACATTAGATCTATGGGCTACGCAGCCCATAGATCTACTGTAAAAGCCTACAGGACCTGTTTCACACAATTATTAGGAATATTAAAACTTTTAGTACTGTCTTAACAGCTTGCTCATCCCTGCGGCAGCATTTTTGTTAAAAAATGTGTGGGACCGCAGTTGCCTTCACCGCATCCGGATCTGGATGCGGTGAAAGCATTTCTAGGAAAAAGTGTGACCCTAGCCTAAATCAAACAATTGCAATCCAATGAAAAAGAAATTGCACTCAGACCTATGTTAGTCAATGAGGCAGTGCAGATTTTCATTCTTTTTAACACCTGTTTTTAGCATGAGGAAATTCTTGCATCACATTTTGCGTAAGGTTACAAACACACATGTGTGAAAATTGAGCGAGTGAAATGCGAGAAAATCTCGCATTGCACACGGACCAATGTTACAGAATGAGTGAGAACACAATAACGTGTGTTGGATGCTTTTTTCCCATCCAGAATCTGGATGAGAAAAAACTTGCAACATGCTGCAACAGTATGTGAGTCACACGCGAGACTCGCCAAAGCAAGTCTATGGACAAAATAATGGACAGCACACGGGCCATCCTAGTGGCATTTGTTTTTTTAACTGATACATTATCATTCTGTAGCTCAGAACACTGTAAAATGTTCCTGTAAATGATTATACAGTAAATAGCTGCTCAAAAACAAAACGTATTGCACATGGATATCACACGGATGCCATACAGATCAAAAAACTCACTTGTCCAACTCTCCTGGGTGAGAATCCTACTGTTTTTTTAACGCCAGTGTGTTTCCACCCTAAACGTGTGGATCGAATGAGACTCGCCCATTAAACTTTATGGCTGTGAGAAAAAAATGAGATGCCACATGGTCAATCTGGTATTTACAGATAGATTACCACTGTGTAGCCTAGGATAATGTAAATGGTCTTGTAAATGATTGTAAATGAATAACAGCTGAAGAAAAAAAGAACTGCCTACAGACTGCATATAGGCAGCACATGTACAGTATGATAAGTGAGAAAAAAATGTCCGGCTATTTTGCATGAGAAATGGACTGATTTCTTATACTCTCAGGTGCCTCCAGTCCTAGATTACTGGTTTCAGAGGAAGTTTCCATTTAGATTCTGCCAGCCTAGTTATGCTTGATTAATACATGTTAAATATGTTTTCCCAAGAGACCTATAGTCCTATTAAAGAGGTATTCCACTACCCTAACTCAGGTACCATTTTGCCATATGTGCTTAGGCATAATGCTCCTAATGATCCCCACACACAGAATTCATTATGATCTCTTGTACTGGACACTGTAAAGCCTTGTGCCCACGCCGCGTATTTGATGCATTTTATTCTGCATTTAACTGCTAAAAAATATTCAGATATTTTGTGAAGCCAGCAATGCCTATGAGATTTCAGAAGTGCTGTGCCCACATTACGTTTTTCTATGGTACATATGAGATGCAGATTTAGGATGCTGACTTTGGATGAAAAATATGCAACATAGCCACTTATTGATCAATTTTTTACAATGTTTTTGTTCATTGACCCCACTGTAATCATTGAGAAATACTGCCCATATGGATGGGTATTCACACAGTGCTTTTTTATTACATGTTTAGTGCATTTTTACTTAAAAAAAATGATGGCCTCCCAAACATCTTGAATTTATTTCTGGCAAAAATATACTCTCTTTCTCTCTATAAATTTTTTTTAAGCACAATGGATGCAAAACGGATTCAGAGTTGGACGCAGAATTTCCGCACCAAATCTGTATTGTGGACACATAGTCTTACAGTGAGCAAACTTTTTGCACAAAGCCCCAGAACACTGGCTGTTAGGGATGAGCGAGTATACTCGCTACTATTCGGAACTTGCCGAATAGTAGCGGTATTCGGCTACTCGCTACTCTCCGAAGTAGCTCGGAAGTAGCGAATAGTCCTAATACTTTTGCAGTGTATCTATAAATACACTGCAAAAGTAGCCTAAAAGTGAATAAAAGTTGTTAAAAATAATAAAATTACATACTCACCTGTCCAACGCCTGCACCAGGACCGTCCCAAAAGACCTGCGATCTCCGGACAAGGACCTGCGACTACCAGCCAATCAGATGGCTGGTAGCAATCTGGCCAATCAGATGGCGACACGTCACAACCACGTGATAGCTAGTGGCCACCTGATTGGCCAGATTGCAAGGTCCGAGGTGTACTGATGCTGCCTTTTTTGAGTAGTTTTTGTATGTATTTTGTTAGGACTCATGAGCATGGGGATCCATGACGTGGATCATGAGCTAAAGTGTCTTGGCCATGCATTAACTAATACCCCATCTATAAAGTTTTTTGTTTATCATATAAAAAACTTTTTTGCACTTTTTTATCATTTTGGGGTGCAGCTGGGCCCGTTTATGTGCAGAAGCATCGTACTGGGCGGCCCATTGGTTAGGTGGCAGAGCCAGTGGGTAGCTTTCAGACACTCTGCATCATTTGTATCAGTGTGAATGGTGTCATAAGCAAGCCCATTATGTGCATGGTAGGTCGCCTCCCACACTTTGCTGTAGGTAGAGGTGATTTTCATCAGCCTGCACCTGGTGCTTGCTTCACATAGTGGGGTCTGACTGCATCCTGCAAGTGCAGTGATGGTTTTTGATTTTGGCATTGATGGTAAGTTTTTCTGATGCTGCCTTTTTTGAGTAGTTTTTGTATATATTTTGTTAGGACTCATGAGCATGGGGATCCGTGACGTGGATCATGAGCTTAAGTGTCTTGGACAATACATGAACCAATACCCCATCTATAAAGTTTTTTGTTTATCATAATAAAATCTTTTTGCACTTTTTTATCATTTCAGGGTGCAGCTGGGCCCCATGGGGCACCGTTCATCTAGTGGTGCAGAAGCATCATACTGGGCGGCCCATTGGTTAGGTGGCAGAGCCAGTGGGTAGCTTTCAGACACTCTGCATCATTTGTATCAGTGTGAATGGTGTCCTAAGCAAGCCCATTATGTGCATGGCAGGTCACCTCCCACACTTTGTTGTAGGTAGAGGTGATTTTTATCAGCCTGCACCTGGTGCTTGCTTCACATAGTGGAGTCTGACTGCATCCTGCAAGTGCAGTGTTGGTTTTTGATTTTGGCATTGATAGTAAGTTTTTCTGATGCTGCCTTTTTTGAGTAGTTTTTGTATATCTTTCTAACCACCACCCACAATACATCACAAATTTTCGCAACGCTAATAACATTATACCCATTCATCTAGATTCCGCTCCCCCAGTCACTCTACCAGGACTCTCATGGAATCCTTGCTCTGTCTGCAATAAAATTTCATACATCCATGACCTCTTCATCACTAAAAAACTCTACTTCCTTGGCATTATTGAAACCTGGCTCACCCCGTCTGACACAGTCTCTCCATTTGAAATTTTTTATGGTAGATCCCATCTTTCTCCCACACCCTGCCCCAGCAACAAGCAAGGTAAAACAGTTGGCTTGCTCCTGTTGAATAACTGCACCTTACCTCCTTTACTCTCCCTCTCTCCTTTCTTTTGAAGTGCATTCCATCAGCATCTATTCCCCCTGCAACATTCAGCTAGCTGTCATTTACCGGCCTCTAGTGTCAACCACTGCTTTTCTAAACCACTTTACCACATGGCTACTCCACTTTCTTCCTGCTGACATCCCCACTATCATCATAAGTGACTTCAACATCCCCATTTACTCTTCCCACCCAACTGCCTCTAAACTTTTAACACTAACTTTCTCCTTTGGCCTCCATCAATAGTCTTCTGCAGCCACTCATAAAAATGGCCACACGCTGGACCTTATGTTCACTCACCTTTGCTCCCTATCTAACCTCTCAAACTCGCCTTTCCCCTTATCTGACCAAAAGCTACTTACATTCTTTTGTCTCTCCTCTCCTAGTACACAACGCTCTCTCCACAAACTCACTCATCCCTGCAAAAATCTCAAACACCTTGATTTGCATTCACTCTCTGAGACTCTTCTCCCTTTCACAGACATAGCTTTGTTACATGATACTGATGCAGCTGCCACTTTTTATAACACCAGAATAACTACAGCTCTCGATTTGGCCACCCCCCTGATGCACAGCAAAACATACACAAACAGGCAACCTTGGCACACCAGGTTCATTAAAAAACTAAGGCAAGCTTCCAATGTAGCTGAGCGAGATGGAAGAGATCCCATTCCACTGAACACTTCATTGCAAATAGGTAGTCCCTTGCCAGCTTTAAGTCTTCACTCACAAGTGAAGCCTACTTCTCATCTATCAAAACCTCTCTGTCTCACAACCTTAAACAGCACTCTACACTTTCAATTATTTCCTCCGTCCCCTAGCATCTGCATCCTCTCCCTCATCTCAACTCTTTGTCTCTTTCTTGAAGCAAAAGATTATAACATCAGAGAAAGCTTTGGCCTACAGTCCCCAGAGCCCCTCCCTATAACTACTCAGCCCTTTTCTTTAAAAAAACAGCTTCTCAATCATGACAGAAGATCAGCTCCCATCTCTTCTGTCATAATCACATTTCATCATGTGCGCACTTGACCTGTTCCAATCCCACCTCATCTCCTACCTTGCCACAGTCTAAGGCTAGGGTCACAACTGGCTGTGTTTTTGAGGATGTTTTTGTCAGCCTGCATTTTTGGGCTGCGTTTTTGCTGTTAAGTCTAGAGCAGCATTAAAAAACGCAAGCAAAAACGCATGCGAAAACGTATGGTACCATTTGGTGCCATGCGTTTTTGCATGCATTTCCCATAGGGCCCCATGTTACAAAAACGCATGCATTTTTGAAAATCAACAAAAACGCACCACAAAATGTTTCATGAGATGTTTTTTGGTGCTGAGCTAAAAAATGCATCCAGAAAACGCATGGCACTTTGGCCATGCGTTTTTTGCATTGGTGCCTATGGATGCATTTTTGCATGCGTTTTTCTCAAAAGACAAGTGTGAAAAACGCATGGAAAAAACGCATCCACGACGCAAGTGTGACCTTAGCCTTAATCACAACCCTTAACCATCTCTTCAGCTTCTCACTAACAATTGGTTTCTTCTCCTCATCCTTCAAACATGCCTCAATCACACTTATCCACAAAAAACCTCCCTTGACCCACCCTCGGCGTCTAGCTATCACCTCATATCACTTATTCCTTATGCCTCAAAACTACAGGAACAGCATGTCCATCTAGAACTGTCCTACAACCTCTCCTTCTGCTTCCTCTTTGACTGGTTACAATCTAGTTTCTGACTGCATCAGTCAACTGAAACTGCCCTAAGTAAAGGTACCAATGACCTACTAACTGCCAAAAGTAACCAACACTACTCTGTCCTCCTTCTCCTGGACCCGTCCTCTGCTTTTGACACTATAGACTATTCCTTTCTGTTACAGATTCTCTCATCTATTTGTATTAAAGCTATGTACCTCTACTGGTTCTCTTCATATCTAACACCCATCCCCTGTAGACTGTGACCCCTCACGGGCAGGGTCCGGTCTCCTCCTGTACCTGTCTGTGACTTGTATTGCTCATAATTATTGTACTTGTCTATAGATTCCCCTTTTCACATGTAAAGCGCCATGGAATAATTTACGCTATAATAATAAATAATAATAATTGATATTTGTAAGTTTCTAAAGCCCAGGACTGAGAGAGATTTTGACATGACATCACAGGAAGCCAGGATATTCTCATCAAAGGGAAGCCTATGTTACAGAAGGATTTGGAAAACAAATGTATTTTCTAAAGTGCTTATCTATGACAGTAATTTCACAATAAATGACTTGTAAAGTAGTGATCAACTTCTTTAAGAAGGGCAGCATGGTGGCTCAAGTGCTTCGCACTGCAGCCTTTGCAGCACTGAGGACCTGAGGTCCTGGATTCAATTCCCACCAAGGACACTAAGGACAACATCTGCAAGGAGTTTGTATGTTCTCCCTGTGTTTTCATGGGTTTCCTCCAGGCACTCCGGTTTCCTTCCACATTGTAAAGACATACTGATAGGATGTTTAGATTGTGAACTCCAAGAGAGACAGCATTACTGATGTATGTAAAGTGCTATGGAATTAATAACAATATATAAATGAATAAATATTATTATTATTATTTAAGAAACTACACATTTTAAATAAACGTCATAAAAATGGTTCTCATAGTTACAGAAGAAATATAAGGGAGTCATGTACTTTAATGTTTGCTTAATAATAGAAGCTTTTTTCTTACTTTAATTAATTTATGTTGGATACTGTGCATTATGTGGCAAGATTACTTTACTCATTCACAATGAAAAATAACAAATTACTGTAGATTGTAGAACAGAGTTGACAGAAAAAAAGCTGATCCAGTTCCTTAATTTTAGGAATAATGTTACTTGTTCAATGAACGTGCCTGGGAAGTGAATTACGGTAGCTCTGATCACTCAGAATGTTTCTTAGCTATGTGTTGTAATACACAGTGGACCAAAATTGCTGCATGCCTCAATGATCTCTGTTTCATGTTTCATGTCAGTTCCAATGCAGTGCATCAGATCTGACAAGGAGCAAACACACTTATGTGAACAAGCCATAAGAGTAATAGAAATCATTTCAGCCTTATCCCAGGTGACAAAGTAGTTTCTATAGAGTCAATGGACAGCAGAAGTCACAATTAAATGGTCGGTAAATAGAATACTATTGAGATAAAACAGGTCTAACACTTCACTCTTATGTTATAGCAGTCTTATGTTATTAAAGTTCAAGGTTTATTTGACTACAACTTTTGAAAGGAACTATGCTAAAATAAAACCTTACACCCTATGGAAATATTATATTTAATTTTTTTTATTTTCCGCAAAATTTATTAGCTCTGTATCCATTGTATCAATATCAAAATCAAATACAGTTTTTCTAAGTCAATGTCTAAATGAACAATATTAAAAAACAGACAATAAATCAAGGCGTAACATGCTAAAAGACAAATTGTTGAAGACCTTTGTTAAAAATATAAATACTAAAAAGTTTTGAAAAAAGGCAATAAGAACAGTTCTTGTTCAAAACAATATTCACCATTATTTTTCACTGTTATATATTTTCTATTTAAAAAAAGTATTTGGTTTTGAAAAGTTTTTGGATGTCTTATTAGAAGATGAGACTAAAAGGTAAATTAATATCCTCCCGAAGACTTGTTCAAAATAAATCACTTGACAAATTATACTAATCATGATGTGACTGTATTGATTAATTAAAACTGTTTCCAACTCATTCTTTATAGCAATGTGCAATCATCTTGATGAATTTATAAAGAATTTTTTTCCAGACAAATGATTACATATATACATTGAGCATGGCTTGCCTCTTTATAAACCCTACCATGAGAAATTTTATCAAAGCATTCCATAAATATCCTATTAAAATTAGAGATGAGCGAATCTTTGGAAGTACGAATTTGGTTCAGTTAGCCGAATGGGCAATGTTTGACGAATGAATTTGCTGAATAGTTCGTCGAACATACAAATCCTATTGAAAACAATTTGGAGGAAAATTCATAGGCTTAGAAAACACCTTCAAAAAGGCACAAAAACTGCCAAAAACAGCTCAAATAAAGGACAGACACCAGTAAAAGTGCCATCTATTTCCAAGAGTTAAATTGTTAATTATTGTGCATTAAGGTGCATGGAGCAAGGACTGTCTGAGTATTTCATCTTATGGTGTAAGCATGGTGCTCAGAGAGTTCTGCTAAATTCAGAAAACAGACAATAGTCCACATTTCAAAAAATTAGGGGCAGAACCCACCAAAATGGAACAAATTGACCCAGGAAAAAAATAGGAGAATGGCGAACCCTGCATGACTGGCACATGGTCTGGAATAAGGCTGGGCCAGGCATTTAAAGGGTAAACATTCACGAGTAACAGGGAGATGTGTGACATGTGTAGACATCGTACACACAGAACCCTGCTAAATTCAGGAAACAGACATGGAGACTCCAAAAATAGTCTCTACATTTAAAAAAATTAGGAGCCAGATACTATCAAAGTGGCATCAATTGACCTAAAATAAAAATTGGAGAAGGGTGCAGCCTGCATGCATGGCACAGGGTCAGGAAAAAGGCCTGGCCTAGCATTTCAAGGTTAAATTTTCTTGAGTTACAGGGGGATGAGAGACAGGTGTAGGCATCGTACTCGCAGAGCCCTGCTCAATTCAAGAAACAGAGAAGGAGACTCCAAAAATAGTCCCCACAATTCAAAAAATTAGGGCTAGATACCAACAAAAAGGTTTCACATGTAGACTGCTTTGTAGTCTCTGTGAACTGCTCTGCAGTGGTTTAAATGGACTTAATTCATTAAGCCTATTAAAGGTTTACTTCTTTGGCTCTGCAGGTGCATGTGAGCTTCTGCTGCTGGGTGTGTCTGGTGATGTGGTTGTCCACTCTGCTAGCCTTTCAATATTCCCATTAACCAACAGTTTGTGCCACTGACAGAGTTTATTCTCTCCAAAGACTGAGGGCTGAGAGGACATTAGTGCAGTTTGTGCTGAAGCCTTCCAGCAGTTTTGCTGCCTGGAGTTTTCCTTATTTTGTGGGAGTTGCTGTTATTCCCAGTACGTGGGTGAAGGTGAGAGAGTATTAGCCTATAGCTGATCAGGAGCAAGGGCAGGGTTGGTGGTCCAAACATCCTCAAAGTTCAGAGGTAATTTTGAGAACAGGGTGAGCCAGGGATCCCTAGTCTAAGGGTCAGTCTATTTCCCTGATTATCTTTGCCCTTCGCTGCTGTCCTGCTACCTTAATCCCTTTTCTGTTAAACCACCCCATGACAAGTGGCATCAAGTAATCCCAAATAAAAACTGGAGAATTCCAAAATGAATGCAGCACTATGGAAAATACAACATCCCTTGCTCTGCCAAGTCTGCAACTGGGGTAGAAAGGTCCTTCGAGAACCATGACTTGTTCATCTTGATGAAAGTTAGGTGGTCTGCACTTTCCAGAAACAGCCAGATGCGCTTATCCATCAGGACACCACAGACAGCACTGAAGACGCGATCTGAGAGAACGCTAGCTGGTGAGCTCAGGCCATTCTTCCATTTTTTAAGGCAAAAATACAAAAGGGGCCAAACGCCACAGGTTGGCATGGATATTGAGCTCTAGATACTTCTGCACCATCCATTCACTATGTGTCAGAATTGTACTCATCTCTACCGTTGGATGGGCTTGTAGAAACAAATGGTCAAAGGACTCCAAGAAATTGCTTCTGACAGTTAGATTGCTGTTGCTATTGTTTCTATGCTGTGGGCTTGATGTAACTTGGGTTGTAAGTGTAGATCTGTAACGCATGCTGTGTCCCTCACTGATGTGTCGGGGAAAACCAGTAATAAGATTGTGTACCAGCTTTTTTTGATACTCCAACATGCATGTGTCCCTGTCCAGTGTGGGAAGCATCTGGCTAAGTTTAGCCTTTTACCGTAGATCCAACAATGTGGCAATCCAGTAGTTGTCGCTAATTGAAATTCTAACGATACGGGCATCGGGTTTCAGACAGGGCAGCAAATAGACACTCATCTGTCTGAAACATCCATGAGGCCAAGTTTTTGCTGTGTTAGTGGTGGCAGAGTAACATTCCTGCATGCTTCCTCCGTCCTCTCCCACCAACCTCGGACAACAGAAAAGGGATTCATTTCTTCCTCATATCCTGACTGTTGCATGCCCATCACATCCACATCCTTGTCCTCCTCCTCAATTTGTTTCTCAGATCCTGCACCTTTACCACTAGTTTGTCTGGTCCCATGAGCTCCTCTCTGTCACTCTACTCCCCCCTGACATTCCATCCGGCTGTGTGACGAGAGTCCGGATCTTAGAGATATGGATCTACTTTCTGCATCCTCCTCTTCTTCCTCCTCCTCTTCCTGTGGTGCCACTACCTCATCCCGCAGACTTGCCGAAGTTTGCTCCAGCATGTAGATGAGCAGAATAGTGATGCTGATGAAGGCATCATCAGCACTAAACATCTTAGTAAATTGCAGAATGGTGCGGGGGTCCTTGATCTGTGCCCACTTGCAAGCATCTTTTACACCACATTTGGCTTGTTTTGACTCATTGTATACATCACTACATACTGTGCTAGGGCATGTCACTGCTGCAACAGTCACCGCAACATGTGCAGAGAGGAATTGCTGTACAATCAGGGTGAGGACGTGAGCCATGCAAGGCATATGTGTTATTTTGTCCTGGACTAGGGCCACCACCAGGTTTGCACCGGTATCGCATACAACCTTCCCTGGCTTCAGTTTTAGCTGAGACACCAACATTAAGGGAGAGGTTGGGGACTAAGCTGGAGTCTCTAGAGGAAGTGGACAAGGCAGAAGCAGTGGATAAAGAGGTGCAGGTAGATGTTTGTCCCAACAGTGTTGGGGAATTGAAGACTTGGGGAGTAGCCCCTTCCCCACTGGCCCTACAGCCACCAGAGTTACCCAGTGGCCAGTAAGGGAGATGTAACACCACTAGCCATGTTTGCTTGCCAAGGTGTCAGTGATGAAATGCACCCTGTCACACGCAAATTTTCCCAAGAAATGGGGGATGTTGTCTGCAACATCAGGTAGGGCGTGGCAAAGGCATAGCTTGCATTGAGAAGTAGTGATTAAAGGGCACCTGATACTGGGGAGCTATTATAGCCATCAGTTTTTGGAAACCATCTGTATCCACTAGTCGGATAGGCAGCATTTCTGTGGCCAAAAAATGGGAGATGGTGAAGTTCAAGCTCTTTGCTTTGGAATATGTAGGAGGAAATAGTCTTTTCCATGAAGACAAGTGTGGGTCTGAGTGCTGGCTGCTGCGCTGAGTGAAGTTGGAGTAGGGTAAGCCTGACAAACTGCAGCACTGTGAAGGAGGTGCCGGACCAGATGTTATGGTGGGTTGACAAACAAGTTATCTGTTCTATGTCTGGGATCAGTAAAAGTCAGCAAGGGTGTCCACTTCCATAACAGCTCAGGGTCTGTCAGTTGCTCCGATTTTAGCGAGTAAACAAGTGGAAGTCCTGTAGCCTGATACCTGTCAGATATCACTTTCCACACTCATAGAGGAGGAAGTAGCGGATGCGTTTGATGTGGCTGACAGTGTTCGGTGAGGCCTGCTGGGAACAGTTTTGTCTTGGTATTTTTCCCAGAGTAATGCATGCTGCAAGACCATGTGGCAGTTCTTGTATGTAGTGGTCCAATTCTGGAGGTTTTTTGCCTCTATTCAACCTTTTGGTACAAGGATTGCAAATAATTTGAGTTGGGTCATCTCTTGTAGTGTGAAAAAGATCTAGGCTAGCAAACCTTTCCCACCTCAGACAACTACAGACACGAAAATGCTGCTATCAAGAGGTAGAGTTGTCATTGAGGATCCAGCATTTGTCATGCTTTCAACTGTTAGGCTCTGTGCGTTAAATACACAACCTATTCTTTTTGACTTCCTACTCCTCCTTCTTCTTTGCTGAGCTACTCAGCTGCATTACTCTGGGTTCATTGCAAGCTAGATCTAGAACCTCATCATCATTATCCTCTCTGTTGTTCCTCTCCTTGCCATGAGTCACCATCTTTTACTTCTTGCCCTGATTGCACATTACAGTGCGGTTGTTCCTCAGGTATGTGAGTCTCATCATCATCATCACCTCCACTCCCTGGAGTTAATGTCTGGTGACAAAGATCTGGATTCTGCTTTCCACCTCTGGAGTATATTTTGAGCAGACCTCTGATGCCCATGGAATAGAATGTGTAAACATATCTGCTGAAGCTCCCATCTGTGTTTCCCCACAATCAGTTGTGTGGTTGAAGACTTGTTGTGACATGGGTTGACATATGGGTAATTGAGGTGCCACCTCTAAGGACTTCACTGTTTGTGATATTGAGGTGGAAGAACAGGAGGATAGGCCATTTGATGCAGCAGTTTCCATGAACTATAGCACAAGCTGGGCCTCATCCACAACTCGTATCACTCTTCTACTGGCAAACAAAGAGATTTGAGTAGACTGTCCAGTAACAAAAGTTGTCACTTTGCTTGGGATAAAGCCAATGTATTGTTACTACAGCTTTCAGTAACATTAGCAGTAGCACCTACCTCATACACCTCCAACACCAAGCTTACTCCCCTTTACAACCTTTTCCCTTTCTCCTTTCCACCACAACCTCAGCATTGCCCACTCATCTTTTATGTACTTTTTTGAGGCGAAACAGAACATTTTTTGAGGAAATTGAAGGATTTGAGATGCACAGGTCTCAGTACAAAAAAGAGCATTTTTAGGGGAAACTGGAGGACTTGAGAATCACAGATTACAGGCCAAAAATAACCTTTTTTGCTGAAACTGTAGGATTCAGAATCACAGGTTACAGGATAAAAGTGCATTTTATGAGAAGCTGAAGGATTTGAAATTCACAGGTTACAGGCCAAAAAGAGCCTTTTTAGGGTAGACTGAAGGATTTGGCAATCCCTTCCTTTATCCAAAAAAACAGGCTTTGGCAATGCCCACAAGTTTTGAATTTATACTTGTTCTCAGTACAAAATGGTTATGTCTGGATGGACACCCTTGCCCTCCTATTCTAACTAAAAAGTGATGGAGTAGCTAGCTTTCTAATTATGCAACACAGACAGAGCAGCATGGAGCAACACTGTCCCTAGCAGTAACACTCTGAAAATGACGACAACGCCAAATGACGGCTTCTTATATCCTAAGGGAAATGTGACTTTGGCAGCCAATGAAACAAACCAGCCAATGACACGAGCACTTGTGTTTTCAACCTATGGATGTTTTATGTGCTTTGATTGGCTGCAGACTAGGAATAACCACACAGAAATTGCCAGAAGAAGAAAATGGAGTCGGAAGCTAATTTGACCTCTCCGAAATCCCTTCCCTCATGAAACGCGTCCCACCCTCTATCCCTCAGGGTACCTTTACACGCCGCCACGGCAGGCTGGATACATCGCGCTACAGGCTACAAATGTAGCTTGTAGCGTCAATGTAGCCTGTCGTAGCGGCGTCTGAAGACGCGACGCTACAGCCGGCGACAGATACATCTGTTTATGGGCTCTGCTCGAAAACAGATGGCTATATCGCCGATGGTAGCGAGCTGTATCGGCGTGTAAAGAAGCAACGGAAGGGAACTCTGGACACCCGGGGCTGTAGCTGCAATGTAGCTAAGGCGTGACCTCGGCTCCATGTTACCGCGCCCCATGTGCGATCATTGGTGGAAGCTGCTGCATGACGATTGGTAGTCGCTGCATAGGGAGGCATATTTAAGGAGCTGATGAGTCACACTACACAATCGCTCGAGCGTGCTGTATTACTCAGCCTCCTGCGATGCCTGCCCAATCAGGATGTTATTGCTTCGTCCTATCAGCGTACGGAAGTCTTATAATCCACAATTGGAGCACGCCTATGTGCTGTCCCTGCTGCACCAGGTCCGCCCATAGTAGCTGGTTGTAGCGGTGTGTAAATGAGCAACAGCTGGCTACTTGAGACACCCGGCGATGTAGCTAGCTATAGATGTAGCGTGGCGTAGCGAACCTTGTGGCGGCGTGTAAAGAGGGTGCGTTGACCGTTTGTAGCCGTTTGAGCGTGCTCGTGCACGTGAAGTAGCGGGATGTATCCAGCCTGCCGTGGCGGCGTGTAAAGGTACCCTCACTGTTAGAAGGTAAGAGAAAAGAATCACTTAAAGGCAGTAATGTATTTTTAAATTTGATCACTCACTGAACAATTCCGCATTTGCGGATGTTTTGGGAAATGGCTCGGCTATATCGGACTCCAAACAAATCTGCCATATTTGTGCAGAATTTGACTTTGACGAACATGTTAGCGGAAGGTTCACTCATTTCTTATTAAAATGAAAATTTTACGTGTTAACAAATTTTCATAAAATCAATGGTTTAGGCAATTCTAAGAACTTTTGAAATACATGTTATCAGAAAAATTATGTTTCTTTGTCCCTTTTTACACAGTGCCTCCTCAACTCATAAACCACTTTTGAAAAAAAGGGCCTGATTGTGTTTTGTGGTAAAAAAAGGCAAATAGGACTGTGTTCACCAGACCCACACTGCTAATCGAGGAGATGGCCAATAGAGTGTTGATGGCAAGTGGCTTTTATTTCATTTGACATGTTTCAAAGTCAGACCCCACTCCTTCCTCAGGGAGCACACAATACACAATACATTGTGCGCTCCCTGAGGAAAGAGTCGGGTCTGACTCCGAAACGCGTCGGTGGGACGTGTTTCATGAGGGAAGGGATTTCGGAGAGGTCTGACTCCGAAACGTGTCGGGTGAAATAAAAGCCACTTGCCATCAACAATCTCTTGTCCATCTCCTTCATTAGCAGCACGGGTCCGGTGAACACAGTCTTATTTACCTTTTTTACCACGGGTTCTGTTAATGTGTGGGCCCTGCAGCAGCCATATTACTTGCATGCCGGTTGTGCACTACTCAACCTGTCCAGGTGAGCAGTGACCATCTGCACTTTTTGTTTCTCATTGAAATAACACCCTATTGCACTATCTTTCTTTTCATTTCCACATATTGATTGTGTTTTGCTCATGACATGATAGACTACCATGACAATGAGGTGCTAGGTTACACTGTATAGGAAGGGAAATGAGAAAGGATAATTTAAGGGTGAGAAAACAGATGGCGGGAACCCTATTAATCTGTTCAGAGCTTTCTTTTCTTTTCAATGTTTTGTTTTTTAAGCAGCTTACAAACTGATAATGTGATAGAACAGATAATGCGAAACAATAATAGAGTTGAAGTGGATACAACAAGTTATATGCAGAAAGAATATCTAGCATTAAGCAATTGCGGGTGAGCGGGTCTAATGATCTCTCAAATGATGAGTACTAAGCAGGTCTCTGGAAATCGTAAGTCTGATTTATCGGATTGAAAGTTGAAATCCTGCCCAAGTTCCAAAGGAATATCTGGGTGGCAACAGCGTTCCTTGTGCTCAGATAATGTAAAGTCTATGAAGATGAAGAAATCCACTAACAGCAATACTACTTAGAACAGATTCTATGTAAAGAAAGTTGAAGCTATTAACTGGAAAGAGAGCGTATAGAAGGAGTAAGGCTAGGGCCACAATTGCATCAGCCCTTGCAATTCACGCAAGCGCTAAAAACGTAGAACTTTTCCCAGAAGCGCATAGCCTTAATGCTATGCACTGCGGGAGAATGCTGCCCCTAGTTACCCGATATTTACCATCCCAACCAGCCACACACAAAACTGCTGGGAGTGCTCTTTAGCAGAGTGCACAGAAAATGTTGCAGACAATAGACAATAGACATTCAGGTCTACTTTTTGCACATGCTGTCTCAAAGTGTCTCTTATAGAGGAGTAGTGCAGGAAATTGAGGCCTGCAAGTCACAGCAACTTACATAGGTATCTTAGTGAAAGTAGGGCACCATCAATTAGTAATTGGTCTAGTGCCATGTCCGTGTTCAGATTCCCCTTAGGTAGGTTGGTGAGTATAAAATCTGGGAGTTTAGCTAGCGGTGAGATGGGAGGGGCAAGTGTTTTCGAGAGTTTTTTCCAGAGACTCACAGTCGCTTGTGTGTGGATAGTGGGATATTTGTCAGAAAGACTTTTTGGGGAGGGGAGTAGTACAACAGATCTCAAGGGCGATGGTGACATGAAATTCTTCTCCAGAGCTTATCATCTTGTGTTTCTCACCCAGTCTACTGTCCTGGAGAGTAATGCTGCCTGGTAATATTTTTTGATATCCGGGGCTCCCATTCCTCGCTTAATTCTGGGTAATGTCAGGGTCCGATAGTTAATGCGGGTCTTACTCCTCCGCCAAATATATTTAGAGAAGAGAGAATTTACCTTAGAAAGAAAGAGTCTGGGATATTAATGGGTAACATCTGAAAGATGTGTAAATATTTTTGGAGAATTAAACTTTTAATAAGAATTTTTCTACCCATCCACGATATATAGGGGACTTTCCATGACTGTATATAAGTGGCTGTGTATTCTAAAAGAGGGTGAATGTTAAGTGTGTAAAGTTCTTTATCGTTGTTACTGAGTTTTATGTCCAGATACTCCAAGGGAACCTGTCACCAGGTTTTTGCCATCCCATCTGAGAGCAGCATAATGTAAAAATAGAGACCCTGATTCTAGCGATGTGTCATTTACTGAGCTGCTTGCTGTCATTTTGATAAAATTAGTGTTTTCTTTGTTGCAGATTTAGCAGTCTGTGAATATGCCAGACTACTGGGCAGCGGCCAAGTAGACTGCTAATGATAATCTCCAGATGATTAAACAGTGATTTTATCAAAACTACACTGAGCAGCCCAGTAAGTGACACATCGCTGGAATCAGGATCTAGGGTCCAATATTATGCTATTCTCAGATTAGGTTGCAAAAATCTGGTGACAGGTTCCCTTTAATATCATTGTGTGGCCAGGTGAAAAGGAATTTGGCTTTGAGAACCTCAGACACAAACCAAAGGCCTCCGACTAAGGCTAGGGTCACACTTGCAAATTTTTCATGCTTTTTTTGGAGACCTGCGTTTTTAAAAACGCATGTAAAAACGCACCCATAGGCTCCCATGCAAAAAACGCATGTCCCAATAGCAAAAACGCATGCCTTAATAGCAAAAACGCATGCCTAAAGTGCCATGTGTTTTTGGCATGCGTTTTTGCATTTATGTGAGTAGCTGCCCTCAAAAACGCATGCAAAAACGCATGGTACATTAGTACCATTTAGTACCATCCAAAAACGCATGCGTTTCCCATAGGAGCCCATGTTAAAAACACATTTGCTTTCTAAAAAATGCATGCACTTTTTTGGGTGCTGATTCAAAAACGCATGGAAAAACGCATGGCTGCCTAAAGGCACCTAAAAAAATGCATGCAGAAATGAAAAAGGCATGCAGAAACACATGCTTATTTTTAAGGCACTTAAAAAACTCATGCCAAGTGTGACCCTAGCCTTAGTTGGATTTATTTTAAAATTGGAGAGGCTGCCATAGGTTTCTAAAATACCCAAGAGTGTTGGAAAACCTCTAGAGGGCCTAGACATCAGTAGCAAAAGTTCACAAAGGCTGCGGTTTTGTAATGCACATTGCCAATACGGATGCCTTCAATTTCTGAGTTTTGCTGCACAGCTTGTAGCAGAGGTTCCAATCACAAGTACAAACAATAGTGGCGACAACGGACAGCCTTGCCTCATGCCATTTTTGATCACAAATAAGGCTAGGGTCACACTTGGCATGAGTTTTTTAAGTGCTTTAAAAAAGCATACGTTTCTGCATGCTTTTTTCATTTCTGCATGCGTTTTTTTAGGTGCCTTAAGGCACCCATGCATTTTTCCATGCGTTTTTGAATCAGCACACAAAAAAAATTCATGAACTATTTTTGGTGCTGTTTTAATAACGCAGGTCTCCAAAACAGCATGAAAAAACGCAGGTGTGACCCTAGCCTTAGGCTGTGGTCACAGTTGACATGTGTTTTTTTAGTGCCTTTTAAAAACGCATGCTTTTTTACATGCGTTTTTCATGTCATCATGAGTTGTTTAAGGTCTCTGATGGCTCCCTGCGTTTTTGGCTGCGTTTTGGAATCTGCACCCAAAAATAGTGCATGTACTATTTTTTGGTGCGTTTTGAAAAACACATGCGTTTTTGAAGAAAACGCATGCGTTTTTATAACATGGGCCCCTATGGAAAACGCATGCAAAAACGCATGTACAATTAGTACCTTTTAGTGCCATTCAAAAACGCATGCGTTTCCCATAGGAGCCCATGTTAAAAAAACGCATGCGTTTTCTAAAACATGCTTTTTTTAACATGGGCTCCTATGGGAAACGCATGCGTTTTTGAATGGCACTAATTGTACGTGTTTTTGCATGCGTTTCCCATAAGGCCCCATATTAAAAAACGCATGCATTTTTGGAAAAGCACCAAAAACGCATGGGACTGTCACACATGCTTTTTGGCTATTAGGGCTTGCGTTTTTTAACATGGGGGGCCTATGGGTGCGTTTTTTACATGCGTTTTTGAAAACGCAGGTCTCCAAAAATGCATGTGAAAAATGCTACTGTGACCCCAGCCTAAGTCGGTTAGCGAGTTGATTTCTAGTTGAGTCAAGGGCATAGTATACATCTGCATTGTTGCATCTATAAGGCTAGGGTCACACTTGACATGAGTTTTTTTAGTGTCTTAAAAAAAAGCATGCATTTCTGCATGCTTTTTTCATTTCAGCATGCGTTTCTTAAGGTGTCTGATGGTACCCTATGTTTTTGCATGCGTTTTTAAATCAGCACCCAAAATAAGTGCATGCATCATTTTTTGTTGATGTTTTAAAAAACGCATGAATTTTTTAGAAAACGCATGCGTTTTTTTAACATGGGCTCCTATGGAAAACACTTGCGTTTTTGGATGGTACTATATGGTACTACTGTACCATGCGTTTTTGCATGCGTTTTTGATGTCAGCTACTCACATAAGTGCAAAAACCCATGCCAAAAACGCATGGCACTTTAGACATGCGTTTTTGCTATTAAGACATGCGTTTTTGCTATTAGGGCATGCATTTTTTAACATGGGGGCCTATGGGTGCATTTTTACATGCTTTTTTAAAAACGCAGGTCTCCAAAAAAAGCATGAAAAAAACGCAAGTGTGATCCTAGCCTTACTTGAGTTGGAAAGTTAAATCTAGTGGGAGCTTCCACTAAAAACGTCCAGTCTAACAAGAACGCTTTCTCGGCATCAGTCCCAAGGAGGACCAGTGGCAATTTTTGGAGCTTGGCATATTGCATCAGGTGCAAGACTTTAAATTCATTATCCTTCCCCTCTCTTCCTCTCACAAATCCTGTTTGGCTCAAGGATATCACTGAGGGCAGCAGTTCGGTGACTCTACCAGCCAGCATGCTTGCAAATAGCTTTAGGTCTACATTTAGTAGGGAAATCGGATGGTAGCTACCGCACTGTTTGGGATCTTTGCCATTTTTGTAGATCAGTGAAATCCTTGCTTCCAATGTTTGTAGTGGTATTGTGTCTTCTTTCAACACTGCATTGCATATGTCTAGAAGATGAGGGAGAAAAACAGAGGGGAAGGCTTTATCATGTGAAGCTGGAAGACTATCCGGTCAGTGTTTTGCCTTTTGGGCTTCTCGACAGGGTAGACCGGAGCTCGCCTATTGTAAAGGGTGCAGTCAGACGGTGTTGCTGTGTGTTGGTTACTTTTGGGAGATTAAGGGATTCCAAAAAGATTTTAATGTCCTGTCCCCTTCGGTCTCTTGCCTGATCCGACTTGTCTGGGCGCAAATTGAATAGGTCCTTATAAAAGTCTAGAAACTCAGACTCAATTTGAGCATAATTTCAAGTGATTGCACCACACTTCGTCTTAATTGAATGTATATACGTGTGGGCCTGATGATTTCGGATCATAGAGAGTGTGTGTTTAGATGCTTTATGCCTGGGGATAAACATTTGAGTCTTCCATGAGGTGTACAATTTTGCTGATTGTAGGATAAGAATGTTTTTCAGCTGTTGATGTTTGTTCGTTAATGCGTCTAGTGCCTGGGGTTCTAACGACCTTTTATGTTGAGATTCTAGGGCCATAATGTCCGCATGGAGTTGTTGGATAGATTGTTGTTTCATTTTATTCAGGTGAGAGGTGATAAATATTGTTTATCTTCGGACTACCGGTTTGTGAGCTTCAGTAGTGGAACTAGAGCCGGCGGGCCCTGGTACTCTGGTGAGGAGCGGGGGGGGGTGCTAGTGAGGAGCAGGGGGTGTGTGATGAGATGGTGAGCAGGGGGGGAGGGTGGGATTGGATTCGTGGGGCAGGAAGCTTCCCTCACTTCACCTCTCCTCTGACCTCTGACACAATATTGCGGTCTGTGGACCACCCTGCAGGGAGGTGGAGGGGCCCCCCTACAGATGCCTGAAGGACCCCCTAGCCGGTCGAGGCCCTGGTGCAGCTGAACCAGCTGCACCACAGTAGGTCCGCCCTTGGTGAGCTTCCCAAAGGGTCGGTGCCGACACTTCATCTGACGAGTTCAACTCAAAATATTGAGTTATTGTCTTATGGATTCGATTGAGGATGTGATGTGAGTTTAGCACCAACTCATTGAGTCGCCAAGATCTGCAAATATAATAGGTTTAGATAGGACTAGATCCACGGTTATCGCAGAATGGTCGGAATATAATGATGGGAGGATATTTGATCTTATCACATTGGGCAGTGAGAACCTGGGAACAAATATATAATCAATACAGTGATACGACTTATACAGATTTGAATAAAATGTGTAGTCCCGGTCTTCTGGGTACAAATAGCGCAATATGTCTATCTTATTTAGAAAGTGTAGCATGGATCTTATTCTTGCAAGATCTCTTAGGGAGATTGCACTCTTTTTCTTGGTGGTGTCTAAAATCATCTCTAGAGCCAGATTAAGATCTCCACCGATTATTAAGATTCCTTCCCTAAACTCTCTAATTAGTCTCAGGGTTGAGAGCAATCATTTTAGGTGTTTTCGATTAGGCACGTATAAACTACATATGGTGACTATGTTCCTTGTGAGTTTGCTTTTGATCATGAGGTAGCGTCCCATAGGGTCAACCCTCTTTACTTACAGTAAGACGGGAATCCCCTTGGCTATAGGTACCAATACCCCCTTCGATTTGGAATGTTTTGAGGTTGCATGGAACCACTTTTCATAATGTGCTTTTTTAAAGGATGGAAATTTGTCTATCTGGAAGTGCGTTTCTTGTAAAAGTAAAATATAGGCACCTTGTTTTTTGAAATTATTAAGCAATTGCCTTCTGGGGCAGGAGAGTTAAAGCCATTTGTTTTAAGTGTTGCTACTGTAAATACCTTTAACTTGTTAGCCATGGATATTCAGAAAATCATAAAGTGTCTATTTTACGAGTGCGAGAGCCCCAGGTAGATGGGTGATGGGGTGGGAGCGAGGGACAGTTAAGAGAAGGAAAAAAACATCATAGGATCTAGAAAGAGAGGAAATAGTACAATGTCAATAACTATATTTCTTATCAGGTTGATATAGTAATTAACGTAAATCGAAAGCTGGTGCGAAGCCATACAGTTCAGAAAAGGTGTATAACAATGATCCAATGCATTAAAGATACGTGCTTAATGTGGAACATAAATAAGCAATAGACATTCCCAAACAGGAAAAACATAAAAGGCAAATGCACACCTATGGGGCTAATTGAAAGAGGCCCTGTTTAAACTGTGGTCCTAAAAGTTCAAGGGATCATATCCCATGTGGACGAATATATGAGCATTACGCTATGGATGGCGGAATAACATAACACATTAGGACGCATCAGCTCAGCTCTCCATTTTCTTTTGATGGCGTCGATTTTGCTGCTTTTCTTTTCACGCTCTGTGATTTTGGCGTTAGACACATATTGCATGGCGTGGGTTGAGGGAGGGGTTGCAAGAGGGAGGCTGCATAGAATGCCTCTAGATCACGGTTGGTCTCCAATATTATGTCAAGGGCTTTGCAAGTTTCATGGATCTCAGCAGATGTTCTAGCCTGAATCTTGCTGTCGGTAGTCGTGATATGGATCCCAAAGGGATATAGCCAACGGCATCGGTGTCCCTTATGGGTGAGGGTTTCAGTAAATGACTTAAGGAGTCTGTGTTTCCTTAGGGTGGTTGCTGAGATGTCCTGAAAGAACTTCATGTATTATGTCCTGAGCCTCTCTTGCGCACCGAAGCAGGAGATCTTTTGTTAAAAAATCTAAGAAGCGGCACAGGACATCTCTAGGAAGGTCCCATGTTTAGGCCTTGGCTGCAGAGACCTATGAAGTCTGATTATTTCTAAATCCTTGGGGTCACCATCCAGAAGCAGGCTACTGAAGATTTCATTCATAGTTTTACCCAACGCTTCAAACACTGCCTTAATCCTTTTTCTGGGCATGATCTCGATCAGATACAAGCAAGTCGACCAAAATCTGATCATAGGTCTATTCTACACATTCTATATGTTAATAAATAATGATCAACTCATTTGGGTATTTATTACATTTTTCTTCAACTCTACTACAGAGTAGAAAATCAGGCTCTTTTCACTGAATTTGAAAGTTCCTTCAATTTCTGAATCCATTAGCCCCTTTTTCCTTTTTTCTCCTAGACCAATTTTCACCCATCAGAGCTATTCTATTGACTTTTGTTTCATTGCTCTAAATCACTCACTTCCAATCTTCTACCACCCATGTATGCAAGCTGGTGCCAACACTTCTTATAACGATATTGAAGTCAACTCTTCATCTGCTTTTAAAAAGCTACCATTCCAGACTCATGTAATGTGCCTGACCTGATGCTTGAATGGATGTCTGTGATCCCACTATTACAAAATATATGAGCCTTCTCCACTGTTTGTCGTGTTAGAACTAAAACACCTTGTGATGAGCCAACTTGTTGGCTCTAATATTTTGCCAGGACTTTCAGGCTCCTTGCTATAAATTAAATGGATGGACTTTATTTTGTATTCTTTCAATTGCCATAGCCCTCACATGATGCAGTTGTCAATTTTTTGGCAGAGAGACTTCTAATGATGGGCTGGAAGATGCTGTTTCTCTTTTATTGAGAAATATTCTTCATTGTTGCTACTCAATTCAAACCAGTGACATTTACCTTGGCGCTCAATCTATTAAAATACTGAGCTATTAAGGAATGTGAGATCTGGTTGTAATTTGTAGTATACAGAATGAAAAAGATTTTTCAAATAGCAAAAGAAAAACAGTAACAAGGTAGTGACAGGACAAGTATCTGTATAACTAATCACATGCTAAAATATTGCCTGTCAAATTTAGAGGCAGCCAAAATGATAATCTATGAAATAGAAGTAGACTCACGCTTATAGCTATGGTGAATGGTGAGATATGCAAAACATTTTTGCCTTTTTTCTCCACAGTGTAAGCTTTTTGCTCTCAATGTTGTTTACGTATTTAAGATTGTTGATGACATGTCCTACCGTACAATTTAATTCCTTTTTCTTTTTCAACAAGTCCAGCCTTCCTAAATATTGAAAATGGAAAAGGCCAAAAAACATAACAAAGAGCTTTATTTTTGCTTCATCAATTACAGCAATTATCTCAAAAGTCCACCAACTGTCAATGCCTCACCTTACACAAAACCACTTCAAAATCACCCAGAATTCCCTATCAAGGGCTCTCAGATGAATAATGAGTACAATTTCTATTTTTAAGTGATCACTTTATTAGTCATTAATTATAATATTCCATAAAAAACATTAAAATAATTGTTACATAGGAGTTCCTGATAACATAAATGATTTATTATCTGGGTCCAGGACTGGTACCACTAACATCAATAATTCTACAATACAAATTACACGGTAACCAGTGATACCAGGTATATAGGGGAATATTGCTTGTTTATTTTATCACTTCAGGCAGTGATGCACTCAAATGTATGTAATGACACTGTTTCTCACAAGTCCAGAGTGCCTGTGCACTGACCCTGTCCTCAATACCAGCCACAATTGTATGTGCACCCCGTGCACTATCAGTGCCACTTCTAATCAGTGTTGCACCGTGCACTGCTGCCCCTGTACCTTCCCAGTTTCCCCTCTAGTGTCTCATACCTGGTTATGTAGTTTGTAGTTTGTGACTACTGAGGAAGGAGACGAAACGGCCGTAGGCGGTGGGGGAGCCAGGACTGTGGTCACAAACTACAAACTACATAACCAGGTATGAGACACTAGAGGGGAAACTGGGAAGGTACAGGGGCAGCAGTGCACGGTGCAACACTGATTAGAAGTGGCACTGATAGTGCACGGGGTGCACATACAATTGTGGCTGGTATTGAGGACAGGGTCAGTGCACAGGCACTCTGGACTTGTGAGAAACAGTGTCATTACATACATTTGAGTGCATCACTGCCTGAAGTGATAAAATAAACAAGCAATATTCCCCTATATACCTGGTATCACTGGTTACCGTGTAATTTGTATTGTAGAATTATTGATGTTAGTGGTACCAGTCCTGGACCCAGATAATAAATCATTTATGTTATCAGGAACTCCTATGTAACAATTATTTTAATGTTTTTTATGGAATATCAATTACAGCAAGCCTATGATTCTGATGATTCTGTAGATCATCATAAACTTTGGCTCACCATGAAAGGTATTGAAGGATATAGGTATGCCAAACCATCTGATCAGCCTCATTAGGAGACTTTACATTGACAAAGAAGCAGCAGTCAGAACAGAACACTGTGGCATAAAATGGTTCAAAGTAGAGCGAGGTGTCAGACAAGGCTACATCCTGTCACCGTTTCTCTATAGTTGTCATGCAAAAGAAATCTCATTTCAGCAATTGTCTCTTGTTCTTCTGCCTTTTTTGAATCCTGCTTCTTTCTCTGGAAGCTGTTTATCAAAGTAAGGCTTTAGGCATCTTTGTAAGATCTTCACTAGTATTTTCTAGCATGATATATTAGCGCAATAGTCCAATAGTTTTCAATGTTGGTAACATCTCTCTACTTCACAATAGGAATAGACACTGATATTGTCCAGTCTTTGGGCCATTTACAAGTTGTCCATATCTGTTGACACTGGCATGTGATGACATAAACTGCTTCTTCAAAAGACTTTATTAGCTCTAATGTAATACTGTAACATCCAGGTGTGTGTTTTTTTAACAGAAGTTTTATTGCGACAATGGCTTGCTCTGTCAAGATGTTCAGTTTGCTATAATTTTCATTCAGTTTCTTTTCGTATCACTGAGTCTTTCCTGTAGAAGTGATCCATGTATTTTTTCCATCTTTCCTTAATCTTTTTTAGCTTAGTTAGTTTTTTCCTTTGTGACATCTTCCAATATTCCTACTCTTGGTTGAGACTTTAGACATATCTCTCCGATCATTTGGTATGCCTTCCTGGTCTTGACATTCAGATGTTCATTTTGTATCTCTGCATATACAGTATATGACATTGCATTGACGATGTATTAAAAGATAAAATTGCATCACACAATTTAAATAAATTGTGGGGTTTTGTTCTCTAATACAAAATTTTCTATACCAGCAGGGCTGCAATATATGCAGTTTACCTTTCAGCCACATTTAGTCGTGCAAAAGAAAACATTAGTAGAAATGTATCACTAAATTATGACTTCAAATCCATTTCACCATTTGGGTTTAATTAATAAATAACTATTACAAATGTTCAATGTTTTGGACATAAAATATGTAAAAAAAATTATATTTTAGTTATTCAATTACCAAATATACCACTAGACAAAATGGCTAATGCTGTTATAATTATTTCTAATAGGATCTTATAAAAGATTTGGAAGTCATTGATGCGCTGGGTACTCTCTTTAAAATAATGGTAAAGCCTTTTTAAAATTTAAATCTTAAAATAATTGTATTGTTGAGACTTTCATTGGTGACTATTTAGTGTCCTGATTCGTTAACAGTGTCTAACAAAGATAAATGATAAATACATGATCCGTGAATGGCTACTATAATCTGAAACGAAGCAGACAGGACAAACCATTCACACCTAGTGAGAGATTATAAAATAATAAAAGCTATAGAAGGAATTATAGAGATTTACTTTAATCCTACTGTGTTGAGTTTGTCAGTTTACTCTACTATCATTGATTGCTCTATGAGACTGGTCTGAGAGCTTCAACTATTGCCAATAGGCCATAGATCATATTGCTAATTATTTTTAAAGCATCCATTCTATTTATCTAAATGTAATATCAATAAACAAGTGAGATTGTAACATGCATTTTATGATGGTAATTGAAGATTCACTGTGCATGTCAGAAATACAATAAGGAAAAACCTTCACTTAGATATCTAATGCAAACTATTAATTCCTTTGAGATTAATAAATATATTATTGCTTAAAAACTACTGTCCCTAGAATCTCTGGTGTGGTGCAAAAATAAAATAACTACATAGATATCATGACTTTCCTATGTATTTCAAGTGGGCACAAACGTTTTCTAAGTATCTAAACCAAAATATGTGTAAACAGCTGAAATATTAACTAAGGAAGGCTTTTTATTTTTAAGGTTTATTAGGGTGACTACTAAGAATGAGTGAATTGATTTAATCCTAATATAATCTATTTAGATTTTGTAAACATTTTCTTAACCCAATGCATAAATAAAATTTCAATTTGATTTTTGCAAATGCCTTCAGTCATTTTGTAGAATGCAAGATAATGCATAAGCCAGAAAATGCTCACAAGACCTAAGATGCAAGTATCCCATACTACCTTGTAACTATCACAGCCAATCAGAAGGGACTATAAAAGGCTGCTTGAAACTAAGACAGGGAGGGTAATTGCCATTTTAGGAATAATTCAGGAGGAAGACTTTACTGCTTATTGGTTAGTATTGATGAGCGAATTGTTTGGTATTCGGGTTCGTATAAGTGTAACCGAGTTCTTTTTACTATTCAGATATTCATCCTGAAAAGTTAACATAATTCCAGTCAATTGGGAACTGGGATATTTGTCTGGAAGACTCCCCACACAAACATATGAGTTCCCCATTGACTTAAATTATGTTCACTCCTCGGGACGAATATTAAAATAGTAAAGTATTCTGTTACACATCACAACCCCAATACCGAACTATTCGCTCATCATTATTGCTTAGCAATAGAGATAGGAAGAGAAGGCCATAACAAAATTGGACAAATACTACAGACAGTGTTAATGAGGCACTCCACTGGTCGGGATGCCATGGAGGGGCACTGCACACAGACCAGAGTGTGTAGTATCCCAGTGACCAGGCAACTGGGAAGTCTATAGGGGACCCTAGCCACACGCATCCACACATCTTAGGTCAGGAGACCATAGGGTTAACCGTTGCTAGGAAACCGGTCCCAGTGAGAGGAGCTTAAGTGAGCCATGGAGAGCGGGAAAGTCAATCAGAGAGAGAAGTCGGTTGGAAGAGGACCCTGCGAGAAGTGCAGTGGAGGGCAACTCAGTACAGGTGGCCCGGAGGAAGAAGGGGATCCTAGAGTGTTGAGGTGAACCCGAATCTGTGGCGGTACAACTCCCGACTGGAAGGATCCAGTCCAAAACTGGAGGACCGGCTTCGAGGTGGTGCAGGCGTTTACCCCCTTTTTCAGGAGTCATGGCCCATGCCTGGCATAAATCCTCTAAGGCCCCGTATAGGATCCGGAGGCCTCAAGACAGGGACCGTTCATAAGGATCTGTGGGGTAAGTACAGAGGGAGAGTGCAGTAAGGACAGATGAAAGGATCAAGCAGGCACATCACCGAGTGTCCCCAGCGAGACGTCCGGGTTCTCGGGTGACAAAACAGGCCAGCGGTACCCGTTGACTGTGTGTAAAGACTGTTTGCTGCCTGAGTCACCAGTAAAGCATGGTTCAGAGTCAAAGGCTGTGTGTTGTATTTTATTGGCCTGCGCCGAAGAAGCCATACTCTTGCTCCCTCATAACAGACTGTGACCTGCATCTCCACCTGATGAGCTGCCTTCCTGTGTGAGTTCTCTATTCATCCATCAGTGCCCCGGCGATCCCGCTCCACCTACGGGGAGCGTTACCAGCTAGCTACCTCATCATCATCCCCGGAGGTCTGCAGCAGCACCAGTATCATTACGGGATACCATAGGTGGCGTCACAAGCTCTTTTTATTTTAATTTTAGTTAACCCCTTTTTCAGCTACAGCCAGGCCATGGACCGGGCACAGGCCACCTGTGACATCCCAGTTAATCAATGCCAGGAACCGGGTACCCCACAGCCCTGGGGTGGGTCATTGTGGTATTGTACATTGTAGTAATAAAGAGGAGAGAGGAAAGCTGGCAGCAGAGATTATGCATTTGCAGCTTCTTTTCTTTTCAAAATTCTTTTTATTATGAATTTTCAATGCAAGATAATACAGAAAGATTAACAAGGTGAGGTGGTCAAGAACTTACTTTACAGCCAAGATAATGTATTAATTCGAGTCCCGTAGGTCTACATCTTTGGCGTAGTTATTAGCATATATTGCAGGTGAGGGTCCTTGACCCAATATTACAATAGTAAAGTGTAATTAGGCAAAACAATGTGGTGGGGAAGTAGTGAGAGGGAAAGAAGGGCAGAAGGTAAAAACACGAAGGAAGAATGAAGAAGGCGGGATAAAGAGGACAAGAAAGGGGGGGGAGGTACAGGACTTGTCCATTCACAGCTGGTCAGGGTCTATCTTGCATCTTTTTAGTGGTTTCTTATGTTTTCAAGGTGGCGGTAATCCAACCAAGGTTGCCAGGTTAATAAGTGGGCAGTTTTATTATTGTTTACCAAAGCTGCAATTTCAGCTACTTGATAGAGGGAGTGGGTTTTTTCCATCAGTTGAGGCAGTGTGGGTATGTTAGGGGTTTTCCAATACAGCGGTATCAATAGCTTCGCCGCTGTGAGTATATATTGGGCTAGAAGCGACCCGTTTTAATGTTGGGCAGCTTCTTTATTTCAATTACACTTTTAAGTTTCACCCTTCATGCAGAGGAAAGCAGCATGCCAACAAAATAATTCCTAAAGAAAAAAGTCTAGTAACAATGTACAGTATTTGAGAGAAAGTGTGCATGTCAAAACCTTATGTATTGAATGTTTGCATTTCTTGTTTAGTAAATATTTTATTGGGGTTATAATTGTATAAAACATTAAAAATATAATACCTCAAAATACAGAAATTTAATTGCGACTTTCTACCTTACAAAATGTGCAAGTCACATAACACTTTCTTTTGCACAGCTGTTTGTCAAATTTCTTCAAGTTATGCCAATATTATGACCTGTTATCACATATGTTCTTTTGCACCTAGAATTTCCTGCGTACTCAAATTTGGGAAAGGACATGTAGTTGAAAACAGTAATGAAAGTTAATTATAAAGTTGTAAAAAAGATGAATGGTAAAAATAATGGTAATAGACAGGGTAAGATAAAAGAAAAAATGAACATGCCAGCAGCCCCACCACCAACCATGGCACCAGCCGTCCACCCAAAAGTACCAAACATAGGTCATACTTGGCCTCTTTTGCCTCCATTAAGAATATCAGTGGGGGGATGGGGGGTAGGTGAATGATATGAAGCCAAGGCACATCACTCATCTCAGTCATAGTAACAGAATGTCAACTTTAACAGTGACATCATCAGTTAGAATATGTTTTCTACACTGTCTTCTGTCACCATCTTAAAGGATAATGTATACTAAGGGCTTTCAGTTCTGGCAATATCACATCTATTTTTGTTTCTATTTGTCTCCAAAGCAATTTTTCTTGTAACCTCATTTTAACCTCAATTAGTACCTTTTCATCGTCATCATTATTATCATCCAAAACTACAGCTTCTGTAAAAATGAGAATGCGCAGTAGGGTCTTATCTCCTAACAGAGATCCGTAGTGATAGATAGTATGAAAGCTGCTCACCTGGTCAGGTTGTGTGACCCACAACCAGTATATTCGCTTAGAATGATGCTGCTGCCGCAGGGACCGCAGTTCCACAATTCACTATGGAGTAGATCAGTTTCCAGGACGAAGAGCCTTAACGTCCGCGCTGCTGCCCAAAAGAAACACCAGACTCACCGGGATATCTGGGATAATGAAGCTTTATTCCACTAAAGCGTTGGTGGAATAAAGCTTCACTATCCCAGATATCCCGGTGAGCCTGGTGTTTCTTTTGGGCAGCAGGGTTGACGTTAAGGCACTTCGTCCTGGAAACTAACAAAACTACAGCTTGTCACACAACACTAAAGTCCAAAAATGCACAGGCAGCATAGCGTTACCTGCTGTTAACTGCCTGGCACTAAGTTTAGGATGGATGCGCAAGGCTAGGGTCATGACGCGAGTGTGATCCTAGCCTTACCATCTTTTCAATTAGCCATTAAAAAGTATCAACGTCTGAGGACTCTCAGTTTCTAATATTTTTCTATCTACTGGCTAAAACGGTACAAACATTGTTTACCTTGTCACGTAGTTGATAAATTTGTAAAATACTTTTTAATATTTTTATCTTATCTTAATATCATTTTACCTCATTCGATCATATTCCATTGTTTACCTCGTATGTTCCCTGTTCTTTAAGAGGAACCTTATGGTTTTCCAGCATATTCCTATCTGATTCAATTTTGAATGATGAAATGAATCCATATATATAGGTTTGGGAACTTGCTATCTATCTTATGGAGAGGAGTTTTCCTGCAACCATGAGAAGACAGTTACGTAGGTAAGGAGATTTGCAGCCATATCCCTCCTCTAGGAAATATGCAAATTTTCACTCCAGTAAGGAAGTGGAAGAACTCCAGCACCACCTTTAAATGGCTCCTCAAAGTCATAATCACTTTCCAAAAAGCTTTTTAATATGACTAGGGATTTGTGCCAGATCAGAACCCCAAATTACAGACACTGCATTTCGGGGTAACTGCCCCTCATCAGTGTAGTGTGTGGGATATTCTGATCTGGCTGTGTGAGTGGGCTAAGACGATCTTCATAAGGTAGATAGCAAGTTCCTAGACCTCATCTTAGCCGACTCCACAGTTAACCCGAAACGCAGCGTCTGTAGTTTGGGGTTCTGATCTGGCACAAATCCCTAGTCATATTAAAAAGCTTGTTGGAAAGCGATTATGACTTTGAGGAGCTACTTAAAGGTGGTGCTGGAGTTCTTCCACTTCCTTACTGAAGCGCAAATTTGTATATTTCCTAGAGGAGGGATGTGGCTGCAAATCTCCTTACCTACTTAACTGTTTTCTCATGGTTTCAGGAAAACTCCTCTCCATAAGGTAGATAGCAAGTTCCCAGACCTTGTCTTAGCCCACTCACACAGCCACATCAGGATATCCCACACACTACACTGATGAGGGGCAGTTACTCCGAAACGCAGCGTCTGTAGTTTGAGGTTCTGATCTGGCACAAATCCCTAGTCATATTAAAAAGCTTGTTGGAAAGCGATTATGACTTTGAGGAGCTACTTAAAGGTGGTGCTGGAGTTCTTCCACTTCCTTACTGAAGTGTAAATTTGTATATTTCCTAGAGAAGGGATGTGGCTGCAAATCTCCTTACCTACTTAACTGTTTTCTCATGGTTTCAGGAAAACTCCTCTCCATAAGGTAGATAGCAAGTTCCCAGACCTTGTCTTAGCCCACTCACACAGCCACATCAGGATATCCCACACACTACACTGATGAGGGGCAGTTACTCCGAAACGCAGCATCTGTAGGTTGGGGTTCTGATCTGGCACAAATCCCTAGTCATATTAAAAAGCTTGTTGGAAAGCGATTATGACTTTGAGGAGCTACTTAAAGGTGGTAACATAGTAACATAGTAACATAGTTTTTAAGGTTGAAGGAAGACTTTAAGTTCATCTAGTTCAACCCATAGCCTAATATGTTGATCCAGAGGAAGGCAAAAAAAACCCCATGTGGCAACACTAAGCTCCATATTGGGGGAAAAAATTCCTTCCTGACTCCAGATATGGCAATCAGACTAATTCCCTGGATCAACGCCCTATCAAAGAATCTAGTATATATAACTGGTAATATTATAGTTTTCAAGAAAGGCATCCAGGCCCTTCTTAAATGTTAGTAGTGAGTCACTCATTACAACAGCATGTGGCAGAGAGTTCCATAGTCTCACTGCTCTTACAGTAAAGAATCCGCCTCTGTGATTATGATTAAACCTTCTTTCCTCCAGACGTAGAGGATGCCCCCTTGTCCCAGTCTCAGGCCTAAGAGTAAAGAGATCATTAGAAAGGTCTCTGTACTGCCCCCTCATATATTTATACATTATTATAAGATCACCCCTAAGCCTTTGTTTTTCCAAGCTAAATAACCCCAAGTTTAATAATCTGTCTTGGTATTGCAGACCCCTTAGTTCTCTAATGACTTTTGTCGCTCTTCTCTGGACCCGCTCTAGTTCAGCTATGTCTTTCTTATACACCGGAGACCAGAATTGTACACAGTATTCTAAGTGTGGTCGCACTAGTGACTTGTATAGAGGTAAAATTATGTTCTCCTCATGAGCATCTATGCCTCTTTTAATGCATCCCATTATTTTATTTGCCTTTGCAGCAGCTGCCTGACACTGGCCACTAAATGTGAGTTTGTCATCTACCCATACACCCAGGTCTTTTTCAGTGACAGTTTTGCCCAGTGTTTTACAATTAAACACATAATTATACCTTTTGTTTCCTCTGCCCAAGTGCATGACTTTACATTTATCCCCATTAAAGCGCATTTGCCATTTAGCAGCCCAAGCTTCTAGTTTACATAAATCCTCCTGTAATATAAAATTGTCCTCCTCTGTATTGATTACCCTGCAGAGTTTAGTGTCATCTGCAAATATTGAGATTCTACTCTGTATGCCCCCTACAAGGTCATTGTGCTGGCGTTCTTCCACTTCCTTACTGAAGCGCAAATTTGTATATTTCCTAGAGGAGGGATGTGGCTGCAAATCTCCTTACCTACTTAACTGTTTTCTCATGGTTTCAGGAAAACTCCTCTCCATAAGGTAGATAGCAAGTTCCCAGACCTTGTCTTAGCCCACTCACACAGCCACATCAGGATATCCCACACACTACACTGATGAGGGGCAGTTACTCCGAAACGCAGCGTCTGTAGTTTGGGGTTCTGATCTGGCACAAATCCCTAGTCATATTAAAAAGCTTGTTGGAAAGCAATTATGACTTTGAGGAGCTGCTTAAAGGCGGCGCTGGAGTACTTCCACTTCCTTACTGAAGTGCAAATTTGTATATATAGATTTAAATTTATCCAAAAGTTAATGTCAGAAACATGTTCAGCATTAATGATCAGGGACATAGCAGATATCATTATAAAGGAACTCTATAGAAAATATTCCAGACATAAATCCAAAAGGGCAAGGTAGGATCATAGATCAGGCTGTAACAGCATTTGTAACCTGAATCAAGAAATACAAAATAATCGAAATACTGCAGGCACACCTGAGATGAGTGAGGTGTGATTGGGCAATTCCTTTAGTGATAATGACAGTGCATTGTGTCTGATGGCATGGCAACTGGACGTGGTGGAGCATGGAGAGCAGGAAACCCCACTGGCTTGAATCACTAAAAAAGTGTAGTAAAAGAAGTTGGATCTTTCTTTTTCCCTTTTTGCTTTGTTAAAGGTATGTGTAGGAAATAAAATTCTCGGAGGAGCTGTCGAGTTCAGTTCTTCATTTACTTTTAAAAGATACCTCACTTGATTTTCAGTCACATTCAACCTTACTGACAAGGATTAATAGGAATGACTAAGGTGTAAATTTGTTGCTTTCAAATGTGCCTCTGACAATGAATAATGTCAGCTTAATTGAAAATGATAATTCAGCACTGATTACAGAGTGACTGACAAAGATCACCCTTTAATTAAAGTTTTACATCTGCTGACAGATTTGAAGGGAATTAGCATTGTAGCAGAATAACTTGCTTTAAATCTTCACTGCAATTTACAGTGATTACCTGGCGTTTATAGCTCTCTTCTTACTACGTGTTGTATTGAAAATAAACACCATCGCATCGGAGCTGGAAACAGTATTTTATGAATTAATGCATTAAAGGAAAAAGCTGAGTATAAGCTTTAAGAAGCTTTTTGTCTGCTTGTAAGTGGGTCATCTATTGTTAGCCTTCTACATTTAGAAAAACGAAACAAACATCCCATATTTTCACAGCCAAAAATTTACAATACTTTTTTTGTACTATATACTATGTTTCTTATTTCCTAAATGCTGCAAAGTCCTAAAATAGAACAGCACAAAGCTGATGTATTACACAATTGTTCATATGATTTGTGTGTTATGATTTAAAGAATTTATCCTTCTTAAAATGGTATTCCTGGCTTCAGTTACATTTCTGCAGTCACTCTATGTCAGTGTTTCCCAACTCCAGTCCTCAAGGCACACCAACAGGTCATGTTTTCAGGATTTCCTTATCATTAGACATATGATGGAATTATCCCCTGTGCAAGTGATTAAAGGGGTTGTCCGGGCTTTTGCAATAATTAATATGTGTATCTAGGCTGCAAATTGTTGACAGTTTGCAATATACTTGCTGTCAACATTTTGCAGGGTTTTCTAGATAACACATATTTGTGGCTGGCAGGGAACGTCTAGTGGGTGTGATTGTGCATGTAAATGGAGAACTGGTCATTTCCTCCAAGTCTCCTACAATCACGCCCCCTCCCCTATTCTCAGTATGGCCAGCCACCCCCAGGACATTACAGGCCCGCCCCCTCCCCACTCTCACTATGCCCGGCCATCCCAGCCCCTAATGTCACCACCCACCCCCATTGTCCCCACTGCACTCACACACTGTACCGAATCGTCAGCTGTGAAGGAGATTTGGTACAGTGTAACAGTGCGGGAGGGACCGCTGCAAGAGTGTGCTGCTCACCCTGTCTGTGGGCTCTGTGCCTGGAGCCGGGTCCGCACTCTGCAGTTCCGGTGCCTGTGCCTGGAGCCCAGGACTCTGGGCTGCAGCCTGGCGTCTGTGCATGGAGCCCGGGTCTCTGGGCTGCAGCCCGGTCTCTGTAGCTGGAGCCCGGTCTCTGTGCCTGGAGCCGGGGTCTCTCGGCTGTAGCCTGATATCTGTGCCTGTAGCCCGGTGCTAGGTCTGCTCTCCAGTCCTCCCGGTACAATAGAGCCGGCAGCGGTATAGTGAGGACCGCTCCCCCGGTTCCTGCACCATAGAGTGCGCAGGAACAGAGTCGGTGGAGCGGTCCTCACTATACCACTGCCGGCTCTATTGTATTGGGAGGACTGGAGAGGAGACCTAGCACCGGGCTACAGGCACAGATACCGGGCTACAGCCCAGAGACCCCTGCTCCAGGCACAGAGACCGGGCTGCAGCCCAGAGTCCCGGGCTACAGGCACAGAGACTGGGCTGCAGCCCAGAGACCTGGGCTCCATGCACAGACGCCGGGCTGCAGCCCAGAATCCCGGGCTCCAGGCACAGACACCAGGCTGCAGGCACAGACACCGGAACTGCAGAGTGCAGACCCGGCTCTAGGCATAGAGCCCACAGACAGGGTGAGCAGCACACTCTGGCAGCGGTCTCTCCCGCACTGTTACACTGTACCGAATCTCCTTCACAGCTGACGATTCGGTACAGTGTGTGAGTGCAGTGGGGACAATGGGGGTGGGTGGTGACATTAGGGGCTGGGATGGCCGGGCATAGTGAGAGTGGGGAGGGGGCGGGCCTGTAATGTCCTGGGGGTGGCTGGCCATACTGAGAATAGGGGAGGGGGTGTGATTGTAGGAGACTGGGAGGAAACGACCAGTTCTCCATTTACATGCACAATCACACCCACTAGACGTTCCCTGCCAGCCACAAATATGTGTTATCTAGAAAACCCTGCAAAATGTTGACAGCAAGTATATTGCAAACTGTCAACAATTTGCAGCCTAGATACACATATTAATTATTGCAAAATTATTATTATTATTATTATTTATTATTATTATTATTATTTAATTTCACCTATGCAATCCTAAGGAAATCCTGAAAACATGACTTGTTGGTGTGCTTGAGGACTGGAGTTGGGAAACACTGCTCTATGTAACCACACATTGCTGAATCCTGACAGTGCAATATTTACATAATCATGATTCAGCTTTGCAAGTCATACTTACAATTTCTTGCCAATTAGCTTCTCATTCATTTCTCTTGATAATACATTGAGACAAGCAAGGTATTTTACTAGTCGGAACATGAGCTCTACAATGCACAGTGCATACTTGGAGTCATGTGAGCCCTAGTTCAAGCATGCAGTGGTGCAGTATCCTGACAGTGCACAGAGTGTACACAGTCAGTATTCATCAAACTGCAATCTAATGGAGTGACTCCAGAAATTTGGCTGTGGCCTAGGCATCCACATTAAATGGGGTTGTCAAATCTAAGAAGCAAAGTCTGCAGTCTATGCCTAGGGTCAGACTGCTGTTAATTGTTGATTTTAACGGCATGCGCTTAATACTTAGAATGTTTTCCAGAAGCGCATAGTGTTAATGCTATGCACTTCAGGAGAACGCTGTCCTTAGTAACCCAATGTGTTCCATGGTTACCAACCACTCACAAAGCTGCTCGGGTTTAGCTGAGCGCACAGAAAACTTTGCAGGCTCAGTAAAAGTGCACTCCGAAGAGCTTTGTGTGTGGCTTGCAACCATGGAACACATCGGGTTACCAAGGGCAGCATTCTTCCGAAGCGCATACAATTAACTCTATACGCTTCTGGAAAATCTGCTAAGTGTTAAATGCATGCCGTTAAAATAACCAATTAACGGCAGTCTGACCCTAGCCTATTATGTGATTACAGACTGCCAATTTATCATTATACCTTATACTAGTCAGTGGTCACAAGTCTGCGTTTATGTTATTTGCACACTTATGATATCATCCTGACTAGAATCTCTGCCAAAAATGTTCCCAGGGGTGTACAGCCCTTTATAAAAACATGAACCAAAAGCAATGATACAGTAGTATGTTTGACAAATGATAATGTAGACTATAATCAAATATTACCAACTGAAACAGAAGTGATATTACCACTATTCTGATAATTAAAGGGATTGTTTGGTCTAAATCCATAAGTTTGAGGTCATTTTATGTGACTGCTGAATAGGATATGTACCCACAATCCAGAGACACTGTATCTTGGATGCAATGTCTCCAGACCTGAGGGAAGCTGTGGGTGAATGCATGGTGAACACAGCTGCCCTGTGCCCATAATCTGTGTTGCGGGCAGGACAACTTTTCCCTTCATTCATCTTCTGAGATTGTATACAACTCTGTAGCATTAAATTAACTCGCTGTGGAGATGCGGAAGCTCAGCAACTTACACAGCAGGTGAGAAAACGCTGCATACGCAGTAAGGCTAGGGTCAGATTCGCGGCATGCATCTGTTAAAAGCATGCTTTTTTTCATGTGTACATGTGTAAAAATGCATGCGTTAACGCACCCATAGACTCCAATTCAAAAAAACGCATTGCTAAAGTGCAATGTGTTTGACGTTATGCGTTTTTTGAGCACACATAAAAACACAGTCTGCAGTATTTTTGTGCCTGTTATGGAAAACAGATATTTTTTTTAACATGGGAGTTTGTGGCAAACGCATCCGTTAATGCTTGGTACATGTATGTACCATGCATTAACAAATGCGTTAACGCATGGTACATTCATGTACCATGTGTTAACGCTTCCGTTAATTAAGGCAACGTAAATGCACACGTCATGTAAATTCAAGGAATAAAAAATTGCATTCTTTGCAACCTTCAAGCGCATGCCACAACCCAAGTGTGACCCTAGCCTGAGAAGAGTAGGCATGGGATTTTTAGATATTCCATCTACTGTGCTTTGATTGTTGAAGGTAGCATTTTGGACACAGCAGAAATACACTGCATCTAAAATGCTGCTAAACTGCTTGTGTGCGCGCAGCCTTATCAATCCTCACATTCAATTTGATGTGTGGATTCACTTGTTTCAGATTCAGGAAGGCAGTCATGCAGCTGTGAGCATGCGATATGCATACTAATAATCACATTGGCTAGGGTCAGATTAGCGTTTTTTTTTCATCCGGATCCGGTTTTGAGCATTAAAAATGCTCAAAACCGGATCTGCAGCCCATAGGCTGCAAGACAAAAACCGCAGCTATAATGGGCTCCTATGGGAGCCCATCCAGTAACTGGATTGCTCAGAATATGCAATCCGGTTGCCGGATTCTTTGTTCATCCCTGCTGCTGCAGGGATAAACAAAGGGTTAATGTTTATAATAGATGTGGGCAACATGTCTGTAGGGAGTGCCCACCCTCCCTAGAGACATGCTGTCCACATAGTTAGGCTATTGTCGGCATTTACTATTTTCTGAATGAAACCCGGCGGCTCCTCGCTGTGGAGGAGATACAGTACGTACCCTCGTACTGTATCTGCTGCTATCCAGGGTCCTGAAAGCATTAACATTAAGTCTATGGAAAGCGCACCACCATAGACCTAATGTTATGCTTTCAGGACCCTTGATAGCTGCAGATACAGTACGCAGATTACGTACTATATCTCCTCCACAGCGAGGAGCCGCCGGTTTCATTCAGAAAATAGTAAATGCCTACAATAGCCAGCAATACTGTAATTGAACCTATTAACCCTTCACATGCCTAACTATGTGGAAGCATGTCTCTAGGGAGGGTGGGCACTCCCTACACACATGTGCCCACATCTATTATTAACATTAACCCTTTGTTCAACATGTGGCAGCAGGGATGAACAAAGCATCCGGCAATCGGATTGCACATTCTGAACAATCCGGTTACCGGATCCGGGTTTAAAGACACATTGTGAACAAAAAATGTGTGTGAAGGCTTATGCGATTACCACATCCGGATCTGGATGCGGTAATCGCAATGAGCCTTCCAAATGTGACCCTAGCCATTATGACGAGAGAGTGCAGGCTCACTCAATGCAAGTGTATTATGCTAAGTTCACATCGAAAGCATTGTCCTGCATTTGGCTGTAATGTATTTTGCGTTGCATTAACACTAGGAAACTCTAGTGTTAATGTAGCTGAACACATAGACTTATATGGGAAACACATTACAAATGCATTGAAAATGCAATGCCAAACGGAGTCGCGGTAGAAACTCATATGTTTTTACCCAGTGCAATAGAAACATTGCAAGCAATGTTTCCTGTGCGTTGGGTGAAAACACATGCATTTTTACCGCGACTGTGTTTGGCAATGCGTTTTGCAATGCGTTTCTCATATAAGTCAATTGGATGTGTTCAGCTGCGTTAACACTAACGTTTCCTAGCTGACAACTGCATTGCATTCAAAATGCAGGACACCCCTTATGTGAAAAGGCCCTTACACTCTCTTTAACCCTACAGAGTAGTAATGCTTCCTTTTTATGTCCTCATAGTAATAGTTCTCCCCTGTTTCTTATTGCAGCTGTACATCACCCCATAGAAATAATATCCCCCTCTGCCCCCTAATAATTATGATACTTGCATCTCCTTAAGCTAAACCACCCCATATAGTATTTTTGTCTCCCAATATGCAGTATAAAAATTCTCCTGTACCTTCATTAATAATTGTTCTGTCTCATCCCAAAGTGATTAGAGTTATGGCCATCTGATGGGTGCTGTGAGATTTTCTTACCTTTCTTACCAAACAGGACCTGTGTGGACTCAGCTTCCATGGACTCAAATGTAAAACCTCAGCATCAGATCCACTCAAGATTTGGTTTATCATAGTTCAGAAACAGTAAAATGCTTGTTGATGGTGAAATACTCTTACGTATCTGAGGTCGCTGACGTCGTTGCTACTGGTCAGAAACTGATGCCTTCATGTGCTTAGTTTATGTGGTCTTAGGGTACTTTCACACTAGCGTTTTTTTTAAATCGCGGCAGATGTGGTGAAAAAAACGCATCTGCCGCGATACCGCATACCGGCTGCACTTGCGGCACGGTTGCGGCACAGTTGCAGGGAAGCCCATACAATGTATAGGCGGGCTTGCGGCAGGTGTGGCAAGTGCGGTTTCGGCACTTTCGGCGGATGCAGCTGCGAAAAAAACGCGGCTGACCGTGTTTTTTTTTGTGGCCGCCCCTGCCGCAAGTGCCAAAACGCACTTGCCGCACCTGCCGCAAGCCCACCTATACATTGTATGGGGCTTGCCGCAACTGTGCCGCAACCGTGCCGCAAGTGCAGCCGTATGCGGTAATCGCGGCAGATGCGGTTTTTTTCACCGCATCTGCCGCGATTCAAAAAAACGCTGATGTGAAAGCAGCCTTAGTTTCCCTTGGAGCAAGTCACCCACCAACTGTCAAGTGATTACACGTCAACTTTGAACCAACTTAATGAAACAGACAAACGTGAGTGGGATTCAAATACTGGTCAGCAGATGGCAACATAGCAAAACACTGTTGTGCATTTAGCAAATTACAAACAAATGCAAACTATTTCCTACTATATACAAATTGAACAACTAACAGATAATTATAGTAAGGGGAACAGCACACTCCCCATCTGAAGTTCCATTGTCACCATTTGAGCTTAAGGCTACCTTCACACATATTTGCGCAATGTTACCACAGCACCGCAACCCCTATCTTTATAATGGGAGCGCACGGTGCTGCGCTTGACTGTGCATGACCGTGTGCACCCATTCACTGCCATATGTGATCTGTACGCAGCGGATGCCTGCGCACAAATCACACAGTCTCGTCCGCACCAGGGATGCGACATGTTGCATTTCTGGTGCAGACGAGAGTGTGTGATTTGTGCGCAGGCATCTGCCTACGTACAGATCACATTGGCAGTGAATGGGTGTGCACGGTCATGCGCAGTCAAGCGCAGCACCGTGCGCTCCCATTATAAAAATAGGGGCTTGCGGTGCTGCAGTCACATTGCGGCTCACAATGCAAATGTGAAGGCAGCCTAACATCCTTAAATATACTTCATAAACCTTTAACAATAAATAATTTTAGCATGCAACAAAAAACATTTAAGCATATAGTCTCATTTTCTATTTTGAAATCCAGAAAATCTTCAAATTAGGATCCGTCACTATTTATTTCCTTTTGAAATTTCATCTTGTCCTTCAACGTTGTATACAATCATGCGGTAATCATTCTTCATGTCTTTTCATGCCTATAGTCCAAAGGCCTTCAGTTTCATTATGAAGGCACGACTTGAAGAAGGTTTTGTATCCAATCTCACATACATAAATCTTAAAGGAGTCTGCTTCTATCTAATCCAAGCATTTCCAATGACTACCCACCCCAAATCAAGTCTCTGAGCATATGGGGCATAACCAGGACAATTTGTGTACCCTTAAATTCTCTATGCTGAGAAGGAGAAGAATCTCAGCATCCATATCGATAGGTGGGATAACACTGGCTGGGTGACTTAAGTGTGGTTGGTGAAGTGCAGCTTCAGGGGTAGTGTAGAATCCGCTGCAGTTTTAGGGTGCCACTTAATAAGAATTAACAAGAGCTACTGGATCTTTGGAAAGGGAATTTATTACAAATAGGGTAATTACAATGACATAAATAAGGGAAACCTAACTAAGGGACAGGGATACAACATAAAGGGAAAGGTAATAGAGAGGGGGTTGTAAGATGGGAAGTGGGAAGATTGACTAACTAGTCTGGTGTTCGGCGCCCTTTATATATCAGTCACACAATCAAACATGGCCCATACATTGCCCATCCCTGTAACACGCCCACATAATGGTACCATCCAATCAGGTCACAGTCTTTTGAGTCATCCAGGAACATGGCTGCTGATGTCAATGATCTCCTGAAGGTGGCTCTCCTTTAGATCCAAAGGGTCAAGGGTCTTTCTGTACATAGTTGTATTGGTAATCACCTTCCTGCAGATGGCATCCTTGTACTTGGGAAGAAAGTCTTGTGTAAAATAAATTTAAAACCAGTTTGGCTGGCACCAAGCTGTCCATCTACAGAACAATTGGTTGATCATCCAAACCTTCACAAGTACATATCCATAGGCCACAGACAGGATGTCTAAGTGTGCTTTCACATTACGATTTTTTTCCTGTCGGTGGGATCCTACTTTTTGTAGGATCCGACGGACAAGAACAGACACCACAGGAGGGGACCTATTCTGTGTCCGGGTCCGTGAGTATCACAGATCCGGACACAGAAAGCGCTGTGCGGAGTAATTTCACTTCCGCAATGTATATATACATTGTATGTATATATACATTGCGGAAGTGAAATTTAAGTAAAATCAAGTGTTAATAATAAAAAAAATCAATCCTCACCTGTCTCGCGATCCAGCGCCGTTGGCATCTAGCTCTGGATGCTGAAAGGACCTAGCTGGGTGGGGCTACCTGCTCTGCGTCATCGGTCAAATGACCGGTTACTGTGGAAACCGGTCATGTGACTGTGACATCAAGTCAGGTCCTGTACATTCAGAGATGCCGACGGCGGTGGATCGCTGGACAGGTGAGGATCGATTTTTTTTATTTTTAACCCTTGATTTTACTTAAATTTCACCTCCGCAATGTATATATACATTGCGGAAGTGAAATTAGCTAGAAAGCAGCAGTTTTAGTGTACTGAGCATGCTCAGTACACTAAAATCGGGTCCGAGAAAGCATCCGATGTTTTCTCGGACCGTGCTCCATAGGCCCCCATGTTATGGACCACGGATCATGTCGGATCCGATTCGGCCCGATTTGATCTGCTGTGCCCAAAATCGAAGCAGTCTCTGATTTTGGGTACAGCACAAAATCAGACCAAAACAGATCTGACAAAAATTGGATACCACTAAAGGCAAATCCGGTCCGATCCGTGCCCATAGGCTAATGTGGGGGCCAAATCGGATCCGTGGCTGTCCGTTTTACAACGGACAGCCACGGATCCCAAAAAATCGTAATGTGAAAGCACCCTAACTGAGGAGCAATTTTTTATACTCCGAACCCACAGGGGCTGTATACATTTGTAGATTACTTGAGGACACCGGCAAGATATCCATCTGTTTTTGTAGGTGCATTCTTTACTCCATAATAGAACAGAGCATCACACCAAACAAGACATACACAACTGTTTCCTTCCTGCCTTACATACACAGCCCCCTCATAACTCTTGATCTGTCTTTGATGTAGGTTTTGGGTGAGATTTGGTTTTATCCAGTAAATCCAGTGATTCAGAAATTGAAACTGTCCATGTTGGCATCCAACAGGTAGGAATCTCTTTTATATGCTCGGGTATTTGATCACATTTCATCAAAGTTAGTAAGGTTATTTCTTGTCTCCACTGCTGGGAGAAGCGATGAATCCTTGTACCCTTTTACCACTAGTAGCTATGCGGCCCGAGCAAGTGTTCAGAGTATGGGATTTCACTGTTCCCTTGATTCCAAGGGTTTCAAAAAACCTAGGTCCAGCTAAGGACTGGTTGCTCTGATTATTGATAATTACATTTTCACAGCCTGTTCTGGTTTTCCTTTCGGGTAAACTCTGATTAGGCATATTCTGGAATAACATCTGACACTCTTGCCCACCTCACACACCTACAGACATAAGCAGGAATCAGTTATGGTACAGCTTTCATGATTCTTTGGCTCCCTGCCATGGCTTGGAGCAGGACTAATAGATACCATGGCCCCTGAATCGCTGGTAGGTTGGACGGATTGCTGAGGCATGTCTGTTGCTGTGACACTCCTCACACCTAATGGTGGATTTACAGTCCTTGGTCATGTGTTCTGATGAGGTGCAGCATCTTAAGCATAACCTAAGCTCACTGAGAATGATTTTGCACTCCTGTGTTTTGGGTCTAAATCCTCTGCACTCACACAGTGAGTGTTGTTTTTAATGAATGGGACATTGAAAGACTTGCCCCCTGATAGTAGTGTAATGTTTATTCGTAGGTACTGCAGGTGGTGACAGGTGAGTCTTTCTAAAGGTCCAGTTACACGATACAAGATTGTGAACGATATCGCTCAAACGACATTGTTATGACGTTGTTGTGTGTAACACCGAGATACGACTACGATAAATTGTTGTATCGTTGATCACAGATTTGAGAACATGTTCTCAAATCAAACGATCCTCGATCATCCAACCTGTAACACCATTGTGTGTGACACCGCGATAATGATGTCGATAACGACTTCTCCTATTCACAACAGTGAACAAGGATTGTTTACTGGGGGTTGTGCGAACGATAGCTGGTCGCCACATCGTTGGTGCGTCGTCCATGATATCTAGACTTGTGACATCTCATCAGCAATGTCAAAAAGATGTCCTAACGACCAAGATCGTGATATCTTAACGACATTGAAGCGTGTAATGGTACCTTAACACATACATGGTCCTTAAAATCTTGGTGTTTATGTGTGATAGCTTCATTGGACTTAATTTAAAGGGTAAATTATTTTTGTGCTGCCAAACATGGCATCAAACCAACATTAGGGTTGGAGAACCACTGTCAGTATACTCATGACCCTACAGATTGTGCCACTCAAACATGTGGTGATAGATAAATCTCCTTATAAATTAGTATGCTTTATGCTATTCTCATCCACTCACTACTTGTTCAGACCTTGTTATAAATTATTGCACATGCACAGATTTATTTATAACTAATATTGAATTCTTCATTAGGAGATCTTATTACAGCTGTACCGGGAAAAAAGTTTTTTGGTTGTTGTTCTATCATAAGGTGAATATAATTAATTAAAGGAGATCGGGATAAACTAAGAGGCTCTTAAAAGATTATTTTCTTGCCATCTTTATAAAATGGAAAGGCTATAGAATAAAATTAGCATTAAATTAACATCAGAAATTCCATAAGATGTCCGAGGATAATACAGTACATGGATTCTTTATTTATGGACATGTTTTGTGAAAATTTATCCACTTCTTTAATACAAAATTCTATACACAGCAGCAATACATGTGGTCATACTTATAATGGAGAAAGCGCTTATCCTGCCCCCTTTTTGAATAGCTCGCTAAATATGGTAACAGACACAGACCAAATCATAAAAAAATCAGACAATTTAAAACATATAAATATCAATAAATATAATATCCTAAGATAATTTTTTTTGTATATATTCTTTATTTAAAGTATTTCAAAACAGTATATGAAATAGACAAATGTAATATCTTTTGCACATTAGTGTCATTAACATTCAAGTGTTAATAAGGAGGGGGAAAAAAACGTCAACGAGGTTGGGTGGTAAAATAGAGGTGAATGGATAAAGGAGAGGTTGGGTGATGAGTGTGAGGGTGTAAAAGGGGTAGGGTAAACGGTTCCTGTTCATTAGAGCTATGGCATAAATGGCTAAAATAAAAAAAAAATGTATCTGTACTAATTTATTTGAAGTTCGCATATCGCAACTATTTCTTTTTCTTTTCCATTAAGATTGTTTGTACCCCTAGTAAAAGCACATTAAAGAAAATATATGAATTCCTAAGATCAATTTAAATTGAGAAAAAGCTGTAAATATACACAAAAGAATGAAAGATAAAAAGAGAGTGATATAATCCCTAATTGCTAAAATGTGTCAGAACATGGCTTCAAACCAACATTAAGGTTGGAGAACCACTGTCAGTATACTCATGACTAGAGATGAGCGAGTACTAAAATGCTCGGGTGCTCGATGCTCGGGCCGAGCATCCCAAGATGCTCGTGTACTCGACCCGAGCACCGAGCTCAATGTTATCCTATGGGAGACCCGAGTATTTTTCTGGCATGACCCCCGGCAGCATGGATAAACCCTAAAATGTCACAAAAGTATCAGAACAGTGCTCAAATGACATGGGAACAGCATGGGGAATACCCCTGTAAGCATTTCAGACTCCAAGGTCACTGCTGTGAACAATGTTGTCAGACTATTACGCCACTTTTACGGACTGTCAAGAAAACGTTACAAAATGAAACCAAAATGGATTTTCATGGAGAAAATATTAAGGGCTCATACCCACTTGTGAGACAGAGTTGGTGTATGTTAGTTTTTTGGATTACATGAAAGAATTTTTTTTATGTGGCACTCCCATGCCCCTGGGAAGAGATGTACATGAAGGCCTCTTTAAATATTGTGCCCATTTTAAGGAAGTGGGTCTTTTGTAGTATTGCCCTAGACAGGGCTGGCAAAACTTGGGAGACACTTCAATGCCCCTGGATAGACACGTGCATGAGGGCCTCTTTAAATAATGTGCCTATTATAAGGAAGTGGGTCTATTGTAGTATTGCCCTTTGGCAAGGCAGCCAAATGTTGGGAGGCACCCCAATGCCCCTGGATAGAGGCGTGCATGAGGGCCTCTTTTAATATTGTGCCCATTATAAGGAAGTGGGTCTTTTATAAGATTGCCCTAGGCAGGGCTGATAAACATTGGGAGGCACACCAATGCTCCTTGATGGAGACGTGCATGAGGGTCTCTTTAAATAATGTGCCCATTATAAGGAAGTGGGTCTTTTGTAGTATTGCCCTAGGCAGGGAAGCCAAAAGTTGGGAGGCACCCCAATGCTCCTGGATAGAGACGTGCATGAGGCCCTCTTTTAATATCTGTGCCCATTATAATTAAGTGGGTCTTTTGTAGTATTGCCCTAGGTAGGGCTGCCAAAAGTTCGGAGGCACTTTAATGCCCCTGGATAGAGGCGTCCCATGAGTGCCTCTTTAAATAATGTGGCCATTATAATGAAGTGGGTCTTTTCTAGTATTGCCTAGGCAGGGCTGCCAAAAATTGTGTGGCACTCTGATGCCCGTGGATAGAGGCATGCATGAGGGCCTCTTTAAATATTGTGCCCAATATAAGGAAGTGGGTCTTTTGCTAGTATTACCCTAGGCAGGGCAGCCAAAAATTGGGAGGCACTTCAATGCTCCTGGAAAGAAACATGGAGGAGAGCCTCTAATATTGTTCCCATTACAAAGGAGCGGGTCTCCTGTACTTGTAATGCCCATTCTGTAAGCATGGACTAAAACATATACCCCTGGGGGTATACATGAAACTACTGCCTAACTTTTGAACGGTTAGGGTCATCATCATCATAAATATGATGTAAAAAAATTATGTTTTCGTGGCATCATGAACCACGGTCGCACTGATCATATGATGGTGGCGGCTGAGGAGAAGGAGGAGCAGTACAGCAAGTAGCCAAAGACATGAAGTGTGTACCGATGTGTGGGTGTGCGGAGGTGCATGGCAATCTACCGGCACAAAATTTAAATTCCGCTATTATTTGGTGGTGGTGTGGTGAAGTCAGGCCCAATCCAACACTTGTTCATCTTGATCAGAGTCAGCCTGTCAGCATTTTCAGTTGACAGGCGGGTGCATTTATCAGTTCCACCTGCGGCACTAAAAACACGCTCTGACAAAACGCTAGCGGCAGGGCGGGCCAGGACTTCCAAGGCGTAGAGAGCCAATTCCTGCCACGTCGCAGATTGGATACCCAATAATTATAAGGCACAGAAGAGTCTAGGAGCACTTTAGTACAATTGGCAAGGTACTCCCTCATCATCTTGGCAAACTTTGCAGTCCTTGTGACACTACCCCGCACCTCAGGGCCTGTGGTACGGGAGGTACTGAGAAAATTGTCCCAGATCTTTGAGAGTATTCCCCTACCTCTGCTGGATTGGACTTGTGCCTCTCTCGGCCGGACGCCATTGGTTGTCCACCGAATCATGACCTCTGCCGCTAGCATTTTCAGAAGGGAATTTTTTTACTAATTTCGTGACTATGGCCTTCTGGTACTGCAGCATTTTTGTAGACCTCTCCGCCTCGGGAATAACTAGAAAAAAATTCTCTGCAGCACTCAGCTACTACCAATGATGTACATATGCTAACAAGCTATATATATATATATGAGAAAAAAGTTTCAAAACTTACGTTTTTTTCAAACAACTCAAAATCTTATCTTTTTATTTCTGAAGTTCTTGGTACACACATTGGCCAATGTCTGTTTGCTCATCGACTGCGACAAAGTGACTTCAGGTCCAATGAGTTCTAACGCTGACACCCAAGTCCTCCTTGTCCACCCCCGCACTTCTAAGTGGGCAGACTCCATCTCGACCCTAGATCACCTGTGGTCAATAAGGGTGCAAATTGCAGCATGAAGCCAGCCACTCCATAAGATATAAAACAGAAAAAAAACTACACAGCACTCACAGACTAATGTGAACCGGTGCCAGCAAGGCTGCTGGATCAAATAACTAGAAAAAAATACTCTGCAGCACTCAGCTACTACCAATGATGTACATATGCTAACAAGCTATATAATATATATGAGAAAAAAGTTTAAAAACTTACTTTTTTTTTAAAAAAAACTCAAAAAATTCAACTTTTTTCTCATATATATATAGCCCTACCCACAAGCACTTGTCACATGTCCGTGGTTAGATGGACCTTGCCCTGAAACTGGTTGTTAAGGGCACGTATGATGTTTTGTGACACCTGCTTATGTAATGCGGGAACGACACACCGGGAAAAATAGTGGCGGCTGGGGACCAAGTAACGTGGGACAGCCGCCATCAGGTTGCGGAATGCTTTCGGTCTCCTCCAGCCTAAAAGGCAACATTTCCAGCCAAGTAGTCGCAAAATGTATGCATTTAGAACTGTGGCATGTGGGGAGTTGGCAGCGTATTTGCGCCTGCGTGCCAAAGATTGGTGTATGGATAACTGGACCCTGCACTGGGACAAGGACGTTGTTGATGATGGTGCTGTTTCTGCTTGTGCAACTACAGGTGAAGGACAGGAGGCATCTTCGCATGCAGTATGGACAGGGGATTGTCTTGCACACACAACAGTGGAAGACGCAGTGGTGTCACCCCGCAGACACTGCTCCTGGACTCTGTTGTACATCCCACAAAGTCGGGTGCTTTGCTGACATGTGCCTGATCATGCTGGTGGTGGTCAGGCTGCTACCTTTGCTACCCCTACTGATGCTGGCATGGCAGGTGTTGAAAATGGCCTTTTTGAAATTATCTGCAGACACCTTAAAAAACTGCCAGACTTGGGAAGACCTAACAGTTGTACTGGCAACTTTGTCGTGTTGTTGTTCCGGGGAACGGTTGCCTGCGGACACCACCCTGCTTCTTCCGGCCTGCTGTGATGCTATGCCTAACTTCCCCTGTGCACTGCTGTCCTCGCTCTGCATGTCCTCCTGTCCAGGTTGGGTCAGTTACTGGATCATCCACCACGGCATCTTTCACTTCCGCATCCTGGTCCTCCTCCTGACTTTCTGACAATTGTGTCGCATTATCCGCTATCCAACTAACAACCTGCTGACACTGGTCTTGGTTTAATAGTGGTGAAATGCTGTGGTCACCTAGAAATTGGGACAGGAAGGTCGAGCGAGATGATGTGGGCGTTTGTCGTGGTGCAATTCGAGCTTGCACATGCCCTCAGCCTCTGCCTGCACCACCCTCACGTCTAATACTTGTCCCTTGCCACCGGCCTTGCGCATTTTCAATGTTGTGCTGCCTGCATACAGCTAAATGAAGACATCCAAAAGATGGTTTTTAGCTGCACACTGAGATTACAGATTACAGCGGTTTAATCAAGGCAGCTGAAACGGTCGGACACAAACGCTGATGCGTATACCGTGTTTTGGCGTATACTACTTGGAGCTACAAGCCATTCCTAAGATGCTAAATGAATACAGACAATAGTTGGGCTTTAGCTGGACACTGAGATTAGAGATCAAAGCCCAGCAGGTGGACTGGTCAGACACAAACGCTGACGAGAATACCGAGTGTTTTGGCAGCCCCAGAGGTATATAATGCAGCAGCCCCAGAGGTATATAATGCAGCAGCCCCAGAGGTATATAATGCAGCAGCCCCAGAGGTATATAATGCAGCAGCCCCAGAGGTATATAATGCAGCAGCCCCCAGAAGTATATAATGCAGCAGCCCCCAGAGGTATATAATGCAGCAGCCCCCAGAGGTATATAATGCAGCAGCCCCAGAGGTATATAATGCAGCAGCCCCAGAGGTATATAATGCAGCAGCCCCAGAGGTATATAATGTAGCAGCCCCAGAGGTATATAATGCAGCAGCCCCAGAGGTATATAATGCAGCAGCCCCAGAGGTATATACAGGCAGGCCCCAGAGGTATATAATGCAGCAGCCCCAGAGGTATATACAGGCAGGCCCCAGAGGTATATACAGGCAGGCCCCAGAGGTATATAATGCAGCAGCCCCCAGAGGTATATAATGCAGCAGACCCAGAGGTATATAATGCAGCAGCCCCAGAGGTATATACAGGCAGGCCCCAGAGGTATATACAGGCAGGCCCCAGAGGTATATACAGGCAGGCCCCCAGTGGCACTCCCCCCCCCCCACATTGTGCAGAGTTCCCCCTCCTGATGCATTATCTTACCATCCAGCCGCGTCTTCATCACCGCCGGTCCTCCCGTACATCCGCGCGCTGCGTTCCCGGTCTCATGTGACCCGGTCGCAGTCGGATGACGTCATCGCGACGGGTCACGTGAGAGCCGAACACAGCGCCCGAGGATGGACGGGAGGACGGTGATGAAGACGCGGCTGGATGGTAACATAATGCATCGATAGCGGGGGCTCTGCACAGTGTGGGGGGGGGGCGAGTGCCACTGGGGGCCTGCTGTATACCCCACTGGGGGCCTGTAAACATCTGGGGGCTGTATGCACGGCTCCCCCTGCCGCTGTGATGGGCGGGGGGAGCCGTGCATATCTAATGAGCGGCCCCATGTGACGGGCCGCTCTGTCAGGAGCCTCCCCCAGCCTCCTCCAGCCTCCCCAGCACCCGGACACAGCCCCCACACAGCACATACTGTATAGACCCGTGTATAAGCCAAGGGGGGGACTTTTCAGCCCAATTTTTGGGCTGAAAAACTCGGCTTATACACGAGTATATACGGTACTCCTGCTGCACTAAGATGCTAAATGAATGCAGACAAGAGTTGTTCTTTTAGCTGGACACAGAGATTAGAGATTAGGGCTCTGCAGGTGGACTGGTCAGACACAAACGCTGACGAGAATACCGAGTGTTTTGGCGTATCCTAATTTACGCTACAACCTACAAACTGCTGCACTAAGATGCTAAATGAATGCAGACAAGAGTTGGTTTTTAGCTGGACACTGAGATTAGAGATTAAGGCCCTGCAGGTGGACTGGTCAGACACAAACGCTGACGAGAATACCGAGTGTTTCGGCGTATCCTAATTTACGCTACAACCTACTCCTGCCCATAGAGAGCTAAATTAATCCTTAAAAGCCCTGTTTTGGTATGGATGAGATTTCCAGCCTGTACAACAGCCTCAGATGTGATGCAGGCTGGTATACTGGCACAACGAAGTATGCTATATACCCTGTCTCCCTGCCTGCCTGTATACAGCTCTATTAGTCCTCAGAAGGACTGTTGTGGTAATTATATTGGCAGCCCTGCACCTACACTAGCTGAAAGGCCACAAATCTGTCCTTTAATCAGCAGCACCTCTCCCTACACTGACTGTCTGTGGAGCACAGCGCAGTCAGGTCTTATAAAGACCTGATGACGCTGTGCGGCCAGCCAATCACTGTAATGCCACAACCAACATGGCTGTGGCATTACAGTGTCTGTCACCCAATCCCTGCACGTGGGCTGGCTCTGTAAAGAGCGCCAACATGCAGGGAGGTGGACCCCGAGCATAGCAAGATATCGCGAGATTACTCGGTACCGAGTAGTGACAAGCATACTCGCTTATCCCTACTCATGACCCTACGGATTGTGCCACTCAAAGATGTGGTGATAAATAAATCTCCTTATAAATTAGTATGCTTTATGTTATTCTCATCCCACTCACTACTTGTTCAGACTTTGTTATAAATTATTGAACATGCACAGATTTATTTATAACTAATATTGAATTGTTCTTTAGGAGATCTTATTACAGCCGTCCCGAGAAAAAAGTTTTTTATGTTGTTATTCTATCATCAGGTGAATATAATTAATTAAAGGAGATCGAGATAAACTAAAAGCCTGTTAAAAGATTATTTTTCTAGTTACCCTTATAAAATGTAAAGGCTATAGAATAAAATTAACATTCCATTAACACTTAATATTCTAACAAGAATGATTTATTAGTTGTAATCAAACATTGCACCTTAACATGGTCACAATCTGCTATGTTAGAGACCCCATACGCCAGTATCCCACAACTTTGGGTTCCCAGGTATTCAATTCAGCAGGATGTGATTGGAGACAGAGCCGACACAGTATAATACTGTAGCACAGAGGCTACAATCAGTGTCCAGGTACACCTGTGTTGTATACCACTAGTCCCCAACTTAGGGGAAAGAGAGAATCTCAAAGGGGACATCCTGCTATGATAGCTTTGATTCTGCTCATCTAGACAAGCTCTATTGAGGGCCAGGACACAGAAAACAAGATAACTAGTTGAAGAGATCATAGTTTTAGACAAAACATTCCTAATCCATTTGCTCTAATATTGACGATTTAGCATTTATTTACAATAATAGCAAACAGAATATCGATCTGTTCTTGCAATCCATATTTAACAATGCATGGGGTCTGTGTTTCACTCCTACAACTAGTGCAGTGGATTTTTTGGATTTAACTTTATTTCATGATGGCAGTAAAATCTTGACCAGAACCATTTTCCTGAAGGTTGATGCCAATAACTATGTGCATTATGATAGTGGGCATTATAGCAAATGGATTAGAATGGATTAGAAATTCTCCATGCAACCAGTACAAGATAATTAGAAAGAACAATAGTTTAATGTCTGATTATATATCCCATTCAGCTAAAGATATTCAAAAAATTACATGCAAGGTAATATGTCAAATGTGTCTAAAGATAGAAACACCAACGTCAAAGATAAGATAAAAATCGTTCTTTACTAAACAAATTTTTTTAAAAGTCATAGACCTACATGCAAGTAGACAGACAAAAGTGAAAAAAAAAAAAAAATGAACTCCCATATATTTGGACCTCCTATTATGTCTCTGATCTCCTGGCCTACCTAAACAATGTAGGTTTTACACCCTAGTATATTGGTGCCCCCATTCCTCGGTGGCTATGACTAGTCTGACCCTAACTCAAGAATAAATATGTTAATGGCATGACTTATGGGATAATTTATCTCATAGATCAGTCCAATAGGTAATGGATTGCCTTCAGGAAAGGCATAGAAAGACTCCTGTTTTAGTTCGTAGAAGAGGTTAAAATGTGTGTTTTTCCAGGTTTAAGCACAAATACTCTTCTGGATCTTCCAAATGCTCTCTAGAAAACTTCAGACAGGCCCAGACATGTAATGGCTTAAGCAGGGGAACATGTCTGGCACTGCAGAATTGAAGTCCCTGGTAGCATAGTGTGTTACTGATGGTTGCCTGTGTAACTTTGGTCCCAGCTCTCTGCAGGTCATTCACTAGGTCTCCCTGTGTGGTTCTGGGATTTTTGGTCACTGTTCTTGAGTAGTAAATAGTTAAAGCACTCTGAGGTACAATTTGCAACAAGTCTTTTTAAAAGAAGTAACCTGAGATGAAACTGCAGGTACACAAACTGTTTTCCACTTGTGCAAATACATTTTCATGTAAAATGGCTTGGTGAAGTTTACAGAAGATTTCTGTCGAGTGGACACTGTCTTCCAAATTATTATGCAAATATTCTTTTTCTCTGATTTTCCTAAATGGTTGGTGCAAATGACAGTCAGTGTAATAAAAGTCATCACCCGTTACAGTATACATCGAATTTTATTGAAGAAACCTCCCAATGATAACAGTATAATTTTAAAAAGTAAAAAAAAACTCTAAATGCACTGTTCCAAAATATTAGGCACAGTAGAGTTTGTAAACATTTGATATGTTTGAAAGAACTAAAAATGCTCATTTGTTGAATTTGCAGCATTAGGAGGTCACATTCACTGAAATAAAAAGCTATTTAACTCCAAAACATCCTAACAGGCCAAGTTACATGTTAACATAGGAACCCTTCTTTGATCTCACCTTCACAATTCTTGCATCCATTGAACTTGAGTTTCGGGAGAGTTTCTGCTTGTATTTTTTTTGCATGAAGTCAGAATAGCCTCCCAGAGCTGCTGTTTTGCTGCAAACTGCCTCCCACCCTCATAGATCGTTTGCTTGATTATACTCCAAAGGTTCTCTATAGGGTTGAGGTCATGGGAAGATGGTGGCCACACCATGAGTTTATCTCCTTTTATGCCCATAGCAGCCAATGACAAAGAGGTATTCTTTGCAGCACGAGATGGTGCATTGTCATGCATGAAGATGATGTTGCTCCTGAAGGCATGTTTCTGCTTTTTGTACCATGGAAGAAAGTTCTCAGTCAGAAACTCTATACACTTTGCAGAGATCATTTTCACACATTCATGAACCTTAAAGGGGCCTACCAGCTGTTTTCCCATGATTCCAACCCAAAACATGACTCCACCGCCTCCTTGCTGACGTCGCAGCCTTGTTGGAACATGGTGGCCATCCACCAACCATCCACTACGCCATCCATCTTGACCTTCCAAGGTTGCTCGACACTCATCAGTAAACAAGACTGGTTGAAAATTTGTCTTCATGTATGTCTGGGCCCACTGCAACCGTTTCTGCTTGTGCGCACTGTTTAAGGTTGGCCGAATAGTAGGTTTATGCAACACAGCAAGCCTTTGAAGGATTCTACACCTTGAGGTTCGAAGGACTCCAGAGGCACCAGCAGCTTCAAATATCTGTTTGCTGGTTTGTAAGGCTTTTTCAGCAGCTGCTCTCTTAATCCGATGAATTTGCCTGGTAGAAACCTTCCTCACTCTGCTTTTATCTGCACGACCACGTCTGTGCTCAGAATCAGCTACAAATCTCTTCACAATACGATGATCACGCTTAAGTTTTCGTGCAGTATCAAATGTTTTCATCCCTTGTCCAAGGCATTGCATTATTTGTTGCTTTTTGGCAGCAGAGAGATCCTTTTTGTTTCCCATGTTACTTGAAAACTGTTGCCTGCGTAATATTGTGGAACACCCAGTTTTCCTTTTATTGGGCTCACCTGCCAAACTAATTATCACAGGTATCTGAGATTGATTTCAGTGATCCAAAGAACTCTAATGGTGGGTTTACACACACCAATTTATCTGTTCAATATCTGAACCAATCTCTGGTTGCAGTGAAATCATGGATACATTGCTTCATGTTGTACACAGCCACAAAATGGAGCAATGTATCCATGATTTCACTGCAACCAGAAATTGGTTCAGATATTGAACAGATAAATTGGTGTGTGTAAACCCACCATGAGACACAATCCCATCAATGGGTTTCATTAAAAAAAAAAAAAAAAAAAAAAAAAAAAGCCCTATGACACTTAAAACCAATTTGCATAATAATTTGGAATGACAGTGTAGATTATTGCAGATAGGGCTCGGACACACTCATCAGAGTTTGACTGAGGAGACTCTGAAAGGCTGGAGCAGTGACCCTGAATGGCCTCTCTCTGTCTGGACGGGGAGTCTGGAGTTGCACAAAAACACAATCAGCTGAAAATCTTGTCCAGACTGTGAGAAGCCGTTCAGGGTCACTGATCCAGCATTTTCAGAGTCTCCTCAGTCAAACTCGGATGTGTGTGTCCGAGCTCTTAGTCCAAAAAACGTTCAGGGGTACAGGAGGCTCAAAGAGCACCCAAAAAAAATGGATTGGTCATGAAAAACACTTCCAAAAACGGATTGCTATGTGTGACCCTAGCCTGACCCTAGCCTTAGGAACTTTTTTGGGTGCCATTTAAAAACGGATCTGTTTTTTTTAACCCCTTCATGACCCAGGAGTTTTTCGTTGTTCATTTTCGTTTTTTGCTCCCCTGCTTCCAAGAGCCATAACTTTTTTATTTTTCCGTCAATATAGACATATGATGGCTTGTTTTTTGTGGGACGAGTTGTACTTTCATACGCAATAATTTATTTTACCATATAGTGTACAGGCAAATTGCAAAATAATTCTAAATGCAGTGAAATTGCAAAAAAAGTGTATTTTAGTCGCCATGTTCACTATATGGTAAAACCGATGTGACGGGGTGATGCCTCGGGTCAGTACGAGTTCGTAGACACCCAACAATGTATACCTTTACTGGTATCTAGGTGGTGAAAAAAAATTCAGAAGTTTGAAAAAAAACAAAAATGGACTTTTTGCGCCATGTTTTGCGACCTGTAGTGTTCTGATTTGTCAGGATCTAGGGCTGTGTGATGGCTTATTTTTTGCGTCTTGAGCTAACGTTTCTAATGATTCCATTTTTAGGGGGATCTGCAGTTTTGATCGCCCGTTATTGCATTTTATAGCAATGTTGTGGCGACCAAAAAAACTGAATTTTAGCGTTTGGACCATTTTTTCCATTACGGAGTTTACGGCTCTCATTAACGGATTTAATATGATGATGGATCGGGCGATTCTGAATGCGGCGATACCAAATATGTGTATTTTTTTTTATACTTTTATTGTAATTGGGGGTAAAGGGGGGTGATTTTAACTTTTATATTTTTTTTTACAGGTTTCTAAAAACTTTATTTGTTCATTCATTCTTATTTTTACACTGCCTCTTTAAGAGTGGGGTGTTCACCGAATTGTTCATCAAACCCCCAAACCCCATTAAAATGAATGTCAGACAACAGGAAACTCTTCAAAGTTGTCAAAAAGGAAAAAAGGGCAGCAATCTACTTAGAGTACAAAAACTTTCATGGTTTAGCAAGAGTGCTTGAGACACAGTCTTCAAAATCAGGTAAAAGTATGAGGTAGCTCAAATTCACTTAAATTTCAGAGGTGGGTGAAACTCGGTTTGAATTGACAGATGGATGTGTCACAGGGGAAAAGGGGCAGCAGTTTTCAACATTAAGTAAAAGGTGGAGGAGGAGTAAAATAGGAATAAGAGAAAGGTATAGGCATGTCACTCAGATAGCCCTGCTCAAGTCACGCATCACACAACAAGGAGATCCTAAGAGGAGTCCCTACGTTTTCAAAAATTAGTGTCAGACCACAATAAAGTGGTATCCTTCTTATACATTTTGTGTTGAGCCACAATGTCAGGAAGGCAGAAAGCATAGGAACAGCATTTGAAGGCAGATTATTTATTAACTGGTGCAGGAGTATCAAGAGTATTTATTGTGCTCCGAGCAATTTGCTCAAGTCATGTAGCACACAGCAAGGAGACCCCAAGATGAGTTCCCACTTTTCCAAAAATTAGGGTCAGACCACAGCAAAATGGCAGCAATTGTTCCAGAACAAAAATTGCAGAATGGCCCAGTCTGCATGCATGGCATAGGGTCTGGGATATGGCCTGACCAAGCATTTCAAGGTTAAACATTGATCAGGGAGAGGGGATGAGTAACAGGTGTAGGACTGTTGAGCAGAGTGCCCTCAATCCTCATGCAAAAGCTTTAATAAATTTTAGGCTACATCACATTCATGTAGCACAAGTATGAGCTACATGTATTACTATAGGAAGTAGGAGTCTGGTGGGTCAGCGACCTGTATAGGTCTAGTGGTCAGGATGGCCTTAAACCTCAGGCAACAACTACAGTTTATTTTATGCCACGCCACACTCAGGTGGCACAATTATTCTGTTTAAACTCATGTGTAAGCTTTTTGTGCTGAAAAATGTCCCCTCCGCTAATACTCGAGTTAGTCAGGCAGTCAGTCATTTTCTGTAGGTGAGAATGATGACTGGGGGCTGGAGAAGGATGGTCCAGACTGCAGAGGCAGTGGGAGGTTACATGGTCCCGCTCATTAGGCTAATGTAATATGCACTGCACTCTCCCCACCCATCACCTCTCAGGACTGAAGGAGACGCTGAGTGGTGGGCCGAGGGAGCGCCGCATATTACACTAGCCTAAATACACTCATCACTGTATATAGCCTCTTAATTACTGAATATAGCCCTCATCACTGTATATGGCCCCCCATCGCAGTATATGGACCCTCATTCTGGTACCCACACAAACAAACTGAATAAACTCATCTATGAATCGCTCCGTTGCAGCACCGTGGCTTCATTCTGTCTTGTGCTGGCATCTGATCATGTTAGCCGATCTACCAGAAAAGTCTTTTTCACACTGAATTGGTGGAGATTTTAAGAGAGTTACTGCACCACAGCTGATTTGGCAAACACTGGTACCAGATATAAAGTATTTGGTGGGTAGATTTTAGCAGGTACTGCAATAATTAGATTAGATTAGAAAAACTTTATTGATCCCGGAGGAAATTACAGTGTTACAGCAGCAGAACAAAGATCAAGAACATTACACACTTTACAAAATAAGTCTATATGGACAGCAGATAAGTGCCTTTTACCACTGAATTGGAAGAGATTTTAAGAGAGCACTGCACCAGAGCTGATTTGACAAACAATTGTATTAGAGATAAAGTATTTGGTGGCTATATATTCTCAGATCTAGCAAAAAGTATTTTTTGCACTGAATTTGTAGAGATTTTAAGAGAGCGTTGCACCAAACCTGATTTGGCAAATACTGGTATTAGAAAAAATGTATTTGGTGGCTACATTTTGTCAAATCTAGCAAAAAAAGACTTTTTAGCAGTGATTTTGTGGAGATTTCAAGAGAGTACTGCAGCAGACCTGCTTTTGCTAACATTGCTTTGAAGCTCTAACAAAGGCTGTTTTAGGAAGCTGTCACTAAACTTATTTATCTATCTTTCATCTATCTATCTATTGTCGAGCCCCAGGCCCTGGGGTACTTGAGTATCAGGCTCGGAGGGGTTCGTGGCGATGTCACGTGTGGCGCTGCCTGAGCCCCGTGGCCTGGGTGACACTTCAATAGAGGAGTTATGTACAAGGAAAAGAGTTATTGTCACGTGACGGCACCTGTAGTACCTGGTGATGGATCACCAGTGCCGCCACAGTCCTGCGGAGGACGATGGTATCGCGACAAGGATGGCAAAGCTCCCTATAGCTGGAGATGGTCCTCCAGGGCAGCGTTGCTGAAAGCAAAGAGGTTGATGATAAATGGCACATAGACACGGAGGCAAAGTCACTCTCCCGGGTACTTTACTGTAAACAGTCATCAGCATACAAGTCCCGTGGTGGTACCCGTGGTATGCCTTAGTTGACGAACCCATTTCCTTTCTTCCCCGCCTAGGATGAGTCTATACCCAGTTACTCCTTGAAGGTAGTCTTGGGACTCCCCTCCATCGAAGTGAAGAAGCAGGCAGACAGCTCCATGTGGCAGGGTGCCGCAGCTGGTGAACAGACCGCAGCCGGTTGACGACTTCAGAGATGGGCTCTGGCAGTTTCCCCAGGTCCGGCGTTCCCGTGGTGGACTGGGGAATTTCCTGGAGTATGGTTGTTCCATGCTGGGGTTCCCCCTTTCTCTCTCAGGCCCAGACTCACGCTTCAGGCACCCTTCACTCTCCCCAGAGGTGCTAGATCCCTCCCGGGGTAACCTCCCACTACTACTCTAATGTGGGAGTGCCGCAATGGGTCCCACCCACCAGCCTAACATCCGCTTGCAGTTGGGGAAAATTACACCTCTTTTACAGGTGCAATACCCTTGTGTGACGCCTGACCATGTGGGGCGCCACACTATTATCTATCTATCTATCTATCTATCTATCTATCTATCTACCAGAAAAAAATTCTCTGCAGCACTCAGCTACTACCAATGTGCAAACATGCTAACAAGCGGTATATATTTATTTGAGGAAAAAATTTGAAAACATCACCCACAGGTGGTCTTAGGTTGAGATGGTGTCCACCCACTTGAGAATGGGATAGGGAGGAAAAGGAGGGCAGGGGTGTCAGCGTTGGGACTCATCAGACCTGGGGTCGCCTTGTCGCGGCTGATGAGCAAACGGACATTGGCCAATGTGCGTACCAAGAACCCCAAGAAAATAAAAAAAATAAGATTTTTGAGTTTTTTGAAAAAAACGTAAGTTTTTTAATTTTTTCCTCAAATATATACCGCTTGTTAGCATGTTTGCACATTGGTAGTAGCTGAGTGCTGCAGAGAATTTTTTTCTAGTTGTTTGACCCAGTCTTCCTGCTGGCACCAGTTCACATTATGTCTGTGAGTGCTGTGCAGTTTTTTTCTGTTTAGTTTTTCTTTATCTATACTATCTATCTATCTATCTATCTATCTATCTATCTATCTATCTGTCTGTCTGTCTCTGTCTATCTATCTATCTATCATCTATCTAGCAGCACTACAAAACAATAAACACAGGTGCACAACCTGAGAGGCTCTGTCCAAACCTCAATCCATATGCAAAAGGAATAACCAGGCAGCACTGCAAAGCAATGTGAAAACAGTTGGATATTTAGTGATCCATGGCAATGTTTAAGCACACTACTCTGCCTGAGAAAGGCAGAGCATTTTGCTGAAACTTTGCCATGGATCACTAAATATCCAGCTGTTTTCACATTGATTTGCAGTGCTGCCTGGTTATTTCTTTTGCATATTGTCACACTTCCGGAGGAAGGCACCCTAGAGTGGACCCACTGGGCTGTGCTACCGAACTCCCCTGGGTGAGCTGATCCTAGTTTACCCAACCCCTATACAGGGATTGTCAGGGGCAAGCCCAAGGGGTCTAAATACCACAGCAGCTAGTACCAGGGGGGCGGCTCGTAAAGTTAGCCTATTCTAAGGAATAGAGAAGTATTCCAGGTAACAGGGCACAAGCAGGGGCGTAACTAGAACTGGCAGGGCCCCATAGCAAACTTTTGAACGGGGCCCCCTCCAAGACACGCCCCCAATGACACGCCCCCTTCAAGACACACCCCCTTACCGAATCAGTGTTAACAGTCTGACGCCACCCAGTTTACCGTATATACTCGTGTATAAGCCGACCCCCCTACTTTTGCCCCCAAAACCTGGGAAAACCTATTGACTCGTGTATAAGCCGAGGGTGGACCCCAGCATAGGTATACAGGCCTCCCCAGTGGTAGTATACAGCAGCCTCCCCAGTGGTATATACAGGCCCCAGCAGTATATACAGTAGCCCCAGTGGTATACAGCAGCCTCCCCAGTGGTATATACAGCAGCCCCAGTGGTATACAGCAACCTCCCCAGTGGTATATACAGGCCCCAGCAGTATATACAGCAGCCCCAGTGGTATACAGCAACCTCCCCAGTGGTATATACAGGCCCCAGCAGTATATACAGTAGCCCCAGTGGTATACAGCAGCCTCTCCAGTGGTATATACAGGCCCCAGCAGTATATACAGCAGCCCCAGTGGTATACAGCAGCCTCCCCAGTGGGTATATACAGGGCCCCAGTGGGTATATACAGGCCCCCAGTGGGTATATACAGGCCCCAGTGGGTATATACAGTCAGGGCCCCAGTGGGTATATACAGTCAGGGCCCCAGTGGGTATATACAGTCAGGGCCCCAGTGGGTATATACAGGCCCCCAGTGGGTATATACAGGCCCCCAGTGGGTATATACAGGCCCCCAGTGGGTATATACAGTCAGGGCCCCAGTGGGTATATACAGGGCCCCAGTGAGTATATACAGGGCCCCAGTGAGTATATACAGGCCCCCAGTGGGTCTATACAGGCCCCCAGTGGGTATATACAGTCAGGGCCCCAGTGAGTATATACAGGGCCCCAGTGAGTATATACAGGCCCCCAGTGGGTATATACAGGCCCCCAGTGGGTATATACAGGCCCCCAGTGGGTATATACAGGCCCCCAGTGGGTATATACAGGCCCCCAGTGGGTATATACAGTCAGGGCCCCAGTGGGTATATACAGGGCCCCAGTGAGTATATACAGGCCCCCAGTGGGTATATACAGGCCCCCAGTGGGTATATACAGGCCCCCAGTGGGTATATACAGTCAGGGCCCCAGTGGGTATATACAGGGCCCCAGTGAGTATATACAGGGCCCCAGTGAGTATATACAGGCCCCCAGTGGGTATATACAGGCCCCCAGTGGGTATATACAGGCCCCCAGTGGGTATATACAGTCAGGGCCCCAGTGGGTATATACAGGGCCCCAGTGAGTATATACAGGCCCCCAGTGGGTATATACAGGCCCCCAGTGGGTATATACAGGCCCCAGTGGGTATATACAGGCCCCCAGTGGGTATATACAGCCCCCAGTGGGAATATACAGGCCCCCAGTGGGAATATACAGGCCCCCAGTGGGAATATACAGGCCCCCAGTGGGAATATACAGGCCCCCAGTGGGAATATACAGGCCCCCAGTGTGTATATACAGGCCCCCCACTCCTCCTCTGCTGCACACGTTACCTGTAAAGGAATACATCATACTTACTTATCTCTGCCGGCTGCCGCTGTCACCGCTCTGCACCGCGCTCCGTCTTCATCTGGCTTCTTCCTGGTTGTGACCGCCGGGCGCAGGCAATGACGTCACAACCAGGAAGAAGCCGGATGAAGACGGAGCGCGGTGCAGAGCGGTGACAGCGGCAGCCGGCAGAGATAAGTAAGTATGATGTATTCCTTTACAGGTGACGTGTGCAGCAGAGGAGTGGGGGGCCTGTATATACCTACTGGGGGGGGCCTGTAGCTGACCGGATAGCAGCGTAGCGGCGCTGGGTCCGGGCCCCCCACAAGGGCCGGGCCCCAAAGCGACCGCTACGTCTGCTATGCCGGTAGTTACGCCCCTGGGCACAAGGCTAGGACACCAGGAATGGTGCTTCCGGGGAAGAGCACAGCAAGAGTTCCAGGAAACAGAGTACAAGGCTGGAGGACAGGAATGGTGCTACTGGTAAGGAGCACAGCAAGGGTTCCAGGAAACAGAGTACAAGGCTGGAGGACAGGAATGGTGCTACTGGGAAGGAGCACAGTAAGGGTTCCAGGACACAGAGCACAAGGGAGGCCTGACCAACAGTCAGCAAGGCAGAAGCAAACTGACTTATTAATCAGGCACCTCCCATCAGAGGAGGTGGCCTGATATTCCATGGGAAGAGCAGCTATTGGTCAAGGGGAGTGTCAGGTTGGACCTTGCCGGCCATAGAGTCACAGGGAAGGAGTGCACCGAGGGCGCCACTGAGTAGGCTCATGAAAATGACCATAGTAATGTGCTCATGTGCGAACCCGGTGGTCAGCTGACAGGAAGGGAACATGGCGACGGCTCCGAGACACAGCGCACCTGGATGCCGGACGCCCGGTCGGCAGAGGAGCAGGAGATGCCGACCCAGGAGAGGTGAGCTGGGAAGCGGTGCCAGGGGACCTAAGGCGGCCGTCACACACTACGATTTTGTGTGGGAACTCAATAACGATGTCAGTGGTGTGCACTTGTGGACAACATCGTTAGTGAGGTGTCACATGTATAGATAACGTTCAGGACGCAACAGCGATATCATGTGCAGGGATCACTCACACAACCAGCGACTGATGCTTGTCAATGATGGTAATAGGAGAAATCGGTAAAGAGATCGGTTGCCGCGGTGTCACACAGAACAATGCAGCAGATTGCATGATCTACATTGTCTGATATGGGGACAGGTTCCCATATCTGTGATTAACGATCAGACCACTTATCGGTAGTCACATCATGCTGTCACACGCAACGATGTCGTTGGAGCGATGCCAAATCAGGCACTTTCCAGCGATATGTTTGCATATATCGTAGCGTGTGACGCCCGCCTAACACATATCTATCTATCTATCTATCTATCTATCTATCTATCTATCTATCTACTATCTATCTCTATCTAATAAGGAATCGAGTCGGCAGCTAGCTATCTCTCTTAACAGCGCACACAGCGGCAGCAACAGCAGTGGTGGCAGCAGCGAAACTGTTCATGAGCTCTTACACTATGAAATTGGGAACAATGGGAAATGGCTGGCCCTTATATGGCAAAAACTTGTGACTTACCCAGAAAATGACACAAACCTTTGTGTGCAAAAAGTGCAATTTTCTTTATGCACGCTGTTTGGCTGCCAGATCAGACCACTCACAGCAATTGCGGGAATGAAAAAGGAGACCTGCACTTATCTGAACTGAGCTGAACTAAGACGTCTCCCCACCCCTCCCCTTCTGCCTGCTATCTTAAGCCCCCATCACACATAACGAGATCATTAGCGAGATCATTATAACGTCACAGGTTTTCGCTAGTGATCTCCTCGCTACTTGAGACACTTAGCAGTGATCAGGCCCCTGCTGTGAGATCGCTGATCGTTACAAAGAGCTCTGGGTCATTTTTTTGTTGTTGCGCTCCTGCTGGGAATGCTGCATTGTTGAGTTTGAAACCGACAACGACCAACGATCTCAATACTATGCCCAAGAGTGACAATTCCCAACGACCTCTGTATCATTCCGGATCATTGCTGAAGTCGCTGGTGAGATCTGACTGTTTGACATCTCACCAGCGACCCCAAAGTGACATACCAGCGATCCCTACCAGGTCGTATCGTTGTCTGGATCGCTGGTGCATCACTACGTGTGACAGGACCCTAAGACACTGACCCTCAAGATAACATAGAACAGAAGCATTACTGCTAAAAGGAACAATGCTCTTCTGGGAAATATGCAAATTGTCACTTCAGTGAGAAATTAGATGAACTCTACTAATGCTTAATAAAGGTAGGAAGAAGTCATAATCGACTCTTTAACAAGTCATAAATTACTTCCTCACTAACAGGGGCAGACTGGCCCAGGTGGCAGTAGAGCAAGTGCCCCCTGGGCTGGTGGTATAGCCCACATCTAGGGCCGCCCCCCCCACAGGAATGGGCCGGCCGGCGGTGCTTTGCGGCCAGCGCGGCGATGCAGCAGCAGACGGCGCCGGAGATGGTAAGTGAGCCGCGGTCCGAACATTCTGATAGCAGCCTTCCCCCCCCGGTCATCAAAAATTTCCGATAGCACCCCCCCTCCCCCCCGGTCATCAAAACATTCCGATAGCACCCCTTCCCCCAGTCATCAGAAATTCCTGATAGCACTTCCCCCGGTCAGAAATTCTGTTAACACCAAAGCCCCAACCCCCCTCCCAGTCATCTAGAAATTCTGATAGCACCCCATAAACCCAACCCCCCCCGGGCCTCAAATCAGGGCTGGCAGACCACACCTGCCACCCGGGGCCAGAGGCACCAGCCAGCCCCTGCTCACTGAAGTGGCAATTTGCATATTTTCCAGAGGAGCATTTTGGCTATAAGTCTCCTCAGCCAGCAGGTAGAATCTTCTCCAGTAGGAGAAAAGCTATTCCCCCAGATCTCGTCTTAGCCTCTCATACAGCCAGATTAGAATCCCATACACTGCACTGATGAGGGCTATCACCCCGAAACAAAGCATCTGCAGTTTGGGGTTCTAATTTGGCACACATCCTAAGTCATATTAAAAGGCTTGTTAAAGAGTCAATTATGACTTTGAGAATTGCTACCTTTATTAGGTGGCACTAGAGTTCATCTACTTCATCACTGAAGTGATAATTTGCTAAAAGGCATTAATGTTTTTGTCACCGAAAAATTACCAAACAAAATCAGCAAAATGTTCAGGTTCGAGGTGTAAAACGAACATTGCTAAATGCAGTCTGAATTTGAAATTGGCAAACATGTTTGAGCGAAGTTCGCTCATCACTACTTATAATATTGAGCCTCAGTGCTTTTTTATTGTATAATTATACTGAGCAAAAGCATACAAATAAATACTAATGGCTAGATAACAAAAGTTCTACTATAGAACCTAAGCGCAGTCATAGAAGAGCATACCTCACAACTTTTTATGAAATGGAGGATATGTATTGCAGCACTTTTACAGGTTTATGCCTCTCATGAAGCTCCTTGTAGTCTCAGATACCATCATACCCATCTCATGATCCCTTTAGGAAGCCCCCCACATGGTATGACATCCACATGGTATGCATGACTCCATATAGCATAATTGCCCTTCAAACAGCCCAAAAATGTTGATGCCCTACAGCATCTCACAAAGTAAGATTGTTATCACAGCCCCTCATAAACAGTTATGTGCACCACAGACTCCATAAAGTATGATGTCTACAAGAGCCCCTTTATAGTATGACAGCCCTCAATTGGTATATTGACCCACATAGGCCTCCACACAATATGATGGTCCCACAACCTCCCATAAAGTTTGATGGTCACTGACAGTCACCACATATTGTATAAAAATGATCTTACATCTACCCCTTGAAGTATGAGGATACTCTCACAGTCACTCCACATGGTATGATGGTAATCCCGCAGCCATACTCAACACTGTATGATGGCCCCCCACAGACAGTATTGTGGTCCCCCACAGTTTTTTACACAGTATGATGATCTCCCTATAGTACCTTCTCCCTGTAGTACAGCCTACCATATGGTATGAAGGATCCCTCACAGGCCATCATACAGTAAGATGGTTCTAACAACACATAGTGTGATGATCCCCATAGCCCCCAAAAGCAAACTAAAAAAACTTACTTTCTCGTTATCCATAATTCTAGTCTTTCACAGCCTCAATCTTCTCTTTTATCCAATCTTGCAGTAAATGCAGGCAGAGTGATGCACTGATGTAATTGTGCCGCTGATGTCTTCTGCATGGTTCCAAACTTCATCAGGTAATGAGAATAAGCCTGCCACCTGCTGGAGTAAGCAGCAGAGCATGGATTCAATGGCTCTGTGCCTGTCACAACTGTTAAGCATTGGGGACTGGAGAATAAGATAAGTTAGTCTGGTCCTGTATAAATGGTAGAAAGGACTGTTGTAAAGGTGGATGCTTATTTTCATTGATGAATAGTGCTGTGGATTCTGGGTATTTATGTACATTTTTATGTAATCACAGTGAATGATATCTATTATTGCAGATTCTGGGCCTGGCATCTTAATAAAGGCTTCATCTATGGCAGTGGTTCTTAACCGGGGTTCGATCGAACCCCAGGGGTATGGTGTGTCGGTCTCATGGTTTCAGCGGAGCCTCCGCCACAGAGGTCAACACACTCCCGACGGCTGTATGTAGATTTATCACTAAAGAAGGGTTGTGTGAATGTGCATATGAAACTGGTGGGTTGGATATCTCAAACAAGGTTAAGAACCACTGATCTATGGTAAAGAAAAAAATTCTGTTATTTATCCGGATTGTGACTTGGCTATGATGACATCAAGTACATTTAAAGTTTATAACTATAGAGCATGTATTTAGAATAAGGTGAATAAAATTCTGAACTTTCTTTTTCCTCTAAACTATGGTGCTGCATGTACCTTTATCTTCTGTTTTGATGCCTGCTTATGATTGGTTAGCATCATACAGTGAAACATATTGCTTCCAGTGAAAGCTATCTTATACCATCCATTTGGACATAGCAAAAGTTAACCTGATATGGATGCCCCCACACCTTTTGGGTGAGGCTGTCATCTTAATTGTCTGCTGCCAAATTGGATGCTTTGTCTCTGTGCGTGCACGTCACCATAAAGAACCACGCTGACACACAAGTCAATGTAGAGCTTAATGACAAAGACCTTTGTTAAAGGAGAGGATAGCAGTTTTATACTCATCATTAAAGGGGCATTTCTTAAGGGTGGTTCTAGGTAATTGCACCATTTTATGTTGAATATACATTTTATTTTGAAAAACATTCAATTATATTCTGTGTGTTTAACTAGCCTTGAAGTCGTACAGGACATTCAGAACAATTTGATAAGAGCTTCAGTGTGGCTACCTCTAAGTCAAAACATTATATGAAATCATCTGAGCCAGAGAAAACCCGAAGGTGGGAGGGAAGAAGGAGAGAGAGCTTATCTAGGGGAAAGGCTAGAGGCCTCTTTCCTACAAACAGGCCTCTAGCCTATACTAAGAGATTTCTGAATGACTACATACTAATATAAATTATTAACTATTTATTGCCATAACAAACCAATGAAATAAAGAATATATTAGTTGCAAAGATCTTTGAAGAAAGATTATTTTTAAAGAGTCTTTATACGTGGAAGCTGAGGTGGCTCATTAGATTACCCAAACCCTGGAGTTACATGACAATAGGGTTCAGCCTTTTCAGGTTTGCCTGTAGCCCATCACTCTACTATCCACATAAGGCTGGAAACACACTGACATTTAAATAATCGGTCCGTTTCTCCTCCAGGATAGTCGGACGAGTGGCATCCATTTGTTGATCTGTGTGGCATGCAACTGCTATACGAGTGTGCAATTTTTTTTACATTGGGTCTACTGGTTTGTATCAGGTTGTACAATTCTTTTGAGGTCTAAGTGAATCATTTAAAGCTTTCCAGAGCTTGCAGTTGTTTTGACACCTGTAGGGTGTGAATTTTGGAAACAGTGCCAGATGTGGCAAAAGCTGTGAAGTCCATGAAGCTTACAATGTCCGTAAAACATCCTTTTAAGATAGTGTAATATTTGGGAAGAATATTGTTTCACTTTTTTTACTTTATAATTATTTTTTTTTTATTTTTTTTTTGGAGAGCAAACTTTTATTATTGCAGAGGTCAGCAGCATGGAAGGCCATCTCTTCTACACCTATGTGATAGCAATTCATATAAAAAAAATGCACATGGACATTATATGCTTCACAGTAATGTTCTTATAGGTCTGGTCATGTTCGCACTCAAGAAACACCATACCATAGATATTGATTCTTGAAAATGTGAAATCACTCTTTAATGTCATTCCATACGTTTACTATACAGATTGTTAAGAAAGTGCACAATTATGATATAATATAAATAATTCATATTGATCTTGTCCTTGCATTGCTGCAGTCCACTGCCCACTAGCTTTATTCATCAACATTCCAGATAAATTTTTGAATTGGTGACCTGAAAAAAGTTATTTGCTTTCATCATTATGCCTCCTACAATTATGTCAGTCTTCAATAATCACTGTGCCTAGTACATGCACTAGTCAGTTTTTACCTTGTGGCATGAGGAATTTGTTGCGAGATTTGTTACTTCTCAACCCACCATATTGAATAGATAATGAGGGCAGTTAAGCAACAAGGTTGTACAAACAGTAATTTCTCAGCATGATTAATTTTGTCTTTCTCAGTCCTTGCTGTGGAAAAGGCGGGCCCATAGGAAAACAAACAGGTGTCACTCATCGCGGAGTTCAGCACGTCAGCGCCATATTGCTGCTGACCAAACCTGTGTGCCTGTGTTTTTGTTAAGTTATATTTCCCCTTCCCACATATTTTGCCATTGGCCCTTCACCGTACTGGACAAGTGGACATGTAGGCAGCATCTGGGGTCCAACTTAAAGACCTTACTGGACCCTGCCCTTCATTGACCTTCCACCACTTTAACAGTCTGTGTGCTGCTGATCCCTGAGGGACTACTATATGACTCACCGTGGCCGGGACTCCGGTTTAGACAGGCATTTGCTTCTTCCTCCTTGTCACGGGGTGCCGCGCCTGCCGGTAGTGGGGCCCGGTGGTGCAGATCAAAAGTGATGAGACGTCTTGTGGGAACAGATTTATGGGTTAAATTGTTTTGTGACGCCACCTATGAGAGTTTCGGTAACTGTACCGACACTGCGGGGCCTCCGGGGGATGGAATGCAGCAAGATGGAACGCTCCCCACAGGCTGAGTGGTGATCTCCGGAGCCAGAAGCTGCACAAGAAGTTGTGAGGCAGCTGAGGTTACCTTAGCATGTGGATGAACAGTTCATAAGAAGGCACGGACACTGTAAGTCTCTGTAACGGGTTCTTTACTGTAACCAGCAGGCAATACATGGTATACAGTTTGTAGGTAGTGGACCGGGTGGACTCAGCAATGACCATGTGTTCTCAGAGATCCGCGGTGTTCCTCCATTCTAACTAAGTACTGTGCCGTTGTCGCCCAGGAATACCAGATCGGGTACAGGGAGGCTGCTTGAATGCCCTATCCGGGGTATACGTTCCGGTTGCTTTGGGGAGCCTAGGGTCCCTTGGTGGGTACACCACTGGTTAGACAACTGGATTTGGCGATTGTGGGGTGCTCCTGTAAAGCGATCCCTCCACTCCTCTGGTTCGCATAGCAGAGCTGGACTACTGCTAGCTTCGTACCAGCAAACCGGCTGTAGATGGGTACGGGATGATTTTGGACCCGCATCTTGGTAATGCAGCGGGAGTAATGGTGCTCAACCGTGTGACGGTAGGGAGATGGCCGGTAGAAGGTGGCCAGGGGGCCGCACGGAACCCCCTCTCCTAGGTTGCAGAGCTGGGAATGTGCAGAAGGTCTTCTCCGTTACTGTTACACTCCCAGACTCTCCGACTCTCTTCTAAATTGTGCTAAACTTCCACTACACACTACCACTACACTCCGCCCACCAGGACCTGATTGGCCCTCTATGCTAGGTGATGCATGTAGGGTATGGATCTCTGAGTTAACTGTGTGATTGCTGGGTCAGAGAATATTGCTGCTGCTGTTTTGGCTGCAACCACTCGTTGCGGGGCGCCACACTATATACTTTTGAATTTACCAAATGGCTGCAATGAAACAAACAGTGAAAAATTTAGAGTGGTCTGAATACTTTCCACAGCCACATATATATATATATATATATATATATATATAAACACATAGTGGGTGTGGAAAGTATTCAGACCCCTTTAAATTTAAATTTTTCACTCTTTGTTTCATTGCAGCCATTTGGTAAATTCATTTTTCTCTCATTAGTGTACACTTTACACCCCATCTTGACTGAAAAAAACAGAATGTAGAAATTTTTACAAGTTTATTTAAACAGGAAAACTGAAATATCAAATTGTTATAAGTATTCAGACCCTTTCCTCAGTCTTGATAGAAGCACCCTTTTGAGCTAGTACAGCCATGAGTCTTCTGGGAATGATGCAACAAGTTTTTCCACACCTGGATTTTGGGATCCTCTGCCATCTCTCTTGCAGAGCCTCTCATTCCATCAGGTTGGATGGTGAACATGTGAACAGCCATTTTCAGTCTCTCCAAGATGCTCAATAGGGTTTAGGTGAGGGCCTGTCTGGGCCAGTCAAGACTAGTCACACAGTTGTTCTGAAGCCACTCCTTTGTTATTTTAGCTGTGTGCTTAGGGTCATTGTCTTGTTGAAAGGTGAACCTTCAGCCTAGTCTAAGGTCCAGGGTATTCTGGAAAAATCTGCTTCAAATGAAGCATTAAACAAAGTACTATGGACACAATCTGGTGGAGTCACATTCACAGAAAGCACCCCCCCCCATATGCTGTGAGAGCAGGCATGCAGGCACGCATGAGAGTGTGACAACTGGTGCATTTCAGACTCAAGGGATCACATTGAGTCTATCCCACAAGTTTGAACTGCACAGCACTCCCTGACATCACCACTCCTCATACGCTCTGCATCACGATACTGATGATGTATCTGTTATGTCTTGAGACATATCGCAGCTCTGACAAGACAGCTAGTACTGCAAGCGCTGATGCCACTGAGGTTATCTCAGATCAAACAGCATTATTCCCTGCTGCATGATAGCTGCTATGCAACCTGAGACAACCTCAGGAATGTCATGAGGATATCTGAGGTTCATGAGTGGGTCCGGAAGCATGGTGAATGTGACAGTGGTGCTGAAGCTTGCTCAGTAATATTATAGGAAGCTAATGTCTGTGACAAAACAGTGGTGTTCCACTGTAAAATGGTTTTAGTTGTGTTTGGCAGCTTTTCGGAGCCTTTGAAGTTTTTTTCTAGGCCCTTAATTTTGCCTCCCATTGATCTCAATGGGGTTCAGATGTCCGACAAACTGTTCAACGAACTGTTTGACGAACATTGCCATTTAGCGAACTAAACCAAATTTGAATTTCCAAAGGTTTGCTCACCTCTAATTATAATCACAGCCAGTTGTGTATTAAGATCAGAGAGCAAAGAGGCCATCACATATCATCCTTATAATTTCCCCTTTTATTTAAAATATTTTCCAGAGGCAAATTCTCATACAGGTCAGTGACCGTCACATGGGCTAAAATAGATCATTTACATAGAAAAGAAAAAAAATGTGGATTTCTGTGGAATAAAACATTGGGTTACAGATATCATGATGTCATTTTATTCAGTTTCGTATGACCTACATGGCCAAAAACACAGCTTAGGAGGATTGAGCCTTCTGACAGGTTCTCCAGATATCTATTAATTGTTTGGTTGTTATAAAAATATTTTGGAATATGTAATATTCCAAAATATTATTGCCTGTAAATGAGAGGCCATTTATAATTAAATTTTAATTTAAATATAAGAAAATCTATATTCAATAGTTTTGCCTAATAAGAATGCTTGCATTTAGGAACGTCTGTTTATCCAATTTTAAAAATGTTTACCAACCTCTGCTGCTTCATTTTTTTGTCAATGGAAATTTTAATTGTATTTTTTGCAGTATATTTTGCAAATCAGGAATAGTTACTTTGGAGATAAGGACATCTCTGGAAAAACTAATTGAATCACTTTACCCACTTTGATGGAAACACCTGAAACACCTTCGGACTGTCTTCAATATCGGAGAAATTAATCTTCGTTTATGAATTATACTATGCCTTAACGAGCTAATTATGCATCATTTTTGTTACCCCTTTACAGATTAATGGCAACAATTATAAGTGCACTGTAACTACTTGCTATTTCCCGTTAAAAAGGAAGACTCCTACTGTGTCACCACTCCATGTAATAATTCATGTGCTCTTTCTGCTTGACCAGGATAATCTTAAACATCCATCTCCATATGACTTATAGATTGCATCTATTTATAGCTTACATGTATCTACTATACTATTTTCAGTTAATCTTTGTTATATCAGAATGAACTTTTTTCTTTATTTTTTACACTTGATTTAAAGGTTGTTTTAGCAGAGAATGAGCTATCAAATAAATTAAGTTTTTTATGTTGCACATTTTTTAACAGCAACAGTGCAATAAAGAAAAAGATAGCTATAGAGAATTGGTTATACATACTAAATATTAATGAGTATACATTAGTTTGTAAGACCCAGTGGGAACAGTGATAATAATCTCAGTAAAGCACTGCATAATATGATGGCTGCACATAAAAAATACATAATAAATAGATAAATAACAAATAATATATTTTTATTACGAATTTCACCGCCATGGCTCACAGTGTTGGTTTCCTTGAAATTGGTCAAGAAAATGTAGTATTTTTCTCAACACAATACAAAAAGAACCTGAGAAAAAAACGCAAATTAGACATAATTTTACATATAACTCCAAAAATGAGACGAACAAAATTGTTGGCACCCTCAACTTAATATATGATAGAACACCCTTTTAAATAAATAACTACAATCAACCAGTTCCTATCACTATCAACAACCTCTTACACCTTTCAGTTGGAATTTTTGACCACTCTTCTTTTGCAAATTGCTCCATGTTTCTCATATTTGAAGGGTGCCTTCTCTTGATAGCAATTTTAAGAGATTTTCACAGCTGGTCAGTAGGAATTAGATTCAGACTCATTGCTTGCCATTTCAGCACTTTCCATAACTTTTTTTGCATCCAATTCTAGGTACTTCTAGAAGGATGTTTGGGGTCATTGTTCTCCTTAAGACTTATAATGTTGGATGCACTAAATTGCAATCAAAAGTCATTTTTTAATCTTCAGATTTCATGATGCCTTGACCAGGTCAAGGCACTCAGTGCCAGAGACAGAAAAACAACCCAAAAACATCTTTGAACCTCCACCATATTTGACTGTAGTTACTGTGTAGGCCTAATTCTGTTTTTGGTAAACAGAAGAATGATGTGCTTTATCAAAAAAGCTTTAACTTTGTCTCATCTGTCCGGAAGAGACTTTCCATTAATTTTTTTCTCACATCAACATCCATCATGACCGTTGAACCATAACATGGTCATGTGTTTCCTTTGATGGTTTTGTTATCTATTTAATGGGTTCCTCTGTTAATCATTGTAACTTGGTTGGACTCCTGAGGAAGAAGTGAAGATTCACTTCGAAATGCGTTAGAATAAAGCCGCCACTTGTCTTATACATCTTCTTGGTATATGTACTCCTGGTAGCACTGTGCTCTTCATCCACATCCATATCCAATTATCCACATGCAGGGAGATTAACTACAGTGCTATAGGTTGTAAATGTCTTGATAATGTTGCACACTAGAGACAAAGGAACATTAAGATCTTTGGAGATAAACTTGTAACAATGAGATTATTGATATTTTTTAATAATTTTGGTTCTCTTGTCATCAGACAGATATCTTTTTCTTTTAATTTTTGTTTCTATATGCCTAGTTTGGCATACACATACAAACAATGCAAAAAATGAATCAACTCCTGTCCTTTTTATCTAGTTTCAGGTGTGATTTTCATATTGACCAAACCTGCTGCTTGCCACAGGTAAGTTTAAACAAGCATCAAAGTTTTAAAACAAAGTTGTTAATTTTCAACTTTGGAAAGGTGCAAAAAAACTCCTTTGGAGAGCTACAGAAAAATCTAGAATCAGCAGATACAAATGTATCAAATAGTTTTTAATAGCATTGATTTGCATAATCCCATTGGAAAACATAGTCTGTGTGAACATCGACTATGTGTGCACATTGAGTATTTGGTTGCAGAGATTTCTGCACAAAATCTGCATTTCGTAGCAGAAAAATGTGTATTTTTGCATGCCATTTTCATGCATTTAGGGTGGAAAAATGCTACAAGAGTAGACATTCTGCAGATTTATTGAATGCCATAATCACAGTATCAAACACTTTTCTACATATGCTTATTGAACATGTGTGTCTGTGTGACTCACATGGAGAGATGCAGTTTTTTACTGGCAGCACAGATGCCACACGTACTGTTCATAAATGTGGTTCTTGTGACATCTGTATGACATGTACTGGAGAAAATGCATGATACTGGAATAAATGTTTTTTATGTGTAAACATTCTTATATATCTATTATATAATTGCCGTAGCGACTTCCGTCGCGTCCGGCGCTACTTCCGTGGCTTTGTTCGTGGCTGGGCACTTTCTCCAGGACTCTGTTCCCCTATGCGAAGCATTGACCGCGAAGCGGTCATTGCGAGCGTCTCCGTCTCCGTCTCTCTCTCTCTCTCGATGAATGGCGCCCCTATGGGCCCAACTGCACCCTGGATGGATAAAAAACTGCAAAAGTTTTTTATATGATAAATAAAAAACCTTTATAGATGGGATTTTGGTTCATGTGTTGGCCCAAGACATTTAAGCTCATGACCCACGACAAGGGATCCCATGCTCATCAGTCCTAAAAAAAATTGGCTGCTAAATCATCTTCTACCAGCAAAATGTGGGAGGTGACCTGCCATGCATACACTAGGCCTGCATAGAGCACCATTCACACTGATACATATGATGACAGAGTGTCTGAAAGCTACCCAACCGCTCCGCTGCCTGACCATTGGGCAGCACAGTACGATGCTTCTGCACCACTAGATGAATGGCGCCCCTATGGGCCCAACTGCACCCTGGATGGATAAAAAAGTGCAAAAGTTTTTTATATGATAAATAAAAAACTTTATAGATGGGATTTTGGTTCATGTGTTGGCCCAAGACATTTAAGCTCATGACCCACGACAAGGGATCCCATGCTCATCAGTCCTAAAAAAATTGTACAAAAACTACTAGAAAAAAAGCAGCATCAGAAAACTTACCATCCATGCCAAAAACAGAAACCAAATGCACTTACAGGACGCAGTCTGAGCCCAAATGTGAAGCAAGCCCAGCTGCTGGCTGATAAATCACTTCTACCAGCAAGATGTGGGAGGCGACCATCCTGACCGCATGCATACACATAGAGACCGATGCCAGCATGACTACAAGTCCCAGCAGAGGGAAGGGTGAGGGGACTACAATTCCCAGCAGCAGGGCAGGGTGAGGAGGACTACAAGTCCCATCAGAGGGAAGGTGAGGAGGACTACAAGTCCCAGCAGAGGGACGGGTGACGAGGACTACAAGTCCCAGCAGAGGGAGGGATGACGAGGACTACAAGTCCCAGCAGAGGGAAGGGTCAGGTGGACTACAAGTCCCAGCAGAGGGAAGGGTCAGAGGACTACAAGTCCCAGCAGAGGGAAGGGTGAGGGGACTACAAGTCCCCAGAGGGAGGATAAGGGGACTACAAGTCCCAGCAGAGGGAAGGGTGACGGGGACTACAAGTCCCAGCAGAGGGAAGGGTGACAAGGGACTACAAGTCCCAGCAGAGGAAGGGTGAGGGGGACTACAAGTCCCAGCAGAGGGAAGGGTGAGGGGGACTACAAGTCCCAGCAGAGGCAAGGGTGAGGGGGACTACAAGTCCCAGCAGAGGAACTTCATGTCCCGCACCTCTGCCCACCCCTCCTCTCCTCCTACACCAGACGCACACCGGCCACGGTGAGTCTGCACCCCCCCCTCACCCCCCCCCCACATCTGTCTCCCAGCACCCCCCCCGGTCCTCACATTGGGGTCCTGGGTGCTGATCTTGCCCTAGGGCCGGAGCACCCCAGCTACGACCTCTCACCTCCAGCCTCGCTCTCCCCTCCAGCCTCCACCCTCCCCTCCAGCCTCTGCCCTCCCCTCCAGCCTCCGCTCTCCCTCCAGCTTCCGCTCTCCCCTCCAGCCTCCCCTGTCCTCACCCCTCCTCACCCCTCCAGCCTCCGCTCTCCTCACCCCTCCTCACCCCTCCGCTCTCCTCACCCCTCCATATGCAATGTACAGTATCTGTACTATATGTGTGTATGTAGTCACTTCCGTCACTTTGTCCGCACTTCCCTCACTTTGTCCCACTTCCCTCACTTTCTCCGCACTTCACTCACTTTGTCTGCACACTACACACACACACACTCCCCTATACTTACCACCGGCCCTGCATCAGCTGCCTACATCCTCAGTCGACATATCGCCACCCCCGAAACTACTGGATCCAATATAGCGTCCAAAAAGTCTCGCCAAACTTCCCGGATGCCATATTGGATCCAGTCATCCGCGGGCGCCGACATGTCAACTCAGGATCTAGCCGGCAGGGAAGACGCAGGGTCGGTGCTAACTATAGCGAAGTGTCTGTGTGTGTATGTATGATGTGTGTGCTGACCACTCTGCCCACAGCGCTGTGCTCAGCACTCTGCCCACGCCACTGCGCTGACCACTCTGACCCACGCCACTGTGCTGGACCAATCTCACCGCACTCACTGCTAACCACTGAGCCACCGCACTCACTGCTAACCACTGAACCCCGCACTCACTGCTGAACCACTGAGCCACCGCACTCACTGCTAACCACTGAGCCACCGCACTCACTGCTAACCACTGAGTCACCGCACTCACTGTAACCACTGAGCCACCGCACTCACTGCTACCACTGAGCCACCGCACTCACTGCTAACCACTGAGCCACCGCACTCACTGCTAACCACTGAGCCACCGCACTCACTGCTAACCACTGAGCCACCTGTATACACACAATTCATTTCACCCCACTCCCCTAACTATTAGTAAATATACTATATATGGATTCTAGACTACCCGATTCTTTAGAATCGGGCCGCCATCTATATATATATATGTGATTATATAGGAATTATCAGTATTATGTATGTGATTATGTATAAATACGACGGAAACAGCGCCGAAACTTACGGAAGTGTGTTAGGGAAATTATATATTGGATACTGATAATCTATTATATAATTGCCGTAGCGACTTCCCTCGCACACGCTGCTACCACCGTGGCTTTGTTCGTGGGCGCGCAGCGCCCACGCGACTCACTCGCAATGCCCGCGAAGGGGGCATTGCGAGTCGTTGCAGCAGCCTGAGCAATGCCCTATACACAGATTCTAGAATCCCGATGCAATCGCATCGGGCTCACAGCTAGTAGATACATAATGATGGATAGGGAGAAAGATATAGAAAGAATAGATAGATGATAAGAATAGATAGATGGATGCAATTAATAGATAGAACAGATAAATGTAAAGAATAGATACAATAGATAGAGATACAACAGTAATAGTGTCCTATCCCGTTGTCGTCACCATTTAGCATGACGTATAAGATTTTTGTGTGTGCTTCATATCAAAATCATTAAGATCTCATACGTATGTGACAGAGCACCCCCCTGAGACAGAAATACATCAGAAGCAACAACTCTTTGTCCCAATGTTCAGTGCAGTTATTACATCGTCTCAAACTTATAAAGACATACATTGTAACATTAAAATTGTCTGAGCTTATCTATAGATATTAGCATAGATGCACACTACTGTTTAAATATTAGTTTCTCTACACCCACGTGGGTGTATTCTTCAATTTTTAGGAATTAAATGATTATATTACTTAGTTTTGATATTAACAAAAGAACTACAGTTAGGGCCAGAAATATTTGGACAGTGACACAAGTTTTGTTATTTTAGCTGTTTACAAAAACATGTTCAGAAATACAATTATATATATAATATGGGCTGAAAGTGCACACTCCCAGCTGCAATATGAGAGTTTCCACATCCAAATCGGAGAAGGGGTTTAGGAATCATAGCTCTGTAATGCATAGCCTCCTCTTTTTCAAGGGACCAAAAGTAATTGGACAATGGACTCTAAGGGCTGCAATTAACTCTGAAGGCGTCTCCCTCGTTAACCTGTAATCAATGAAGTAGTTAAAAGTTCAGGGGTGGATTCGAGGTGTGTGGTTTTGCATTTGGAAGCTGTTGCTGTGACCAGACAACATGCGGTCAAAGGAACTCTCAATTGAGGTGAAGCAGAACATCCTGAGGCTGAAAAAAAAAGAAAAAATCCATCAGAGAGATAGCAGACATGCTTGGAGTAGCAAAATCAACAGTTGGGTACATTCTGAGAAAAAAGGAATTGACTGGTGAGCTTGGGAACTGTAAAAGGCCTGGGCGTCCACAGATGACAACAGTGGTGGATGATCGCCGCATACTTTATTCGGTGAAGAAGAACCCGTTCACAACATCAACTGAAGTCCAGAACACTCTCAGTGAAGCAGGTGTATCTGTCTCTAAGTCAACAGTAAAGAGAAGACTCCATGACAGTAAATACAAAGGGTTCACATCTAGATGCAAACCATTCATCAATTCCAAAAATAGACAGGCCAGAGTTAAATTTGCTGAAAAACACCTCAAGAAGCCAGCTCAGTTCTGGAAAAGTATTCTATGGACAGATGAGACAAAGATCAACCTGTACCAGAATGATGGGAAGAAAAAAGTTTGGAGAAGAAAGGGAACGGCACATGATCCAAGGCACACCACATCCTCTGTAAAACATGGTGGAGGCAACGTGATGGCATGGGCATGCATGGCTTTCAATGGCATTGGGTCACTTGTGTTTATTGATGACATAACAGCAGACAAGAGTAGCCGGATGAATTCTGAAGTGTACCGGGATATACTTTCAGCCCAGACTCAGCCAAATGCTGCAAAGATTGCTTCATAGTACAGATGGACAATGACCCCAAGCATACAGCCAAAGCTACCCAGGAGTTCATGAGTGCAAAAAAGTGGAACATTCTGCAATGGCCAAGTCAATCACCAGATCTTAACCCAATTGAGCATGCATTTCACTTGCTCAAATCCAGACTTAAGACGGAAAGACCCACAAACAAGCAAGACCTGAAGGCTGCGGCTGTAAAGGCCTGGCAAAGCATTAAGAAGGAGGAAACCCAGCGTTTGGTGATGCCCATGGGTTCCAGACTTAAGGCAGTGATTGCCTCCAAAGGATTCACAACAAAATATTGAAAATAAAAATATTTTGTTTGGGTTATGTTTATTTGTCCAATTACTTTTGACCTCCTAAAATGTGGAGTGTTTGTAAAGAAATGTGTACAATTCCTACATTTTCTATCAGATATTTTTGTTCAACCCTTCAAATTAAACGTTACAATCTGCACTTGAATTCTGTTGTAGAGGTTTCATTTCAAATCCAATGTGGTGGCATGCAGAGCCCAACTCGCGAAAATTGTGTCACTGTCCAAATATTTCTGGCCCTAACTGTACATTTGACGTAATGTATGGATCCACCCTGTTTGCTGAGGTCAGTGCAATCATGTCCGCATCATCTTTTGGCACCTTTTTGTTGTTAAATACGATTGTGTTCAGTGTTTCTTGATGTTCCCTGAGGAAGGTGCTCGGTCTGTGGCTCTGAAACGCGTGGATAATAAACCAAGTCATCTCTTTGATCCAGACATCCCATTGTCTCTGGTGTTCTCTGTATTCATTTGGCAGCAGCGCGGGCCTTGAGGTACTTTGTCCAGAAGATTGATCATTTTTATTCTAACATATTGAATTTATTTATCCATTCTTATTCCTTTTCATCTACTATTAATTTTTTATTCTCTACTGTACTTCATTGTTACGCGGTACTTACCGGACAAATCCCTGTGTTTTTATAAGACTATAGGGTATCGATTTGGTCCCCTTTTTTAGTGGTTGGGTGTCATGTTTTTATTTGTTTTAACTTGTGCTTTTCTATGCCCCTAGAGTTTATGGTCACTCTTATGATTGCCTGCCTGGTATTTGGATTCTGCTTTGGATGATGACGACTCTGAATAACCTAATCTGATGATCAACTGGAGGATTCTAAGGAAGATGTAGAGGTTTCATTTCAAATCCAATGTGGTGGCATGCAGAGCCCAATTCGCGAAAATTGTGTCACTGTCCAAATATTTCTGGCCCTAACTGTATATATGTCATTATCTAACATAAATATTAATAATATTTATTCGTTTATATAGCGCTATTAATTCCCTAGCACTTTACATACATACGTAATGCTGGCCCCATTAGGGATCACAATCTAAATATCCTATCAGTATGTCTTTGCAATGTGGGAGGAAACCAGAGTGCCCAGAGAAAACCCATGCAAACACAGGGAGAACATACAAACTCCTTGCAGATGTTGTCCTTGGTGGGAACTGAACACAGGACCTCAGAACATCAGGACATCAGCCCGGCAAAGCTGCAGTGCTAACTACTGAGCCACTGTGCCGCCCTTCTCCATCTGACACTGTGTTGCAGATCGATGACATATTAGCAAACACATCACATGTGAGTGCTAATATGGCATGGTTTCTGGTGTTGCAGTGCATTGTGGCATTTGTGGACATCGCTTTGGAAGTTGATGATACACTCCACTAGGTAAGTATATAGTAGATTAAAATCCATCAACAGATTCACAGATAGATAGACAGATAGCTATATAGATAGGTGGAAGCATGGATAAAAGGATGGATAGATCGATAGAAGGATGGATAGATAGATTGATGTAGATTTTTGAAAAAACTTAAGTTTTTTAATTTTTTTCTCATTTTTTGCTTGTCAACATATGTACGATATTGGTAGTAGCTGTGTGCTGCAGAGACATTTTTTTCTTGGTAGATAGATAGATAGATAGATAGATAGATATAGATAGATAGATAGATAGATAGATAGATAGATATAGATAGATAGATAGATAGATATAGATAGATAGATAGATAGATAGATAGATAGATAGATAGATGAAATTCACAGCAGAACTCTGCAAATGCCAAGTCATATACCTGTACTAGACAGATGGAAAAATAAAAACTTGAATAGAATTTTGTGAAGATTTTTAATTTTTTCAAAAAAAATTCTGTTGGAAAACATTTTTCACTTATCTTTTTTATGAAGTAAAGGTTCTTATTGCATATATGCATATATTGGACAATATATGTGTGCTCATCAACGGTGACAAGGTGACCTTTTATCTGATTGGGAACTTAACCTACACACTGACTGTCTAGTACAGGCACATGCATTTGCATTTGCGGAGTGCTGCTGTGAATTTGATTTATATATTTTCTAATTTTATTTAAATAGATATAGTGAAAAAATTAAAAAATAGCACCCAAATAAAAAAGGATTGAAAATGACTAATGGCCACGTCACACGGTTCAATTTCATCACAATATCGTCAGAAAAGTCACGTGATTGAGATTGTTTGAACAATTTTGCAATATCGCTTGTGCGGTGTCACAAGCATAGATCTCAATTGCGATTTCAAATTTGGCAACGCGCCAGCGATCAAGCGCACAACCCAGCGATCTACAAAAGCCATTGTCAGGAATAGGCGAAATCGTCCACTAGATCGTTACTGCGGTGTCACACGGCAAAATGCTGTAGATCGCTCAAGTGATTATCGCTTTATTTGTGCTCCTGCTCACAAATATGCAATCAATCAAGCGATTTTTCAATGAAATATTACTCGGTTACACGCAGCGACACACAAATGATATCGCTTAAATGATCAAAAAAGCAGATCAGTTAAGCGATATCGTTCACAAGATTGACGCGTGTGACGTGGGCATAACACAGTCGAAACTTTGCCACGCCATTGAGCTATTAATGTCCATGTTAACTTTATTTTTGGGTGCTGTTTTTTCACTTTTTACTAAATAGTAGTGATGAGCGAGTACGCTTGTCACTACTCGGTACTCGCACGAGTATCACTATACTCGGGCTACTCGGCGAGTACCGAGTAATCTCGCGATACTCGTGCTGTGCTCGTGGTCCTCATCCCTGCATGTTGGCGCTCTTTAGAGAGCCAGCCCACATGCAGGGATTGGCTGGCAGACCACTGCAATGCCACAGCCCTGTTAGTTGTGGAATTGCAGTGATTGGCCGGCCGCACAGCGTGACCGAGTCTTTATAAGACCCTGCCGCGCTGTGCTCTGCACACAGCGATCCAGACAGTCAGTGCAGGGAGAGTGTCTGCTGAATCAGGGAGAGGTTTGCGCCGCGGCCCTTCATAGCTAGATCCGGAGCAGGGCTGCAAACTGGTGACCGCAACAGTCCTTCTCAGGACTAATCTAGGTGGATATAGGCAGGCAGGGAGGGTATAGCCAGGTCGGAGTACAGGCTTACTAGTGACCACAACAGTCCTTCTCAGGACTATTGTAGCTGTATACAGGCAGGCAGGCAGGGTATATAGCAATTCCTAGTGACAGTATACCAGCCTTCATCATATCTGGGGCTGGTGTACACACTCTAAAACAGTCCTGATAGTGTCAGACTTCTCAGTAATTGTCGCTACTAAAAATCTGTTAGGTTCTTAGTGCGTGCATTTAAAAACCGCAAGTGTGTGCCCGTCGGTGGCAGCGTACGGGTGCACTTTTGTGTGTTTTGCACAAACTAGGATATAACGCAGAAGTAGAGTGAATACACGTCAGCACAGCACCTGATAGTGTCAGACTTCTCAGTAATTGTCGCTCCTAAAAAGCTGTTAGGTTCTTAGTGAGTGCATTTACAAACCGCAAGTGTGTGCCTGTCGGTGGCAGCGCACGGGTGCACTTTTGTGTGTTTTGCAGAAACCAGAATATAACGCACAAGTAGAGTGAATGATACATGTCAGCAGCACCTAATAGTGTCAGACTTCTCAGTAATTTTCGCTCCTAAAAAGCTGTTAGGTTCTTAGTGCGTGCATTTAAAAACCGCAAGTGTGTGCCTGTTGGTGGCAGCGTACGGGTGCACTTTTGTGTGTTTTGCACAAACCAGGATATAACGCACAAGTAGCGTGAATACACGTCTCCTTCTGTGTCTGACTTAATCTCTAATTGTCGCTCTTAAAAAGCTGGTAGCAATAGTTATAATCTGATTGTCCAGGTAAAACCTATCTATTGGGACGCCTTCATTTAGCTGTGTACCGTCAGCACAGCATTGAAAATGCGCAAGGGCGTTGGCAAGGGACAAGAAAGCGATGGTGGTGCAGGCATAGGCCGAGGTCGTGTGCAAGCTTTAATTTTGCCACAATAAAGGGCCACATCTAATCGCTCGCACGTCCTGTCCCAAATTCTTGGGGACCGCAGCAGTACACCGCTCTTCAACCAAGACCAGTGTCAACAGGTTGTTAGTTGGATAGCGGATAATGCTTCCAGTCAGATTGGCACCACCACAAACACCCTGTCTTCCACACGGTCAAGTGTCAGTAGCCGTGATACTGCACCGCACATTCCACAACCTGATCCTCCTTCCTACCACCAGGCCGAGTACACGTCCACGGACATTACTGATCCCAAACTTGGACACTCTGAAGAGCTGTTCATGTATCCATTCGCACATTGTGGCCTCTCGCCAGCTCCTGTTGAAGTGGGTCATGAGGAGTTCGTATGTACAGTGCCCAAATATTTGAGCAGCCACGTTGTCACGAAGGGAACGTGGCAACGTGTCCCAACAAGGGGTGGACGATGATGAGACACGATTGCCAGAAAGTGAGGAGGAGGAGCAGGGTGCGGAAGAGGAAGACGACGTGGTGGATGATCCAGTAACTGACCCAACCTGGCAGAAGGAGATGCAGAGCGAGGACAGCAGTGCACAGGGGGAGGGAGGCGTAGCATCACAACAGGCAGTAAGAAGCAGGGTGGTGGCCCCAGGCAGAATTCAGGCAACCATTCCCCGGAACAACAACACGACACAAGGTGCCTGTACAAATGTTAGGTCTTCCCGAGTCTGGCAGTTTTTTAAGTTGGCTCCAGATAATTCTAAAAAGGCCATTTGCAACACCTGCCATGCCAGCATCAGCAGGGGTACCAAAACTAGCAGCCTGACCACCACCAGCATGATCAGGCACATGTCAGCCAAGCACCCGACTTTGTGGGATGTACAACAGAGTCGAGGAGCAGTGCTTGCTGATGTCACTGCTACGTCTTCACGTGTTGTGCGTGCAAGCCAATCCCTTGTCCATGCTGCATGCGAACAAGCCTCCTGCCCTGCACATGTAGTTGCCCATGCAGAAATAACACCATCATCAAGCATGTCCTTGTCCCAGCGCAGCCTTCAGTTATCCATGCACGAAACTTTTGAACGCAGGCGCAAATACGCTGCCAATGCCCCACATGCCACAGTTCTAAATGCTAACATTTCGCGACTGCTTGCACTGGAAATGTTGCCTTTTAGGCTGATGGAGACTGAAGCATTCTGCGACCTGATGGCGGCAGCTGTCCCACGTTACTCGGTCCCCAGCCGCCACTATTTCTTCCGGTGTGCCGTCCCCGCATTACATAACCACGTGTCACAAAACATCACACATGCCCTGAAAAATGCTGTTTCAGACAAAGTCCACCTAACCACAGACACGTGGACAAGTGCTTGTGGGCAAGGCCGGTACATCTCGTTGACGGCACACTGGGTTAATATTGTGGAAGCTGGGACCCAGTCTCAGCGAGGGACGGAACACGTCCTTCCCACTCCAAGGATTGCAGGCCCTACCTCAGTCAGGGTTTCACTCACACTCTACAGCTCCGGAATGCATGCTCCTCAGCCTCCTCCTCCTGCGCATCCTCCTCCACTTTGCCCTCCACACCAGTCCCAAGCTGGAAGCACTGCAACACTGCCTCGGCGAAGCGGCAACAGGCTGTGCTGAAGCTAATATGCATAGGTGACAAACCCCACAATGCAGAAGAGGTGTGGACTATTATATAGAGTCATCACAAACAGAGTGATCTATTTCAAATGTGTTTTCTTTCTGTAAATATTGATGATTATGATTTACAGTTAATGAAAACCCAAAGGTCATTATCTCAGAATAATTAAAGTAGGGAGGATGAAGGGTTAAAAACCACTCTGCCGTATTCCACAAGACATCAAAGGGTGAATATAATATTGATCTATTAGTCAACGTGTTTCAGGGCACCCAGAAACGCCCTGAAACTTGGCTATTGCCCGGTTCACACATACCATCCGTTTTTGGGCTAAATCAGTTTTTGGGAACATTTTGCACATTTTTTTCACTTTATGTATTGAATTCCTGCAATAAATTAACTTTTTGATGATACTCTAATTCATTGAGGTGTATTAGCAATTTCTCCACAGAATCCCAATGAAGTTGTAGCAGCCTCTACAGTTACCCTGCGTCATCAGGACAAGTGAATTCTCTCTTTCTATCTCAGAGGTTCCTTCTGGAGGTTTATACCTCTGAAATATGAAAACCAAAACAGAAGAAGTGTACCAGGACAACAATGTTTAAAATATTATTAAAAATACTTATTCAACAATATAAATAAAAACACACAATACATACAAAAGATCACTCTGGCAGTGTGAACAGATCCTAAAATATGGCGAATGAGAAGTAGGTAAAAAAAACAAGTTCATAATTAAATTAAAGATAAAGGTGTATATCAGATCCAAGATAAGTAACCATATATGTCAGTTAATAAATATGAACTAGAAATAGGCCCGATGCTATTGCATCAGGAGTGCAGACTTTGTGCCTGTGTCCCCTTGTGTGCTCTCTCCACTCTGTACTGTCTCTTCCACATTTACGCTCTGTCTTACTTGTGCCTTTTTCTCCGCTCTGTGTGCTCTCAGTCCCACTGTGTGCTGTCTCTCCCTGTGTGTGCTGTCTCTCCCCATGACTCTACCATATACAGTGCTAATCACTGACCCACCATAAAGTGCTAACCACTGAGCTACTGTAGAGTGCAGACCACTGAGCCACCTTACAGTGCTGACTACTGAGCCACTGTAGAGTGCTAACCACTGAGCCACCACAGAGTTCTAACCACTGAGCCACCACACAGTTCTAACCACTGAACCACCAACAGTTCTAACCATGGAGCCACCATACATTGCTAACCACTGAGTTACCATATACTGTGCTAACCACTGAGCCACCATATAGTGCTAATCACTGAGCCACCATACAGTGCAAACACTGAGCCACCATACAATGCTAATCACTGAGACACCAAACAATGCTAACCACTGAGCCACCATACAGTGCTAACCACTGAGCCACCATTCGGTGCTAATCACTGAGCCACCTAAACACTGAGCCACCATACAGTGCTAACCACTGAACCACAATACAGTGCTACCACTGAGCCAACATACAGTGCTAACGACTGAGCCACCATACAGTGCTAACCACTGAACCACCATACAGTGCTAATCACTGAGCCACCATTCCGTGCTAACCACTGAGCCACCATACAGTGCTAACCACTGAGCCACCATATATAGTGCTAACCACTGAGCCACCATACAGTGCTAACCACTGAACCACAATACAGTGCTAACCACTGAGCCAACATACAGTGCTAACGACTGAGCCACCATACAATGCTAACCACTGAGCCACCATACAGTGCTAATCACTGAGCCACCATTCCGTGCTAACCACTGAGCCACCATACAGTGCTAACCACTGAGCCACCATATACAGAGCTAACCACTCAGCCACCATATACAATGCTAACCACTGAGCCACCATATACAGTGCTAACCACTGAGCCAACATACAGTGCTAACCACTCAGCCACCATACAGTGCAAACTATATAAATACAGTCAGCGTCCTGACTCCTTATTAAATTAAAACTTATTTCTGCAAAAGGTATACCCATATATTAAAAAAAGGCTTTAGTGCCTAAGTGATACTATTATGGGCACAATGGTAAATAAGTCTATAGGGTGCTCAAAGTGATATTATTAGGGAAAGGTTTTAGTGCCAAAGTAATAGTGTTTTGGGCACAGTAGTAAAATAAGTGTATAAGGTGCTCAGAACGATATATTAAAGTATATTAAAGGGCAGAAGTGCAGAGCAATTGATCCAAAGATACAATAGGATATTATAACTCCATAATAAATAGTCAATAAGATTGTGGTCCCCTCTCATCACGAGCCATCTATATGCTGTTTTAAAAAAGGGGGCACCGTCTTAATGGTCCTCGCCCTGGGTTAGCTTCAACCCCTCTCAACCGGGGTATCAGCAAATACCACACCATAACTCAGGGGTTATCCAATGTAACACCGGATCCGCTACTTAATGGACAAGGGTCAGCGGACCTTGCAGCAGTTGAGTTTGAATGGCCCTATCCATGCTGACCCTTTCTCTAAGGTGTACTAAAATGCAGATCTCACTTTGAAATTATTTGTGGTGCCCTTAGTCCTTTTTTTCTAACATACACACAAGGTTGAATATCTTAAAATAGTTTTCTGGGCAAGAGAACATTTTCAAAAACATTGTTGCAGGCTAGGTGTATAAAATGTTAAAAAAAATCATGGATTCCAAACACTAGACCTTCTCTTCCGATCTTTTCTGTTTTTTTTCTCTTCCGATTGATCACTTTATTGATTATAGCATTCACAGAGTAAATTTGCATGCTATGTATTGGCCACAAAGGGCCTTTATCAAGCTATAAATTATAAGAGGTGTACATATTTACATACACTAGTCACAAAAAATTATTTGACTTTTGGTTAAAATTTAAGGAAAACCAAAAAGGTCAACACTACAGTGAAATTATACCATGAAAGTAGACAATTTAAGTAGGAGCATGCAATGATAATTTCTTCATTAAAAACAATTTTTGAAACAAAAGGCAGGAACAGTAGTGGGTATACCGCAAAGAATGTCAATGTCTCAGAAACTTGTCAATTGGTCTAAAGCATGTATATTACCTTGATAATGATGCATTGTGGTTTTCACAAGTCAAGTTATTGTTTGCTAAGACATGGCATCTCAGGTATTGAGGTTCAGGGGTACAGTGTTATGAGCCTCTACATAGCGACTCAGCTGATCTCATTGATTTTCTATGGGATTCAGGTCTGGAAAAAGTGCATGAGATTTTACATATAAGTATCCATCAGCCATTCCCTAATGAAGTGACCTCAGTGAGCTGGTGCATTGTAGTCTATGAAGATGAAATTAGGCCTGTGTTTTTCATATAGAGGCAAAATAACTGGATTCATGATGCTGCTGAAGTAGTAGAGGCTTGTCACTGAACCATTCACAGAGTGTAGAGTATGTGGTAAGCGCTAGGGAATAAGTACAGCTCCACGGCCAGTAATAAATTACCTTTAGGCTTTAATCAAAATGTGTACAACACGCGGGTCCATTAACCACGATGCATTTCAACGCAGTATGCGTCTTTCTCAAGCTTGAGAAAGACGCATACTGCGTTGAAAGGCATCGTGGTTAATGGACCCGCGTCTTGTACACATTTTGATTAAAGCCTAAAGGTAATTTATTACTGGCCGTGGAGCTGTACTTATTCCCTAGCGCTTACCACATACTCTATCCTTTTTTCATTACCTTACATATCCTCCCTGCGGGGAGTGGGTTGTGGAGCTGCTCTGGGCTACAGGACCTGGCCTTCGTCATTTAGTTAATCTTCCTGAGTGGCCACGTGATTCTTGGGAAACTAGGAAAACGTTGAAGACGCTAATTTTTAACATCAGTCCAGAAGAGTGAAATTCATTATCTTAAAGACCTCGCAAGTGTGCAAGATATTCCATTTGTGCGGACGGCACAACTGGTCAAGGTGAGCAATATAAAAATATACCGAGGGTAATTATTGCAAACACAGTATGGCGCAAATTGGATTTTATTTTTTACATTCACTGAGTGTAGGGCATTTCTGAATAGATTAGACAAACCTACCCACAGTTTAACATCACCACCAAAGGCTTGTCAGATGACAACCGGGCTGATGCATAGCACTGTATTAACCCTCTGACATCAGACAACATTTCTGCTCAGTATGAACTGACTTTCCTCAGTTAACAGCACTGAGGCCCTCTGGTCCCTGGCACATGCAAGACTATAATGCCTGTGCCTGATGGTGTGGTTAGGTAACCTTGTAGGTCATCTAGCATGTACACTGTGCTGATGTATATGCTTTTTAATGGTTTAATGTGACACTTGTGTGTTTTCACTTTCATTAAATGTCTCTAATTTATGTCCAGTTTTGAAGGACATTGTTCACAATGAAGTGGTCATCAGTGTAGGATGTGGCCATAGAATGTCCACTACTATGGCTTTCTGTACCTCTTCCAGCTTGGGTATCTCTGTTGCAATCTGATGATACACTTTGTGATACTCTAAGCTCAGTGGCCATTTCCATATGAGAAGATCCTGCTTGAAGCCTCGCAATGGTGATATACTGTTGATCAATTGTTAGGTATCAACTAGTCTCATGATGTCAATATGTGGACAGCGTAATGAGGAGGATTTTTTTAAATATGAATTCTAATTGAACCCCAAAATGTATTGGGAGATTCATGGATCAAACGTCTGTTGTGAATTTTACCATTAATCTCCTTGTATGAGTAACAAAAAGCTGTACAAAAAGTACTGAAATATTTAATAGTTAATCATTCCAAAGTGTAGAGAAGGTCACATTATGTTCACCTGAAAATGTTAGAGTGCATTTTAGAACAATTCTCTAAATTTTTCTAACTGTATAAAAAAGAGTGCTATTTATAGTAGAGCAGTTGTTTACGAATATTCCATCTTGATTTTTATGTTTGTGACAACACTGTGGAAGGTTGTACCAAGATGGCATGAACTTTAGTATTATGCATATACTGTCATCTGTCTCCTGCTCTGCTGTCACATTGCCCTGCTCAGTGCTATCATCTGACAGCACTGAGCAAAGTCACTGTGACTGCAGAGGAGGAGACAGATGGAAGATCAAGAGCTGTGTAGAGGTAAACAGGATGTGACAGCAAAGCAGAAGACAGATGAGACATCATAGAAGCTTGAGCCAAGGAAAGGGCAGAGGAGCTTGTGATGACAACCTGACAGAGCTCAGCTCTGTGCCATAGCCTGAGGTAATCTGCAGATACACTGACACCACATCAGCTGTGGCCGGAGTGTGTACACTGTGTAGGCTGCACCTCCACCCTTATAAGGCCGTATTCAGTGTGTGGATTTCCCTGAAAAAGAGCATATGTCTTATTCAGAAACATCATAAGGGGACATCTTTTAAAAGGTTTTTGAAAGGTTTTTTTTCTGCATTTCAGTTATATATTTGAAAGTTTCTTAAAATCACTTCATCTCCTTGATCATTAGATAAAAATTTAAACAACGGTTACATTTTAAGCGCATGTATTTTGGTTTAAAAATAAATTGTGTTTCATTCATTAAAAAATTTGCAATACGCAGTGGCATTGATGTATATAGCACAAGCACATATACAGTGGGTACTTAAAGTATTCAGACTCCTTTAAATTTTTCACTCTTTGTTTCATTACAGCCATAAATTAAAAAATTATTTGGTAAATTAAAAAAAAAATCATTTTTTTTCTCATTAATGTACACTCTGCACCCCATCTTGACTGAAAAAAATCAGAAATGTAGAATTTTTTTTCAAATTTATTAACCCCTTCACCCCCGGGCATATTTTGACCCTAATGACCAGGCCATTTTTGTCAATTCTGACCAGTGTCCCTTTATGAGGTAATATCTCTGGAAAGCTTCAACGGATCCTAGCGATTCTGAGATTGTTTTTTCGTGACATATTGCGCTTCATGTTAGTATTAAATTTAGGTCGATAATTTTTGCGATTATTTGTGAAAAAATCAAAAATATGGTAAAAACCAGAGAGGTATGTGACACAAAATAATTAAAAAATAACATTTCCCACATGTCTACTTTACATCAGCACAATTTTGGGAAAAAAAAAATTTTTTGTTCGGAAGTTATAAGGGTTCAAAGTTCATCAGCAATTTTTCATTTTTCCAGCAAAATTTACAAAACCATTTTTTTAGTGACCACATCACATTTGAAGTCTCTTTGAGGGGTGTACATGACAGAAAACACCCAAAAGTGACACCATTCCAAAAACTGCACCTCTCAAGCTACTAAAAACTACATTCAAGAAGATTATTAACCCTTCAGATGCTTCACGGGAACTAAGGCAAAGTGGAAGGAAAAAATGGTCATTTTAATTTTACCAACAAAAAAGTTCTTTTAGCCTCAATTCTTTCATTTTCACATGGGCAACAGGATAAAATCAATCCTAAAAATTGTTGGGCAATTTCTCCTGAGTACATCGATATCTCATATGTGGTCATAAACCACTGTTTGGGCGCACGGCAGGGCTCAGAAGGGAAGGAGCGCAATTTGACTTTTGGAGCTAATTTTCCATTGAAAAAGTCAAATGTCGCTCCTTCCCTTCTGAGCCCTGCTGTGCGCCCAAACAGTGGTTTATGACCACATATGATGTATCGATGTACTCAGGAGAAATTGCTCAACAATTTTTAGGATCCATTTTATCCTGTTCCCCATGTGAAAATGAAAACATTTAGGCTAAAAGAAAATTTGGGTGGAAAAAAAAGTACTTTTTCATTTTTACGGATGAATTTGTGAAGCACGTGGGGTTCAAAATGCTCACCAACCATCTAGATAAGTTCCCTGGGGGCTCTAGCTTCCAAAATGGGGTCACTTGTAGTGGAGCTCCAATGTGTAGGCACACAGGGGCTCTCCAAATGCGACATGGTGTCCGCTAACAATTTGAGCTGATTTTTCAGTCAAATTGTAAGTGGACACCATGTTGTGTTTGGAGAGCTCCTGTGTGCCTAAACATTGGAGCTCCCCCACAAGTGACCCCATTTTGGAAACCAGACCCCCCAGGGAACTTATCTAGATGGATGGTAAGCTTTTTGAATGCCCCAGTGCTTCACAAATTAATCTGTAAAAATGAAAAAAGAAAATTTTTATGGAAAAAAAAGTACTTTTTCATTTTTATGGATGAATTTGTGAAGCACCTGGGGGTTCAAAATGCTCACTAGGCATCTAGATAAGTTCCCTGGGGGCTCAAGTTTCCAAAATGTGGTCACTTGTGGGGGAGCTCCAATGTGTAGGCACACAGGGGCTCTCCAAATGCGACATGGTGTCCGCTAACAATTTGAAAAATTTGCTCCAGTTGTTAGCGGACACCATGTTAGGTATGGAGAGCCCCTGTGTGCCTAAACATTGGAGCTCCCCCACAAGTGACCCCATTTTGGAAACTAGACCCCCCAGGAAACTTCTCTATATGGGTGGTGAGCATTTTGAACACCCCGGTGCTTCACAAAAAAATCTGTAAAAATGAAAAAAGAAAATTTTTGTGGAAAAAAAGTACTTATTGAATTTTACAGATGAATTTGTGAAGCACCTGGGGGTTCAAGATGTTCACAACCAATCTAGATAAGTTCCCTGGGGGCTCTAGTTTTCAAAATGGGGTCACTTGTGGGGGAGCTCCAATGTTTAGGCACACAGGGGTTCTCCATACCCAACATGGTGTCAGCTAACAATTGGAATTATTAGCGGACACCATGTCGTGTATGGAGAGCACCTGTGTGCCTAAACATTGGAGCTCCCCCACAAGTGACCCCATTTTGGAAACTAGACCCCCAAGGAATGCATTTTGCATAGTGAGCACTTTGAACCCCCTGGTGCTTCACAAATTGATCCGTAATAAGGAAAAAGTACTTTTTTTTCACACAAATTTTCTTTTTTCATTTTTACGGATCAATTTGTGAAGCACCTGGGGGTTCAAAGTGTTCACTATGCATCTAAATACAGCGAAGCCCATTTTCTTTTTTTTCTAGGACTAATTCTAGAGAAAAAATGGTGTGGGGCTCCGCCACATTTTTTGTCCAGCCAGGTACAACTTGGCAGCTACGGAATGCCAACAACCCCCAGCTGCCTCGTTGTACCTGGCTGGCAACCAAAAATACAGCAAAGCCCTTTTTTTTCTAGAACCAATTCTAGAAAAAAAATTACGTGGGGCTCCACCATATTTTTGGTCCAACCAGGTACAACTAGGCAGCTGGGGGCTGGAATCCGCAGCATGGAGAGGCCCAAGCGTTCTGGGCCCTCCATGCTGCGAATTGCAGCCCGTTGCCGCTCCAGAAAATGGCGCATTCATTGAAGCGCCATTTTTTGGCGCTGTACCCAGACTCTTCCAGTTGCCCTGGTGCTGGTGGCAAACTGGGTAATAATGGGGTTAATGCCAGCTTTTTATTGGCAGCTGGCACTAAGCTATAGGGCCAATGTTAGACCCGCCATTAGGAATCTCTGGTAAATAGTCAGAAAATACACACAGAGAAAAATCTTTTATTTGAAAAAAAACACAAACAAAATTTGGACTCCATCTTTATTATAAAGATCCGCTCGATTGCCTCTGACGTGGTCCACAACGAAGGTCCCACGACGCTCGATCTCCTCTGCTCAATCCAGAGACTGCAGCAAGGGATCAAGTGTCCTCTTCCTACAGTCTCTAGGGTCAGAGTTATGGTGCACTGTATGACAATGATGCGTCATACAGTGCACCATGACTATGATCCAGAGACTACAACAAGAGGACACTTGATCCCTTTTTGCACCCATCCATCCACCTGTGCACCCATCATCCACGCACGCACACAACCACGCACGCACATCCACGCACGCACATCCACATCCACGCACACAATCACGCACGCGCACATCCACACACACTGACATCCACGCACGCTGACATCCACACACGCTGACATCCACGCACGCTGACATCCACGCACGCTGACATCCACACACGCTGACATATATGCACGCTGACATCCACGCACGCACGCTGACATTCAGGCACGCTGACATCCACGCACACATCCACGCATGCATCCACACACGCACGCTGACATTCACGCATGCTGACATGCACGCACGCTGACATTCACGCACGCTGACATTCAAGCACGCTGACATCCACGCACGCATGCTGACATCCACGCACGCACACATCCACGCACGCTGACATTCAAGCACGCTGACATCCACGCACGCTGACATCCACGCACGCCGATATTCAAGCACACTGACATCCACGCACGCACACATCCACGCACGCACACATCCATGCACGCATCCACACATGCACGCTGACATTCACGCATGCTGACATGCACGCATGCTGACATGCACACACGCTGACATTCAAGCACGCTGACATCCACGCACACTGATATCCACGCACGCTGACATCCACGCACGCACACTGACATTCAAGCACGCTGACATCCACGCAAGCTGACATCCACGCACGCTAACATCCACACACGCACGCTGACATTCACGCACGCTGACATCCAGACACGCACGCTGACATTCAAGCACGCTGACATCCATGTACGCACAAATCCACTCACGCTGACATCCACACATGCACACATCCACACACGCATGCTGACATTCATGCACGTTGACATCCACGCACGCATGCTGACATCCACGCACGCTGACATCCACGCACACTGACATTCACGCACGCTGACGTCCACAACGTCCTATGTCGGGAAGAGGTTAAAAAAGAAAAAAAATTAAATATCACATGGTCATAAGTATTCAGACCGTTTGCTCAGACACTCATATTTATGTCACATACTGTCCATTTCCTTGTGATTCTCCTTGAGAAGGTTCTAATCCTTCATTGGAGTCAAGGTGTGTTTAATTAAACTGATAGGACTTGATTTGAAAAGGCACACATCACTCTATATGAGACCTCACAGCTCACAGAGCATGACAGACCAAATGAGTTTAAATTAACTGCCCAAGGAACTTAGAAACAGAATTTTGGCAAAGCACAGATCTGGCCAAGGTTACAAAAGCATTTCTGCAGTACTCAAGGTTTGTAAGAGCACAGTGGCCTCCATAATCCTTAAATGGAAGAAGTTTGGGACCACCAGAAGTCTTCCTAGACATGGCCATCCAGACAAACAGTGCAATCCTGAGAGAAGCGCCTTGGTGAGAGAGGCAAGGAAGAACCCCAGGATCACTGTGGCTGAGCTCCAGAGATGCAGTAGGGAGATGGGAGTTCCACAAAGTCAATTATCACTGCAGCCCTCCTCCAGTTTGGCCTTAATAGTAGAGTGGCCCAATGGAAGCCTCTCCTCAGTGCAAGACATATGAAATCCTGAAGACAGTTTGCAAAACAACACATGAAGGACTCTCAGACTATGAGAAATAAGATTTTCTGGTCTGATAAGACAAAGATAGAACATTTTGGTGATAATTCTAAGTAGTATGTGTGGAGAAAACCAGGCACTGCTCATTACCTGACCAATACAATCCCAACAGTGAAACATGGTGATGGCAGCATCATGCTATGGGGTGTTTTTAAGCTGCAGAGACAGAATCATTGGTTGCAATTGAAGGAAAGATGAAACAGGCCAATTACAGGGATATCCTGGATAAAAACCTCTTCCACGATGCTCTGGACCTCAGACTTGGCCGAAAGTTTACCTTGCAACAAGACAATGACCCTAAGAACACAGCTAAAACAACAAAGGAGTGGCTTCAGAACAACTCCGTGACCATTCTTGAGTGGCCCAACCAGATCTCTGACTTAAACCCAATTGAACATCTCTGGAGAGACCTGAAGATGGCTGTCCATCAACATTAACTATCCAACCTGACGGAACTGAAGAGAATCTGTAGGGAAGAAAAGCAGAGGATCCCTAAATCCAGGTGTGAAAAACTTGTTGCATCTTTCCCAAGAAAACTCATGGCTGTACTAGCTCGAAAGCGAGCTTCTACTCAATACTGAGCAAAGAGTCTGAATATCTATGACCATGTGATATTTCAGATTTTCTTTTCTAAAAAATTTACAAAAATGTCTACATATCTGTTTTCAGTCAAGATGGGGTGCAGAGAGTACATTAATGAAAAAAAAAATGTACTTTTTTGAATTTACCATATGGCTGTAATGAAACAAGGAGTAAAAAATTTAAAGGGATCTGTCTGAATACTTTCTGTACCCACTGTACATCACTTGATCACAGGTTCAAGTCCAATAAGGGGATTAAAAAAATACAGTGAAAAGTAGTAAAAAACTGTTTTTAAAAATATGAAAATATTAAAAAAATCTAAACGTTCACATCATCCCCTTTTACTCATCAAAAATTTAATAAAATTAAAAATGAAAAGAAACATGTATTTGATTTTGCTTTGTTCATAAAAGTTAAGTTTGTTTAAACATAAAATACAATATATAAACAGCAAGAAAAAAAATCTAAATTACAAAACAGCAGATTTTTGCCCGATGCAACAACAGAAAAATATGTAATACTAGGCTATCAAAACATCATAAAAAACACAAATTATGTCAATTATAACATTGACTTGAGTGTAAAAACTACGAGTTCTTACACAGCCCCATATCTTGGAAATGTTAAATGTTATGGATCTCAGAATTTGGCTACATTAGCAAATATCTTTTTATTACAAACTTCTGAATTTTTTTCACTATAAAAATAAATCAATAGCTATGCATGTTTTATATCTTTTAGTGGTGCTGACCTGGAGAATCATACTGCCAGGTTATTTTAACGTAAAGGCAAAGCAGTAAGTTAAAAACACAAAAAACAAGAATTTAAGTTTTTTTTGCATTTTTGCAATACCGTATATACTCGTGTATAAGCCGACCCGTGTATAAGCCGACCCCCCTACTTTTGCCCCCAAAACCTGGGAAAATCTATTGACTCGCGTATAAGCCGAGGGTGGACCCCAGCACAGGTATACAGCCCCCAGCAGTGGTATACAGGCCCCAGCAGTATGATATACAGCAGCCCCCAGTGGTATATACAGCAGCCCCAGTGGTATTGCAGCCCCTATATACAGCAGCCCCAGTGGTATTGCAGCCCCAGTGGTGTATACAGCAGCCCCTATATACAGCATCCCCAGTGGTATTGCAGCCCCAGTGGTATTGCAGCCCCTATATACAGCAGCCCCAGTGGTATTGCAGCCCCAGTGGTATTGCAGCCCCTATATACAGCAGCCCCAGTGGTATTGCAGCCCCAGTGGTGTATACAGCAGCCCCTATATACAGCAGCCCCAGTGGTATTGCAGCCCCTATATACACCAGCCCCAGTGGTATTGCAGCCCCAGTGGTATTGCAGCCCCTATATACAGCAGCCCCAGTGGTATTGCAGCCCCAGTGGTGTATACAGCAGCCCCTATATACAGAAGCCCCAGTGGTATTGCAGCCCCAGTGGTATTGCAGCCCCTGTATACAGCAGCCCCAGTGGTATTGCAGCCCCAGTGGTGTATGCAGCAGCCCCTATATACAGCAGCCCCAGTGTTATTGCAGCCCCAGTGGTATTGCAGCCCCTATATACAGCAGCCCCAGTGGTATTGCAGCCCCAGTGGTATTGCAGCCCCTATATACAGCCGCCCCAGTGGTATTGCAGCCCCAGTGGTATTGCAGCCCCTATATACAGCAGCCCCAGTGGTATTGCAGCCCCAGTGGTAGTATACAGCCCCTGTATACAGCAGCCCCAGTGGTATTGCAGCCCCTATATACAGCAGCCCCAGTGGTATTGCAGCCCCAGTGGTAGTATACAGCCCCTGTATACAGCAGCCCCAGTGGTATTGCAGCCCCAGTGGTACTGCAGCCCCTATATACAGCAGCCCCAGTGGTATTGCAGCCCCAGTGGTATTGCAGCCCCTGTATACAGCAGCCCCAGTGGTATTGCAGCCCCAGTGGTGTATACAGCAGCCCCTATATACAGCAGCCCCAGTGGTATTGCAGCCCCAGTGGTATTGCAGCCCCTATATACAGCAGCCCCAGTGGTATTGCAGCCCCAGTGGTATTGCAGCCCCTATATACAGCAGCCCAGTGGTATTGCAGCCCCAGTGGTATTGCAGCCCCTATATACAGCAGCCCCAGTGGTATTGCAGCCCCAGTGGTAGTATACAGCCCCTGTATACAGCAGCCCCAGTGGTATTGCAGCCCCTATATACAGCAGCCCCAGTGGTATTGCAGCCCCAGTGGTAGTATACAGCCCCTGTATACAGCAGCCCCAGTGGTATTGCAGCCCCAGTGGTACTGCAGCCCCTATATACAGCAGCCCTAGTGGTATTGCAGCCCCAGTGGTATTGCAGCCCCTATATACAGCAGCCCCAGTGGTATTGCAGCCCCAGTGGTATTGCAGCCCCTATATACAGCAGCCCCAGTGGTATTGCAGCCCCAGTGGTAGTATACAGCCCCTGTATACAGCAGCCCCAGTGGTATTGCAGCCCCTATATACAGCAGCCCCAGTGGTATTGCAGCCCCAGTGGTAGTATACAGCCCCTGTATACAGCAGCCCCAGTGGTATTGCAGCCCCAGTGGTACTGCAGCCCCTATATACAGCAGCCCCAGTGGTATTGCAGCCCCAGTGGTAGTATACAGCCCCAGTGTAGTATCCAGCAGCCCCAGTAGTAATAAACAGCCCCCCTCCTTATCACGTCCCCCCCAGGCTGCGGCAGCTGTGAAAATAACAAACACTTTATACATCTCCTTCCGACGCAGCTCTCCGCTCCTCCGATCCTCTGCCCTCCGCTCGCCGGCTTCTTCTTCCTTGATGTGCCGACTTCTGTGACCGCGCGCAGGAAATGACGTCATCTCCTGCGCCCGGTCACATGACACCGGCACAACAAGGAAGAAGAAGCCGGCGAGCGGAGGGCAGAGGACCAGAGGAGCGGAGAGCTGCGTCGGAAGGTGATGTATAAAGTGTTTGTTATTTTCACAGCTGCCGCAGCCTGGGGGGGACGTGATAAGGAGGGGGGGCTGTTTATTACTACCGGGGGACCCATATTAAGGAGGGGGGCTGTGCAGTGCAATATGCACGGCATCCCCCCGCCGCTGATGGACGGGGGGATGCCGTGCATATTCATTGCACTAATGAGGCGGCCCCACGTGACCGCATGCGGTCACCGCGGCCCCCTCCTGCCTCCTCCAGTCCCGGTCACAGCCCCCCCCCCACAGCATACCGTATGACCCGTGTATAAGCCGAAGGGGGGACTTTTCAGCCCAATTTTTGGGCTGAAAAACTCGGCTTATACACGAGTATATACGGTACTTTGATATTTTTTCCTGCTTTCCAGTACATTATTTGAAGAATTGGATGCTGTCATTCAAAAGTACAACTTGTTCCACAAGGAACAAGCTCTCACATAGCTATATAGACAGTAGAACAATAACAAGTTATTGGTCTTGGAATAATGGAAGTCCAAAATCAAAGCGCAAAGACAAAAATCATTCCTTAGGCTGGAGTCAAAGTAGTGTATAACTCTTGCGAGGATCACATCATACTGCCCAGTCCCGCCACAACTCTCCTGACCTGAGAATCTCAGACGCATAGGAATAGAACAATCTGTCAGGGGGCAGGGCTAAACGGACTTTCTGGGAGAGAGAAAAATAAAAACCTCAGTTTAAATGCTGCAGACAGGGAGAGAATGATTGGCAGCGGTGGACAGATTACACATGCAGGGGGTGTGAATCTGCCCTTGGCTGCAGCCCCTAGCCACCTCCTTAGTGTAAGTTTTCTAAGTGTATTATCTCGGGGGGCTGCTCAAGTGCTGGATGACCCCTTGTCTGGATGCTGCAGACATGCTGTATCCAGTGCTGTAATTAGATCACCATGCCTGGTTTGGTGACAGGTCCTATTTAAGCAATTGGCCCCACCTTGATGCACAAGCATCACTACATGGTTTGGGTGGTCATTCTGTGGTGACCTCATTCCTTTAAGGAGCAAAAGTTGAATGAGCAGGATATTAAACAGCAAAACAAAGATAATTAAACCCATTAAAAAAAATTTTTTTTCCCTAAATACATGCGTGTACGAAGAAAATTGCCTTCAAAAATAGACATTTCCTATTGTTCAAAGCTTTAGTGACAAGTTACCTTTAAACCTTCCTAAAACATCTTACAAGCCTGTTAAAATTACTATAATGTTGAAGGACAACAGTAACTACTCTTATGTAGTGATCAGCAAGTGTATTCGTTACTATTTGCTACTCACACGAATAGTATGGTATTTGGTTTACTCATTACTCAGCAAGTAACACTAGTGCTCATGAGCGATGTGTTGATAGTGAATGATCTAACACAAATTGACAGCTCCCTTCAGTTCACAAAGTGACTTGGCATCTCAGGGAGAGCACATTGAATGTTAGGATCTCTCTGGGAGGCACAGCAAGGTGTTTTAGACATTAAAATTGTTGAAAAGATCACCCTGTCCCGGAAAGACTTATTTTATAGCCGAAAGTGTATGGGTGGAGCCTATCACTAATTGATCAACATTGGGCTGCTATTTGCACAAATATGTGAGTATTAAAAAGTACTTGTTACGAGTATAGTGATTTTGGATATTTTGCTACTCGCTCATCACTACCCTTATGTTAAAGAGATAATGCCACATAGGAAAGTTAAAAATCCGTGAAGCATATAGAAATGCTTCTGACATAAATAGAGAAAAATTAGAGCAATTCTGTTATACAATATCTGAATACCTGTTTGTTTACTACTTGAAAAATTATTAAAGTTTTATAACATAAAACTAAATAATAATTTTCACTTTTAAATTTTAAATTTTAAATTTAATAGCTGATCAACTACCTGTTGGTAATGGGGCACATGCCACACCTTTGTCTTCTCAGGATATCTCAACAAAGTAAATGATTATATAAAATAAATGCTACAGTTTTTCATTATACAATGATGAACATTGGTGGTATATTCTAGAAGAGAATTGCCGCAGAATTCAATGACTGCAAGGAGAACAAAGTCTATTACAGAATCAAAGCAATATTGATATTTTAGCTTTAATCTTGGACCCCAGGATTTTGGGCCATTTCACAAGATCTGTGACACTGCATAGGTAACATATGCTTTTATAAGAGAGCGAAAACTTCCATTTTCACTGCTTTGATCTAGAGTATGTCTAAGAACTAAAGTGCTGATAGGTAAAACATCCAGGGCTTGAATTGAACTGTATAAATTGGTTTCCAGTTTATGCTCCTTAGAGTCATATCATTTTTACAAAACAAAATTAATTGAGTTATAATAAATACGATATCATATCAAATTAGGTTCCTAATTATTGGGCCAGCAATAATACAAGTTGCATTCAATTATTAATTTGCTAACTTTGAACATGATTGAAACTTGAATACATTTTTCTTTTAATTCATTATATATGAATTTCATACGGCAAGAGCTCTGATGATACATAGTGTTGAACTTTTGAATATTATTCCTTTTTCTTATCCTTAAAGATTTCTAGTCTGTGTCATATCACAGCTGCTACTCTGAAAAAAAGAAAACGTTCCCTGTAGGGGAATAAAACGTATTCGATGGGTCAAATCAAGTGCAGAAGGAGGTCAAAACAAGAACAAAATAGTATGGAATATTCTAACGTATGTCATCAGCACGGGAGGAGAAATGCATATCTGAAACGACAAGGCCTGCTAAAGGCTGAAATTGACAGAACTAAATAGTGTGTTTTAAGTGGCTAAAATATTTCAAATATTATATTATATTATATATTATAATATTTCTGTATACATCTACAGTATTTATGTATATATAATCTATCTATCTGTCCATCCATATATGTAAACCAAATAAATATCAAAGTTTCCAAAATATTTCAGTTGAGTGTTTTGCAGATTTTACAGAATGGAGTTTTGCACCTGACACCTGAGGTATATTGTGTGAGAACTTTTGACATTGTTTATATTGAGTTTGATTAATGCATGTTCTCTGCTCAATGCTATGCATTTTAAGTGACAGCTCTAAAAAGTTTACTTTATATTGTCTAACTATTATAAATTATAGAGAAAATTGAAAAAGAGTTTATAATTTTATCTTGTTGAGAATATATAACAGAATAATTCTGGTTTGCAACATCTTGACTTGAAAATATAAAATGGGGAAAACATAAAAATTATCATTATTTAACATACAAAAATGTTAAAATAGCTTTCCTGCCTATAGACCATATTTAAGATTCTACCCGACTAAGGGCACAGTCACTTTTCAAAGTTCTACCAAGGTAGGGTACTTACACATCTGTGTATTTTTCAAATCCAGATTTTCACTCAAAATTGGATCTTTTCTACTTCAGGTTTTTAGCGTACATTCCACATTATTAAAAAAATTCCGGATCTGCTATAACTGACAAATGCATTTTGATTAGAGTTCCGGAAATGTGCTTTGACTTGCGGTTTCATCCAGATTCCGAAAAAAATCCTGCACTTCAGGCTTGGACAAAAAATGCTGCTAAATGAGGTTTTAAAACAAGCTTGAAGTGCCAGATTTGTCTGGATCCAGGGAAACCGCAAGTCAAAGCACATTTCCTAAACTCCATTCAAAATGCTTTGGTCAGTAACACAATGTTGCCGGATCAGAATTTTTCAAAAAAGGCGGAAGCCTGCCAGATTTGAAAAACACAGATGTGAAAATACCCATAATCAGCTCACTCCCTAGTTACCATGTGACTACAAGTATGCAAATTCAATCATTTTGGTCATGTCACCAACCACTAGAGCTAGAAATATAGAGAAAATGTGACCCTGTGCACATTGCACACTAGGACTATTTTTCAATCTGCAGTTGCATAGTGGAACAACAAAAAATTGTAAACAGTAAAAATAAGTTTTTTCAGTATGGACATACTGATAATTTTGGCACTTCACTGGAGATAAGGAGTACTGCTTAACTGTTGGCCAACGGTAGACTATGTATCGGTAAAAAATGAAGACCAGCTGGCACGCCTAAGAGAAAACTAAAAACTGGATTTCTTTATTGATTGTGAATTTGATTAACCCCTTTACCCCAGGGCAATTTTCCATTTTTCAGTTTTTGTTTTTCCTCCCCTTCTTCCAAGAGGCAAAACTTTTTTATTTTTCCCGATATATAGACATATGGGGCTTGTTTTTTTCAGGACAAGTTGTACTTTTGTAAGAAATCATTTATTTTACCATATAGTGTACAGGAAAATGGGAACAAATTCTAAATGTAGTGAAATTGTAAAAAAACTGCAATTACACATTGTTTTTTTGGGTTTCTTATTCCTCACGTTCACTATATGGTAAAACTGACATATTGGTATGATGCCTCAGGTCAGCATGAGTTTGTGAATACCAAACATGTATACTTTTATTGGTGAAAAAAAAAATTAGAAGTTTGAAAAAAAAAGTATTGCACTTTTGTCACCATGTTTCGCGACCCATAACATCCTCATTTTTTGGCATCTGGGGCCATGTGGTAGCTTATTTTTTTTGTAGCTTGAGCTGACATTTCTAATGATAACATTTTTGTGTAGATGTGCTGCTTGGGCCCGTATTGCATTTTATTACAAAGTTGCGGTGACCAAAAAAACATAATTTTGGCATTTGGACATGTTTTCGGATTAACGTTTACCGACCAGATTAACTAATTCTATATTTTGATAGATTGGTCACTTCTGAACACAGCGATACCAAATATATGTATTTCTTTATTTTTTTTGCTACTTTTATTTAGAATAAGGAAACAGAGGGGTGATTTGAACTTAGGTGTTTTTTATTTTTTTCATATTTTTACATACTTTATTTTTCCTTTATTTTATACTGCTCAATAGGGCGCCACAGTGCTGAACAGTCCACTCACTTGTGCTATGCCCCGATAAGCTGCAGCACATTGGTACATGGCACAAATGATCACTTTCTCTGGTTGGCATTGCTTGCCAACCATCCAAAGGAAGTGATCCCTGATAGCATCTGTGGTCACCACAGGAACCCGGGCTATCAGTGATCATGGATATCCTGAGATCTTATCACGGGATCTCCAATGTCGGTGGGGAGCTGTGAGATTCCTGCCGTGGTGCTTTAAACCCCACTATAAGTGAATGACAGCGGGATTCAAAGGATTAACACTGCCGATCCAATCAGCGGTGGTAGCCCCACATCTCAGCAGATGATATCATCTTTGATGTCTGGGAAAAGATGTGAGCTCACTGCCGAAGCTCACATCAAAGAGGCGCACCCAACACATGACGTACCCAGTACGTCTTATGTCGGGAAGAGATTAAGGCCAGAGTCACACATACCATCCGTTTTTGCCTTAAATCCATTTTTGGGATCATTTTAGACATTTTTTTTCTAAGTCCAAAAACGCATATGCTTTAATGCATGGTGCACTTAAGTGTCATTGCGTTTTTCAACAACTCATGCGTTTTTGTTCAGCATCCCAAAAAATGCTGCATCCAGCATAACATGTGGCCCTATGGGAAACACATTGTTTAACCCATGCGTTAACGCATATGCGTTTTTGGTGAAAAAATTACTAAGCCCAAAAGTTTTCAAAACACGTCCAGGACCTCAGGGGACACTATTAGCACCCTTAGAAAAACAGATGCATTTTTCTAAGGGCTTAAAAAAGGCGCATGAGCATGTGTGACCTTAGCCTAAAAGATTACACTCATGGTTCCATAAAGACCATTTGATGCTTTTGCAGTGCAATTTGATCTCTTAGATGCACTCACACTGATATGCAGCCAGCGTCTCATACAGACAATAATCACACTGTCCGGCCTGGCTGGCAGCTCGCCTGACCTAAGACTTATGTATTTCTATGCAGCTTTCCACCTTAATGTAGTAGAGTCACCCACCAATATGTGCATTGTAATTCCATCATAATACATAATATACGCAGGCTATACACCAGTGTGAGTGTGACCTTAGCTATAGAGATAGCCAACCCTGTCTGGTTTTTGCTTAAAAAATTTAAGGAGGACCAAGCATGGGAAATGAATAGTTACTGACATATGAATCGTTGAAAAATTATTGAATAATAGCATTTCATTGGACAAAGCAGCTTAGTATATATACATGGTAATGCCATCAACACCCTATATAAGGAGCGCTTAATTATTAGGTAAATGCCTTTCCTTAGGCAAAATGGGTCAGAATAGAGATTTGACGGGCTCTGAAAAGTCCAAAATTGTGAGATGTCTTGAAATTACCAGAATTTTGAAGCATGATCACCAAACAATCAAGCCTTTCATGGCAAATAGCCAACAGGGTCCCAAGAAGTATGTTGGGCAAAAAAGGTGCAAAATAACTGCCCATGAATTGAGGAAAATCAAGCATGAAGCTGCCAAGATGCCATTTGCCACCAGTTTTGCCATATTTCAGAGCTTCAACATTACTGGTGAAATGAAAGTGACTCTTGATGGGCCAGATAGATGGTCAGAGGCTGGATCAGTAAAGGGCAGAGAGCTCCACTCCGACTCAGACGCTAGCAAGGTGGAGGTCGGGTTCTGGTATGGGCTGGTATCATCAAAGATTAACTTGTGGGACCTTTTCGTGTTGAGGATGGAGTGAAGCTCAACTCCCAGACCTACTGCCAGTTTCTGGAAGACAACTTCTTCAAGCAGTGGTGCAGGAAGAAGTCGGTATCGTTCAAGAAAAACATGATTTTCATGCAGGACAATGCTCCATCACACGCATCCAACTACTCCACAGCATGGCTGGCCAGTAAAGGTCTAAAAGAAGAAAAAATAATTACATGACCCGCTTGTTCACCTGATCTGAACCCCATAGAGAACCTGTGGTCCCTCCTAAAATGAGAGATCTACAGGGAGGGAAAAGAGTACACCTCTCGGAACAGTGTCTGGGAGGCTGTGGTGGCTGCTGCATGCAATGTTGATCAAGCAACTGACAAAATCTATGGATGGAAGGCTGTTGAGTGTCATCATGAAGAAAGGTGGCTATATTGGTCACTGATTTTTTGGGGTTTTGTTTTTGCATGTCAGAAATGTTTATTTCTAAATTTTGTGCAGTTATATTGGTTTAACTGGTGAAAATAAACAAGTGAGATGGGAATATATTTGGTTTTTATTAAGTTGCCTAATAATTCTGCACAGTAATAGTTACCTGCACAAACATATATCCACCTAAGATAGCCAAATCTAAAAAACCCCACTCCAACTTCCAAAAATATTAAGCTTTGATATTTATGAGTCTTTTGGGTTGATTGAGAACATAGTTGTTGGTAAATAATAATAATAATCCTCTAAGGGCCCTTTCACATCAGCGTTTTTCGTAATTCGCGGCAGATGCGGTGAAAAAACCGCATCTGCCGCGTTTGCCGCATAACGGTTCCACTTGCGGCACGGTTGCGGTTTTTTCCATAGGAAGTATAGGGGGACTTGCGGCAGATGCGGCAAGTGCGGTATTGCACTTGCGGCAGGTGCGGCAGAGAAAAAAACCGCGGCTTACTGCGGTTTTTTTCGCTGCCGCACCTGCCGCAAGTGCAATACCGCACTTGCCGCATCTGCCGCAAGTCCCCCTATACTTCCTATGGAAAAAACCGCAACCGTGCCGCAAGTGGAACCGTTATGCGGCAAACGCGGCAGATGCGGTTTTTTCACCGCATCTGCCGCGAATTACGAAAAACGCAGATGTGAAAGCACCCTAAAATACAACTTGCCTAATAATTCTGCACACAGTGTATACGATTTACATAACCATGTTCAATTATGCAGAATAGTAATATCAGCATTGCTATAAATTTAGCTAAGGCCAAATGAGTGCAGTCAACTTTTTTTTCTTTTCTTTAAGCATGGTACAAGAGTTTGGTCGAGAGTACGTGATACAATCTATCAAAATATGCTAAAACTAAACCATTGCTCAGAATCAAATATCTCATTAACAAGCTAACTTTTACTAAAACTTTGAATAAAGAATAATTTTACAGAATATAGCAATTCTTATTATATGGAGGAGATATTATAAAAGGTCATCTCAAAATCTCAATTTACTTAAATATTGGCAGTAATTCAGATTGAACCAATATTCAAAAATATAACATATATAATTATAGACAACTTATTAAATACACCCGATACATTGAATAATATGCAATAGCTCATCTATCAATAAAACTATTAACCACTTAGAAAACCTAGCAAGTGGTTAAATCTTCTTTCTATATTTAAAGAAAATAGTAGATGTGGTGATTTAAAAAATAGACTATTAATGAAATCAAACCGTGCTTATTAATGTATGTAGGTATCAGCACAAGTTAGATTTGCATATTTAAAGAAAATATACCTAGCTGCAGTATATTCAAAATATTGCATAGATATAAAGTATAATTTTATCTGTGCATATAAGCACTATAATATACTGTTTAAGGTAACTTATTGATGTATTTTTAACTTATAAACATAGTACTCTATATTAAAAATAAGCATTCATATATTTAAAAGAATCAATATCAACACGAATACATCCTATGCAGGGTTCCAGCATGTGGGAATTAACTATTAATATTAAACTATATTTACGAAGTTGAGATAGTTCATTCACTATGCGATCAACCCAATCGTCATATATATATGTAACCCTTTTCAAGAGATTTTAGTAAGATGTTAATATCCAAAATATTTTATTGAATATTTATTTTTTATGTTAAAATATCATTATATTGATTCTATTTTTATATTAAAAATGATTATATTTTATTATATGTATTGTAATTATATACATTAATTATATACAATTTCAGTTAATAAATTGTTTTATATATTTTATTAAAAGTAAATTAATTTTCTTCAAATAAATAATATGTATATCTAGCATTTAAATAAGGAAAGAGATGCTTTTTTTAAGAGATTTATTGATGTTCCCAAGTATGTTAAAATGCTATTCTTATGGGGATATTCCTAATCTAGAATTATATATCAATATTATATTAATACTGAACCTCAATATATACTTCTTCTCTATGTATTACAATATTATTTTTATAATTGTCATTAACTCATCTCCTCCTCCATCTTTCCAGCTCCTCCTGTCGTCTGTGAGTCTAGGGAGCAGTGGAGACCCGCCAGTCTCTCTTGATTGAAGATTCCTCTGACCGTACTCTTTGTGACCATCGGTCTCACCATCTACTCCAAGTCACTGACAAACAAGAGGAAAAGATGCCACTTCTGGCAGTGACGCTGCTTGTGAGTGATGCAGAGTCCTCTGTCTTTGCAGCTCAGAACGGTCACTTAGCAACTGGAGCTGCCACTTTTACTCATGATTGGGGATGGACGAACAACATGTTTTTCCCCATTTTGGGGTTTGGGGATGCTGCACCAAAGGACGAATAGGATTCATGTAATTAATGAAAAAGATAAAGTTGGATCCAAAATGGCCAACTTCAAAATGGCCACCATGGTCACCACCCATCTGGAAAAGTTTACCCCTTCCCATATACTAATGTGCCACAAGCATAAAGTTGATATTACCAGCAATTCCCATTTTATTTAGGTGTATCCATATGAATGGCCCACCCTGTACATTCTCACAACATTTTTCACAGGTCCTTGCTCACGAATTGTACCGTGGCTATTGAGTCGACTGTTTTACCTTGAACGTCCAGTTGCATTTTTTAAATACCTAGAGGGTCAGTTATTTAATGTTAGGCTACGTTCACACATAGCGTATTTTGTTGCGCCTTTTTGCGCACGTCTTTTGCCGTGATTTTTGGCCGTGCAAAAAGACGCAACAAAATACGTGGGTGCATTCACACACTACGTTTTTTATGTGCTGCAGGGGGAGGAAGAATCCTGCTTCCTCCTCCCCTCTGTCACATCTGTGCACGCCCCTAAAGATTTAACAGTGTATTATTATACACTGTGAAATCTAAATTCAATAATGCCAGAGGCTTTTAAAATAATAAACATGGATACTTACCCTCCGGCGGGTGGATGTCAGGTGTCCGGGAACCAGGACCGGTGAACAGCCGCAAATTCTGAGTGAAAAAAGACCTTTGGTGATGTCAGTGGGCGTTCCCAGCACTGATTGGCCGCTCGCGGTCATGTGATACATATCACATGACCGGAACGCCCTCTCACATCATCACAGGTCCTAACAGGGCCATTCCAGCGGCAGCTTCTGGCTCCCAGACACCGGAACACCCGTCGAAGAGGTAAGTATTCAATCTTTATTATTTTTAATACCTCTGACTTTCTTTCATTTTGATTTCGCAGTGTATATTAATACACTGCAAAATCAAATGGGCAGTCACAGGTGTCACAGAGGGGAGGAGGAAGCAGGATTCTTCCTCCCCTCTGTGACATCAGATGCAGCAGCGCCCGCCCTTATAGTGCTGGCGCTGCTGCATAGATTTGACAAGTCAATTCTTTTTACGCCGGCGCTTTCTCCCAGAAAGGCGGGGCGCGAAAATATGCGCTGTCTGAACGGCATAGTGAATTTTACATTCACTTTGCTGTCAGACAATATGCACCTGCGCATTTTTGAAAAGCGCTCATAAAAAAGCGCTCAAAAATGCGCAGTGTGTGAACGTAGCCTTAATCTGTTTGATGGAAATATAAGCCCAATATAAGCCCAAATAGGGTCTTATCTTTTATCATAAATGGCACAATGGCCACAATGTTCACTGCTCACCTGATGTGGTTGTGGAACCCACAACAAGTATAAACAATCAGTACAGCTGCTGCTGGACCCACATTTCCACATGTATGGTGGTATCGATCAATAGCCAAAAGGACGGTGTGTTGTGGTCTGCGCTGCTGCATAAGGATGGAGACCACACAAGATATTCATACAATGGTGCTGTTTATTTCTTCAACGTGTTTCAGAGCCATCCGTGCTCCTCCATCAGGAAATAGTTAAAGCACAGTGCAAGACAGTAATATATAAACATGTTGCAGGATGCCAAACAATTAACGACCTGACCTTGACATGAGTGGGAGGATATGGTTACGTCAGAGTGTAATACAATCCCATACATAACAAAACCCGCTCTTTATAGTTATTGTGAAATGATACACAAATATATGTATAGCTACAAACAATAGCTATACATATATTTGTGTATCATCTATTATATAATCACGAATCGGAAAAGCGCCCCTTCACGCGCACTTTCCGATGTCGTCATGTGGATACGAATTTAACATTGGGCGCGAAGCGCCCAATGCTGCGCGAGCAATGGCCGCGAGGCCATTGCGAGTCACTGGCCCAGGGCGAGCAATGGCCGCGAAGCGGCCATTGCGAGCCGCTGGCCCAAAATCGATCCACAGGCCCGGCTACAACCTTAGCGATTTACCGCTCAGGTAGCGCGAGCAATGGCCGCGAGGCCATTGCGAGTCGCTGCCTGAGCCGCAAATCCCTACCCGGGGACCATGGAGCGGAGGCGGCACTGCCGCCTCCGCTCCCCGCTACCCACAATTCGCCACCCCCCCCCCCATGTCCGCACAGCCCGCCCCCATCAATGTCCCCACAGCCGACCCCCATGTCCGCACAGCCGACCCCCATGTCCGCACAGCCCACCCCCAGCAATGTCCGCACAGCCCACCCCCATGTCCGCACAGCCCGCCCACATCAATGTCCGCACAGCCCACCCCCATGCCCGCACAGCCGACCCCCATGCCCGCACAGCCGACCCCCATGCCCGCACAGCCGACCCCCATGCCCGCACAGCCGACCCCCATGCCCGCACAGCCCACCCCCATGTCTGCACAGCCCGCCCCCATCAATGTCCGCACAGCTGACCCCCATGCCCGCACAGCCGACCCCCATGCCCGCACAGCCCACCCCCATGCCCGCACAGCCAACCCCCATGTCCGCACAGCCCACCCCCATGTCCGCACAGCCGACCCCCATGCCCGCACAGCCGACCCCCATGCCCGCACAGCCGACCCCCATGCCCGCACAGCCCACCCCCATGTCTGCACAGCCCGCCCCCATCAATGTCCGCACAGCCCACCCCCATGTCCGCACAGCCGACCCCCATGCCCGCACAGCCGACCCCCATGCCCGCACAGCCGACCCCCATGCCCGCACAGCCGACCCCCATGTCTGCACAGCCCGCCCCCATCAATGTCCGCACAGCCGACCCCCATGTCCGCACAGCCGACCCCCATGCCCGCACAGCCGACCCCCATGCCCGCACAGCCGACCCCCATGCCCGCACAGCCGACCCCCATGCCCGCACAGCCCACCCCCATGCCCGCACAGCCGACCCCCATGCCCGCACAGCCGACCCCCATGCCCGCACAGCCGACCCCCATGCCCGCACAGCCGACCCCCATGCCCGCACAGCCCACCCCCATGCCCGCACAGCCGACCCCCATGCCCGCACAGCCGACCCCCATGTCTGCACACCCACCCCCAGCAATGTCCGCACAGCTGACCCCCATGTCCGCACAGCCCGCCCCCATCAATGTCCGAAAAAACCCCCATGTCCGCACAGCCGACCCCCACTAATGTCCACACAGCCCCCCCATGTCCGCACATACTTACATGTCTTCTTAGTCATCTGATCGTCCGTCCGGCCAGGCGTCCTCTTCGTCCGGCCCCGGGGATCTTCTGTCTTCTTCCAGCTCCGACGTCCTCTTCTCTTCTAATTCAGATACAATGGATGACAAATCCGCCATTGTATCTCAATGAGATATGAGCGGCTCTTCTGATTGGTCGCTGTCTACTGCCCTCAGCCAATCAGAAGAGCCCCTCATTGAGCTCGAATTCTGATTGGTCGGCGTCCAATCCGAAATCGGGCTCACTGCCCATAGACATGTATTAGCGGTGTGTCCGCGATTTTACGGCCGACAAATAGAACCAGGTGGCCGGCCATAAAATCGCCGACACACCGCTAATGTATGTCAATGGGAAAAATAGCGGACCTGAATGAGAACTGTCTCACTTAAAATAAATAATAAATTAAATAATAAAAAAAATAATTTAAAAATAATTAAAAAATAATAAAAAATAATAATAAAAAAATAATAAAAAATTAAATAAAAATAATAATAAAAAAAATAAATATATGCTAATCAGCTCAGCCATTTTGGCGGACCTGAATGAGAACTGTGTCTCACTTAAAATAAATAATAAATTAAATAATAAATAAAATAATTTAAAAATAATTAAAAAATAATAAAAAATAATAATAAAAAAATAATAAAAAATTAAATAAAAATAATAATAAAAAAAATAAATATATGCTAATCAGCTCAGCCATTTTGGCGGACCTGAATGAGAACTGTGTCTCACTTAAAATAAATAATAAATTAAATAATAAATAAAATAATTTAAAAATAATTAAAAAATAATAAAAAATAATAATAAAAAAATAATAAAAAATTAAATAAAAATAATAATAAAAAAAATAAATATATGCTAATCAGCTCAGCCATTTTGGCGGACCTGAATGAGAACTGTGTCTCACTTAAAATAAATAATAAATTAAATAATAAATAAAATAATTTAAAAATAATTAAAAAATAATAAAAAAATAATAAAAAAAATAATAAAAAATTAAATAAAAATAATAATAAAAAAAATATAATATATGCTAATCAGCTCAGCCATTTTGGCGGACCTGAATGAGAACTGTGTCTCACTTAAAATAAATAATAAATTAAATAATAAATAAAATAATTTAAAAATAATTAAAAAATAAAAAAAATAATAAAAAAAAATAAAAAAATTAAATAAAAATAATAATAAAAAAAATAATATATGCTAATCAGCTCAGCCATTTTGGCGGACCTGAATGAGAACTGTGTCTCACTTAAAATAAATAATAAATTAAATAATAAATAAAATAATTTAAAAATAATTAAAAAATAATAAAAAATAATAATAAAAAAATAATAAAAAATTAAATAAAAATAATAATATAAAAAAAATAAATATATGCTAATCATGCTCAGCCATTTTGGCGACCTGAATGAGAACTTGTCTCACTTAAAATAAATAATAAATTAAATAATAAATAAAATAATTTAAAAATAATAAAAAATAATAAAAATAATAATAATAAAAATAATAAAAAATTAAATAAAAATAATAATAAAAAAAATAAATATATGCTAATCAATCAGCCATTTGCGACTAATGAGAACTGTTCTCACTTAAATAATAATAACTTAAATAAATAAATAATTAATAAATAATTAAAAAATAATAAAAATAATATAAAAATATAAAAATTATAATAAAAATTAATAATAAAAAATAAATATATGCTAACCTAATGACAAATGTTCTCACTAATTAAATAATAATTAAATAATAATATAAATTAATTAAAATAATTAAAAATAATAAAAAATAATCAATTAAAAAATAATAAAATTAATAAATAAATAAAATAAATAAAAAAATTATAAATGCTTATTACTAAATAAATAATAATTAATATAATTAATAATAATTAATTAAATACTAATTATCTAATAATAATAGCTAAATATAAAAGCTAATAATAATGCTATAATGCTAATAATTTAATTATAATGCTAATAATTTATGCTAATAATGTATTATTAATGCTATATAATGCTTAATAATAATAAGTATATTAATAATGCTATTAATGCTATTATATGCTATTATGCTAATAATAATGCTATTAATGCTATTAATAATGCTATTAATGCTATTATAATGCTATATAATGCTATTATTAATGCTATTAATGCTAATAATAATGCTATTATATATAATGCTATTAATGCTTTAATTAATATAATGCTATTAATGCTATTAATGCTAATATTATATCCTATTAATGTATTATTAATGCTATTAATGCTAATAATAATGCTATTAATGCTATATAATGCTAGCTATATATAATGCTATTAATGCTATTAATAATGTATTAATCTATTAATGCTAATAATCTATTAATGCTATTATGCTATTATAATGCTATTAATGCTATTAATGCTATTAATGCTAATAATAATGCTATTAATGCTATATATTATCTATATAATGCTAAATGCTAAATGCTATTAATGCTATTAATATAATGTATAAATGCTATTAATGCTATTAATATGTATATGCTATAATGTAATTTATCCTATTAATGCTATTATTAATTATTAATGCTAATTAATGCATATTAAGCTAATAATAATGCTATTAATGCTATTAATAATCTATTAATGCTATTATAATTTCTTTTATGATATTATGCTATAATTATAATGCTATATAATGTATTAATGCTATTATAATGTATTACTATGCATATTAATGCTATTAATCTATATTAATTTTATTAATGCATAATCTAAATAATAGCTATTAATGCTATTATAATGTTATTAATGCTATTATTAATGCTATAATGCTATATTATTAATGCTATTTATGCTAATAATAATGCTATTAATAGCTATTAATAATGCTATTAATGCTATTAATTATGCTATTTAATGCTATATAATGCTAATATTTATCTTATTAATAGTATTATTAATGCTATTAATGCTAATAATAATGCTATTAATGCTATTAATGCTAAGAATAATGCTATTAATGCTATTAATAATGTTATTAATGCTATTATTAATGCTAATAATGCTATTATTAATGCTATTAATGCTAATAATAATGCTCTTAATGCTATTAATAATGCTATTAATGCTATTAATTATGCTATTAATGCTATTAATGCTAATATTTATCCTATTAATGGTATTATTAATGCTAATAATGCTATTAATAATGCTATTAATGCTAATAATAATGCTATTAATGCTATTAATACTGTTATTAATGCTCATAATACTGCTAATAATGCTATTAATACTGCTATTAATGCTAATAATAATAGTATGGCTTATATTATTGCTATTGATAATGCGATTATTATTTAAAAATCTTTAAAAAAACAATAAACATATTTTAGATACCCGATGCATTTCCATCAGCCTAACAGCTATAACTACTATAATCAAATTAAGGCACGTTCTAGAATCCCGATGCATTTGCATCGGGCTCACAGCTAGTTTCATAATAAGTATAAATAGCGGATTTTGTTATGTATGGGATCGTATTACACTCTGACATAACCATATCCTCCCACTGACGTCAAGGCAAGGTGGTTAATTGTTTGGCATCCTGCAACATGTATATATATTACTGTCTTGCACTATGATGTAACTATTTCCTGATGAAGGAGCATAGCTGGTCCTGAAACGCGTTGAAGAAATAAACAGCACCATTGTATGAGATCCTGTGTGGTCTCCATCCTTATGCAGCAGCGTGGACCACAACACACCATGCGTTTGGCTATAGTTATTGAATGTTAAGTCACTGTAGGAGTGGTTTAGCTTTAGATGTTGTCTGTCAGTCCAGTCATGAGGGTCCAGACTCCCCTCGTAGAGGATGGGGTAGTGCCATGAGTCTATGATAGGTTTGGGACCTGTGTCTCATTTCTGTATTGAGACTTCATAATAAATGTGTTTCTTTCCTTTGTCAGTGTAGGAATTAATGTCCGTTTATGTTGCCAGGAAGCTCCTTAGTTCTCTTTCCAGGCTTGGCTACTTTGTGATTACTCCCATTGCCTTTATATGGTCACATATTGCAGCATTCCTTGCTGGTGACTGAACTCCATTCCTGGCTTAGCCACCTGAGGAGAAGGCGCTACTCTAGAGAAGCTGACCGTTGCAAAGCCATCTGCTGCTTAGGAGTGTGGAAGCTGGCTTGAAGTTGTTTTGTCATTTCCTTGTCTGTCTTTCCTTCCCCTCTTGTTGTTATTAGTGCAGTGGTTGGAACTATAGCTCTCGCCAGCTATCTCCCTATTAACCCTGTTGCTCTGTTTGGGTCAATATGACCCAAAATGAAAATGGAGACCCTGCAGATTATCTGACACTTGTGATTAATTGACTTTTCCTCATTTGACGGGTTCCTACTATGAGTTAATCAAAAAAGTCTCTCTAGTCAAACTTTTTTGATAAAGTGTTGATATAGGGGTGTATGGTTAAATGTGATTTTTGATTAATCTATTCTTACTATGTGTGTTGGTTTTTTTTTTCCGTTTACTTTTTGCAACACGTTGATTGTTACACTTGTTCTGTTTGGGTAAATATGACCCGATAACATTTTATAGCATTTATAAAATGTTATTTTATAACATTTTAGATAGATTGATTACCTCGGTGTTACCTGTGGTGGAGCGGGGTTTGGTTGTTTTGGGGTTCTCAGTGGGTACCTTTGGTCTAAAAAAGGTGGTCTTGGACCATGAGGTGTTTTCCTTTCCTTACCCCTACCTCTTCCCTTTCCTTTCTAAGGTTTTCCCCCCACCCCTTTTGGTTTCCCTGTTCAGAGTGTTCTGTGTTGCTAGTGTCTACCTCTGTTTCACTACGTCTAGTATTTCTACCTTGAAAGGAATGCACCTTATTCTTCTCGAAGTCCTGTAAGTCTCTGATATAGAACCAATGTTTTTTCTCATTCAGGTGGTATTGAAACTTCTCAATTGTGCTCTGTAGTACTGTTTCCTTATTTTGAAAATCAGGGTACCTTGAGAATTTTTTGGCTGTCTGAATTGCTTCCTTTAAAGAAGCCTCATGTAGAGCTAAGTTCTTCCTCTCTTCCTCAAGAAGCAATTGCATAAACCACAATGAGCTGTTTGTTGCTTCTTTTTTCTAGTTTTTTATCAGCTCGTGATTCTTATATCGGAAGCCTGGGGACAGACCTATTCTCAGGTACCGAGGGACAATTCTATCCTCAAGATAGCTCTCCAAGAATTGCACGTCCCACCAGGATACTGTCCTCTCCTTATACACTTTAGTAAGTTCAAGAAATGCACCGTTTAATGTTGGAGTGTACATTTTTTCACTTTAAAAAACTATTTTAATTTATCCCTCTTAAAAAACCTTACCCCATTATACATAGAGACCTATCTGTCTTTTGATTGCCAGTGTCTCTGGTGTTCTTACATTCCTATTGCTATGCCTCATTGAACCTGTTAATCTATGCCAAGTACTGCTGAGAACATGCTAGCCATACTATAATACTGGGCAGTGTTAGTGTAAACACTTCACTGTTAAACTGTGGTAATCTCATGTGGCTTGGAATTATAGCCAGATGCTTATTAAGCTCCCAGGGTGAACGCTTATAAGACTCCTGGGTGGGTTTAAAATGCTCGATGGCATTTGTTTACACTGGAGACTGTTCCTCCTACTAGAAATGACCTGGAAAGTGTCTTAGCTGTGGGCGGATCTGGACGGCCATGTCACTCAGTTCAGCACCGTTCCGGATTGGATGGACGAGTGGGAGGATTTGACGCGACAACCGGAAGTGATGTTTGTGTTCCACTTGAATCAGGAAGTGGTGCGTATGCGGCTGGAATTCCGAGCCTGCAAAGGGCCAGTTTTCTAGGTGTTTTTCCCCTCACTTTATTAACTATGCTGGGCAGTGAGCCTGTATGTTTGTTTCCTTTTTCTAACACATGTGGTATTATGCTGCTCTACCAGTGAGAATGTGTCAACTTGCCCTTACAGCACATCTCCCCTGATGATATACTGATGTATAGAAACGCTTCGAGTGAACGCATATCTGAACACTGAATGCTGCCTCTAGCAATTTGGGGTGATGTCAAGCTGTATAGGACACATTCCTGCTATGAAAACTCTGATGGTGATGCATTTCTCTAACAATGACTGAAAATGGTGAGATCTTTCCAGGCTGGCTAGAAACATGAGATAGAGAGAATCTTTCTCAAAAAGTTAATCTTAGCTTAAACTGCATAAGGTATCGTTGAGATCACAAATTTTTGATATTGAATAGTGACTCAAGTTATGAAAGCTATTGAATTGACTTCAATGAGTGACCTTGTTGTAGATCATATGGTCTTAGTATCTGCTTCTGGGCTCACGCAACACTCGTGCACTTATTTTAATTGGGTTCAACTAAACCATTTTAAGCTTTTAAAATTAAAAGTTACGTTTTAGGTCTTCATTAATTACAGGTCACTGGATTTTTAACCTGCTGTGTTGTAGAGGACTCAAGTAGTTTCACTTTCAATCCTGAGAGATAAGACACTGGATTCTGCGAGAGAGGTCACTGAGCTGTGAATACACATCTTTACAGGTATATAGCTTATAAGCTATGCTTTTCTTCTCAAATGAGTCAATTCTGTTCTTCAGATTGCATATTGTAAACCCATTTTTTGATTATTGTGTCATGATTAGTGATGGGCGAATCCTAAATTACTCGGAATCGCTTGACTCTAGCGAGTCCGAGCCCAGGACTCGCTACTCGTTGCGAGTCTAGCGAGTCCAATGTTAATGAATGGGGAAGCGAGTAATAGCGAGTAGTGTGAGATTTACAAATCGCAGATGTGTCTCGGAAGCTTCAGCCTGAAGCAATCCGAGTTTTGTCATTTATTTGCATTGGACTCGTTTACTTTGTAAGTAATCGCTGGGAAACTCGCACAGATAAGAGTCCTGTCTGCTCTGTGCAGCTCCAGGGTCCTAGAGCCCGCCTGCTGCCTGATGTAGTAGTGCTGAGATTGTTCTCAGTCTGCTCATTCCCTGGGCATAGACATCTATATCTATACACAGGGGATGTAGCAGAGAGGACATCGCGTTTTGGACTGCGTCGGACGGAAGAGGATTTTTTTAATTAAAGATGGAGTCCCTAATGGCTTTTTTTTTTATTTCTAATAAAAAAATTTCTCTGTGTTGTGTTTTTTTTAAAACAATTTAATAGAAATTCATGGCGGTCATGTCTAATATTGGCATGACCGCCATAAACTTCGGGCTTAGGGCCAGCTGATAATACAAAGCTGGCCCTAACCTCTATTACCCAGCGTGCCACCGCCACCAGGGCCGCTGGAAGAGCGGGGTTCAGCGCCAGAGGATGGCGCTTCAATGAATGCGCCATCTTCTGGGGCGGCTGCGGGCTGCAATTTGCAGCGGGGGGTGCCCAGAAAGCTTGGGCATCCCTGCGCTGCGGATTCCAGCCCCCAGCTGCTTAGCTGTACCTGGCTAGACATAGAAATTGCGCGGAGCCCCACGCATTTTTTTGACTCTGACTTCGAGACGACTCCGATTCCGAGACGACTCCGACTCCGACTCGACTCCGAGACGACTCGACTCCGAGACGACTCCGACTCCGAGACGACTCCGACTCCGAGACGACTCCGAGACGACTCCGACTCCGAGATGACTCCGACTCCGAGACGACTCCGAGACGACTCCGACTCCGAGACGACTCCGACTCCGAGACGACTCCGACTCCGAGACGACTCCGACTCCGAGACGACTCTGACTCCGAGACGACTCTGACTCCGACTCCGAGACGACTCCGAGACGACTCCGACTCCGAGACGACTCCGACTCCGAGACGACTCCGAGACGACGACGACTCCGAGATGACTCCGACTCCGAGACGACTCCGACTCCGAGACGACTCCGAGACGACTCCGACTCCGAGACGACTCCGACTCCGAGACGACTCCGACTCCGAGACGACTCTGACTCCGACTCCGAGACGACTCCGACTCCGAGACGACTCCGACTCCGAGACGACTCCGACTCCGAGACGACTCCGAGACGACTCCGACTCCGAGATGACTCCGACTCCGAGACGACTCCGAGACGACTCCGACTCCGAGACGACTCCGACTCCGAGACGACTCCGACTCCGAGACGACTCCGACTCCGAGACGACTCTGACTCCGAGACGACTCTGACTCCGACTCCGAGACGACTCCGACTCCGAGACGACTCCGAGACGACTCCGACTCCGAGATGACTCCGACTCCGAGACGACTCCGAGACGACTCCGACTCCGACTCCGAGACGACTCCGACTCCGAGACGACTCCGACTCCGAGACGACTCCGACTCCGAGACGACTCTGACTCCGACTCCGAGACGACTCCGACTCCGAGACGACTCCGACTCCGAGACGACTCCGACTCCGACGACTCCGACTCCGACTCGACTCCGAGACGACTCGACTCCGAGACGACTCCGAGACGACTCCGACTCCGAGACGACTCCGACTCCGAGACGACTCCGACTCCGAGACGACTCCGACTCCGAGACGACTCCGAGACGACTCCGACTCTGACTCGACTCCGAGACGACTCCGACTCCGACTCCGAGACGACTCCGACTCCGACTCCGAGACGACTCCGACTCCGACTCCGACTCGACTCCGAGACGACTCCGACTCCGAGACGACTCCGACTCCGAGACGACTCCGACTCCGACTCCGAGACGACGACGACTCCGAGACGACTCCGACTCCGAGACGACTCCGACTCCGAGACGACTCCGACTCCGAGACGACTCCGACTCGACCGAGACGACTCCGACTCCGAGACGACTCCGACTCCGAGACGACTCCGACTCCGAGACGACTCGACTCCGAGACCACTCCGACTCCGAGATGACTCCGACTCCGAGACGACTCCGACTCCGAGCGACTCCAACTCCGAGGCGACTCCAACTCTGAGACTCCGACTCTGAGACTCCGACTCTGAGGAGACTCCGACTTCGAGACTCTGACTCTGAGCCTCTGACTCTGAAATTCATTAAATAATAAAAAAAAAAGGCGTGGGGCTCCGCGCAATTTCTATGTCTAGCCAGGTACAGCTAAGCAGCTGGGGGCTGGAATCCGCAGCGCAGGGATGCCCAAGCTTTCTGGGCACCCCCCGCTGCAAATTGCAGCCTGCAGCCGCCCCAGAAGATGGCGCGTTCATTGAAGCGCCATCCTCTGGCGCTGAACCCCGCTCTTCCAGCAGCCCTGGTGGCGGTGGCATGCTGGGTAATAAAGGGGTTAATACCAGCTTTGTTATACAAGCTGGTATTAAGCCCGAGATTCTTAATGTCAGGCCACGTTTGACCCAGCCATAAGAATCTCCAATAAAGGGTTAAAAAAACACAACACAGAGAAAATTTTTTATTTGAAATAAAAAAAAAAGCCATTAGGGACTCATCTTTAATTAAAAAAATCCTCTTCCGTCCGACGCAGTCCAAAACGCGATGTCCTCTCTGCTACATCCCCTGTGCATAAATATAGATGTCTATGCACAGGGAATGAGCAGACTGAGAACAATCTCAGCACTGCTACATCAGGCAGCAGGCGGGCTCTAGGACCCTGGAGCTGCACAGAGAAGACAGCTGGACTCGGCTGGCAATGAAACAGCAGTTACTTTGCGAGTTTCCCTGCTATCACTGGCACAGTAGCCGAGTCTAATGCAAACAATGGCAATCCTAGTTTTGTCAGCGTTTCTGACAAAACTAGGATTGATATTGATTTGCATTGGACTCGTGCGAGTAATCACTGGGAAACTCGCAGAGTACCGAGTCCTGCGAGTCCCTTACTACTCGCCGAGTAACGAGTCCTAGCGAGTAGATTCGCCCATCCCTAGTCATGATGTAAGCTAATATGTGCCCTTCTAAAGATACCCTTTGGCTTGTGTAGACTGAATGTTTGTCTAGGAGGGGGTGTATGCTCAATGATGTGATTTATTGATTGCAATGTTACATTTCTCACACTTTAGCACTGCTCCGGGTAACTGGGTGATGCAGCTCAGGCAGCTCCTCTGCGTTGCTTCCCTTAAGTCCTTTCAGGTCCTTGTCTCTCTCTGTCTCCTCACTCACGGGTTTGGTCTGGCCTTCACGGGCTCTTGTGTGATGGGTCCCTCTCTCTCAGGGTCACTAGCCTAGTTTGATGGCTGTGTTCCTAGACCGTGGTGGTAGGTAGGCTGCAGGTCATGGAGTACCTGCCCGAACCCAGTGTGTCTCGTGATTAGGGTCTTAGAGTTCCCCCAGTCACTTCTATAGAGCCGGCTCTCTGGCTGTAGCAGCCTAGCCTCCAGTGTCCCAGGTATGGCTGTGGGATCACCAGGCTCCCTCTGTCTCACTGTGGGGTGTTTCTGTTTCTGGCTTTTTCCATTAGGTTACATGGCGTTTTAATAAGTGAGAGGGTAGACAAAGACAAGGTAGTAAAACGACGACAAATCAGTCATACGGGTACAATAGGGCACAGGATCCTGTCCACGAGGGCTCACAGTCTAGATATTATGTCAAAATTGGGTCCGCGGCTGTCTTGTTTACACCGGACAGCCCCAGACCTGATCATGCCGTGGTGTGAACACGGCCTTAGAGATCGCATGGACTTTTTTATAAGAGTTGTAAAAAGTTATTTTTTCCACACTTGTTAATTGTGGGAATTGGTGGTATTTTTCATTTTGCAGCTATTGGATTTTTTTACAATTAAAGAGGACCTGTCACCACCCCAAAGATTTCAATCTAGAGGCAGCACTGAATGCAGCATATATGCTGCATTCAGGCAAGGGGGTCCCCCATTTGTTTCTGATGTATAAATCATTAAATACAGCCTTTTAAAATGTTTGAAAAGGAGTCAGCTCCTTCTCCGGGGGCTATTTCCGCCCCTTGCTTCTCTGTTCCTCCCTCCTCCCTGTCCTTGCCGCCACCTTGATGCCTGTTATTTCTCCTCACTCTGGCCCCTCGCTCCTGTTCTGCCTCCCGCCCTGACGTCAGCACTTGTTGCCACCCTGCTCTATGTATAACACGGATCAGGGCAGGAACAATTGCTGCTGTCAGGGTGGGAGATGGAAGCAGGAGCGAGGGGCCGACAATAGCAACACCTCGCTCTGCGCCTGCGTGAGGTAGTACAAGGAAACACAGGCGCAGAGCGAGGAGAAAAGACAGGCATCAAGGAGGTGGCAAGGAGAGGGGTGGGGGGGAACAGAGAAACAGGGGGTGGGAATAGCCCACGGAGAAGGAGATTACTCCTGGATCTGGTAATGCCTTCCTGACTTTGTTTTACACATTTTAAAAAGCTGTATTTAATGATTTATACATCAGAAACACATGGGGGACTCCTTGCCTGAATGCAGCATACAGTCATGGCCAAAGGTATTGACACCCTTGCAATTCTGTCAGATAATACTCAGTTTCTACCTGAAAATGATTGCAATCACAAATTCTTTGGTATTATTATCTTCATTTAATTTGTCTTCAATGAAAAAAACACAAAAAGATTTGTCCTAAAGCCAAATTGGATATAATTCCACACCAAACATAAAAAAGGGGGTGGACAAAAGTATTGGCACCCTTAGAAAAATCATGTGATGCTTCTCTAATTTGTGTAATTAAAAGAACCTGTAACTTACATGTGGCACCTAACAGGTGTTGGCAATAACTAAATCACACTTGCAGCCAGTTGACATGGATTATAGTTGACTCAACCTCTGTCCTGTGTCCTTGTGTGTACCACATTGAGCATGGAGAAAAGAAAGAAGACCAAAGAACTGTCTGAGGACTTGAGAAACCAAATTGTGAGGAAGCATGAGCGATCTCAAGGCTACAAGTCCATCTCCAAAGACCTGAATGTTCCTGTGTCTACCGTGCGCAGTGCCATCAACAAGTTTAAAGCCCATGGCACTGTGGCTAACTTCCCTAGATGTGGACGGAAAAGAAAAATTGACGAGAGATTTCAATGCAAGATTGTGCGGATGGTGGATAAAGAACCTCGACTAACATCCAAACAAGTTCAAGCTGCCCTGCAGTCCGAGGGTACAACAGTGTCGACCCATACTGTCCGTCGGTGTCTGAATGAAAAGGGACTGTAAAGTAGGAGACCCAGGAAGACCCCATTTCTTACCCCGAGACATAAAAAAGCCATGCTGGAGTTTGCCAAAACTTACCTGAGAAAGCCTAAAACGTTTTGGAAGAATGTTCTCTCTTTTTGGGCAAAGGCATCAACATAGAGTTTAAAGGAGAAAAAAAGAGGGATTCAAAGAAAAGAACTTGGTCCCTACAGTCAAACATGGCCGAGGTTCCCTGATGTTTTGGGGTTGCTTTGCTGCCTCTGGCACTGGACTACTTGACCGTGTGCATGGCATTATGAAGTCTGAAGACTACCAACAAATTTTGCAGCATATTGTAGGGCCCAGTGTGAGAAAGCTGGGTCTCCCTCAGAGGTCATGGGTCTTCCAGCAGGACAATGACCCAAAACACACTTCAAAAAGCACTAGAACATGGTTTGAGAGAAAGTACTGGAGACTTCTAAGGTGGCCAGCAATGAGTCCAGACCTGAATCTCATAGAACACCTGTGGAGAGATCTAAAAATGGCAGTTTGGAGAAGGCACCCTTCAAATATCAGGGACCTGGAGCAGTTTGCCAAAGAAGAATGGTCTACAATTCCAGCAGAGCATTGTAAGAAACTCATTGATGGTTACCGGAAGCGGTTGATCGCAGTTATTTTGGCTAAAGGTTGTGCAACCAAGTATTAGGCTGAGGGTGCCAATACTTTTGTCCGGCCCATTTTTGGAGTTTTGTGTGAAATGATCAATGTTTTGCTTTTTGCTTCATTCTCTTTTGTGTTTTTTCATTGAAGACAAATTAAATGAAGATAATAATACCAAAGAATTTGTGATTGCAATCATTTTCAGGAAGAAACTGAGTATTATCTGACAGAATTGCAGGAGTGTCAATACTTTTGGTCAACACTGTACATGCTGCATTCAGTGCTGTCTTTAGATTGAAATCTTTTGGGGGGGTGACAGGTCCTCTTTAAGAAAATGTGGATCAAAATGAGTCTAAAGTTGAGGGGAATCAAGTCCATTTCTAGGAATAACAGTGCCATCTGGAAAGAAATTAACATATTTTCTTTAAAAATACTATTAATAAGTATGAATACATCTTTCAAATATTTTTTAATTTTAGTGCAATCACAAAATTTATGGAGAAAGTCTCCCTTGAGGCCACAATCTCTCCAGCATGTAGTGATTTCACTTTGGAAGATTTTTTATATTTAACCTGAAATTACCACCTTGAAGTTAATTTACAGTACAGTGTGCCTCATGGAATGAAGCACAGATGTTGGAAGAATAGGAATACTTAATGCTATTTTACCAATCTTCTGACGAGAATGATTTTTTTCAAGTCCCTCTCCAAGTTTATCATACAGGGAATTTTTTCAAAGTTTTTAATCAAATGCACAAATAAAGAAAATCAATTTTTTACTTTATCTTATAAGAGCCAGCTCATTTTCATTTTTTACTGATATGTATTGAACTGTTGTCCAGCAGGAGAGCAGTACACTAGGGATGGGCGAATCTACTCGCTAGGACTCGTTACTCGGCGAGTAGTAAGGGACTCGGTACTCTGCGAGTTTCCCAGTGATTACTCGCACGAGTCCAATGCAAATCAATATCAATCCTAGTTTTGTCAGAAACGCTGACAAAACTAGGATTGCCATTGTTTGCATTAGACTCGGCTACTGTGCCAGTGATAGCAGGGAAACTCGCAAAGTAACTGCTGTTACATTGCGAGCCGAGTCCAGCTGTCTTCTCTGTGCAGATCCAGGGTCCTAGAGCCTGCCTGCTCACAGACATGATGTAGCAGTGCTGAGATTGTTCTCAGTCTGCTCATTCCCTGTGCATAGACATCTATCTATGCACAGGGGATGTAGCAGAGAGGACATTGCGTTTTGGACTACGTCGGACGGAAGAGGATTTTTTTAATTAAAGATGGAGTCCCTAATGGCTTTTTTTTTTATTTAAAAAAAAAATTTTTCTCTGTGTTTTTTTAACCCTTTATTGGAGATTCTTAGTGGCTGGGTCAAACGTGGCCTGACATTAAGAATCTCGGGCTTAATACCAGCTTGTATAACAAAGCTGGTATTAACCCCTTTATTACCCAGCGTGCTACCGCCACCAGGGCCGCTGGAAGAGTGGGGTTCAGCGCCAGAGGATGGCGCTTCAATGAACGCGCCATCTTCTGGGGCGGCTGCGGGCTGCAATTTGCAGCGGGGGGTGCCCAGAAAGCTTGGGCATCCCTGCGCTGCGGATTCCAGCCCCCTGCTGCTTAGCTGTACCTGGCTAGACATAGAAATTGCGCGGAGCCCCACGCATTTTTTTTTTATTATTTCATGAATTTCAGAGTCAGAGTCTCAGAGTCAGAGTCTCAGAGTCAGAATCTCAGAATTTCATGAAATAATTTTTAAAAAAATGAGTGGGGCTCCGCGCAATTTCTATGTCTAGCCAGGTACAGCTAAGCAGCTGGGGGCTGGAATCCGCAGCGCAGGGATGCCCAAGCTTTCTGGGCACCCCCCCGCTGCAAATTGCAGCCCGCAGCCGCCCCAGAAGATGGCGCGTTCATTGAAGCGCCATCCTCTGGCGCTGAACCCCGCTCTTCCAGCGGCCCTGGTAGCGGTGGCACGCTGTTTAATAAAGAGGTTAGGGCCAGCTTTGTATTATCAGCTGGCCCTAAGCCCGAAATTTATGGCGGTCACGCCAATATTAGACATGACCGCCATGAATTTCTATTAAATTGTTTTAAAAAAAAACACAACACAAAGAAAAATTTTTATTAGAAATAAAAAAAAAAGCCATTAGGGACTCCATCTTTAATTAAAAAAATCCTCTTCCGTCCGACGCAGTCCAAAACGCGATGTCCTCTCTGCTACATCCCCTGTGCATAGATATAGATGTCTATGCACCGGGAATGAGCAGACTGAGAACAATCTCAGCACTGCTACATCATCTCTGTGCACAGACATTCATGTCTGTACACAGGGAATGAGCAGACTGAGAACAATCTCAGCTCTGCTACATCAGGCAGAAGGCGGGCTCTAGGACCCTGGAGCTGGCAGCCAGCACACAGAGCAGACAGGACTCTTATCTGTGCGAGTTTCCCAGCGATTACAGTTACAAAGTAAATGAGTCCAATGCAAATAAATGACAAAACTAGGATTGCTTCAGGCTGAAGCTTCCGAGACACATCTGCGATTTGTAAATCTCACACTACTCGCTATTACTCGCTTCTCCATTCATTAACATTGGACTCGCTAGACTCGCAACGAGTAGCGAGTCCTGGGCTCGGAATCGCTAGAGTCAAGCGATTCCGAGTAATTTAGGATTCGCCCATCACTACAGTACACCTTATCTCAAGTGAAGAGGTTGCTAAAATTTGTGGTAAGTGCACTCATCAAAACCTTCTTTTTACTTTGGACTTTATCCTTGCAACTTTAGCTCACTCGTCAGCATTTATAACAAACATAATATATCAAAAGTTTATTGGCCAAGCTCAGTTTATATTATTGATAATCCAATATTTCATCACTGATAGTTGATCACAAAGCTAAACTTGCACAAATGTTTCATAATTCAAGCAATGATTTACCACAGATGTCTAATAATAACCTTTTACGACATATGCTATATTGTCATCTCCCTGACTTTGATGAGTGTGTGCAAGCCAAGTCCGCACTTTTCCCTTTACATATCAGCTGAATTCATCAGCCAAAATGTGCCTCCAACAGCCACCCATAACTGTTGACAAGTGAAATACCACTGTCAATTTTCTGACAGCAAAATTTAATCTGCACTGGCAGGGGCATGCATAATTCCCGGCTGCCATCGGTGCACTAGTGATGTGATTGTAAGAGCTCTGTTGAGTTTTCATGACTAGATACTTGTGAACCTTTCAAAGTTCGGTTCTGTATGAGATGCCGATCTTCTCAGCATTGAACAAACTTGTTCGGATTCAGGATTTAAGTGTTTTAAGTCTGCAAAGCACTACAGCAGACATTATTGTGGTCAGGTACAGTTTGTTCTTAGCCTGGTGTGAGCCACGTGCAGTGTTTGAGCACTGGGCTTAAAATCATAGTTTTGGGTATAGTGTGTGTCCAAAATTAATTAAAAGAAATACGCTACCATGCCCAGAATTGTTTTACTTATGGCTGGCTGTATGTAGGTGGGGAGCAGAACTGCCAATCAGTGACTTACATTGAGGTTCGGTCAAGTTTGGTGTCACAAGCATAGACTAAAAAGTTCAGCTGCACTGCCCAAACTGGAAATTCTAAAGTTTTGTTCATCTCTCTTAATAACAGCTAAAGTTCAGCTGAGGACCCCCAAGCCTCGCATTCCATTCCTTCTCTAAACACCAGCTCTGCGCCGATGTTTATAGGAAATTGTGAATTCTTCTAAACTACACCAAGCAGTGCTCATGCACTGCTCTGTGCAACAGTAGCAATTGATCAATCAGAGCTTTTGCCCTTACTAAAGATCAAACAATTTAATAAAAATGCACATATTTGTTATTGCTGCATTCACAAATGTCCAATCTATCAAAATATAAAATAACATAATCTGATGTATAAACGGCATAAAAAAAAAACAAAATACCAGCATTACATTTTTTGCAACATTACTAAAATACTATGAGAGGCAATCAAAGCATTATATCTACTGAAAAATGATATCAGTAAAAATATCAGCCTGGTGCACAAAAAAAAACCCTCATGTAGCCAAAAATCCTCTATTCCCGAAAAAAAGTTACAGTTCTTGGAATATGGCATCAAATACAACTTTTCTTTTTTTTTTTTGCATTTACAAATTTCAGAATTTCTTTCCCCAGTTAATTAAAAAAAAAAACCTGTAAATGTTGGATATCTTTGTACTTGTATTGACAGAGAATAACAGCCAGTAAGTTTTACTGTACCATGATAAATAAAAAAAAACAAACCAATGGTGGAATTGCACTTTTTTTGGCAATTTTACTGCACTGAATTTTTTTTTATTGTTTTTCAGTTCACTATAGGGTAAAATGAATTGTGTTATTCAAAAGTGTAACTTGTTCTGCAGAAAACAAGTCCTCATATGGGTATATTGACAAAAAAAAAAAAGATTTGGCTCTTGGAAGCCGGGTAGAAAAGAAAAAGGATACGTAAAAATGGAAAATGGCCATGCACTGAAGGGGTTAAGAAACTTAAGCAAACAGGGAAAATATTCTAAACCAAAACACGAAAATATGGTATGACCCTAATAATCTATCTATTTTACAATAATTAAAAAATGATCACACAAGGTTTTGAAGTAAAGAACATCCCAACACAATTTCTCTGAATTCCTCAAAAAATAGATTGAGATTCGAATTGTTACTTACAACCAATGGACATAATATTCAAGGTGCGATGTATTGGATGTAAAAAAATGAAAATTCCAAAAAGACTGCAATAAATACTAAAACAATCAAATTATGCATGAAAAAAGGGCAAATAAGGCAAGTGCTTCTAAATGTATCCTTAAAAAGAACAAAATAAAAAAGCATATTTTTCTTCTACTGATTTTGAGTACAGACTGTGCAAAAAAGGTTAAAATTCCAAGCCCAATAGCTTTGTCTCAGGATCAGATTGAAGCCTAGGCCAGAGGTTATAATATTGTCCCTAACTGGAGATGAGCAAACCTTTTGAACAACTGAAGCCCAACATGCCTAATTAGAGATGGGTGAACCTTTTGAAGTTCAGGTTCGATTTTCTGAACTGCCATATGTTCGATGAATAGATCGGCAAAATGTTTGCCGAACTCCATACTCTATTCCTTTCAATGAAAGGCAAACTCAAGGGCATAGGAAACATCTTCAAAGGGGCCCAAAAGCTTCCAAACACAGCTCAAACTATTTTACAGTGGTAACCTGACTATTTTGGCACAACCATTAGCTTTATAGACCTTTACTTACCCTGCTTTGGGTTTACTCATGAACCTTAGAAAAATTCACAGCTTACCCCTTGTTGATTGGTTAAAGTCAGACTTAGCCCCGCCCACCCTTGCTGCTATTATGACAACCAAACTGTGATGGATTACTGTAAACATAAAATATTAAGCGGCATTGCCCTCCAAATTTTGATCCAAAATAAAGTGCATGGCTAGGGTTGGTATTCTTAACCTGGGGAGGCAAATTTTTATTGCTCCCTTGCAGGGTAAGAATAGCAGGCCGCAGCTGCTCCAGAATATGGCACTTTCATCCATCGGCACTTCATCCCAGCTCATCCCACGGCCCTGGTGTAGTTGCAAATGAAGTAATAGAAGGGGTTAATGACAGATCAGTATTGTCAGCTGTCATCAACCCCTGGATTTGTAATGTTGAAGAGTTTATGATTACCCCCACATGACCACATTACATTATCCAGTGAGAAAATAGTTAAAAAAGCAGAGACGCAGAAAAAAATCAGTTAGCAGAAATAAAAAAGAAAACAAACCACTTTCACTCATTTATTAAGCCCAAACATACCCAGTTCCAATGGTAATCCACACAGCAGGATATCCAGCAAAGCACACTCGAAACGGCTACATCGCTATGACAGAATTGTGCTTCTGCATGTATTCATATAGAGTTGAAAGCTTCTGTCCAGATAGCAGGTGGCTCTGAAGGGTGATGTATGCGAGACTTGCTCAAGTCTCGCATGTCTCTCGCCCAGTGTGACTCCAGCCTCGCAGTGATGCCAGACAGTTCATCTGAGTTATCACCTTAACCAAATAAAGTGTCTGACTCAACCAGTCACTGCCAGCTATCAGAGAGAGTGAGCTGCTATGGTATGTGGACACTGTAATGGTCTCCGCTCAATTCATGTATCCGTGCCCTGACATCACTGTGGATTATCATCGGAGGGTATGTTTGGGCTTAATAAATAGGCAACAGTGGATCTGCAGCTTTGTTTTTTAACTCTTTACTCACTGAATTGATAATGTGGGGGTATTATAGATGCCTCAACTGTCCCAATCAAAGTGTTCATGACAGCTGACAATACATATCTGTCATTAACGTTATTACCCCCACTGCCACTATAACAGGGCAGCGTGAAAAGCTGTGGAGAACGGCCAGGATTGACGCACCTTATGCAGATGCAAGTTTTAGGGTGGCTGCGTGCCTCCTCACACAGCAAATGGGGGATGCTTTCTGTGAATGTGAACCTACAAATGCTTGTAAGATGGTCCTGGAAGAGCCATAGTCATAGTGGAAGTGCTCACGGATTCCTCTTGCACCCTGACTACCTCTACAGAGACTTCTAGAGCAAGGTTGGGCAACTCCAGTCCTCAAGGGCTGCAAACAGTGCAAGTTTTCAGGATTTCTAAAGCATTTCACAGGGGGTAATTTAATCATCTGCGCAGGTACATATTCCAGCACCTTGCACAATGCTAAGGAAATCCTAAAAAACTTTACTGTATCAGAGTTTTAAAAAAATCATATATTGGTACATGAGGTAATTATTCAGATTTATGTTATAAAAACACTGATCATTTTCAAATAGACACTTAGCACAGGCTATCCATAATAAGTTTAAAAGACACACACATATATATCAATATACACAGTAACAGTGATATCTTCAGTGAGGCAAAGACTTCATGAGGGCACTAAACACCCCCCACATACGTCCCCTTTTTAACCATGGCTGTCATTGGTCATAGTGGAAACCTGGAAGACCTAATGCAAACAATCGCACTTAAAAAACAGGTAAAACATTATGAAAAGTATTTTCCTTGTCTCTTGGGTTTTCTCAACCCCACTCTCACTGAGTTGAGACCCCTGGGTTCAATTTTTCCCTTAAAAAGGCCATTTTTCTCTAAAACAAGCCAAAAGGAGCACAAGGTGTACAGAAGTTTGCACAGGCATTGGATTAATTCTCTCATTGTGGCAGTAGCAGAACACAGGGAGCATCAGCATATGTGTGATTCTTTCACAGATCTTGAACATTGCAAACAATTGAACCAGCTGGCACATCAGCATCTAGGGTCCTCTCATTTTTTCACTTTTCACTCTTTCACACTTTTCACATCCATAACACCCAGCAAGTCTGAAAAGGACTGACAGTTAGGGATAGGCGAGTCTACTCGCTAGGACTCGTTACTCTGCGAGTAGTTAGGGACTAGCAGGACTCGGTACTCTGCGAGTTTCCCAGCGATTACTCGCACAGTAACGAGTCCAATGCAAATCAATAGCAATCCTAGTTTTGTCAGAGACTCTGACAAAACTAGGATTGCCATTGACATGCATTGGAATCGTTACTGTGCAAGTAATCGCAGGGAAACTCGCACAGTAACGAGTCCGGCTGTCTGCTCTGTGCCGGGCTCGGGTCCTGCGGGCTGCCGCAGCTCCAGGGTCCTAGAGCCCGCCTGCTCTCCCTGTGTACAGACATGAATGTCTGTGCACAGAGATAATGTAGCAGAGCTGAGATTGTTCTCAGTCTGCTCACTCTCTGTGCATAGACATCTATATCTATGCATAGGGATGTAGCAGAGAGAACATCGCGTTTTGGACTACGTCGGACGGAAGAGGATTTTTTTAAATAAAGATGGAGTCTTGTGTCTGGCCAGGTACAAATAGGCACCTGGAGGTTGGGGGCAGCCCGTCGCTGCCTGCTGGATTCGGCTGGATACAGAAATACGGCGAAGCCCACGTTAAACTTTTTTCTGACAAATCCATAAAACAATATAAATAAAAGGGACTGCATCTTTATTAACCCCTGGACCATGGGCGAGGGGTTAATAAAGATGCAGTCCCTTTTTTAGGATTGTTTTATTGATTTTTCAGAAAAAAAATGAAGTGGGCTTCGCCGTATTTCTGGAACCAGCCGGATCCAGCAGGCAGCGACGGGCTGCCCCCAACCCCCAGGTGCCTATTTGTACCTGGCTGGACACAAGAATATAGGGGAGCCTTTTTTTTTATTATTTCATGAATATCATGAAATAATTAAAAAAAAATGCGTGGGGCTCCGCGCAATTTCTATGTCTAGCCAGGTACAGCTAAGCAGCTGGGGGCTGGAATCCGCAGCGCAGGGAGGCCCAAGCTTTCTGAGCACCCCCCGCTGCAAATTGCAGCCCGCAGCCGCCCCAGAAGATGGCGCATTCATTGAAGCGTCATCCTCTGGCGCTGAACTCTGCTCTTCCAGTGGTCCTGGTGGCGGGTTGCTCACTGGGTAATAATGAGGTTAAGGCCAGCTTTGTATTATCAGCTGGCCCTAAGCCCGAAATTTATGACGGTCACGCCAATATTAGACATGACCGCCATGAATTTCTATTAAATTGTTTTAAAAAAAACAAACACAGAGAAATTTTTTTTTATTAGAAATTAGGGACTCCATCTTTAATTAAAAAAATCCTCTTCCGTCCGACGTAGTCCAAAACACAATCTCAGCTCTGCTACTTCCCTGTCTGTGCTTAGACAGACAGGGATGTAGCAGAGCTGAGACTGACTAAACAGTCAGGGTTCAGCTCAGGTCATTATGACCTGAGCTGAACTCTGCTGTCAGCCAGACTCGCTCTGCTGCTGGCGATTCCCGAGCAGTGACGGAAGTTAATTTATTCACTGCTTCTGTCAGTGTTCGGGAATCTCCGGAAAAAGCAGCAGAGACTCGGGGAGCGAGTCTGCAGCAGGCGCCGGCGGAGGCAGTGGTAAGTAGCCGGCTGGTCCGGTGCACCCCCCACCCTCTCCACCCTCCCCCCCCCACCCCCCACTCACCCCCCTTACCCCTCCCCCGGTTCAATCCTTTATTTTTTTTTTTACTATTCTTTAAAAGCCAACAGCTTTTTGCCACTGGCTTTAAAAGAATAACATGGGGATTTGCAGGTTTTTCCTCTGCTTCCAGACCCCTTATAGGGTCCGGCAGCAGAGGAATCGCTGCAATACTCGCTCCCCATTCATTTACATTGGAATCGCTAGACTCGCAACGAGTAGCGAGTCCTGGACTCAGACTCGTCGGAGTCTAGCGATTCCGAGTAGTTTAGGATTCGCCCATCACTACTGACAATCAATTAAAATGGGGTATAGACCAAGATAATCAAGGTAATAATATTACCCTTGAATAGTGCTTGGGCAGACCTTTTAAAAACATGTAAAATCATTATTTTACCATTTGTAGTTTCCATGCCATAAGCATTTTCAGACCCTGCCGGGAACTGGTACATAAATTCTGTCCATTACTTTTACAGAAGATTAGTCCGACGGCTGTAAAAGTGTTATTTAAATATCCACACTCACCAAAGCTGGTGTTCTGTCCCTCCCCTCTGTGCTGAAAGGGGTAGGTGTTTTGTCCTGCACTGTGTGCACTGCGTAAAAAATTTCTATTAAAAGAACATTAGTTTTCCCGCAGACATGTAATGCGTGTATCTACTGAGCAAATGATCAAATGTTCTTATAATCACATACAAATATCTTAGACTGCACACACTATACATATGTCTCATACACACAATGACATGAAGTGCTCAGAGCTTCAGCTAAACTCACACTTCCTACCCCCTCCTTTCTTCTCTGTCTGCAGACTCTGCAATGAGTCACACAACAAACAGATCAGAGAGGAGGGCAGAGTGGGCTGCGGAGAGCTCACTGTGATTGACAGATGGAATTAATCTTTCATTTTGAATTTTATAGAAGATAGGAGGGAAGTATAAACAATAGAAATGCATGAATAGAGAGAACTTAAGAAATTAGGAAAGGAATTAGAAAATTATATCAGTTACATATGGATTTTTGACCTGTCAGATTCCCTTTAAGGGTGCAGTCCATTGAGAGCACAGTCCATTTAGGGCACAATCCATGTAGGGCACAGTCTATTAAGGGTACAGTCCGTTAAGGTTGTCTATTTAGGACCTTGAGGTGTAGCCTGAAGGCTACAGTCCTGCTAATCCAGCAGAGGAAAGCTAAACCAGCACTAAACTTTGGAAGGAAAAAATAAAACTACGCTTACCTGGCCACAAGGCAAAGAAAACAGGAATTGCTCTTGTCAGAACTCAAAACAAATAGTCCTTTTTGTCCATCAGGCAATTCCTGGACTAACAGCATGGCTATCAGCTTGTAACTTTACATCCTGCATGATGCATGGTCCAAGAAGTGCATTTCTCACTATGGGTCAGTGACCTAACAACAGGCCTTTAATAGGGCAGTCCTCTTTATTCAAAGGCCTTTTATTAACTCTCTCACTGTTACCACAAGTCTTTCACCGATGACCAGGATGGAAATGCCGATTCCATAGTGTACTCCGCACCCAAACAGTCTTGGGGGGATCACAGGGGCTACTCTTCCAGGGTTATTCTCAACCACTACATGCTCCCAGCACACCCCATCTATGCCACTGCTCGATAAGAAGACAGAGGAGTTAGCAGTTGGCCACACCCTTTAGCTCACACCAGAGGAACTCAGGCAACCCCAACAGGTCCTTCAGGCTCTCTGGTCTCTGTGGGCTTCACTTTAGTTAGCTGGTTAACGTGGTCAAGCCTGGCAAGCATCCATTGCGTCATCCTCTCTATGTTGGCCCCCTGCTACAACTTTAGGACATCCTCTGCGGTGGCAACCCGGCATACGCCTATTGTGTACCACCCTTTGCAGCCCTTTACCATCATGAAGGTGACCACATCCCCACCCTAGAAGGTAAGGAGTCTGGATGTCAGATGGTCACCCTGCAGGGTGGACTAGATGACATAGCACTGGACACCAGTTCCGTCTTCAGCTAGGAACCTTAACTGCCTCTTCTAGAAGAAGGTCACAACCCAGAATTGGGTACATTGCTCCTTAAAGTCATTACACTTAGACCCACTGCATCAACTCTTGAGTGACTTTATCTGAAAGCCTAATTTATTCCGAAATGACAAGACCCAGGTTGGTTCATGCCAATAAGGATACTTGCTAGTCAAATTCATCTTATGTGGGTGCTACATAAGGCAGGGAAACAGGGGCTTCTGTCACTACTACTGCCTCCTCATCCTCCTCTTCTTCAATTTGCTCATTCACTAGCTGCAGGTTTAAAAAGACCAGGCCTTCTGCAGGATCCTGCCTCTGGCTTGCGGAGGTCCAACCTCTGGCTGGCTTATGGAACAGCTGATCTCCTTACTCTGAGCTGTGTTTCAGTAGGACCCCTTTAGGCATGCAGGAATAGCACTGGATCCTGTCCTCATTGCATATGAGGACCAATGCGGGGAGCACGGTCGTAGTCCAGCTCACATATATGGACATCTCCTCACTGGGCTGCTCCAGTTGTGGTGAAGCACCCTCAGCCTTTGGGGTGGTGAGAAAGATCAAGTCCTTCAGAGCAGGCATCTCTTGGAGTGAAACCATCATGTCTCCAAAGTGCAGATGGCAGGCATATGGTAGCAAAGCGTTTCTGCAATGTATGGCAACCCCAAGATGGCATCGGCCTCCATAGTGAAGCGATTTACTTTGCCTAGGGTACCGCCTCTTCCAGCACCAAGACCCAATCGCTTACAGGATATTATTGTTTGTTCAATCTTGTCACCTAGCTCCTCATTAAGCCCTCCATGGGGTGGGCTGAATAATGCACCTGATTTAAAACCCATCCCCATGCCAAAGGTAACACTTCGGCTTGTGGTTGTTGGGAGTGATTATTGAAGCCTGACATACAGTATTTGGAGGAGAAATAAGAAAAAGAAATAGCTTTTTAAAGGGAACCAACCACCCCAAATGACCCCCCCGGACTGTTAATATGTGTCCCTACACCCAGCACACACATTTGGGGCAATCGTTTTTGCTAAAAAAACTGTTTAGTAGAAGCTAAGATATAGCTTTATGAAGTTTAATCAATTCAGCCGACTGGGTGTTACCTAGCTTTGTCCTCCGTGCCTGTCAGCCTCCTCTCCCCTCCTCCCTTCAGTGAAGCCATTCTGTGCAAGCCGAAAATGCCCCGCCTGTCTACTGCTGCCTGATAAATTATGCACGCCCATCTCTGCACCTAAAAGCCTGGCCTCGTCATGAAAGGGGCGGGGCTAAATCGCGGCATGCCGGAGCCCCGCCCCCTTTCATGACGCGATTTAGCCCCACTCCTTTCATGACGCGGCCAGACTCTTAGGTGCAGAGATGGGCGTGCATAATTTATCAGGCAGCAGCAGACAGGCAGGCCATTTTCGGCTTTGCACAGAAGGGCTTCACTGAAGGGAGGAGGGGAGAGGAGGCTGACAGGCATGAGGACAAAGCTAGGTGACACCCATTCGGCTCAATTTATTAAACTTTATAAACATATATCTTAGCTTCTTCTAAACAGTTTTTTTTAGCAAAAACGATTGCCCCAAATGTGTGTGCTGGGTGTAGGGACACATATTAACAGTCCGGGGGGTCATTTGGGGTGGTTGGTTCCCTTTAAGCACACCACCAATTCCTAAGGAATGTTGAGTAAAGCCACTGAGCAATGTGCAGGCAAGTCCATGATTATAGTTATAATAACACACTTGTGCACATGCCAAACATCTGTGTTTTAAACATATGGAATGAAAGGAAATAAAGGCAATGCACATTTTCAAGAAGCAATATCCATAATACGGTATTCATGACTGTAAACAGACCTTTAAAACCATGTATTTTAAGCATATAATGAACACATGCTATTTTTATCTGAATTGCTAGCAGATAAGTGTACAGGGGGTGGCCTTGCATGCTGCTGACCCACTGCAATAATAAAGGTTTTCTCTCTAAAAAAATTAAAATAAATAAAAAAAATAATAATTAAGAGTAACTGACAAACCACTGTATCTCATATTCTTAGATCCTCTTGTAACAGGATTGGTACCTTAGGATTGTCGAATAGCTGACATGCATAATTATATATTGCAGAGAATAAAATAACAACTCACAGCCAGCATGGAATAATGAAAGATAAGTCATGTCTAAAAACATGTTTGGTTTCTATGAGGCGGTAAGTGCAAATCTGGAAGTCGATAATGTAGCGGATGTGATTTATCTGGGCTTTGCAAAAGCATTTGATACTCTACCACATAATATCCTTATATTGAAGCTCCAGAAGCAGGTGTGCAAGGAATTGGCTAAGAGACAGGAAACAAAATCGTTGTAAAAGGTACATTCTCTAAATGGGCTATAGTCAGAAGTGGGGTACCACAGGGATCTGTGCTAGGACAAATTCATTTTATTTTCTTTATTAATGAACTTGTAGATGCAATTGACAGTAAAGTTTCAGTCTTTGTTGACGACACCAAACTATGTAAGATATTAAAAACTGACCTTGCCAGTACAATATTTCAATACGATCTGGATAAGATATCTGAATAGGCAAACACTTGACAAATGAGGTTTAATATTGATAAATGTAGAATAATGCATCTAGGAAGGAGTTTAGGTTAGCAAAAAGACGTCTCAGAGGACACCTCATGTACAATATATAAATACATGTGTAGCCAATACAAAGGACTCGCACATGACTTGTTATTTCTAAAGAACAATACTAAGGAACAGGGGGTATTCACTGCGGGTGAAAAAATGGCGATTCCAGCACCTGATTAGGAAAGGGTTCTTTACAGTTAGAGCAATCAGAATATGGAATGCTCTACCACAAGAAGTAGAAATAGCTGAAACTATTATCGCTTTTAAATAAGTGCTGGATGTTTTCCTCAGTACACATAATATTGTCAGTTATAAAGGACAAAGTGACAAAAATGTATAATTGATGAAGGAAAATTGAACTCATGGACCTGGGTCTTTTATCAACCAATGAAAATATATAACTCTGTAATATGAGTGCAATTAATCACTTGTATAAATAATTTTAGAATGCTGCTATTCCTTTGTTTTGTATTTACTTGGGACCTTGTATTAAAGGAAAACTGTCCCTTGATTTATGCTTCGTGTTGGATTGCAGCCAGGTACGCCTTATTCTGAAACAATGTGGTGCTTCAGAGAAAAACAAAAAAACTTAGTATGGAAAGCCGGCAGAAATTCTAAGAATAGACTTGACCAGTCTAATCATGTTCTTGCTAGTACCTTTTTCTGTTTGCTTGCCTAGGTCCTATCTATTTATCTATCTGTCTGTTTGTCTGTCTATCTACCTTTCTATCTAGCCAGCTAGCTATCTACTTTCTATCTATCTATCTATCTATCTATCTATCTATCTATCTATCTATCTATCTATCTATATCTATCTATCTATATCTATCTATCTATGTATCTATATCTATCTATATCTATCTATATATCTATTCTATCTCTATCTATCTATTTCTATCTTTCTATCTAGCTATCTATCACTGTATTCTCAGCTAGTTGGGTAGCTAGCTATCTACTCATCTTAAACGTATTTTACAGTACAGAAAAAAAAATAATTCTCATGGGATTAAATGCATAATAATATTTAATTCATGGCTAAATTTGAAAATTACCAACTATTTCCTATGACAAAAATCTGTAGAACTTTTATTAAGCTTGTTTCATGTGTATTTATTTAACTTACCTTGTACTCAGAGGAATGATGTATCAGCTTTTTAACATGACAGCTTATTATAATACTCATTTATCAACAGGCCAAAATGCATATTTATAAGTTCTACGAAAATCCCTGCGTGTACAAAAATGTTTTTCCCATTGCTTTCCCCTTGCAATTCATAGTTTTAGCTGATTTTTTTTTCTATTGAAAAGAGCAGGAACTGGAACATTTGAACAGTATACTGTAGTGCAAATTGTAATTCATTGTTATAGTAAGTGCAAGATAATACAATATAAAAAGGACACTTTTTCATTAGTGTTTTTATTACCGTATATACTGGAGTATAAGCCGACCTGAGTATAAGCCGAGGCCCGAATTTTACCTCCAAAAACTGGGAAAAGTTATTGACTCAAGTATAAACCTAAGGTGGAAATTGCAGCAGCGCCCATCCTGGTAAATAGGCCTACCATTTCTTTATATAGCCCCCATCCTGGTATATAGCCCCTCATCACTGAATATAACCCCCTCATCCTGGTATATAGCCTCTCATCACTGAATATAGCCCTCTCTTCCTGGTGTTTTCCACCAACACTGTATATAGCCCCCTTATCATTGTATATAGCCCTCCTTCACTGTGTATCGCTCATTCTAGTATACATTTCCCCATCACTGTTTGTAGCCCCTCATGATGCTACATTACCCCCTCTTCACTCTATGTAACCCTCATCCTTGTATATAGCCCAACATGACTCTAAAGACCCCCCATGCAGGTACATGAACTCCCTTCACAGTATATCGCCCGCATGCAGGTACATGATCCCCCTTCACAGTATACGGCCTCCATGCAGGTGCATGATCCCCCTTAGACAGTATGTGGCCCCCATGCTGCCGCACACAATAAAATACTAAATGATTTAACTTACTTTTCCGTCGCTGTCCTGCAGCACCATCTCTTCTGCTGGTATCTATTAATGTGACCAGCTCAGCAGTGACGCCATCACTGAGCGCTACTCACATGATGGCACAAGTAAGTAATAATGGAGGAGAGATGGTGCTGCAGGACAGTAACATAACGGTAAGTAAAATTGTTTATTATTTTATTGTGTGTGGCAGCATGGGGGTCATATACAGTGATGGGGGGTGAGTTAGTGTAATGTAATATGCGCCGCTCCCCCATTCGTGATGGACAGGGGGATGCAGTGCATATTACATTACACTAATGAGCAGTAAATGTAACCTCTCACTGCCTCTGTAGCCCATTCCCACCTCATGCAGCCCCCGGTGACCACCCTCCCTTGCAGAAGATAGGCATGACTCAAGTATAAGCTGAGGGGGGCACTTTTCGGCACAGAATTTTGCCGAAAAACTCGGCTTATACTCGAGTACATACAGTATTTAGAATTAACTAATAATAAGGGATACAATTGTCATTAACTCATTTGCACAATCATGTACTTAAGCATATCGAGAAGTGCCAACTTTAAGGGGTTAAATTACTGCTGATAAGCTATTTGTTTGATAGTTGGTGGTCATTTAATAGCACTGGTAAGGAAATTTTCACAAAAGTCATGTTACTGAAATAAAACTAGTCATTGCTTATCCATTTTTATGTGCTTAACATGAATATGAGAGTCAAAAGGCAAAATTGACTCTTGTACTTTTGTAATCTGCAATTATGGGTGGCATGGTGGCTCAGTGGCTCAGTGGTTAGTGCTATAACCTTGAAGTGCTGAGGTTCTGTGTTCAATTCCCACCAAGGACAGCATTAGCAAGGAGTTTGAATGTTCTCCATGGGTTTCCTCCACATTGCAAAGACATACTGATTGGATATTTAGATTATGAGCCTCAATGGGGACAGCATTACAGAGGTATGTACAGTGCTATGGAATTAATAGTGCTATATAAATGAAGAAATATATTATTTTTTTAGCAGTAAATAAGAAAAAAATGGGCACTCACCGAGCAGGGCTTATTTCTTTTTTATTTCAGAGTCCTCTGTACATAGTTTCTCTGCGATGGGGGAGGGAGTGAGGAGACACACAGGTGACGGATTCCGTTTCGGAGCACCTGCCCCTTCTACGGACCTTGTTGTCCGTAGAAGGGGCAGGTGCTCCGAAACGGAATCCGTCACCTGTGTATCTCCTCACTCCCTCCCCCATCGGGGCAGGTGCTCTGAAACGGAATCCGTCACCTGTGTGTCTCCTCACTCCCTCCCCCATCGCAGAGAATCTATGTACAGAGGACTCTGAAATAAAAAAGAAATAAGCCCTGCTCGGTGAGTGCCGCATTTTTTTCTTATTTACTGCTATTGCTGTCTAATAAGCGTGCACCCGGGCACATGAACCTGCTTTACTCGCACCCTTACATGTGCAAGTAGCACCGGTCCCTGTAACACAGCAGTGCCCAGTATATATCTGCAAAACTCTTTATTATTTTTTTACATCACTAAACGCTTGCAAATAGTAATACACCTATGGTGAATGCATGTAAAAAAATCAAGTCATAGACTACGTGTTAGATTTCCTTGCCTGTCTCTTGTACAGTGCTTTGGAGCATCTTTGGGGCATGTCCAACAGTAGTCAGCTAGCATGGCAGTAGATGATTTTCCCTGGTATCTTTCTTCCATTTTTGCAGTATCTTTATGGAAATGCACATGTTAATCACTCACGATTAGAGATGTGCGAACTTTCCCAGAACATATTTGCCAATTTCAAATTAGGCGCAAACATTGATGTTCAGTTTGAGATCGGAAACATGAGCAATTAAAAAAAAATTGGCGAACATGGGTTTATTAATTAACTCATCGGATAAAAACATTACTGTGTTTAAGTGATGCTTTTTTTCTACCTTCTGACTGTGTAGGATAGTGGGCAGGACATTTTTGATGAGGGGATGGGGTGGGGAGGGGTCAGATTAGCATGAGATTCCATTTTATTTATTTCCCGGCACTTTCTGTGTGGATGTTCTGGGCTGGTGGTCAATCAGGGTGCATAAAACACCCAAAAGTTGTAGTTACAAGGGATTGTTCTTTTGACTGGCTTGTGTCGTTGGCTGCCAAAGTCACATGTCCCTTGGGATATAAGAAGCAACCATTTGCCTTTGTCGCCATTTTCAGAGTTTAACTGCTTAGGGATAGTGCTGCTGCTATTTCGTGCTGTGTCGTCCTGCTCCATCTATACCACACTAAAAGATAGCTAGCAATTCAATCGCTTTTTAGATATAATAGGGCGAGACGATCTGTCCGGACATAGTCATATTTTGCTGAGAACAAGTGTGATTACCAAATCTTGTGTGTCACCAAAGACACTTTTTTTGCATACAACAAGTGATTGCCAAATATTTGTGTTTCCCCTAAAAAGGCTGTGTTTGGCTTCAAAGCACAGATTGCCATATCCTACATTTTCCCTTAAAAAGACTGATTGGTCTCAAAGTAGAGATTGCCAAATCCTTCAGTTCCCCTAAAAGGCTTTTTTTTTTACTTCAAAGCAGGCATTGCTAAATCCTTCAGTTTCCCCTAATAAGACTGTGTTTAGCCTCAAGCCAGTGATTGTCAAATCCTTCACTTTCCCATAAAAAGGCTGTGTTGAGCCTCAAAGCTGTGAATGCCAAGTCCTTCACTTTCTGCTAACTGACTATTTAGCCTCAAAGCACTGATTGCCTAATCCTTCATTTTCCCCTAAAAAGGCATTTTGGGCCTAAAAGCAGTGATTAACAAATTCTTCAGTTTTCCCTAAAAAGTCTATGCTTGACCCCAAAGCAATGATTGCCAAATCCTTAATTTTCCCCTAAAAATGCTTTTTTTTGTGTCTCAAAACAGTGATTGCTAACTCCTTAATTTTCCCCTAAAAGGCCTTTTTTGGGCCTACAAGCACTGATTGCCAAATCATAGTGTTTCCCATTAAAAGGCTGTGTTTGTCCTCAAACCAGTGATTGCCAAATCCTTTATTTTCCCCTAAAAAAGCTTTTTTGGGTTTAAAAGTAATTCCCAATCCTTTTGATTTCCCATAAAAAGGCTGTGTTTGGCCTCAAAGAAGTGATTGAAAAATGCTGCATTTTCTCCTAAAAAGGCTTTTTTCGTCCTCAAAGCAGTGATTGCCAACTCCTTTATTTTACCCTAAAAATGTTTTTTGAGCTTTAAAGCACTGATTGCCAAATCTTTTTGTTTCCCCTAAAAGGCTGTGTATGTCCTCAAACCAGTGATTGCCAAATCCTTCAGCTTCACCTAAAAAAAAAGGCTTTTTAGGCCTCAAAGCAGTGATTGATAAATCCTTCAAGGCTGTGTTTGGCTTCAAAGCAGAGGTTACCAAATCCATCACTTTCCCAAAAAGGCTGTGTTTGGCCTCTGACCAATGATTGGCAAATATATTTTGAGGACCAATGGAAGCACCACTTTGGTACGAAATGACTCGTTGTCCATTCCTTTCTCTTCCTCCCTGCACCATGTAAAAATTTCTCCACCGCAATACAAGGACTTAGTGCAATATCTACGCAGATGAATGCACCTTTTTCTTTTTTTCAAAACTTATTTAAAGGTCTCATGTGGTAGCACCCCGCAAAATAAGCACTTTCAATATTGTGTTATTAAATACAGTGTTTATGCAGTCAGGGCTCGTATAGTTATGGTGCCCGACTTTTTTCCTACCTGATCTCTTTGGCAAATATTTTTATTTCCCCTTAAAAGGTTTTTCTTGTCCTCCAAAACGCTCATTGACAAATCTCTGTCTGTTATCATATAAAGTTTTACTGGGTCTCAAATCAGTACTTTTCAAATCTGTGTTCATTAAACATGAGTGGGAAATGCAAAGATCATGGTGGAAAAAAAAATAAGCGTTGTCAAACGGGTAAAAGTCTTGTTGTTGGAGGTATATGTGGGGTAGGGGTCTGTGCTAATGTTTTTAAAAGCTGTACTAACCAAACACTGGCTTATCAAATGCCAAGCCAAGTGACAAGTTCTGTCAATGGACGGCCAACTCCAGTTCCTTTGTTTGCCAACAGCTGAATACAAGTTGTGAATGAGGTCCACAAAGAGCTTTTGCTACAGTTCATGCCAAGTGCTGCATCATGTGGCCTGTCCTCCTGTTCCTCTACCTAAACACCACACACAGTACAGTACTCACGGTGATGCCCCAATTACCTATGTTTCATCCCGTGTCACAATTCTCCAACTGCAAAACTGATTGTGGGAAAACACAGATGAGCAATTCTGAAGAGGTGTTCACACATTTTACTCCATTACATCAGATGTCTGCTCCAAAGATTGACCTACTCCAGAGGAGGAAAGCATCTGCACCAATGCTCAATATCTTTTGAAGTTTGATCCGAGGATGGACAGAGTAGGATCCCAGCAGAATCCTGACCCTTTTCACCAGACGTTAACCCCTGGGGTGCATGTGATGATGATGAGACTCAGATACCTGAGGAGAACCAGCACTGTACTGTGCATTCAGGGCAGGAAGAGTAGGAGGGTGTCTCTTGGGGCAAGGAGTGGGACAACAGAGAGGATGATGATGAGGGTCGAGATCCCACTTGGAATCCATCCAGAGTCATGCAGCTAAGTAGTTCAGCAGAGGAGTTGGAGGAGGAGGAAGAGGAGGTTAGGGTACATCCTCCCACACAGAGACTAATGGCTGCAAGCACAACAAGCACTGCATACTTGGCCACAAATCTGGCTCTGAAAAGCAGTGTTCATGGGTCTGTAGTTGTCAGGGGTGGCAAGGGTTGCCTAGCTTGGACTTATTTCAACACTGTAAAGGATGACCCAAATCAATTTATTTTCAAAGTTTGTAAAAAAAAAACTATAATAGAGGAAAAAATAACTTCAATGTTATTACTACTTGCACTAAACACCACATGGCCTACAACTATACGTTACTTTGGCAAAGTTACTGCTCTAAAATTGTGCTTAACGGGCCTCACCGAACACCATTTACCACATCAACTGCATCTCCTGCTTCTTCCTCCTCCATCACCATGGCAAGTGTTGTCCAATAGGTGTCCGATCACAGAACCTCTTCTTGTTTAGTTGCTACAGTCAAGGCGAGTGACAGCCTCTCAGTTGTTACAGAAGTGGACATAATGGCTGTTTTGGAATGATCTCAGACACCAAGCTCCCTGTTTGTTTGTAAACCCACCATAACATCTACATCTTCACCTCCCTCACAGTACATTAGTTTATTTCATACACCCCACTCACACTCTCTCAGCACAGCAGCCAGCCTTCAGTTCTGGTAATATAAAAGATTACTTCCTCCTAAACATCCCAAATTAAAGAGCATAAACTTCCCCATCTACAATTTGTTGGCCATAGAAATGCTGTCTTGCCATCTGGTGGATATAGACAGTTTCTGAAAGCTGATGGCTAACATCACAAAGCTCTCACTGATTTCAGGGAGACCAGTCGAGGAAAACACTGTGGACAGCTGGCTAAAGCGCTCAAACACATTGCGGAGACCCACCATATTAAGAGGCCCTTTCAGTCACTATCCCGCTCAGTTACGAGCTTAAGGATATGACAAAGGAATTACCAAAGCCAAGTATCCATCCACAGACAGCTGTTTCGGGGTATTGCCATTCATCAGTGTAGAGTAGGATTCTGGCTAGATGGGAGCAATGCCTGGTAGTCCAACATCAAAAAGCTCTCACTGATCTCAGGGTGACCAGTCGAAGAAAACAATGTGGGCAGCAGGCTAAAGTGCTCAAAGACATTGTGGAGACCACCATAACCACCATATTAAGAGGCCCTTTCAGTCACTTTCCCGCTCAGTTACGAGCTTAAGGATATAACAAGGGAATTACCAAAGCCAGGTATCCATCCACAGACAGAGGTTTCTGGGTATTGCCCCTCATCAGTGTAGAGTAGGATTCTGGCTAGGTGGGAGAAATGCATGGTAGAACAACATCACAAAGCTCTCAATGATCTCACGGAGACCAGTTAAAAAAAAAACACTGTGGGCAGCTGGGTAAAGCACTCAAACACAGTAAAATCCATGGTGCATTATCCCCTGGGAATTTGAATATGCAATTGTAGTCCGTGGAGCCTCGTTTAAGAGTCTCAAACATAGGACTAGCCAGATATCCTCCAGGGAAGGACCTAGCCCTGGGGTGAATTGGCTAGTCCAGTGTTTGAGACTCTGAATCGCAATGAATTCCACTCTGCACATGTTGCAGCAACTGTGGCAGCAATGACAAGCCCTGGAGCACTATTTAATGAAGTGTACAGTGATTTAAAGCAAGCCGAATATGGTGCAAATGAGGTTTGCAGAGTGAACACAGCTCAAGGATCGGTGCACCCTTCTTCACAGTTTCAAAATGGCTACAAAGATTGTAAGCGCTGACGATGCCAGCATCAGCACGACTATGGCTAGCGTCACACTTGGAGGGTGACCCACCCTTAGTGCATCTGCTTAAAACTTAGAAATCTTAGCTTCATTGCATAGCGTTAACACTATGCGCTGCCTGACAATGCTGCCCCATAGAAACCTGCTGTTTACTTTAGCAGCAGCTCCATAGAAAGCATCAGGTGGCCCCTTTAGCGCTGCCTCACCCCCCCTCTCCATTACCGGCAGTCGTGCTGATCGCAGCCTGTTATGTGTAGTGTGACGCTGTAGCTGGAGACGCGTCTATTTCCTGTGTGTGCAGCGATACAGGAAATAGATGCGGCACTGGCTGCAGCGTCACACTAGACATGACAGGCTGCGATCAGCATGACTGCCGGTAACGGAGAGAGGGGGGGCGAGGCAGCGCTAAGGGGGCCCCGAGGATGGTGTGTGGGGGCCGCGGTCAGGGGCCCCCTAGGATGACAGTGGGGGCGCTCAGGGGCCTGGTGGGCCCTCCCCCAGCATCCGGAGCCTGGTATTTGACCGGTACTCCAGGTGCTTACGCCGGCCCTGTGCAGCGCCACTGCTAACAGCCACCAGCTACTATATAATTGTCTAATTCTGAAGTCCCGCATCGACGAATATATAGTAGATATACAAATAATTGTACAATACATAGGTCAGAGGGAAGATGTGCCCTAAAAAAGTGACTAGTGCATTAAAGATAATAAAAAGCAGACTCAAACTTGCATATACTGCCTAATTTCAGGCAAGAGATACATAAGAGTATATAGGGTAATACTTAGGTTGTACCCATATTGCCAGCAGCTAAGGATCCAAACACCATTGCACACAGTGGGGTCCCCCAGATACCAGACCCCGACATATGTTTCACAACCAACCAAGGATTAACTGGTCACATCATCAGGGGGAAAACAGACTTGGGCCTGGCCACAGTATAAATACCATATTTCATCTCACCGTGTCCTCCTTATGACCAGAAGTGATGCATGTCTTAACCTTGTAATGGGTATTCCTATCTCCACCTGGATCATCACCAATCGTGCATGCACAGCAGCCAGGATGTGTCACCAAGGTCCAGCATGCACAAGAACGATAAAGACATCGGGCAGGAAGCAGAGCCACAAAACCAAGGAGCAAGAGTGCATCAGGTAATTTAGAGTGCCAAAATAGAAGTATTACATTGCGGATTATGTCAACATTTCAGCATTAGTGCAATAACATATTAAACAGAATTACTAAAATAATAAGTCCACATTTTTACTAGTTTGTATTAACTCCACTTCAGGGGTTAAAATGCGAGTCACATCTGATTATGAGGAGGACGGGGAATTGAATATGGTATTTATACCGTGACTGGGCCACAATTCGGTATCTCCCCTGTTGAAGTGATCCCTTAACCTATTACTGGTCATGAAACGTATCTTGGGGTCTGGTATCTGGGGAACCTCTTCCCCACTGTGTGCATTGGTGTTTGCATCTGTGGTTGCTGGCAATATGGGTACAACCTAAGTAATTCCTATGTACTCTTACGTATTTCTTCCCAAGAATTAGGCAGTATATGCAAGTTTGAGTCTACTTTTTATTATCTTAAATTCACAAGTCACTTTGTTAGGGCATGTCATGTCATCTAACGTATGTATTGTTCAATTATTTGTATAAGGCTAGTTTCACACTGCAGTTTTTTCTCTGATCAAGTTCCATTCGGTTTGTGTGCCAAAACCAGGAGTGTCTCCAAAACCCAGAACTGGTGTCAATCTTTCAATCATAGTTTTTCTCTCCTGGTTCCTCTTCTGGATTTGGCACACAAACCAGATGGAACCTGATCAGGGAAAAAACTGCAGTGTGAAACCAGCCTGTATCTACTATATGGCATCCATACCCGTAATGGGATTCTATGTTACTGTAAGTGCTTAATCATATATTTTATGACCTGCTTTGCTTTATATTGTTACTGTTTCATGAATATTCACTTTTTAGTGGAAGTGTGTCAATCTGTATTTTGTACATTCTGTGCCTGTATCTACCAGTTTAACACCCTGCACTTTACACTGCTGCCCTGTTCTATATAGAGCTAGTAATAGGTTTTAAATAAAACCAATATATTTGCATTTAGAAAAAAACAGGGGAAACGCAGAAAGCCGATCTTTTTAACATATTAGGAACTCTACAGACTATATATACCTCAGAAATGAGTTCTTTATTCTAATTCAAATATGTGTCTTATACCAGTAGTTTTAGAGAAAACCTGGAGATCCCACAAGTAATTTTGCTCCAAAAAACACTTTATTGAGAAACACACAGGTAACAATTAAAAAACCAAAAGGTCATGACAACAGGATCACAGAGAAAGGAACGATTAAATAAGACAAGTGGAGGAAGAAACCTAGAGCCAAAACCTCAGCTAAAGATCAAACCGGTTACAAACAGCACAATGGATAAGGTAATGCCACATAACAGAGCAGTTGAAGGAGAAGGAAAGGCGAAAATCATCTGCGGCAGAGGGTGGTGTAAATTACACCTTTTAGCCCTAACCTAACCAGCAGTGCAGCCCATACACAAAAAAAACAAAACAAAAAAAAAAAAAAAAACCCAGCAACAAGCTCAGAGGTTCAGAGATCAAGGCCACCATTATGGAGACCGGATTAAGGATCTAGCAGGAATATGGCTCAGAACCCCGACATGTTTCGTGCCATGCAAGGCACTGCATCAGGAGGTGTGTGGGGGAAAGTGTCATTAAAGCACTTTTTATACAGTGCTGAATAAGACTGCAACTGCTTGCACATGTGTTATGGGGGCGTGATTAGAGCTGCTTCCTGGTGACTAGGCCATACCGACGCCCCCCTGAGAGAGGAAAACCTCTTCAGAAGTCATTACCACTCAGGGAGGCGTGTCTACTGACGGCCGCATCATCAGAGGCTCAGGCCACGCCCCACCATGTGCAAATCGTCACAGCGCCATCTTGGTTGAGGGCATCAGCTGTTAATATCATACAGAGGTGAGGGAAGGGGCTACATAGATAGTTTTAACTGCAAAATAGAAAAAAGCAGCTATTTATCCCCCAAACAAAACTATGTTGCCCATGAATAAAACTACCATGGGAAACAATTGATCTTTTACCTTCAATACACTCTGTCTATCAGAATTAGCCACCAGATGGCGCTGAAAGCACCAAAGACCAGAATAAATAGAGAAAAAAGACAAAAAAGTCCAATAGAAGCTGATAAGAATATCTATAAAAGAGTAGAAAAATCAAGAGTATACAAATAACACAGCTCAGTAGTATAAAGTGCAAATGCATTTCTTCACAAATAACCAGTATATAATAAATATAAATATGGCGTTATAATCTTGATAGTAGATTCTTCCATAAGCTTCATAGACAATTACGTCCCAGGTGCTACAGCACAAAAAAGCGCGAAGGTAAACTGTGTGAACTAAAAAAGAAGAAATAAAGACACAAATTAAAAACTAAACACAAGAGAATGCCTATAGGGAGACCACGACCAGCCCCACAGAGCAGAGGGGAGGAGGGATCAATACTGCACAAAGCAGAAAGATGAAACACATGCGAAAAATACAACAAACACTTCAATATGAAGTACAAATATATATGGGGACTTTTAGTACCCTACCTATCAGAGAAAGGGGGCGAAGCTTAGACGTTCATTTAAACCCGCTGGTGCAAGGGAGCCAAGCCTGAATATCCATTTGCTTTCGAGTTGGGACAAAGCTCGCATCACATTACCACCCCTAATTCCCATCTTGAAGGACATCAATTCCTCTCACTTTAAGTGTTTTTGGATCGCTGTTATGATGGAGTTTGAAATGGCGTGGAATAGTTTTGAGGGTTTTAACGTCCTCAATTTCAGCGGAAGCAATGATATCCAGAACATGCTCCCTTGTTCTGCGGCGCAGTTCCCGGGTGGTGAGGCCCACATAGATGCGATTGCATCCGCATGTGGCCTGATAACTTACCGCCCGGGTACTGCAAGAAATGTAATGTCTAATTTGAAACTCTCTGCTGCCGTCGGCCGATAGGAAGGTGGTTGCTCTCAATATATTTGCATGTATTTCAAGCGTTATACTCTTTTTTTTTTTCTCCTGAGTAGCTTTTTTGAGTCATACACCACAAATGTGGTCTTCATACCTCATAATATGTGTGGATTTCTATATCCTAAGATTCATCTTTGGGTCAACTGATGTCACTTTGGTGGTATCTGGCCCAATTTGTTTGAAAATGTGGAGACTCTTCTTGGGATCTTCTTGTCTGTTTCCTGAATTTAGCAGGCATCTGTGAGCACCATGCCTAGACATGTCACTGACTCATCTCATCCATCTTCTTGTAGTACTCCATGAACTTTATAATTGTGCCACCTGAGGGCAGGGGAGCATAAAATTAACTGGAGAGGTTGCATGACTTATGAGGGGCCCCTGCCCAATAGGCCTATACATGTGACTCACCCACCTGAATAATTCTTTCTATAGTGTTCTGTGAAACTTATATTTGTGCCACCTGAGGGTGACGGAGAATAAAATGTACTGGAATTGTTAAATGACTAATGAGGGCACCTGCCCAATAAGCCTATACATGTGATTGACCCACTCTAAAAATTCTTCCTATGGTATTCTACGAAAGTTATATTTGTGCTACCTGAGGGTGGCAGACCATATTTACTGGAGTGATGGCATGACTTATGAGGAACCCCTGCCCAATAGGCCTATACGTGTGGCTGACCAAGATGACTAATTGTTTCGGTGTAATCAAGAATGATAATTGTGCCACCTGAGGTGGGAGCATAACATTTACTGGATCAGATGCATGACTATGAAGGTCCCTACCCAATAGGATACAAGTGTCACTCATCCCCTGTTTCTGATCAGTATTTAATCTTGAAAATTCTAGACTAGGCATTGTTCCAGACCCTGTGCCATTCATGAAGACTGTGCCATTATACAATTTTTATTCTTGGTCAACTGATGCCAGTTTGGTGGTATCTGGCCCTGCTTTTTTAAATGTGGAAACTGTTATTGGGGTGTCTTTGTTGTGTGTTTTGTGAATTTAGCAGGGCTCTCTGAGTACAATGCCTGCACCTGTCACTCATCTCCCTGTTCATGATCAATGTTGAAGCTTGAAATGCTGGGCCATGCCTTATTCCATGCATCCATACAGCACAATGATGAAAATTGTAACTCTGGGGAATATATGGCACTTTTCCTGGTGTCTGTCTCTAATTTCAGTTCTTTTGGCAGCTTTAGTGCTCCTATGAAGGTGTTTTCTATGCCCTTGATTTTTCCTCCCATTGATTTCAATGGGGCTTGGAAATTCAACTAACATTTCGCCAATATAATCCATGAACATATGCCAGTTCGGTGAACCAAACTCAAATTTTAAAAGGTTTTCTCATCTCTTATTAAGAGGCAGGAAGTGCACGCATTCATGCCCAATGGACTTTGCCAGAAGACCTGCATGACCTCACTGGCCCTGCTCTTATTCCACACTAGGGAGCTGTCCAGCGAGAACCCTCGTCTCAGTGCTGAACTAATACAACATGAAAGGAATAAAGACAGACAGGGGAAACTCCAAGGGATAAATGCAACTTCAAGGCTGTGGCCAAATTCCTAACCGGTAGATTGCTTAGCACCAGTCACTTAGCACCAAGTCACTGAGAGCTCCTTACACCATGGTGGCTTGCAATGAATGGTATTCAATAACAAGCAGCAGGTGAGGGGTCATGTGACTACTTGGAGGATATAGGAGTGGTCATACCAGGACAGATTCCATGTCAAGTGATCCAAAAATGAATATTTTTTTCCCTAACGTCCTCAGATTTTTTTAAATTTTTTTCTATATGAAGAACAACTTTAGTTAATTACAAAAAAAAAGTTTTGAATTTTTTTCTTTATCAGTTAATTTTTTACAGATTTTTAAAGTTTTAAAAAAGTGCGAATTTTGGCCTGGTATGGCTTTACATTTTCTATCATATCTCGGGCTAGAAATAAGATAGAGAAACAAAATAAACACAAATCTACTCATAACTGTCCAGGCTTTCACCAGATATGTCACAAGAGGATCTTTGTTAATATTTTACCCATGTGATCGCAAGCACAAAACTTTAAAACGCATTTCTGAAAAATCGGCGCTCTTTAAATATTTCAAAAACTGCCCCTGAGTCTGCTATGCTCTTAGCCACATCTGTATCAAATTTCAAGTTGGGATCGCGATGGGATCATATTTTAAAATATTTTAATATTAATAGCATCAATGGGTCATTCTATATCAAGTGATCTAAATATTAATTTTTTTTTTTACCTGACATCTTTAGATTTTTTTAATTCTTTTTCTTTATGAAGTACAACTTTAGTTAATTACAAATTAAAAGTTTAGAATTTTTTTCTTCATCAGTTAATTTATTACAGATTTTAAAAGTTTAAAAAAAGGGTGAATTTTGGCCTGGTATGACTTTACATTTTTTTATCTCAGGCTAGAAATAAGATAATGAAGTGGGAGAGGCATCATTTTACTCAGAACGGTAACAGCTTTAATTTGATATGTTACAAGACTATGTTTCTTTATATCAAATTCAAACTATTGACGGGCAATTGTGAAAAAATGACTGATTGTGTTCTTGGTTATATTTGTGCAGAGATTCAACTTGGGACCTGTCAAATTTATATATTTTTTATTTTATGGTTGTATGAGTTATCACAACTTATTGAATAAAACATTTATATGCAACAAAAAAGAAACACAAAAAACAAATCCCATAAGTGCCAGGATAAATACATCTTAATCATCAGAACACAACGCTCAGCATTTTCAACTTGAATGTATTGAACAAACCAAAAGAAGAAAGGTGATCATATCCTCAAGTTTGATTAAACAAGATTAAAAGAACCAAAAATGTTAACCCCTATTTATACATATAAATTTGTTTTCTATTCTATCACTAAACATGTGATTTATGAAGTGTTTAATAAGAATAGTACAGTAGTTAAATCATTGTTCTATAAATTATGAACTAATCAAACAATTAATAGTATGTTTTTAAAGTGGCATTTTATCAATTTGTCCCTTCTAGTGGGTGAAATGTAATCTTGTCCATAAACGCTTACTACCAATCGCCATTTCCTTGTGTGTCAAAGAGTATGTCCGGCCTGTCACGATGTTAGGCTCCGCCTGAGTTAATATCTGATTTTTGTGCACTTTTAAAATGTCTGGCTTTCTTGGATACACAAAGGATGGCGCTGGACCAGAAGGATGCAATAAAGTCAATTCTACTTCTTCATTTTCACAATCTTTGGAGAGTACAGTAGCCAGCCACCAGCGCCAATCATATTCATATTTTTTCAAAAGGATTGCAACAGTGTCTATGATAAAATGCTGTTTCTTGAGACGTAGCAGCCATTGCTGTGTGGGAAAAATACAGTTAATATTAAGTAACGAAGATAGGTAATAAAAATAAAGATTTACAGTACACTTGAGATAGAACTGTATTACTATAAAGTGAGTTTTAGGGCTAGCGCGCACAGTTTTTTCTGTCTGCAGATACACGCTGCAGTTTTGGCAGCTTGTTTTTCTACCAAGTTTTTACCACATATGCGTTAGTTTTTTTAATCGCTATTGAAAAAATGGCAGCTTTTTTTATATAAATGATAAATGTTGCGTTTATTGCAGTGATTAAAAAGTAGTTCAAGCAGTGATTTACTCACTCTTGAGTGTTTCAAAAAACACTGCATGTGGTGAACCCCATAGAAATCAATGGGGCTGTTTTTCTGAATGATGATCCCTAAGAATAGCACTGTGTGTATTGGCCCTTAATAATAAAAGCATTAAACTATTAATATATTTACTCACCCATATTTTAGTACACAGCCTTGATGGCTTTGTACAGACTATTGTTTGTTCAGGAGTGAAGATGTCCAGACATGTCAGGACATGAAAGGTCTGAACGAGCTGTCTTACTTCCTGAATGCAGTGGGTAGACACTTAACATGATTGACAGAGCTGCTGGCCTATCATTGCTCTGCATTCACTGTCTCTCCCTGTGCTTTCTCAGGTTGAGCCCTAACAAAGCTTTTTACTATATGTCCTCTCCTGCTTCTAAGCTGTAACATATCAAAATAATACAGTAATGTCTAAAAATAATGGATTTGATAATATAGACCCCACGCTTTTAGACCACAGGTTGAACAGATCTGAATTCAAGATTTTTGAATTGACACTATAATAGTTAAATATTTTAAAATATGATCCCATCACGATCCCAACTTGAAATTTGGTACAGATGTGGCTAAGAGCATAAAAGACACATGGGCAGTTTTGGAAAAATTTTATTAGAACGTTTTTTCGGAAATGCGTTTCAAAATGTTGCGTTTGCGTTCGCATGGGTAAAAAATTAAAATTAACAAATATACTCTTGTGACATATCTGGCGAAAGCCTGGACAGTTCTGAGTAGAATGGTGTTTATTTTGTTTCTCTATCTTATTTCTAGCCCAAGATAAAAAAATGTAAAGTCATACCAGGCCAAAATTCACCCTTTTTTTAAACTTTAAAAATCTGTAAAAAGTTAACTGATAAAGAAAAAAATTCTAAACTTTTAATTTGTAATTAACTAAAGTAGTACTTCATAAAGGAAAAAAAATAAAAAAAATCTAAAGACGTCAGGTAAAAAAAAAAATTCATATTTAGATCACTTGATATGGAATGACCCATTGACGCTATTAATAGTAAAATATTTTAAAATATGATCCCATCGCGATCCCAACTTGAAATTTGGTACAGATGTGGCTAAGAGCAAAGCAGACACATGGGCAGTTTTTGAAATATTTAAAGCGCGCCGATTTTTGGAAATGCGTTTTAAAGTTTTGCGCTTGCGATCACATGGGTAAAATATTAACAAAGATCCTCTTGTGACATATCTGGTGAAAGCCTGTATAGTTCTGAGTAGAGTGGTGTTTATTTTGTCTCTCCATCTTATTCCTAGCCTTAGTTATGAGGAGAAACGTAAAGACAGGCAACAGCGAAATTCGCACTTTTTCCGAACTTTGAAAATCATTTTTAAAAAAAATAAATTTTTTTTAAAAATTTTCTCTTCACATTTTGCATTGTCTGACATGCTATTATCAAATAACAAAATCTCAAAAGAATTAAAAATATAGAGGTAATAATCATTGGTTCACTTGACATGGAATGACCCGAACTTAAAAGCAGCATAACCGGCATTAACCCAGTGTTCCAAAGCACATTAACTACTTTTAATCCAGAGTCTCTCAAGGCAAAGAGAATCTGTGTCCAAACTTGTCACAAGTCTTCAAAGCACAGGAGACAAACGTGACGGATGGCTTATGAAAAAGCTATCACTTCTTCATTCAGCAGTGTGCAAAGCTTTTTATAAGTAATAGATGCGCAAATGGTATGTCTTTGGTTTGCACCAACCATCTCTAAGGAACAGCAATATACGTAACATCTGACCCTTTCTGTACAGCACAAGCATAAAATGGCTTTAGTTGGCCCTTATGTTTTATACTGGTTGTAATAGCCACTTTAATTGGTTCCATTAGACCATGTGATATGAAATCTATGGGTTATTATGGGAAAGCCCATGTAGCTGTACATTTACCCACTTACCAAGTCTTGAGAGCTGTATAACATGTCACCAGGCAAAATTATTTACTGATACTTGCAAATCATATCACAGCCTGTTCAAATTCATGTGATACTTAAAGATGACCAAACACCGCAGCGTCCGAATTTGGGTTTGTTTGCTGAATGTGGAGAGTTTGTCGAATAAGTTGGTGATTATTTGCCAAATTTTCCAAATAAGTTTGAAATGAATGGCAGGCAACTTTCAAGACATAGAAAACACCTTCAAAATGGCTGAAAGCTTACAAACACAGACAGTCACACACAGTTCATCTTACCATGTCCCTGTCACTTCCACACCTGCGCTGTGGGTGAGTGACATGTGCACTTAACTGATCTGGTCACCATAGCAGTCGTGTCACGTAACCAGATAGTGTCAGCTGATCTGGTCACCTGACTTGATTACTATGGTAACCAGATCAGCTGCCCCGCACGTCAATCACCATCAGCTCTGCTCCAGGTGTGCGGTTACTCATTAAGGTCACCTAAAGTCACCCTTCAGGTAACACTGGTGGCTGCTAATCATAGCGGGTACCATTGTTACATGAACGGTGATCTCAAGTGACCTCAGCAAGTCAGCGCTTACAGACAGAGCTCATTCATTCAGTGACTTGAGGCTATGGTGACAGAATGCTGTATTCTTCATCATAGCCTCCAATGAGGAAGACATCACAGAGGATCATGGAGGGTTTAAGTAAGTAATAAAGATGGGGTCACTAAGCGTCTCTGTTTTTATTTTAAATAAAGTGATATTTCTGTGTTGTGTCTTTTTTAACCATTTATTTGAGATTCCTAATGGCCGGGTCTAATTTCACCTGATATTATGAAGCTCAGGGCTTAATATCAGCTGAAAATACAAAGCTAGTATTAACCCCTTATTACCAGTGTGCCACCCCCCATCAGGGCTGCTGGAAAGCCTGTTAAAGCGCCTGGAAATGGCGCTATGCTAAATGCGCCATTTTCAGTTTTACCTTGGCTGGCAATTAAAAATAGGGTGAATCCTACGCATTTATTTTTGCCAGTCAAGGTAAAATTAGACAACTGAGGGTAGCAGCTCACAGACATCCACTTTCACGGGGCTGGGTTGAAAAATACTGCAAACCCCACACTTTTTTAAATTATTTATTTAACGCACTATGATGGCAGGATGGTTGCCGTACACTACATGAGTATCTGGCAGTTACAATAAGAGTGCAGTTCCTAGACCTGGATTGTGATTATGCTTGGTTGCCATACCTTAGTGTATGGCAGCCAACCTGTTATCATAGTGTGTTAAATCAATAAATAATAATAAAAAAATGCATGGGTCTTTAAGTACTTTTCAGTCTAGCCCATTAAAAGCAGATAGCTGCGAGCAGCACTTGCCTAATTTTACCTTGAATGGCAAAAATAAATGCTTGGGCGTCACCCTAGTTTTAATTGCCAGCCAAGGTAAAACTAAGGCTGCCGAGGGCAGATATTCTCTTTGGGGTGATGGCCCATAGTTTTAGGGCCTCCACGCTAAGGAATAGCAGCCTGCAGCTACCCCTGAAAATAGCACATTCATCATAGCGCCATTTCCAGGCACAATACCAGGCTCTTGCAGCGGCCTTAGTGGTGGGTGGCACGCTGGGTAATAAGTGGTTAACACTAGCTTTGTATTTTCAGCTGGTATTAAGACTTGAGATTCTTAATGTCGGGCAAAGTTAGATCTAGGCATTAAGAATCTGAAATAAATGGTTAAAAAAGACATCCCACAGAGAAAAATAATTTTAATAAAAATAAGAACACAGACACTTAGTGACTCCATCTTTATTACCCTCTTCCTACCCTCATGCCCCTCCATGATCCTGGTCTTCTATCTTCCTGGACACATGCAGCTCTGCTACATCAGAGACTACGGGGAGGAAGAACACGTCCTATGCTCCCTGTGGTCTCTGATCAATAAATGACAGCGCTGAGACCTGTGGTACAGTAAGCGGTGAGGTCACAATTGCCATAGTAACGGCTAATAACAGTTGCTATGGCAACCGTGACCTCACTGCTTACTATACCGCAGGTCTCAGCGCTGTCATTCAGCTGTTATACTATATGATGGATTAAACATCAGCGTCATATTTTAGGTCTGCGTGCTTCTACTTCTAGGGCCACTCAATAACTTACTGATTATTCACTGGTTAGAGGTGCAACAGCCAATCACTGTTGCAACAGTGCAACAGACAGAAATTGGACAACTGTCATTAGCTGTTGGAGCCAGTGCAGTAACCTGGAAACAGTACATTCATTGCAGCATCTATCCTGCACAGTAGATGCTAGAATGTATGGGCTGTTTCCAGGTTACTGCACTGGCTCCAACAGCTAATCACAGATGCCCACTCTCTGTGACAGCATCTGTGATTGGCTGTTGAGCCTCTCACCCATTGTGCCGGCTTCAGTGATTGGTTGCCATAGGCAGCAGACCTGATATCATAGTAGTTTTTGCAAACGCAGCCTAAAACATGTCCAGCCACGTTTTGGTCTGCGTTAGCAAAAATGCATACGTTTTGCATTTGCACAAAATGACATACGTTTTTAATCAATGGGTGCGTAAATGCATGCGTTTCATTGCGTTTTTGGGCAAACTGCTGTTAAAAATGGATTGCAAGCCACACGGAATACAACTGGAAATGTGAAAAGGCCCTTACTTTTTCTTAAGCTTTAATAAAAAAAGCTTAAGAAAATTTTGGTTTCAGCAATCCTGTCTAGTGATGTCTTTACTGTTTATAATTATTTGCATGGATGTCTAGAAAAACAAAAATAGAAAGATATACTGCATAATGTAGCATCATCATCATTATGGAATCAATTATGATCAAAATACATAATAGTTATAACAGCAATAACAATAGATAAAGAAATAGATATTCTTGAGAAAATGATGTGTACTTCCTTAGACAAAGAATACTATTTCTAATGATTAAAGTTATTAATTCAAATTTTTTGTGTGTGGACTTTGCTAAATTTTAATCTAAGAGAGAGATGAAATTCTCCTTCACAATTTTACTTTTTCACCAGCAGAATATATAGTAATTGAGGATTACTACTCAACAAGTGCTCATTCGTACATCATTATTATCCTCAAGAAATATCTTTTGCCATCTGGATGCCAGTTAGGTTATCTTAACTCCTGATACTTGCTGCTAATTTTGGATTTCATGGAATAGCACATATTTCTGTTTAAACACTGAATTCTAAGTTCTTTTTTAAGTGTGAGTGATGGTATTTGGTTTCCAGATTTTCAGATGTATCTTATGCTTTATTTAGTATTGCTTAGCTGTCCATAACTTACTTTAACAGGAGGTTATAGCCCTCTTCCGCTTTCAAAGATCCTATTTAACATTTTCATGACCCGGGAATTTTTCATTTTTCATTTTCGTTTTTTGCTCCCCTGCCTCCAAAAGCCATAGCTTTTTTTTATTTTTTCCGTCAATATAGACATATGATGGCCTGTTTTTTTGTGGGACAAGTTGTACTTTCAGATGCAATCATTTATTTTATCATATAGTGCATTGGAAATGGCAAAAAAAATTCCAAGTGCAGTGAAATGGCAAAAAAGTGTAATTACATATTTCTTTTTGTTTTTTTTTAGTTGCCATGTTCACTATATGATAAAAACCCACATGAGGGTGTGATGCTTCAGATCAGTACGAATTCGCAGTTACCAAACATGTATACTTTTACAGGTATCTAAGGCTGCTTTCACATCAGCGTTTATTTGAAATCGCGGCACATGCGGTGAAAAAAACCGCACCTGCCGCGATTACTGCATACCGGCTGCACTTGCGGCACGGTTGCGGCACGGTTGCGGCAAGCCCCATACAATGTATAGGGGGGCTTGTGGCAGGTGCGGCAAGTGCGGTTTTGGCACTTGCGGCAGGTGCGGCCGCGAAAAACTGACGGCTGACCGTGTATAATAGTAATGAGCGAAAACAAGGTTCACGTTTATATGAGACTGGGATCAAGAAATACATTCAAGATATATATTTTTGTGAAAAAATATGTAAATGCTTTATTGAGGAAATACAAAAGTAACACATCACACAGTTAAAAACAATTAAAACAGAGTACAAAGACTCAAGAATTCTGAATTGCCCATGTCTGCTATATTTCAAGATCCACTGTATAATTCCAAGAATTGGAGCACTCTCTAAAAGCACAAAAAATGTTGTATGCACAATAAACAAGTTTACCAAGAAATCGGGTGTTGGCTATTTATAAAGTTTTGTTATCAGCTCTATTAGCAAGGCAAGCACTGCATATAGTATAGTGCTGGCTCTTCAAGAAGGATGCTTATACTATACAAATTGGCACTTGTGGAATAGATGCCTGCTCAACCAAACAATATGCAACAAATTATCACCTTGGTTCAAGGGAAGCAAAGGTTAATTATAAAAAGCTCCTAAGGAGTGGATATCAGCTTGATCAAACAATGCAAAAAAACACCTGCAATTCTATGTGCCCTCAATAATGATAGGCCCTCACTCTGTTGAGAATACCCTCAGCTGCCTAGTTTTACCTTGGCTGGCAATTAAAAATAGGGCAAAGCCCTGTCCATTTTTTTAACTATTTTTTTTTCACACTATGACACCAGGTTGGTTGCCATACATTAATGTGTATGACAATAAAGCACGGACATCATCCAGATTGTGGAAATGCAGTCTGATTGCAACAGCCAATCACAGATGTTCTAACAAAGCATGAGCACCTGTGATTAGCTGTTGCTGGTAAGTAAAGTGAATATGCATGGAGCTTCGTGTGCAAAACCAGAAGTAATTGAGATGGAAAGCTTACCCGGAAGCAAGAAAGCAAGCAGCAGGAGACTGGTAAGATGATCTGTGTGTCTGTGTGTGTTTGTCACCTTTTGGACACCTTTGAAGGTGTTTTCTTTGTGTTTCATTTTGCCTGCCATTGATTTCAATGGGGCTCGGAAGGTTCATTGAGCAATTCGGCAAACACCTCGTATTAAGTGCACCAAACCGAATTCAAACACTCAGCTGTTCGCTCATTTCAATATAAAACAGCTTGTGAGAAATGTTTAAGTTTACGTTTTTCATGTTTTGTGAGTGCAATACCTTTTAATGTACACCACTCAGAAAATAAAGAGAACACTAAAACACTACATTCTAGATCTCAATGACTGTTATATTCCAGCTGCAAATCTGTATTGATTACAATAGTGATGAAGCGATGAAAACAATAAAACACAAAAATAATCAATGTAAATGAAAATTAATATACCACTGAGGTTTGGATTTGGAATGATACTCAAAATAAAAGTGGAAAATCAAATTAATGGCTAATCCATCATAATTGGAAATGCCTTTAGACAAGGAAATGAGGCTCAGTAGTGTATGGCCTCCATGTGCTTGCATGACCTCCTTGGAGCACCTGGGTATGCTCCTTATGAGGTAATTGAAAATTTTTATGAGGGATCTCCTCCCAGGCCTGGAGCAAAACATTAGTCAATTCCTGGACAGTCTATGGTGAATTGTATTACGGGAAAAACGGTGTTCTCCAGTCCGCGCTGCCAAGTTCCAAATTATTCCAAAGGAAACACGAGTAGAGGAAGTACATCCAAAATCCTTTATTGCAGCCTACGCGTTTCGGTGCCCTCCTGGCACCTTCCTCAGGGATCATGATCCCTGAGGAAGGTGCCAGGAGGGCACCGAAATGCGTAGGATGCAATAAAGGATTTTGGATGTACTTCCTCTACTCGTGTTTCCTTTGGAATAATTTGGAACTTGGCAGCGCGGACTGGAGAACACCGTTTTTCCCGTAATACTGTGTGATTGCACGTGCTAGTGGTCGGTGGGAGTCCAGCAGCAGCCATCAGGATATAATACTTCATGTCTGCATACCAGTTGTGGGTTTCACAACTGAAATAGGTGAGTGGTTCTCTTTATACCACCTACATGTTAAGTGTCTGAGTGATAGGGCACTATTGCGCCTCTTGTTCCCCTTCCCCTTTCTTTTGTTTATGGTGAATTGTGGCATTTGTAGATGGAATGAGACATGACATCCCAAATGTGCTTGATTAGATTCGGGTCTGGGGAATAGGCAGGCCGGTTCATAGCATCAATGCCTTCATCATGCAGGATCTGCTGACACACACTTCAGCCACATGAGATCTATCATTGTCCTGCATCAAAAGGAAAACAGGGCCTACAGCACCTACATATGGCCTCACAATGGGTCTGAGGAGCTCATCCCAGTAGCTAATGGCAGTCAGGGTACCTCTTGCTAGCACGTGAATGACAGTGCAACCCTCAAAAGAAATGCCTCCCCACATCATTACAAACCCACTGCCAAACTGGTCAAGTTGGAGGATGTTGCAGACAGCATAACATTCTGCACGATGTCTCCAGACTCTGCCACGTCTGTCACATGTGTTCAGTGTGAACCTGCTGTTATGAATGAAGAGCACAGGGTGTCAATGTTGAATCTGCCAATTCTGGTGTTCCCTGACAACTTCCCATCACCCTTCATGGTATTGGGCTGTAAGCACAACACCAACTTGTGGATGTCAGGCCTTTATACCACCCTCAGAGTATGTTTCTGATAGTTTGAGTAGACTCATGGATATTAGAAGCCTGTTCAAGGTAATTTTGCAGGGCTCTTATAGTGCTCCTCCAATTCCTCCTTGCACAAAGCAGGAGATAGTGGTCATGCTGCTGGGTTGATAACCTCATATGACCCCCTCCAAGTCTCCTGGTGAACTGGTGTATCTCATGGTAACTGCTCAATGCTCTGGACACTGTGCTGTCAAAAAAAGCTAACCTTACCAAAAGTTCCATTCATGTGCCATCCTGGATTAGCTGCACTACCAGAGAAACTTCTGTAGGTTGTAAACACAACATTATGCTACCTCTGGAGATGAGAGCAATGACAAAATGCAAAAGTGACTAAAACAACAGACAATGGGCTATGGTCACCACCTGCAGGACCACAAAAGCAGAAGAAATTGATTCACAACTAGTGTTGCTTTATAGCTGGACAGGTTGCTTTCACAGAAGAATGATTGACCTGGAGTTATATCTAATAAATCTATTATTTTTCAAAGGGGTTTTCCCATGTTAGCCTTATACAGTACAATGCTTATCATTCTTAAAAGAGGTATTACACATTGAGAGATAAGCGGGGTAAGTGACATCTCAGCTACTGATATCTGCTTAGTCACCAGTGTTTATTGGCAGCTATTGTGCACCAGCCTAATCACAAATTTAGGACTGTGCATGATATTGGTATCGGTTGACAACTAAGGCTGGTTTCACACCACGACACAATTGGATCCCGGACTAGATTTTGGCCCCATAGTATCCTATGGGACTGGATGGAGCCATCCGGTTTCCATGTGTCTGGGAGAATCCGGGAGGAATCAGATTTTTCTCCCGGACGCAAAATTGGAGCATGCACCATTTTTGTGCCCGGACAGGAAAATCTCCGCAAATTGAATCGTCCCAGATTCTCCTGGATCCTCCCTAACTTGGGAGCCTATGGGGCCGGATTGCCCCGATCTGGGAGGATCCGGGAACCAGACACCTGCAGCTACACGCTGATGTAATTTCAGGACCGTGCATAGCTCCCCAAGAGTCGCGGTCCTGAATTATCAGCAGCGGCAGCGCACCGGACCGGAGGGCATATTCGCCCTCCAGTTCTGTGTGCTGATCCAGTCCGGGCTGTCAGGTTCCCTGACAGTCCCGAATCGGATTGTGGCGTGGTGTGAAGCCAGCCTAACCTGCTTACCTCCTGATCCAGAAGTGAAAGAAGCTAGAATATATATACTGCATAACAACCTTCTTTTCAGGGACATGATTATATCATTTGAGATATTTTTTTATCATGTTCCAGGAATTCAGTTTATGTTTTATGCTTTTTGTTCCATGTGATCAACTCCATATTTGATCAATTTTTTAGAGGTACAATAATATTCAAAAGAATGAACTAGTATTAATGAAAGGATATTCTACAAAGTGAAATAAAGTTTTCACACAAAAAGTTTAAACTGAATGAAATTCTTAAATACTCATTACATTTATTCATGTAATGGAGAATAATCTTTGGATACTCATTGCTCTCTATAGACAAGCTATATTTTAATTTTTTAAATTAGGACAGAGTTAATTTGCACAGAATTACAAAAGTAACTATAATTATAGCATGTCACTAATTGCATAGAGATTGACATAGGTTCACCCAAACCTCAAATTAATTGACTTTGGTTTGTCAAAGGACAAAGAATTTCAGAAGACAGAACAACTTCTCACATACATTAACAATCATTTACACTCATTTTACATTATATGTGTGTGTCAGGTCCCTTTATTATGTATATTGTTATATATTTTTATGCAATTGAAGTGGAACATATTTGCACATTTTCACAAAAAAGATATTCATCTACATATTTTTAACAATTAGTATTATTATTATTATATTATTTACTACGTATCAATTATAAAACTATTTTGCTCAGAGTTACCTCTAATTTTCATATTGCAATGTTAATCATGAGATTAATCAATTAAGTGAATATGATGAAATATAGTTAAGAAAATTATATTAATGAAGGGCACCAATAAATATTTGGGATCTACTGAAAATATACCCTAAAGACACTGTACAAAAATAAGAAAAAGAAGCATATCAAACTTCTATTATTGCCAACAATATATACTTTGTTTAATAGTATTAATACCTGAAGAGTAAATAAATAAAAACAATTAAAAACGCCCAGATAGTACATACTGACCCACAATGGGATATCAGTAAACCACCTAAACACTGGCAAACAATACAGGGGAAGAATGCAAGAGAATATAGTATATCCCACGGTCACTACTGACTAATTATATAGTGAAATATAAAAGTACACTAAAAATGCACCCTAATAAAAATTGTCTATAACTAACACAATCTAACTACTCAATAAATATATCTAATGGACACCAGCAGAAATGCACTCACTAAGTAGAATCTATTGCCATCACAATATCTGATTTCTTCAAAAATAAAGGGATGGCATACCAAATGCTAAGTGATTCAGTGCCAGTAAATCAGCAAGTGTATTAAGGTCAGTAGATAAAAACTCTAACCATGAATATGGTAAACAATGGTTAAGCCCCTGCAAGGCCAAGGGAAGAGTTGAGCAAAGCACCCTACGCTTTTCAGCACCAAATATGTGGCTTCTTCAGGAGAAGGCTAATGCATACAAACCCACAAGGGTATATATACTACCAAAAATGTATTACATAATAATAAATCATACCTTGAGGCAGTTGTGGGAAACGTGTATGTGTTCTCAGAATATACCGCACGATGAAATGGCTAACAGTAACATTGTGCATGTGCATCTCAGAAGAAAGAAAGCGTGACCATTGTGTTTCTTCCGGGGTCCACATGCACCATAATCCAAAAGATCAAATATATAACTGCACATGTCATAGGTTTTTAGACAGTCACAAAAAGCGCAACTGTGTCTAGGTGCAAAGTGCGGTGACACGAATGTCCAAAAAACTGCCATAGTGCATACAGTATGTAAGAAGATAATAATATAGTATAGAAGAATAGATAGTATAGGTGCAGACTGCAATTTAAGAGTGTAACATAGTATAGAAAGCATATGCATATTACACCATTACATTGCACCAGTTTTCATCATCATCACAATAGTATTCCAAAAGAACCATTCCTGCGCCTTAGGAGGAATTGTAGCTCCCAGGTGAGGTTAAGAAGAAAGCCAAGGATCTCATATCCAGATCTTCTCTGAGGGGTCACCCTTGTATGATTATTTTAAAGGCCTTTCAGTTTTCCTCTAAATGTGATCAACATGAGACACTTTATCCAAAACCTTGTGATAGTATTAAAACTATTGATTGTATAACTTCTAATCATTGGAATAATATCAAAGGTATTTGGATAGAAATTGGCATGTTATTTTGAGTAATCCCAAATTGACTCCATTTATTTTTGAATGTCCAAAAATGATAACAAAGACAGCCAAGAATTTAAAAGAACATTAGCTCTCTAACCTTTTCAATTGGCCAACCTTTAATACGAAGAGGGGCTATAAAATTAAATGTTAACATCCTTGTGAAGAATGAACTGTCTGTCCATACCTGATTTCCGAGGAGGCCATTTCTCTTAGAATTTTCCCCTCACAGATTTGTTCTAAGGCTTTCTTCAACTGTCATTCCCGTAATCTGGTTTATGCCATCATCTGCAGCTGTCCTAAAGTATATATCAATGAGACTACACAGGAGCTTAGAAGAAGAATACAACAGCTCATTTCAACCATTACAATGGCTAAAAAGGATCAGGAATTAGGTGAGTCCCTAACCTCAGTGCAAAACACTTTTTATAATGTCTCAGGAGTACTGCAACAGGGATGCAGGTCATGGGTCATATCCACTAACGCACTTTGCTATTTCCAACATAATAATATATTAATATTTGTACATATTATTATTTTATTATTATTTTCTTTTGCACTTATTGGGGTTTTATATCTTGCTTTTACACTATCTTGTATGCAATGTTTTGTGTGCAAATTTAAATTTTTAACACACTGTTAATTATATTTTATATTTGGGACATTAGCCTGTTTTATTTTCTCTATTTTGCATTCAAGGAAAGTGATTACCGTATATACTCGTGTACAAGCCAACCCATGTATAAGCCGACCCCCCTACTTTTGCTCCCAAAAACTGGAAAACTTATTGACTCGCGTATAAGCCGAGGGTGGACTCCAGCACAGGTATACAACCCCCAGCAGTGTGGTATACAGGCCCTCCCAGTGGTATACAGGCCCCAGTAGTATGGTATACAGCCACCAGGACAGGTATACAGCCCCCAGCAGTGAGGTATACAGCAGGTCCCCAGGGGTATATACAGCAGGCCCCTAGGGGTATATACAGCAGGCCCCCAGGAGTATATACAGCAGGCCCCCAGGGGTATATACAGCAGGCCCCCAGGGGTATATACAGCAGGCCCCCAGGGGTATATACAGCAGGTCCAGTAGCACTCGCCCCCCCCAATATGAGAAGAGCCCCCCACACTTTGCAGAGCCCCCCCCGCTGCATTATCTTACCATCCAGGGTCTTCTTCACCGCGGGTCCTGCAGTCCATCCTCACGCGCTGTGTTCCCGGTCTCTTGTGACCCGGCGGTCGCAGTGGAATGACGTCATCGCGCCGGGTCACGTGAGACCGCAACACAGCGCGCGATGATGACTGCAGGACCCGTGATGAAGAAGACCCTGAATGGTAAGATAATGCGGCAGGGGGGCTCTGCAAAGTGTGGGGGGCTCTTCTCATGATGGGGGTGCGAGTGCCACTGGGGCCTGCTGTATACACTGGGGGCTGTCTGTATACACTGGGGGGCTGTATGCACGGCTCCCCCTGCCGCTGTGATGGGCGGGGGGAGCCGTGCATATCTAATGAGCGGCCCCTCGTGATGGGCAGCTCATTCAGCAGCCTCCCCCGCCTCCTTCAGCCTCCCCAGCACCCGGACCCCATAGGATTACCGTATTGACCCGTGTATAAGCCGAGGGGGTTACTTTTCAGCCCAATTTTTGGGCTGAAAAACTCGGCTTATACACGAGTATATACGGTACTTTAAAACTTATTAAATATTTACAAGGTAACTTCATATGACTTTGCAAGGATATACACTTTCTGTATTGTAGAGGACATATTTGTTGTTCACTATACTTACAATTTGTGGCAATAATAAAGCATGTAAAACAATCCTATATTGCTTACACATTGTTTTTCATCTGCCTTTTTGTTCTTAATATTCTTATGCTATATTTACTCGTAATCATGGTCTGCACATGCGCATATGCTATTTATGCTATGTAATCATCTTAAATCATGGTTTGCGCCTGCGCCTGTACTACCTATTTGAATATTATGTTATCTTCCTGATTACAATGTTCTCTACGGCTTTTTTCAGACATGCGCATTACCACACTCTGTATCTTTACCTTGACACAGTAGTGCTCGTGACTGTGTAGAAACCTACTATATGTGTTACTAAATCAGCTAAATTTCAAGAATCACTTCCCTTTTTAATTATTACATTTTTAATTTCTATATTTTTGAAGATTTCAATTCCCTCACAACTATATTGTGCAACTGTAGCACGCAATATATATTATCATGATTCTAATTTTTGTGGGCTACTAGACATTCTGTTTACATTAATCTCACTCATTATACCAGGAATTTGACCTTTTACTACTTACACACATATTTAAACCATTTAAATAAACTTCTTTAATTTTTATTTTTTACGCTACTATTTTAATCATTTTGTTGAACATTCTTCATTATCTATCTCTCTATCTATAGGCCTCTCTTATCAAGCTCACACGCTTGTGTAAGTCAGCTACCACACAGCACCAGCTTTATATAATGGTAGGGTTCCAGCACCATTAATCAACATTTTTATTCTAATATAAAGAATATTTTCATCCATTTTTTTTTCATTTCCATACACTATTCTCTACTTCATTGATATACAATACCCTCCATGAATCCCTTAGCAGGCTTGTCTATTGCCCTCCACCTAGCCCTTTATCTATATGTCTACCGGTAAGGCTTCTCCCCCCCCCCATATAATATGCTTCATTTTTAAGCCTTGATTTAAAATGTAAATACAACTTCAAAGTTTTACAGACTATAAAATTCCCCTATTATTTCTTCTAGACTTATTGCCCACCTCTTCCTGAACTATTATTATCTTCATCATCGGTCAGAGCGTTTTAATTTAAGCTGGTTCCCACTTCAACTGCCCTGTAGCCACGGATACTTGTTTTATTCTATATTTCATCAAACTCACCCTCAGCACTATAGAGTGAGCACTATGGTCTGATATTTGTTTTAAAACATAAAAATAAACTATTTAAATGTGATTTTCGACCACTTATGTTTAATGAGGTGCTCATGAAAAATTGCACAACACATTTTACCCTATGAATATGAAACATTTGGGGTAAAAAGCAAAATGTTTGAGTTAAAAAAGTATTTTTTTCATTTTCATGGGTTAAATATATAAAATTCTGTAAAGCACCAGGGAGTTCAAGGTGCTCACTAAATATCTAGAAAAATTCCTTGAGGGGGTCTATTTTCCAAAATGGGGTCATTGATGCGGGAGCACTACTGTTTAGGCACCTTTGCTTTGCCAATGTGACATGGCACCTACATACCATACCAACTAAATCTAAACTCCAATGTGGCACTTCTTACCTTCTTCAATTTGCACTGTGCCTCATAAGTAGTCTTTAACCACATATAGGGTGATAGCAAACTCAGGATAAATTGCACAACAAATTTTATTATGCATTTTCTCCCGTGACTCTTGTCAAAATGAAAGATTTGGTGTTAAAACACCATTTTATAGTAAAATTCAGTTTTTATTATTTTCAGGACTTAGCATTATAAAACTTTGTAAAGCAACTGAAGGTTTAAGGTGCTTATCAAGCAACTTGATAGATGCTTCAAAGGTCATGTTTTCAAAATGGGTTTTTTTTTGGGAAGGTTTCCATTGTTTAGGCGCATTTGGGGCTCTCCAAATGTGACATGGAGTTCACTATTGATTCCAGTTAATTTTCCGTTCAAAAACTCAAATGACACTCCTTTCCTTTTGAGCCCTGCCATGCTGCGAAACAGTGGTTTTCCACCACATTTGGAGTATCAGCATACTCAGGACAAAGTTCTTAACAAATATTGGCATGCATTTTCTCCTGTTGTCACTGTAACAATGAAAAGTTGTGGCTAAAAGAACATTTTTGTGGAAAAAATGTATGCCTTCATTTTCACAGCTCAACGTTAGAAAGTTCTGTGAAGCATCCTGGGGTCAAAGTTCTCACCACAATTCCAGATAAATTCATTAAAGGGACAAGTTTTCAAAATGCGATAACTTGTGGGAACTTCCATCATTTAGCCGTATTAGAGGCTCTCCAAACACGACATGGAGTCCACTAACTATTCCGGACAATTTTCCATTCTAAAAGTCAAATGATGCTCCTTCTCTTTGGAGCCATGCCATGCACACACACAATGTTTTTCCCCAAATATTGAATATCAGCGTACTCAGGACAAATTGCAGAACTAATCTTGGGTCCATTTTCTCTGTTACCTTTGTGAAAATTAAAAAATTGGGACTCAAGAACATTTTTGTTGAACAAATATATTCTTTTATTTTCATGGCCCAACACTATAAAGTTTTGTGAAGAACCCAGGGGTTCAAACGGCTCAAAACACATCTGGATAATTTCATTGTGGGGCCTTGTTTCCAAAAGGGGGTCATTTGTGGGTGGTTTTCACTTTATAGGAAATATATATCTCACCAAATGCCACATGGAGACCACGGACGATTCCAGACAATTTTTGAAGCAAAAAGTCAAATGACATTCCTCCCCTCCAGAGGTTTGCCAAGACAGTTGTTTTCTACCACATGTAGGGCATCAGCATACTCAGAAAAAGCTAAAACAAAAAAGTTTTTGTGGTCGATTTTCTCTTATTGTGAAAAGGACAAAATTGGGGCTAATGCAACATTTTTTGTTGTAAATATGTACTTTTTCATTTTCAACATTATAAAATTCTGTGAAGCAGTCGGAGCTTTAGGTGTGTTCATACACTGAGTTGTGGTGTAGATTTTGGACTTCCAGAAAAATGAACAAAAAACATCCCTGTCTGCATGGTGCATTTTTTTATGTGTTCTTGGTGTGGATTTGATGTAGATTTTATGTTGCTTTGGTGCTGTTTCAATAAAGCTTGGATGTGAAATTCTGCTCCCCCCTTCAACACTATCATGTCCTGAGGACATTTATGCAAATTAGGCACAAAATAAGCAACACATATGCATAGTGTGAACACTGCTGCATATCTGCTGCTTATTTTAAGTTAACATGAGGATTTAAGGGTTAAAAATGGGGTAAAATCCACAGCAAAAATTGACATGCTCTCGATTTTTCTGCATTAAATATACACACTAGATCAACTGCAGAAAAAAAACACTACGATATATTGTTTATACTACAAAGCCAGTCAAAATATGATGTCTGATTATTGAATATATTCTGAAGTCAGGTTACGGCATGTAATCTTATGTCAGAAATATTTTAAGTAATCTCTTAAACTAGAGCACAATGCATTTCATTGTGTTCCTTTTCTTTTATTCCTTTCTTTTAACAATGCAATTTATAGAAAGAGTTTACTCAGAATGTCTCAGAATGTGTCAAGTAAAAGGATAGTTACATAAGAAAAAAGATATAGGTCCATCAAGTTCAACCTTTTTCAACTAATTATCAAATTTCTATTGCCAGATTATTTATAACCCACAATTCTGATATAGAGTCTACCATTATTAAATCCTGAAGTATACCATTCTACAGTGGACTACTCTAGCTATAAAGACTCTAGGTTTTACATTTCTCTTTTTCAACCATATCCATGATGCTGTGAACACAACATCTTAGGGGAACTGCACTAATTTTCGTCATATAAAAGAAGTGCAGATCTACCCCTTTTGAATGTATATATGTACTGCATATATATAAAAATAAATATATATATATATATATATACCGTATATACTCGCGTATAAGCCGAGTTTTTCAGCCCAAAAATTGGGCTGAAAAGTACCCCCCTCGGCTTATACGCGAGTCAGTGCTGTATACCGATGTATACATCGGTACATACAGATGTATACATCGGTATACAGCAGCCCCCGCATCCCCAGTAATGCAGGGCCCCCCCAGCGTCTCTCCGGTCACCTGTAAAGCAAACTATACTTATCAGTGTCCCGCTCGCACCCGCTCGCAGCTGCCGTCCGCGATCCTCCATCTTCATGCGACTCCTTCCTGTTTCTGTGCGCGTCGCCGGCAATGACGTCATTCCCTGCGACGCGCACAGGAAACAGAAAGGAGTCGCATGAAGATGGAGGATCGCGATGTCGGCAGCGGCGGGCGCGGACAGCGGGACACTGATAAGTATAGTTTGCTTTACAGGTGACCGGAGAGACGCTGGGGGGGCCCTGCATTACTGGGGCTGCCTGTATACTACCGCTGGGGCTGCTATATACCTCTGGAGCCCTGTATACTAACACTGGGGATGTATATACTACCACTGGGGCTGTATATACCTCTGGGGCCCTGTATACTACCACTGGGGCTGCTATATACCTCTGGGGCCCTGTATACTACCGCTGGGGCTGCTATATACCTCTGGGGCCCTGTATACTGACACTGGGGCTGTATATACTACCACTGGGGCTGTATATACCTCTGGGGCCCTGTATACTACCACTGGGGCTGCTATATACCTCTGGGGCCCTGTATACTACTGCTGGGGCCGCTATATACCTCTGGGGCCCTGTATACTAACACTGGGGCTGTATATACTACCACTGGGGCTGTATATACCTCTGGGGCCCTGTATACTACCACTGGGGCTGCTATATACCTCTGGGGCCCTGTATACTACCGCTGGGGCTGCTATATACCTCTGGGGCCCTGTATACTAACACTGGGGCTGTATATACTACCACTGGGGCTGTATATACCTCTGGGGCCCTGTATACTACCACTGGGGCTGCTATATACCTCTGGGGCCCTGTATACTACTGCTGGGGCTGCTATATACCTCTGGGGCCCTGTATACTAACACTGGGGCTGTATATACTACCACTGGGGCTGCTATATACCTCTGGGGCCCTGTATACTACCACTGGGGCTGCTATATACCTCTGGGGCCCTGTATACTACCACTGGGGCTGCTATATACCTCTGGGGCCCTGTATACTACCACTGGGGCTGTATATACCTCTGGGGCTGTATATACTACCACTGGGGCTGTATATACTACCACTGGGGCTGTATATACTACTGGGGCTGCGTGTATACTACCACTGGGGCTGCTGTATCTACCTCTGGGACTGGTGTATACCACACTGCTGGGGGCTGTATACTTGTGCTAGGGTCCACCCTCGGCTTATACACGAGTCAATAGATTTTCCCAGGTTTTGGGGGCAAAAGTAGGGGGGTCGGCTTATACACGGGTCGGCTTATACACGAGTATATACGGTATATGTATGCACCAGTATATATACTAGTGCATCTCATCTCAATGCATTAGAATATCAAAACTATTTTTTCTTCGGTAATTCAACACAAAGTGAAACATATAATGTATAGAGTCATTACAAACAGAGTGATCTATTTCAACTGTTTATTTATGTTAATGTTGATGATTATGCCTTACAGCCAATGAAAACTCGAAGGTTATTACCTCAGAAAATTAAAGTAGGGAGGATGAAGGGTTAAAAACCGTGTTGCTGTATTCCACGAAAAATCAAAGGGTGAATATAAGGCGGCCGTCACACGCTTCAATTTAATGCACAATATCGCTTAAGCGATCTGCTTTTTGATCGCTTAAGCGATATAATTTGTGCATCGCTGCGTGCAATCAGGCGATTTTACAATGTAAAATCGCTTGATCGTTACATCGCAGATTGGTGAGCCGGAGCTCATATCAAGCGATAAACGCTTGATCAATCTGCATCATCGTGGTGTGTGACACTATGATGATCCATCTCCCAGCGGCTGAGCCTATGCTGGGAGATGGTATCTATGTTAAACGTCGGGTTACTAAGCGCCGCGCGGCGCCTAGTAACCCGATGTGTACCATAGTTACCAGCGATCTCGCTGGTCCACATCGCTGGTGAGTCTGCCTGTGTGACAGCTCACCAGCCATGTGAGCGATATTGTTAGCGATCGCGCGTGCACGTGATCGCTAACAATATCGCTACCGATATTGATGCGTGTGACGACCGCCTAATATTGATTTATTAGTCAACGTATTTCAGGTCTCCCAGAAATGCCCTGAAATATGGCAATGAGATATTGATTCTTGACAATATTCTAATTCATTGAGATGCACTAGTATATTTAGTATTTTGATTCACCCGCCCGTATGCTTAATGGTTACAAGATGTTCTTTTCCTTAAATTCTGTGCCCTTTTTCATCCAAACATACCTTTGATCCTTGTAGCCAAAGAGAAGTGATGAGGGGAGTCATGGATGTTTGTCTTCGACTGATTTGGCCAAACTGAAAAGGCCAATTTTGGATCCAAACTTGACCTGAACATAGCTCTGAACTCTGAACCCCATACAAGTCAATTGGGACCTGAATTCAGTGCACAAAAATTTCTATAAAATGATAGTAGTAAGAACTAGGGGACTGCAAATGGAAGCCAAACGGGGGTAAGAGTAGGACAATTGCCCTCCAAACAAATGTGAATCATGAAATTATGTAAAGGGGCTTTCCTTGCCATGCTGCTGCACAGACAGTTCCTCCTGTTCCTTGGTTGGAAAATTGTATACTTCCCAGCTTTCAGGACTGGAACTCACCCTAGGAGCCCTGTGTGGACAGCAGCCCTTATAATGGTGTTAATTTTCCCTTTTTCTCATGACCCACCTCCTCATCTGTCAGGGACTCAAGAATTTTTCAAGCAGGTATACAAGGGGTATTGAAATGCAAATGATGGCATCATCAGTGTGGTCAAATTGGTCATATTGGACCTTAAACATCATCTTTACCTGGTTGACCCTCATACCTAAGTTTGACCAGAGAGAACACAATTTTTTAAAATTTATAATTTTTTAGTTTAATTTTGTTCAAAACTAAGGCCTAAGATCCTAGTGATAAGTAGTGACAGATATTTGTTTTAAAAAAATGAAGGCTTTACATCCAGCTACATAGTGTTGACAGAGGTCACCTTACATTTATTTTTTCAAATTATATATTCACAAGTAAATAAAACATTCTTTAAAAATTGTGTAGGGTCTCCCCATATTGGAAAACCAGGTGAGTTAAAGCTGACAGTTGGGGTCTGGTATTCTCAGGGTGGGAAGGCCTATGGTTATTGGCCTTCCCCAGGCTAAAAATTGCAGCCACCCAGGATTGACTCTTCCATTAGATGTGCCACTTCTGGTGCTTCACCCTGCTCTCCCACTGCTCTGGTGCTTTGGAAAATGGGGTAATGGTATTTGGACTTGCTGCCAGCTGGGTAATGTTAGCTGACGTCAAGCCGAGAGTTAAGAAACATCGAGGCGTGAATTAGACACCCAATATTACTGATCAAGATAGTAAGGACACAAATAACCACACCAATAAATATTTTATTTGAATATAAACTCCAACACACTCCTCTTTCACCATTTTTTTCATTGAAATCAATTTTTAAAAGTCTACAATTTCACCCAACCCCCCAAAAAAGACATGTAAAAAAATAAAAAAACATCAAAACAAATAACAAACTCCTCAAAAAACTTAAGTAGTTCTAGAATGTGCGGGGAAAGATCAGTAACTGCATCCCCAATATGCTGTGAAAGCAGACACTGAATTTCTCCCAGCAGTGTGACAATCCATGAATTCACTGAGGTTATCTCAATTTACACAGCAGGTATCACGCAGCAGGAAATCCTGGTGTGTGACTTGAGATGTCAGAGCTCCTCAAACTCAATGTTTAGTGATTGATACGATATTCCATGAGATCTAGCTGGTATATCTTGCTATTGTGAGACAGCATGTGTTAGGAGTGATGATGTCAGGGAGTGAAGTGCTGTTTAAACTCACAGGATAGCCCCTGTGTGATTCTACACTGCAGTCATTTTTGTGATGGCACCGCTTGTCACACTGTCACTAGTGGATGCTCTATGTGAATGTGACCCACCAATATGCTTGTAAGAGGATCCAATGAAAGCCACAGTTGTGGTGGAAGGACTCAAGGATTTCTCTTGCCACTTTGGCTACCTCTTCAGAAATTTCATGTTTTCAGGATTTCCATAGCAAGCAAAGCTGGTAATGTAATCATTTGCACAGGTGATGATTCCAACTCCTTTTGCTAGCCAGGGGGCAAGAGAAATCCTGGAGCCCGTTGCATTGAGTGAGGCCATGCCCATTTAGTTGGAGTCTGGCTGGGAGTCTGCATATTGCATACTTGTGGACAATTGATCACCATTCACACCAATAAATTCTGATAGCGCACACTTTGTCCAATGTGAGGATTGCCAGGTTTCCAAGACCTGGTAATAGAATCTGGAGGTTATATTATTATGGGGGCCCAGCGCAAACTTAACAGCCTTTTGCTAATGGTCTATTTTTCTCAAAGTAATTAGTCAATTCACTGTACTTGGTTAACCATCAACCGGATGTTTATTAAAATGTTACTTCATATTCTACAAATAAAAATATTATTAGTTTTTTTTATAAAGATAAAAATAAAATTGTTAAAATTGTAGAAGTTCTTCTGTACGGTGGAGTCCTCTTTGTATAGATTTCTATGTTTCTCTATGGTATGTTCCATGGTTTATATTCTTTGTTGGATTTTATTTCATGGTGTATTGAAATTCTTCTATCCTTATGAGGGGTTCTACAAGGATATTTTATATTAGTCTTTTATTCCTGTTTAAAGACTCATTTCTAAGTATAACCTATGTGCTCTCTTTACCTCTAGGTGATTTCATTTTCTGTTGTTTTCTTGCGTCTTCCTTATATCTTTGTAACCTATAGCTATTGGAGATATTTGATTAATCACTACATATAGCTTAATCTCCACCACCTTTTACAAGTCCAATAGTTTTGCATATAATAATACCTGTTAGTATTTTTCTTTCTTATAATTTGCATCTTCTTCCTGCTGTCAGAGTTTTTTTCTCTCCTCTTTCTATCTCTCCTGCAGGTGTGTATAGTGTACATTAATTTTTCCACCTTAGATTTCCATTTTATACTTATTATTAATTTCATACCTTTCAAAGCTCTTAGAGCCAAAATATCTTCTTTTTCTGGTAATGGGGGATTTATTTCCTCTTTTCTAATCCTATGAAAAACATATATTTGCTTAGATCTTTCTAGTGTTAGTGTAACACTAGAAAGATCTAAGCAAATGTACATTTTCATAATATTTCATAGGAAGGCAGCAGCGGGCCAGAGCATGAAATAAATAAAAATACTAAGGCATGGCAAAATACATGGACACACAGTGATCACATAGCACATAGAAAGGAAATCACTACACAGCTGATCTTGGTATAAGTAGATAGGTTTCAGAAAAAACAGAGTTAAAATACTGCACCTGGTATTAAATTAAGAGCCACATTTGCAACACTAGAAAGATCTAAAGGCCGCTTCACATGCAAGGATATCCTGAACGATATCCTTAGAACGATCACGTGACAGTGATCAGTTCCGATATCGTTAGTATGTTGTCACACACAAGGATATCGTTAACGATATCCCATTTGGCAATGCACCGTTAAATAGAAAAGCAAGGACTGAATGATCTTTTAAAGCGGCAGGAACAGAAGAATTTTGAACGAGATCGTTCATAAAGGTGTCACACTGAACAATGTTGCTTCTTCCAGCAGCGTTAATTGGACGACGAACGATAGATTTGAGGTCAGGATCTCATTTTTTGGATGAATGATGCAAGGATTTTTTCTTCCTATATCGTTCATTTACATGCAATGAAGCCCGAGCGATATCTTTTGAACGATCAGAAATTTGTGACGTTTCAAGGATATCGTTCAGGTTATCCTTGCGTGTGAAGTGGCCTTTAGCAAATATATGTTTTTCATACGATTAGAAAAGAGAAAATAAATCCCCCATTACCAGAAAAAGAAGATATTTTGGCTCTAAGAGCTATGAAAGGTATGAAATTAATAATAAAGTATAAAATGGAAATCTAAGGTGGAAAAATTAATGTACACTATACTATACTATATCTGCAGGAGAGATAGAAAGAGGAGAGAAAACAACCCTGACAGCAGGAAGAAGATGCAAATTATAAGAAAGAAAAATTCTAACAGAACATTACAGGTATTATTATATGCAAAACTATTGGACTTGTAAAGGTGGTGGAGATTAAGCTATATGTAGTGATTAATCAAATATCTCCAATAGCTATAGGTTACAAAGAAATAATGACAGACGCAAGAAAACAACAGAAAAGGAAATCACCTAGAGGTAAGGAAAGCACATAGGTTATACTTAGAAATGAGTCTTTAAACAGGAATAAAAGACTAATTTAATATATCCTTGTAGAACCCCTCATAAGGATAGAAGAATTTCAATCCACCATGAAATAAAATCCAACATAAGAATATAAACCATGAACATACCATTAGAGAAACATAGAAATCTATACAAAGAGAGGACTCCACCGTACAGAAGAACTTCTACAATTTTAACAATCTTATTTTTATTTTTATCTTTATAAAAAAATGTAATATTTTTATTTTTAGAATATGAAATAACATTTTAATAAACATCCGGTTGACGGTTAACCAAGTACAGTGAATTGACTAATTACTTTGAGAAAAATAGACCATTGGCAAAAGGGTATAAGTTTGAGCTGGGCCCCATAATAATATAATTGTATAATTTTTAAGGGGGACATAGCACGGTAATCCCCCTGTAGCCTTCTAGCAGCAACAAGGTACAGCACACACCCTTATAGACTAGCTCCAGTGTACAACTCAACATACATTGAGAATCTGGAGGTTGCTGAACTTTACTCCCAGTGGCTACATACCGTGCGACTTTCCGAGGCACAGTAATATAGAGGTCCAGAAAGCTGTTAGACAAAGCAGCTACTCACAGGGTCTGCATTGCCTGCCTGGCTGGCGGTCATCCACTGCACATAGAGGAGTACAGGAGAGTTTGCAAGCAGCTACAAACTTTAACTAAGGAAGTCAGCAAGGAGGCCACTATACCTCACTCAAGAAAAGTGGACTTCAGTTCTTCCCAGACTGGCTGGACAACAAGCTTGGTGGTGCTTGTACCTTGGATTTGTGCCACAGCTACAGTAAAAATAAAGAAATCAGAGACTGTCGCCTGTGCCTTCTTTCCTCCTGCACCAACACTCCTACTGCTGTTATCATCGTCCTCCTCCTCACTCCTCAGGAGCCAGCCCCAGCTGGAGAGGGTAAGCATCTCACTGCCATAACACCTATCTCCTGAGAACTACCTCCAGTGTCAGCCACCTATTGGCTGGAAACTCCAACTGACGTCACAATCTATTATTATTTTTATTTTTTTTCCTCCATTTTTATTCATAGGCCTTTTTAATGTGAGCCAGGGCTACAGCACTGGGTGCAGCCACCGTGATCCCAAAGACTGGCTCACCTGCTGGGTACCCCAACCCTTTGAGTTCCTTTGATTGCAACATATTGGGCCTCCTGCCTCAGCTGCATATAGCATGAATAATTGGAGTTGTCAACCACTTTTTCCAGCTCTGACAAAATGTTCTCTGCTGTCTATCAGTGATTACTAAAGAGGAAATTATGAATGGATCATTTCTGATCCGTTTTTTGCTGTCTTTTTGGTGCTGCCTCTTTTTTCTCTTTTAGCAATAGTTTCTATGGGAAAACACATAAGAAAATTGTCATGATCATTTGTAAAATGGAGCTCTTTAAAAGGAAAAAAATGGATCACGTTGCCAATGCCCATTCTGAATGGCAAACAATGAAAACCCTTTGACTTGGCTGGGATTTCATTTGAGTGATCCATTTTTTGCAGTGCAGTGCAAAAAAGATTGCAAAACACAGCAAAAATGGTAGGTGTGAATGTAGACTTAGGCCCGGGCCACGCTTTCCATGTCCCCCACATTAAACGGATCCAGTTACTGCAGAGCCCAGCCTGCAGTAATGGCCAGCATTAACGTCGGAGGCTGCCTGTGAACACTGCTCCATGGTAACCCAATGTTTACCCTGGATGCAGCCACACAGGAAGCCCCAAGAACTGTGCTTTAGCAGAGCGCACAGGAAAATGTTGCTGACAACGTTTTCTTGTGCGCTCTGCTAAGCGCAGTAAACATTGGGTTTCCATGGAACAGCCTTCGATGTTAACGGTGTGCGTTACTGCATGCTTTGCTCAGTGATAACCACTTTAACATTGCCCTGAATAAGCTTACTACATTTGCAGCTAAAAAGCCAATGAGGTTAAATGTTAAAGAGCATTTGTAACCTTGCAAAAGTCCAAGTGCAAAGATATTGCATGATAAATATTACTATTGTTTACTATTTTTACTGAAGTGGATTTTTTATTTTAATTGATAATGCCTTAATATACAGGGTTATTATTATTAATAATGAATTTCATTCAGGGACCTGTCCATTGACAGCAGAAATTTTCCTTTATATGACACATTGTGCTTATGCAATTTGAAGGGTTGCCCGCTTCTTGATCAACTAGGGTTGTAGGTAAAAATGCTTTAACTTGGTATGTTACTGGAAAAATATGTAACTTATTGTGAGATACTGAGTGTGTTGGAGACACTCACTGTGCCATTCAAGCACACATGCAAAAATTTCTTATAAGAGATAGTTCATCAGTTTATTATAAGTCATATACTGCTTCACTGGTTATGTAGCTGATAACCACAACAATAGTCCACATTAAGAGTAAATAACATATAGTCTGTTATCTTCAATGGGTATGCCTGCACACAATTATCACCTGACCTCACTCACCACACAGTTATCCCACTCTGGTTTTACCTGCTCTTGCAGCTTAGCAGGGTTCAGACCGGCCTTTGCCAGTCTTGCCATCCAGGAGGTTACACACAGGGATCACTCACCAGGTCCATGGACTTGATCCATATCAGCACTTGTCATGAGTCCAGATCCACAGGGCCTCAATTACCACCTGGACTTCCTGGAGTTCTAGTTAGCTCCACTCTCAGACCTGCTTGTGTCCTGCCATGTAGACCAAACAGGAAGTGCAGGACCTTGCAGGCATCACAGTCGTGTGATTAAGAAGGAGTCACATTAAAACAGATGTGACACACCTATGGGGAGGTATGAGAATGGTCAGTCCCACCCATCTGTCCGTGTGATACATACCTGTCATGTACAGTACTGCCTGTATACCTCACAATATACATGTTATACTTTGCAAAATAAAAAATGATACACTTTTATCCTATAAGTTATAAGAGTTCCCAATGAATGACAATAAGCAGTGATTTTTATAATATTGGAAAACATACAGAATTATAATATATTACACAACTGCATAACTTTGCATTCAATAAAAAATGACATTTGAGTAGAACTACTTTTATCAGCTGTTCACTTTAAGGGGCATTTTTTACTAGCTATATTAATAATGCATATACTAGTTACCTAAGATAATAATTTTCTGAAACTATATTTTAAAGCTGGAAGCAGAATATTGTATTTTCATTGAAGAAATTCAATTTTCATGTAGTTGAAAGCTAGTTTAAAAAAAGGAAAAAATATAACCTTGAAATAATATTGCCTAAAACATATCTTACATTTAATTATTTCTATGCAGCTATTGATTTTTTATGCTGTTATATTATTGATTTTCAGAAGTAGCTTTATTCAGTTATTCACCATTTCTACATATATTAAATACTTTCCTTGCATTGTGTCATGCTACTACTATAGAATATTTTATAAAATAAATGTATTCAAATCATTAATTTATCAGTTTTTATAAAATAACATTGAATAATTGCAGAAAAAGTTTAAAGAGTCATGCTTTCTCCTGATCTAACATGTATTATGCTCAAAAGCCCTAAGCAAAATTCAGCTCCTTACCATACCTTTTGTGTAAATATTTGGAGAAATATAAAGTCAAGAAAATATAGCTGAACTCTAAAATGTTATAATATGCAAACATGGAATATATGAATTTGGAACTGGATTACTGCAATAGATAACATGTAAAAGTATTAAAGTACTCAGTGCAGTGATTATGACTTTAGGGATTGCTACCCTTATTGGATGACATTAGTGTTTTTCACTTCCTCACTGAAATGACAATTTGCATGTTTTGCAGAGAAGCATTGTGGCTATAAGTCTCCTTATCAGCTTATCTCTCTCCTTATGTCGGCAAGCAGATTCCTCTCCATGAGGAGAAGTATATTCTAGCTCTATATGCAGATGAAAGATGAGGGCAGTCACCCCGAAAGCAGGAAGCATCTACAGTTTGGGGTTCTGATTTGGCACGAATCCTAAATCATGTTAAAAGGCTTGTTAAAGAGTTGATTGTGACTACAAGGATTGCTACCCTATTGGGTGGCATTAGAGTTTTTGATTCACTTCCTCACTGAAATGACAATTTGCAGTACTCAGTGCACAAATTGGACAATTAATGAGGCCCATTTGCCATGGCAGGTGTACCCCTTTGATAGACCCAGATTTTATATCCCCCTGCCTAGCTGAAAACCTACTATTGTAAGAGCATGCAGGACCTCTTTAATTAGAGATGGATTCCCCTCACTACACAAAAAAAGGATATGCACTTATTCAACGCATGCATATTTATTTCTATTTGCTGCTGGAGCAGATTACAGCTGATCAATGGGGGCGCCAGGGGTGAGGCTATCAGTGGGAGCATAGTGTGAACAGGACTCAGGATTGCAGTGGTGCGTTAAGGTGACTCAGTGATGATTTATAATGGGTATTTATTTGATAGAAATAAAGGGTAAGCAGTGATAATTGATAGTAAACAGTACAAATGGTTATCAGAAGGCAGTTTAATATACAGACAGTAATGTAGAAAATATTAATGCAATATTTTTACATTCAGTTATTTATGATACTGGGCACCAAATATTACTTAATGTTTAAATTAATCTTAGTCTCTCTGTCTAGGAAGCATTAGTGTCACCCCAACTTATCACAAGTTTCTCTTACATAGAAGAGATAGTAGCTAACTATTCATAGCTACAACAAAATAGAATGGTTTAACAACAAATTATTTTGCACATAAAAGTCACAAAGTAAATGGGCCTCCTGCTGTATACTAAGGGCTGTGTGCGGCCTCTTGCTGTAAACTGGGGGCTGTGTGGCCTTCTGCTGTATACTGAGTCCTGTGTGTGGCTTCCTGCTGTATACTGGGGGCTGTGTATGGCCTCCTGTTCTATACAGGGGGCTGTGTGCAGCCTCCTGCTGTATACTGGGGGCTGTGTGCAGCCTACCTGCTGTATACTGGGGGCTGTGTGCAGCCTACTGCTGTATACTAGGGGCTGTGAATGACCTCCTGTTGTATAGTGGGAGCTCTGTATGGCCTCCTGCTGTATACTCGGCAATCCTGCTGTATAATGAGGCTGTGTCCGTCCTCCTGTGGTATACTGGGCATTGTTTGTGGCCTCCTATGGCATACTGGAGGCTGTGTTTTGCCTTTAGTTTTATAATTGAGGCTGTCAGAGGATTCCTGATGTATACTTGGAGCTGTGTGCGGCCTTCTGCTGTATACTGTGGTTGGTGTGCAGCCTCCTGATATTTGCTGGGGGCTGCGTGCAGCCTCTTTCTGTATACAGAAAGCTGTGTGTCGCCTCCTGCTGTATGCTGGGGCTGTGTGTGACCTCCTACTGTACACTCGAGCTAGATGGCTAAGAGCGCTACTATTGTTCTTCTTTTGCCTCTACAAGTCTGTACCTTTCTGCTAATCCTGTGACCTATCACATGATCATTCAAAAGTTGATCATGTGACATGTCACATAATACTTGGAGTTGGGTTAGGGTCGCGGGCCCTGGCTAATCTTAATCTTGAGATAAGTTTTTAATTTGTCCAAATCTCCAGGGGATTTGAAATATTACTGATTGTTAGAAGAGTAGCAAAGTGTCTTTGAAGAGTAGTGTTTTTGGTGTTTGTATGGCTGCTACTTCACTGAGAGTCATTTCTAAGTGTAAGCATTTTCCATAAGTCCTTGTCTCTGCAAGATTCCCTAGATGTTTTACAGACATGCTAAACTGTGTTTTACTATAATATCCTTTGTTACCTGTAAGAACCAATTAGAAGCTGAGTTGTGATTGGTTGCTCTAGGCTACCTAAAAAATATCCAGGCCAACTGTCAAAATAGCCAACGCTGTATCTATTACACACATCTATTACACACATACAAACTGTAAATAGGCCTTTATTTTAGTGAATGACTATAAAGTGCTGGGTTAAATTTACCCTCAAAACATTGTCTATGATGTTCCCTGAGTTAAATAAGGTTGCTGGGCAAAATTTTGTGATTGTAGATGCGACGGTGCGAATTCCTTTAGTGGACATACATACATACAGTACATACATACAACATATACACTCAGCTTTATACTGTATATTAGAGATTCCATTTATCAATATGATAGGCGCAATGAGACTGATACAACTCACTAAGCCTCAAGTCCAATTTAAGTTGGCAACCTTCCGATTTTAGTACTGTACAACTAGATAAGAAGCAATGACCTGACTCACTTGGATCTTCTTTAAAGGTGATACGCGGTCTTCTGTATTTTGTAGTCAGTATTCAGTGTTTGGTACCTGACCTTCCATATCTGGTGTTCAGTACTTGAACTGTGAATTCTGATCATGATCTTTCTCTGGAACCAGTCACAATGTTTCTTTGTGACTGGTGAAGGTCTTCCTCTCTGCTCTGATCACAATCTTCCTCTCTCCGCTCAGGTCACAGATGTTCGATATTAAGCAGTCTGCTGCTCACATGACTGCTCTTTTCCAAGTCTAGGCGCCAACTCCATTATATTGCCATCTCAGGCTTTCATATTTAACAACTATGCCACAAATGTCACCCTACCCAGCACCGCACCTCTTCCAATCACTTTCCCAAAGGAAACACAAATTCTTACTACTTAGTTACTGGTTGTTCTTCCCAACCAGCAGATGGTGATATTCTCCCGCAGACACTACAAAATATTAGCTGAATTTGTTTTCACCAGCACTTCAAGTGCTGTGTCAGGAATTTTATTCCATATTCATGGGTTACAAGGTGCAGGGAGGGAAGGGATGCAGAGTCAGACTACGGTTAACCGTTTTGCGTGGTTGTGCTTCCACGGGTCCTGTGGAAGCACAACCATGCAAAGCGGTTGACCGCAGTCCGACTCTGCACCTTGTAACCCATGGATATGGAATAAAATTCCTGACACAGCACTTGAAGTGCTGGTGAGTGCAGCTCTTTCTTTGCTACATTGTATTTGTATTATGGTACGAGCAGAGCAACGTCTGTCTTGACCCTGATCTCTGCAGTGGGTTGAAATGTACGCCTAATTTGGGGCGACTGTTGCTTGGATTCATCTTAAACCCCACTGAATTTGTTTTCTGCTGCTCCTACTCCCTTAAAATAGTATGATAGTAAAATCAAAATTGACCATAAAGAATAAATAGAACATGTCAACAGAAGAAAATAATTGGATTTTATTTAGTGATTACAGTAGATGGTCGTATACTAAGGGATTATTGTAAGGAGCTTATTGATGAAATAAAGGACTATTTGTCAAACTTTGCACATACTCAGTTAGGGCCCTTTCACATCAGCGTTTTTTTAAATTTGCGGCAGATGCGGTGAAAAAACCGCATCTGCCGCAACTGCCGCATAACGGTTCCACTTGCGGCACGGTTGCGGTTTTTTTCCATAGGAAGTATAGGGGGACTTGCGGCAGATGCGGCAAGTGCGGTATTGCACTTGCGGCAGGTGCGGCAGAGAAAAAAACCGCGGCTTACTGCGGTTTTTTTCTCTGCCGCACCTGCCGCAAGTGCAATACCGCACTTGCCGCATCTGCCGCAAGTCCCCCTATACTTCCTATGGAAAAAACCGCAACCGTGCCGCAAGTGGAACCGTTATGCGGCAGTTGCGGCAGATGCGGTTTTTTCACCGCATCTGCCGCAAATTTAAAAAAACGCTGATGTGAAAGGGCCCTTACACAGCTATGCTTGTGGAGTTTACTGACAGTATTGTTGTCAAATAGGGCTCAGCAAGTATACTTTAATAGTTAATGCTTGTAAAATTTCTATTATGTAAGGGATCCAGTAAGTAAACCATAAACAATGAATTCATCACCATGACTCCTAGATTTCTATACGATTGTTGTGAGTGACTCTGTTAATACCTTGCTGATGAAACACCAGCTGCTTTTTCTGCTCAGAATACTAATGCATATCAATGCAGAAAACATTCACCACAGTATGTTGTTTCATATTTATTAAATCTTTCCACATGAGAATGGCAAATTGATGTTTTAGCTTTAGATTTTAGTTTCAAAACCAAAATGTTAGTTATGTTTTGACATTTCATATTTTAGATACTTGACTAAATCTCTTCTTTTGCTGAATTACAAATTTTATATAAAAAAATTGGGTTTAAAGTAGCTGATTATAGGTGGGTTGACCGCAAAAAAATGAAACTTTAAAATATAGCCTTTAATTATAAGTGGCTAAAATATCAAAACAACACAGTTAAAAACAAGAATATATAAGGTGCATAAATTATTGTACCAAATAACCACTAAAGCTCAAGAAAGGACCATTGGAGGCAGGCACATACTAAAAACAGCTCACATGACAAAGGCCATATTTTATGACCTAGTAGATAAAACTCCAGGGGGTGCTAGTGATTCCTTAGTGATAATGAAGGTGGTTAACGCTGCACTTTCCAAGTACTCTAACACCCTCAGCGCTAAATGCAGATTAACAACTCAGCAGCCTCTCTGGTGTTTGTGTGGCACCCCAGGGGTTAATAATGTGCCGCAGTAACATCACCAAGGGTTAAATCCCCACACAACCCACAACACTACACTAGTGCCTCCACGCCAGAAGGGGGAGCTAAAGCTGCTTCCCTATATATTCTGGTGTGGAGAGGAAGTGGCAGTTAGTTCAGTTCCTGGGAGGACTGAGGAAAGGAACTGTGTGTCAAAGAGCTGCGTTAGGCTCATCCCACGGTTCACTGTACAATTCCAGGCCAGCCAGGGTCTGAGGAATAGGAGAAGCAGAGGAACACACCCGGGACACGGAGTTACCCGAAACTCAACCCAGAGAAGCGCAAAGACCGAATACCGGATCCGCAATTGTGCCTGACACAATTATATACATATTAACTAATGGTATTGTATATGCCATATGGTCATTTAACCAATTTCTGGCATGTTGCAGCTCAACACATGATAATTTGATATAAACGACAAAGAAGTGGAGCTTATAATGCTTATAAAACCAGACAGTGTAACACAATAAGTGCAGGATAAAAAGTTACAGCAGGGTCTGCAGTTGGATTACATGAACATTCAATTCAACACAGGGAATTGTTTTAATTGATATTGTACAATTGATGTGTAAATGTTGATATACAATTTTTCCACATATGGCCATGTTTACAATACGTGGCCTACACATAAAGGGTTAATACCTATAATAAACTTTTATAGAAGGATTATACAGTACATCTGTTGATATATCAATTGTAGATAAGAGAGGAGGGCACTAATGGTACAGTGCATAGGGCAAAATCAGAAATGAGTATAAAATATATCATGATAATGTTTACCCATGCCACGACTACCAGAAGCCCCCACCTCTCACCTGAGTCAAAGGGATGTCATGGCAGACAAGTGATGGGATAGAGATCCCAGAATAACCCCTACGTACGTTTCGCTTATGGATAGAAGGTGCAAGTGCTGTGCTTCATCATGGGGTCCCCATGATGAAGCACAGCACTTGCACCTTATAACCATAAGCGAAACGTACATAGGGGTCAACAAAAATGCTGCAGTACCAGAAGGCCATAGTTGCGGAATTAGTCAAAAAATTCCCTTCTGAAAACGCTAGTGGCAGAGGTCATGATTCGGTGGACAACCAAGGCGTCCGGCCGAGAGAGGCACAAGTCCAATCCAGCAGAGGTAGGGGAACACTCTCAAAGATCTGGGAAACTTTTCTCAGCACCTCCCGTACCACAGGCCCTGAGGGTGGGGGTAGTGTCACAAGGACTGCAAAGTTTGCTAAGATGCTGAGGGAGTACCTTGCCGATCGTACTAAAGTGATCCTAGACTCCTCTGTGCCTTATAATTATTGGGTATCCAAGCTGGACACGTGGCAGGAATTGGCTCTCTACGCCTTGGAAATCCTGGCCTGCCCTGCTGCTAGCATTTTGTTAGAGCGTGTTTTTAGTGAAATCATTACAGATAAAAGCACCCGCCTGCCAACTGAAAATGGCGACAGGCTGACTCTGATCAAGATGAACAAGGGTTGGATTGGGCCTGACTTCACCACACCACCACCAAATGATAGCGGAATTTAAATTTTGTGCCGGTAGATTGCCATGCACCTCCGCACACCCACACATCAGTTCACACTTCATGTCTTTGGCTACTTGCTGTACTGCTCCTCCTTCTATGCAGAGGCATCAGAGTGCCACCCAATTTTTGGCTTCCCTGCTTAGGGCAATACTACAAAAGACCTACATCCTTACAATGGCACAATATTAAAAGAGGCCTTCATGTACGTCCTTCCCCGGGGCAGGGAGTGCCACACAATTTTTGGCTGCCTGCCTAGGGCAATACTACAAAAGACCCACTTCCTTATAATGGGCACATTATTTAAGTAGGCCTTAATGTACGTCTCTTCCAGGGGCGTCAGAGTGCCACACAATTTTTGGCTGCCCTGCCTAGGGCAATACTACAAGAGACCCACTTCCTTATAATGGGCACATTATTTAAAGAGGCCCTCATGCACGTCTCTATCCAGGGGCATTAGAATGCCACACAATTTTTGGCTTCCCTGCCTAGGGCAATACTACAAAAGACCCACTTCTTTATAATGGGCACAATATTAAAAGAGGCCCTCATGCATGCCTCCATCCAGGGCATCAGAGTGCCTCCAAAGTTTTGGCAGCCCTGCCTAGACCAATCCCACAAAAGACCCACTTCCTTATAATGGGCACATTATTTAAAGAGAGCTTCATATACGTCTCTTCCCAGGGGTATGGGAGTGCCACACAATTTTTGGCTTCCCTGCCTAGGGCAATACTACAAATGACCCTCTTCCTTATAATGGACATAATATTAAATGAGGCCTTCATGTACGTCTCTTCTCAGGGGCATGGGAGTGCCTCCCAATATTTTGGCTGCCCTGCCTAGGGCAATACTACAAAAGACAAACTTCCTTAAAATGGGCACATTATTTAAAGAGACCCTTATGCACGTCTCTATGCAGAGGCATCAGAGTGCCACCCAATTTTTGGCTTCCCTGACTAGGGCAATACTACAAAAGACCCACTTCATTACAATGGGCACAGTATTAAAAAAGGCCTTCATGTACGTCCTCTTCCCAGGGGCATGGGGTGCCACACAATTTTTGGCTGCCCTGCCTAGGGCAATACTACAAGAGACCCACTTCCGTATAATGGGCACAATATTAAAAGAGGCCCTCATGCACTCCTCTATCCAGGGCATCAGAGTGCCCCAAATTTTTGGCTTCCCTGCCTAGGGCAATACTACAAAAACCCACTTCCTTATAATGGGCACAATATTAAAAGAGGCCCTCTTGCACACCTCTATCCAGGGGCATTGGGGTGCCTCCCAACTTTTGGTAGCCCTGCCTAGGGCAATACTACAAAAGACCCACTTCCTTAAATGGGCACATTATTTAAAGAGGCCTTAATGTACGTCTCTTCCCAGGGGAATGGGAGTGTTACACAATTTTTAGTTGCCCTGCCTAGGGCAACACTACAAATGACCCAATTCCTTACAATGGGCACATTATTGATAGAGGCCTTCATGTACGTCTCTTCCCAGGGGCATGGGAGTGTCACACAATTTTTGGCTGCCCTGCCTAAGGCAATACTACGAGAGACAGGCTTCCTTATAATGGGCACATTATTTAAAGAGGCCTTCATTTATGTCTCTTTCCAGGGGCATGGGAGTTCCACACAATTTTTTGCTGCCCTGTCTAGGGCAATACTACAAAAGACCCACTTCCTTATAATGGGCACAATATTAAAAGAGGCGCTCATGCACGCCTCTATCCAGGGCATTGGGGTACCTCCCAATTTTTGGCTGCCCTGCCTAGGGCAATACTACAAAAGACCCACTTCCTTATAATGGGCACATTATTTAAAGAGGCCTTAATGTACGTCTCTTCCAAGGAGCATGGGAGTGCCAAACAATTTTTGGCTGCCCTGCCTAGGGCAATACTACAAGAGACACACTTCCTTATAATGGGCACAATATTAAAAGAGGCCCTCATGCACGCCTCTATCCAGGGGCATTGGGGTACCTCCCAATTTTTGGCTGCCCTGCCTAGGGCAATACTACAAGAGACCCACTTCCTTATAATGGGCACAATATTAAAAGAGGCCCTCATGCACACCTCTATCCAGGGGCATTGGGGTACCTCCAATTTTTGGATGCCCTGCCTAGGGCAATACTACAAAAGACCCACTTCCTTATAATGGGCACAATATTAAAAGAGGCCCTCATGCACACCTCTATCCAGGGGCATTGGGGTACCTCCCAATGTTTGGCTGCCCTGCCTAGGGCAATACTACAAAAAACCCACTTCCTTACAATGGGTACATTGTTTAAAGAGGCCTTAATGTACGTCTTTTCCCTGGGGCATGAGAGTGCCACACAATTTTTGGCTGCCCTGCCTATGGCAATACTACAAGAGACCCACTTCCTTATAATGGGCACAATATTAAAAGAGGCCCTCATGCACGCCTCTATCCAGGGGCATTGCGGTACCTCCCAATTTTTGACTGCCCTGCCTAGGGCAATACTACAAAAAACCCACTTCCTTATAATGGGCACATTATTTAAAGAGGCCTTAATGTACGTCTCTTCCCAGGGGCATGGGAGTGCCACCCAATTTTTGGATTCCCTGCCTAGGGCAATACTACAAAAGACCTACTTCCTTATAATGGGCACAATTTTAAAAGAGGCCCTCATGCATACCTCCATCCAGGGGCATCAGAGTGCCTCCCAACTTTTGGCGGCCCTGCCTAGGGCAATACTACAAAAGACAAACTTCCTTATAATGGGCACATTATTTAAAGAGGCCTTCATTTACATCTCTTCCCAGGGGCATGGGAGTGCCACACAATTTAAAAAAAAAATCTTTCATATAATCCAAAAAACCAACTCTGTCTCACAAGTGGGTATGAGCCCTTAATATTTTTTCCATGAAAATCCATTTTGGTTTCATTTTGTAACATTTTCTTGACAGTCCGTAAAAGTGGCATAATAGTCTGACAACATTGTTCACAGCAGTGACCTTGGGGTCTGAAATGCTTACAGGGGTCTTCCCCATGCTGTTCCCATGTCATTTGAGCACTGTTCTGATACTTTTGTGACATTTTTAGGGTTTTTCCATGCTGCCGGGGGTTATGCCACAAAAATACTCGGGTCTCCCATAGGGCTCGGTGCTCGTGCTGAGTACACGAGTATCTTGGGATGCTCGGCCCGAGCTTTGAGCACCCGAGCATTTTAGTACTCGCTCATCTCTATCTATGGACTATTATCATCACTGCCCCAGGGAACCAGGATCTGCCCATGGAGAGCCGCTACATCACCGGCTGCCAAACATCATCCCTGGAGGTTCTGCAGCAGCCGTGTTAACCCAGACCACATACCACGGGTGGCGTCATGACTATATCCCCTGTAAATAACCCCCCCAACCCATTACCTGTGGGCCCGGGACACGGTCCGGACCAAGACCGCCGTGATAACCTCTGTTATCCCCCGGTCTGGTACCCAGTACCCCGTCCCAGTGGACTCCACAACTTGGCGTCTACGAACAGGATCTACCGTGCCCGGTAAACTGGGCATTGTGTGCTGTGATTTGTGAGAGAAACTGTTTTGAAACTTCCGCCATTACACAGCGTGTGGCAAAAAGAATTTAAACTGCACCACAAGGACTGTATTTTTGAACTGCCACCATTACAAAGCGTGCAACACGAGGGAAGAAAAGGGGGCATGTCATTGTGGGTGGCACTCTGTAAAGCACCCTGATGTCATCCAGAGGGGGAAGAGAATCCCTGTCCCACCGCGGAACCTTTAATAGATATTCGGACAGAAGCGGAAGACCAGGAGGGTCGACATTAACTAAGGGGGCACAGGATGTCACAACGAGGAGATGCTGCGGCACCAAGCAGTGGCAGAGCACCCGGTGGTGCTGAAGCACCGGATAACAGAGGAGCACCTGGTGGTGCTGCAGCGCAAGGAGCAGCACCTATCATGCCACTCCTGATGTCATACACTCTTGGAGCAATGTGGCTACCACAATACTCAGGTGAGCCCAATACCCTCAATGACTTTGTTATGAAAATCAAAGTGTACTACGTTATGTACCCCCTAACAGAAGCCCAGTGTGTCGGTATGATTATTGGGCAGTTAACCAGCAATGCACAGCGGGAAGTTGCGTCCTGGCCGGACACAGACAAAGATAATATAGAGCATCTTGTGGCTGGACTGAAAGCAGCATTTGAGTCCAGTACTGACACACGGGCTAAAATGAGGTTCTTTGGGTGCCAACAGAAGCCTAAAGAGAGCGCAAGAGACTATGCCTTAAACTTGCAGGAAGCACTTAAACTAGCAGAACCTGCCTTCGCCCCGGGAGCTGACAAAATGCTAATTGATCAGTTCATAGAGAACCTCCTATCCCCTTCTCACAGAGGACAGTTGAGTATGATGATCATCTAGAATCTCGGAATGACTTTTGCCGAGATAAAAGATAGAGCCATCCATCTTCAGCAGATAGAGGAGCCCGGATATAAACTTTACTCAAGGCCCTACAGCAGCACCTCAGCGGCCAGGAACATCAGCAACATCTGCCATGTCAGAGACTGTTGCTGAACCACTATCTCTAATGAAACACTCAACCAAAAGCTAGATACAGTTTTTTCCATAGCTAAAGTCATCAAGGAGCTGCGTGGATCCAAGCCTGAACCCAAGATCGAGTTGGCGACCAGTATAAGAGGATGTCCCGTGGATGAGAGGACGACCCAACGACCGCTACCATCTGGATGGACAGCCCATTTGCCGGTGTTGCAAGGAGCCAGGTTACTTTTCCCGGGAATGTGCTTTAAACGAGGATCCCCTGGGAAGGCGGGACGCTCCTCAGGTATAAACTCTCAAGGTCCTTCAGCCTGGTATGACAAGTTCGTGGGAGGTCGTCCAGTCATCCCTATCGCGTTGGATGGCATTCCCTTCAGTGCCTTGTTGGAACTGGGTCCCAGATAACATCAATTCCACATGTTCTCTACAGAAGGTAAATAGGACCCAGAAAATAAGGTGTACAGAAAGGGTGAGAGTAGCATGGTGTTAGGTGGCAGCCACAGAGAGTAAGAACTTGGCCTCTTATGCCGTGACCCGAGGGCTTAGGAGCCTACTGCACTTAAACCAGGGACACCCATAGAAACTTGTTTATACTTGTTGCAACGTTAAAAAAGCCCAGTACCTACAAAGACTGTCCTGTCTTTGCATATTCTTGAACTTTGAGCTTCTTTTTTTTTTCATCAACCACGGACCATAATTACCACAGAACTGGTTGTGGTAAAGATTATGCATATTATTTATCAGCTCCGGAGGCAATAAACTAAACCCCCGGAAGGACTGCTTTTTGAACTTTTGGACTCTTTTTAAGCTTTATTGGTTTTTTATATATTTTTGTGTTTTAAGACTCTGTAAATATTAATTGTATTGATATGTTAATTGTTTGTTTGTTTTTCTACAGTCCCGGAGTACTGTCTTTCACTAAGGGGGAATGTGGCACCCCAGGGGTTAATGTGCCACAGTAACATCACCAAGGGTTAAATCCCCACACAAGCCACAACACTACACTAGTGCCTCCAGGCCAGAAGGGGGCGCTAAAGCTGCTTCCCTATATATTCTGGTGTGAAGAGGAAGTGGCAGTTAGTTCAGTTCCTGGGAGGACTGAGGAAAGGACTTGGGCATCAAAGAGCTACGTTAGGCTCATCCACGGTCCACTGTCCAATTCCAAGCCAGCCAGGGTCTGAGGAATAGGAGAAGCAGAGGAACACACCCGGGACACAGAGTTACCCTACAACTCACCCCGGGAAGTGCAAAGACCGGATACTCAGATCCGCAATTGTGCCTTACACAAGCAGCACAGAAAACACCGGATTAGTGAAGATTATATATCTTCACTGTACCACAGCAAAGCAACACGGCGGAGTCAGAAATACAAAGATAAGACTCAAGTTGCCTAGCAAGTTGGTACCCGTGAGGGAAGACAGGGCACGCAGCTTAGCTAAAGCGGCAGCAGGGCTACACACACAGCGCAGGAGTAGGAAGCCAAGGACCCGGCCAGGGTGGGAGCCAACCCGGCCCCGGTACAGACTCCGTGGACAGTCCTCTACTGATTACAATCAACAGTAAAGACTTGGAAAACTACAAAACCGTGAGTCTGTGTAATCTTTGCGCTCGAGCCCTACTCTCCCTCACAAACTGTTATCATCTCTACCACTACCTTACCCTGCATTATCTATAGACTATCATCATCACTGCCCCCGGGGAACCAGGCTCTGCCCGTGGAGAGCCGTTACATCACCAGCTGCCAAACATATCCCTGGAGGCTCTGCAGCAGCGGTGGTCACCCTGACCACATACCATGGGTGGCGTCATGACTATATCCCCTGTAAATAACCCTCCAACCCATTACTTGTGGGCCCGGGACACGGTCTGGACCAAGACAACTGTGATAACCCCCGTGATACCCCGGTCCGGTACCGAGTACCCCGTCCCAGTGGGCTCCACATTTGATACATATATCTAGCCATATACAAAGTAGAAAAAGTAGAATGATCTCCCCAATCGACTGGGGACCTTCTACCTCATGCTGCTAGCAATCACAGCCTTTATCTTTGGTGGGGACTCTATTGTTTGGTGTCACCGCATCCACGGCTACGTTGCTTATGTCAACTCAATCTTATACATCCCAAAACCTTTCTATGGTTCTCATGTAATCAGGGGATTGCAGACAGTGGCTTTGCGTTAATTCACTGTTTGGATATCCTCATCCTAGTTTGCTCTGTGTCATAGACCCATTGTATTGTGCTAACCACTAGCCACTCATAACTAAAGGTTATGTTTTAAAGATTAATTTTTTGCGGTCAACCCACTTATAATCAGCTTCTTTTATCATTTGTTGGTGTCAACCCTTATCCTATATAATAAATGCCAGCTTCTGGCATCCGGCCATTGTGCCACTATTCCGGCATGCACCGCGGTCGGATGCCAGCGCCACGAGCAATAGCGCGCATGTGCCAGCGCGAGCCGAAATTACCGGCGCCGCCAGCGATGGCAGCTCCGCCACACTGCTGCAGTACCCGCACACCTACCTCAGCCTCTGCCCGCTCCTCACCCAGCCCCGCCATCATGCTCTGACAGCCCCGAAGCCGCAGCGAGATGAGCACTGTGCGCGGCACTCATCTCCCGCCGGCACAGAGCTGAAGTGCCCGGGGCCTCACTGGACACACAGGACACACAGGGACCTCACAGCACACACAGGGGGCCACACAAGACAGATAGGAGGACACACAGGGGGCCTCACAGCACACACAGGGGGCCACACAGCACACACAGGGGGGCTCACAGGACACACAGGGGGCCACACAGGACACACAGGGGGCACGCTGGACACACAGGGGGCCACACAGGACACACAGGGGGCCAAACAGGACACACTGGGGCCCACACAGGACAGACGGGGGCCCACACAGGACAGACGGGGGCCCACACAGGACAGACAGGGGCCCACGCAGGACAGACAGGGGCCCACGCAGGACTGACAGGGGCCCACGCAGGACTGACAGGGGGCCACACAGGACTGACAGGGGGCCACACAGGACAGACAGGGGGCCACACAGGACAGGGACACACAAGACAGGACAGGGCCACACAGGACAGGGCCACACAGGACAGGGACACAGGGGCACACAGGACAGAGGGCCACAGAACAGGAGCAGAGGACGGGGACACAAGGCAGAGGACAGCGAGAAACTGGGCCACAGGACAGCGAGACACTGGGCCACAGGACAGCGGGACACTGGGCCACAGGACAGCGGCACACAGGGCCAGAGGACAGCAGGACACAGGACCAGAGGACAGGGCCAGAGAACACCGGCACACAGGGGCAGAGGACTGGGGAACACAAGGACAGAGGACAGGGAGACACAGGGCCAGAGGATAAGGGCACACAGGGCTAGAGGATAAGGGGACACAGGGCCAGAGGACAGGAGGACACAGGGCCAGAGGACAGGGGAGACAGGTAACCACTCAGCCACTTTATACAGTCCTAACCACTGACCCACCATGTACACTGCTCTCCACTGAGCCACCATATACTGTGCTAACCACTGACCCACCATGTACAGTGCTATCCACTCAGCCACCATATACTGTCCTAACCACTGAGCCACCATATACAGTGCAAACCACTGACCCACTGTATACACTGCTAGCCACTGAGCCACCATATACTGTGCTAACCACTGAGACACTGTATACTGTGCTAACCACTGACCCACCATATACAGTGCTAACCACTGACCCACCGTATACACTGCTATACACTGAGCCACCATATACAGCGCTAACCACTGAGCCACGGTATACTGTGCTAACCACTGATCCACCATATACTGTGCTAACCACTGAGCCACCACACAGTGCTAACCACTGACCCACCATATACTGTCCTAACCACTGAGCCATCATATACTGTGCTAACCACTTAACCACTGTATACAGTGCTAACCACTGAGTCATTGTATACAGTGCTAACCACTGAGCCACCGTATACACTGCTAACCACTGAGCCACCATATACATGGCTAACCACTAAGCCATGATACTGTGCTAACCACTGAGCCACTGTATACAGTGCTAACCACTGTGCCACCATATACAGTGCTAATCACTGTGCCACCGTATACAGTGCTAACCACTGAGCCACTGTATACAGTGCTAACTGCTGAGTCACCGTATACAGTGCTAACTACTGAGCCACCATATATAGTGCTAACCACTGAGCCACCATATACTCCATATAAATCCTGCAACAACAGCGTACTTTCCGGAGAGAAGACTGTACTATTCAGCGGCTATTTCTACAGCACCTGTTCATTACACCGCACTCTTGATGCAATAGCATCGGGCCTTTTTCTAGTTTGCTATAAAATTGTGTTTACTGAGAGATTATTTAAATATACTTTACTAAAATTTGTCATTTTGATCTTCATAAATAAATATGTAATGACATAGGAGCTGTCTACAAAAATGTTTACAGAACACCAAAGAAGTCCAAGGAGCAGCATATTATGTCCTAACTAGAAATGGGCAAACCCACAGATGATCAGATTCTTCAGTCGGGTTCATGACCTAATTTAACACGAACTTGAGCATAAATCCCAAACACCATATAAGTGATGGGAACCAGAACTTTAGAGTTATAAAATAGTGGTAAGGACTGGGAGGCTTAAAAAAAGTAAAATGGGGATTAAAAAGGAACATTGCATTTAGCAGTCTTTGGCGCTACAATTATACTTACTTCCAGATCCACTTATTGACATCATTTTTATTCACTGCACTGACTCCAACAGCCAATTGCAGACAACCACTTCTATTTCCCTGATTGCCAATGCACCAGGGCATCAGGAAGAGCTGGTTAAAGTACCTAGGAATTATCGCTTCTAATAAATGCAATAATTTCTGGGGCAGCTGTGGGCTTCTATTCTCTCCTGGATGGATGGGGGCAAAAACTATGTGCCTACACAGGGTGAAAAGAGCAATCCCCAGCCATGTGTTTTATCTTGGCTGAGTCGCAAATTAGGAGGACCCCCATGCTGCATTGTTTTAAAATTATTTATTTAAATACTTGAAAGAACCCATGTGAGATCACTCTGTTTGATACTTAGCCAATATAAAGCGCCAAGCTGAGGGATGCAGGCAGCACCTTTAGCTTTAGCTGCACTAAAAATCAATATATGGGGGACCTCTAAACAACTTTTTTAATTATTTTTTTTCACACCTATATACAGTGCCTATAAGTAGTATTCAACCCCCTGCAGATTTAGGTGGTTTGATAAGATGCAAATAAGTTAGAGCCTTCAAACTGCAAACGAGAGTAGGATTTATTAACAGAAGCATAAATCTTACAAACCAAAAAGTTATGTTGCTCAGTTGAATTTTAATCAATTTTAAACATAAAAGTGTGGGTCAATTATTATTCAACCCCTAGGTTTAATATTTTGTGGAATAACCTTTGTTTGCAATTACAGCTAATAATCGTCTTTTATAAGACCTGATCAGGCCGGCACAGGTCTCTGGAGTTATCTTGGCCCACTCCTCCATGCAGATCTTCTCCAAGTTATCTAGGTTCTTTGGGTGTCTCATGTGGACTTTAATCTTGAGCTCCTTCCACAAGTTTTCAATTGGGTTAAGGTCAGGAGACTGACTAGGCTACTCCATCACCTTGATTTTTTCCCTCTTGAACCAGGCCTTGGTTTTCTTGGCTGTGTGCTTTGGGTCGTTGTCTTGTTGGAAGATGAAATTACGACCCATCGTAAGATCCTTGATGGAGGAGCGGAGGTTCTTGGCCAAAATCTCCAGGTAGGTCGTGCTATCCATCTTCCCATGGATGCGGACCAGATGGCCAGGCCCCTTGGCTGAGAAACAGCCCCACAGCATGATGCTGCCACCACCATGCTTGACTTTAGGGATGGTATTCTTGGGTTCGTAAGCAGTGCCATCCAGTCTCCAAACGTCACGTGTGTGGTTTGCACCAAAGATCTAGATCTTGGTCTCCTCAGACCATAGAACCTTGAACCAGTCTGTCTCAGAGTCCTCCAAGTGATCATGAGCAAACTGTAGACGAGCCTTGACATGACGCTTTGAAAGTAAAGGTACCTTACGGGCTCGTCTGGAACGGAGACCATTGCGGTGGAGTACGTTACTTATGGTATTGACTGAAACCAATGTCCCCACTGCCATGAGATCTTCCCGGAGCTCCTTCCTTGTTGTTCTTGGGTTAGCCTTGACTCTTCGGACAAGCCTGGACTCGGCACGGGAGGAAACTTTCAAAGGCTGTCCAGGCCGTGGAAGGCTAACAGTAGTTCCATAAGCCTTCCACTTCCGGATGATGCTCCCAACTGTGGAGACAGGTAGGCCCAACTCCTTGGAAAGGGTTTTGTACCCCTTGCCAGCCTTGTGACCCTCCACGATCTTGTCTCTGATGGCCTTGGAATGCTCCTTTGTCTTTCCCATGTTGACCATGTATGAGTGCTGTTCACAAGTTTGGGGAGGGTCTTAAATAGTCAGAAAAGGCTGGCAAAAGAGATAATTAATCCACACATGTGAAGCTCATTGTTCTTTGTGCCTGAACTACTTCTTAATACTTTAGGGGGACCAAACAGAATGCTGGTGGTTTGAGGGGTTGAATAATAATTGACCCACACTTTTATGTTTAAAATTTATTAAAATTCAATTGAGCAACATAACTTTTTGGTTTGTAAGATTTATGCTTCTGTTAATAAATCCTACTCTCGTTTGCAGTTTGAAGGCTGTAACTTATTTGCATCTTATCAAACCACCTAAATCTGCAGGGGGTTGAATACTACTTGTAGGCACTGTATATAGCAACCAATCACAGATGCCAGCACAATTGGTGGGGGTGCAACAGCCAATCACAGATGCCATCACAGAGAGTTGGTGTCTGTGATTGACTGTTGGAGTCAGTGAAGGAAATAAACATGAGGATTATGAGTGGACCCGGAAGTAAGTGGGACCGCAGTGAGAGACTGGTAAGTATAATTCACCTGCTTTAATCATCATTTTATAGTAGGATATCCTCTATATGCCAAAAATACTATGGCTACATCAAGTAACACAGAGGTTGTATTATGCTATGAAATTGATGTTAAAGAGGATCTGTCATCGCCTTGGTGCTTTCTAAAGTGAAAGCACCACTGAATGCAGTGTGTATGCTGCATTCAGAGAAGGGGTCTCCAAGTCTCTACCCCTCCCCACCGTAACCTGTAAAAAACACTTTTCAACGTTTTACGATAAGAAGTCCAGAGGGACTTACTAATTTCTCATTCTTCGATGTTCACATGGTCCTTCTGCCCCCTGTCTCTCTGTTCCACCTCCTGCCTCTCTGTACCACCTCCTGCCTGTGTGGGTCTACCCTCCTCGCCTGTGCCTGCGCATCAGCATCTGAATTCACGCAGACGCACATTGGTAGGAGCGGAACCTGGCTGCTGGAACAGTGCATGCGCGGGAACATCAGTGCCAAAGCTCGCCCTGCTAAAGATTATGCTGTATGCATGCAGCAGGGTGGCAATCTGGTGCTGACATTCCTGTGCATGCACCGTTCCAGCAGCCGGGACCCGCTGCTAGCAATTCCTCAATGTGCATGAATTTAGACGCCAAGGTGCAAGCTTAGGCGAGGAGGGGAGACCCACACAGGCAGGAGGTAGAACAGAGAGGCAGGGGGCGGAAGGACCCTGTGAAAAGTGAGGAATAAGAAATTAGTAAATCCCTCCGGACGTCTTCTCTTAAAACTAGCCAAAGTGTTTTTTACAAGTTACAGGGGGGTAGAGACATTGGAGACCCCATCCCTGAATGCAGCATACACGCTGCATTCAGTGGCGCTTTCACTTTGGAAGGCAACAGGGGGGTGACAGGTCCTCTTTAAATAAAAAGTCACATTAACCCCTTAGTGACCAGGCCAAATGTCTCTAATCTGCCACATATATTATCATTGCTGTCTTCTGCTCCTTGTCTACTGTTATGATATTTGGTTTGTTAGCTAACAACTGCTTATTCATCTGGATCTTAAAGTTGCACAGGATTTTGGCCCTTTCACCATCCACTACTTTTTCTGAGGTCTCCCTACCGGACAATATACAATATATATATATATATATATATATATATATATATATATATATATATATATATTTATATATATATATATATACATATATATATACCGTATATATATGTATGTATGTATATATTTATTTATTTTTTTGGCGAATGTGTGTACTAAGAACTTCAGAAATAAAAAATTTTAATTTTTGAGTTTTTTTTAAAAAACGTAAGTTTTTCAACTTTCTCCTCAAATACATATAGCTTATAGCATTTGTACATCATTGGTAGCAGCTATGTGCTGCAAGAATTTTTTTCAATTATATATATATATATATATATATATATATATATATATATAATAACAAACGACTGCAGCAGTCCTCTTGTTTTAGTAACCTCTTGCCTTTATTGGGCCTTCAGGTGTACAGGGCAACGTTTCGGGACAAATCTCCCTTCTTCCAGCAACTTACCACAACTAAAGAGAGGTTCTTATACTACCCCCCAGTGGCGTAACTACCGGCATAGCAGCCGTAGCAGTCGCTTTGGGGCCCGCGCTTGTGGGGGGCCCGGACCCAGGGCCAGCGTCAGCACCCGGCGCCCGGGCCCGACTGCTTGGAGGAGGCCCACCGGGCCCTGAGGGCTAGGGTCACACTTGTGTTGTGACCCTAGCCTGACGCAAGTATTGTCTGCTGCAGCGCAGAGCGTTGAACGCTGTGCGCTGCCAGCAACTGAGCCCATAGAAACCTGACGTTTACATTGACAACCAAATGGTTGTCATGGTAAACGTCGGGTTTCTATGGGCTGCCTCCAGCGCTATGCGCTGCAACATACTATACTTGCATAAGGCTAGGGTCACAATGCAAGTGTGACCCTAGCCTCAGGGGCCCCTGAGCACTGCCCCCACAGCCAGAGGCCAGAGCCATATCCAGGGGGCAGCTGGGGGGTCATTTTCAGGCTCCTGCTGCCTGCAGCACCGGAGGTCTCCCGCCTCCCCCCTCCACGGGAGCTGACAGAGCTGCACACACACACTGTGCTTACAGGACCTGTGATGATGTCAATGGATGGGGAGGAGTCAGGGGTCTCATGATCAGCTCCTCAGTGTATCCAGGACTGTTCTGGCCACCATGAATGATGCTCAAATAAGGTGAAGTTTGTGTGTGGTCAGGAGGGATTTACAGTGTGAATGTAGCAGAGGCGAGTGTGTACGAGGTGTACGGAGCGGAGCCGTGTGTGTACGAGGTGTATGGAGCGGAGCCGAGTGGGTACTAGGTGTACAGAGCGGAGCCGAGTGTGTACGAGGTGTACGGAGCAGAGCCGAGCGTGTACGAGGTGTACGGAGCGGAGCCGAGCGTGTACGAGGTGTACGGAGCGGAGCAGAGTGTGTACGAGGTGTACGGAGCAGAGCCATGTGTGTACGAGGTGTACGGAGCAGAGCCATGTGTGTACGAGGTGTACGGAGCAGAGCCATGTGTGTACGAGGTGTACGGAGCAGAGCCATGTGTGTACGAGGTGTACGGAGCAGAGCCATGTGTGTACGAGGTGTACGGAGCAGAGCCATGTGTGTACGAGGTGTACGGAGCAGAGCCGTGTGTGTACGAGGTGTACGGAGCAGAGCCGTGTGTGTACGAGGTGTACGGAGCGGAGCCGTGTGTGTATGAGGTGCACGGAGCAGAGCCATGTGTGTGTACGAGGTGTACGGAGCAGAGCCGCGTGTGTACGAGGTGTACGGAGCAGAGCCGCGTGCGTACGAGGTGTACGGAGCAGAGCCGCGTGCGTACGAGGTGTACGGAGCAGAGCCGCGTGCGTACGAGGTGTACGGAGCAGAGCCGCGTGCGTACGAGGTGTACGGAGCAGAGCCGCGTGCGTACGAGGTGTACGGAGCAGAGCCGCGTGCGTACGAGGTGTACGGAGCAGAGCCGCATGCGTACGAGGTGTACGGAGCAGAGCCGCATGCGTACGAGGTGTACGGAGCAGAGCCGCGTGCGTACGAGGTGTACGGAGCAGAGCCGCGTGCGTACGAGGTATGTGTACCAGTGATAGCCCCCCGCGGATTCCGCTCCTATAGTCCCAGCCGCCTTTGCCAGCAGCATTCTTCTCCAGAGTCTCTTCTGCCGTTGTCTGCATTCTGCAGCTCAGCATGGAGGGGCACGATGTCATCACTGTGCTGATATGTGCAGAGCGACCGGAGGAGACCGGAGCGGCAAGAAGAAAGGTGAGGAGAAAGAGAGATCTGGACGGCCAGACACTCCGCTTGGCTGCGGTGCCACCATATGGCAGTGCGGCTCCATTGAGCTGCTTGCATTATTTGTGCGCTTCAGGATGGTTGTGTATATACCAAGCATCCTCAGACGCACAAAAATGCAACATTTTGCATTTGAAGGGTATTTTTAAAAAGCGCAAGGGAACGCAATCGCATTTTAGCCCGCTCCTAACAATGTGTAATATACTCACTGTCAGAAACAGCTCGTGCTGGTTTCAGCAGTCACTGTTCCTGTAAGGCTGCCTTCACATAGGAGTTTTTTAAAAAATGTGGCAGTTGCGTCATTTCCGCCTAGCGGCTGCACTTGCTGCACGTTGGCGGCAAGCCCCATGCATTGTCTATGGGGCTTGCGGTAAGTGTGCGGCAATATATATATTGTCCGCGATATGTACTTAAAGGGGGCCCACTGAGACCTTTTCACCCGGGGCCCACAGAAACCTGGAGCCGGCCCTGCCCGGACCCAGCGCCGCTACGCAGCCGCTGCTATACCGGCAGCTGCGCCTGCGATACCTGTTGTCATTGTGTGTGGCCGTCAGGTGTGGGGGTGGGGGCCCGGCCGGGGGTGGCCGCGCCCGACGGGCCCCCCCTGGCGAGGTGGATGCCTCAGCCGCTCCTATTCAAAGCGGCCGCAGGCGCCGCACACAAAGATCAAGGGGCTGCCGCCGCCAGTCTGTAGCCTGCTGCCTGCCTGCCTGACGCTATGTGTTCTCTGCAGATCTCCGCCCCCTGGCCGGCCTGTGACCTCGCTCCGAGTGAGTCCTTCCTTGACTTGTCCTAACTTACTGACCGAGTGACCAGTCACTTACAGCACAGAGCAGACAACAAGCAGGATTAGAAGGAGCAGGAGCTGCTGCTGCACTGAGCCCGTAGGTGAGAGGCGCCGCTAATAACAATATTTATTGACAGTGAGCAGCCGGCAGCATGGGGGGGCCTGTATATACCCTGTGTGTGTGCTGCTGCCAGGGACACTGTGAGGGGGCCTGTATATACCCTGTGTGTGTGCTGCTGCCAGGGACACTGTGAGGGGGGCCTGTATATACCCTGTGTCTGTGTGTGCTGCTGGGACACTGTGAGGGGGCCTGTATATACCCTGTGTGTGTGCTGCTGCCAGGGACACTGAGGGGGGGGCCTGTATATACCCTGTGTCTGTGTGTGCTGCTGGGACACTTTGAGGGGGCCTGTATATACCCTGTGTGTGTGCTGCTGCCAGGGACACTGTGAGGGGGGGGCCTGTATATACCCTGTGTGTGCTGCTGGGACACTGTGAGGGGGGGCCTGTATATACCCTGTGTGTGCTGCTGGGACACTGTGAGGGGGGGGCCTGTATATACCCTGTGTGTGCTGCTGGGACACTGAGGGGGGCCTGTATATACCCTGTGTGTGCGCGCCGGGACTCTGGGAGCTGTATACCCTGTGTGCGCGCCGGGACTCTGGGAGCTGTATATACCCTGTGTGCACGCCGGGACTCTGGGAGCTGTATTCCCTGTGTGCACGCCGGGACTCTGGGAGCTTTATATACCCTGTGTGCACGCCGGGACTCTGGGAGCTGTATACCCTGTGTGCACGCCGGGACTCTGGGAGCTGTATACCCTGTGTGCACGCCGGGACTCTGGGAGCTGTATACCCTGTGTGCGCGCCGGGACTCTGGGAGCTGTATATCCTGTGTGCACGCCGGGACTCTGGGAGCTGTATATCCTGTGTGCACGCCGGGACTCTGGGAGCTGTATACCCTGTGTGTGCCGGGACTCTGGGAGCTGTATACCCTGTGTGCGCGCCGGGACTCTGGGAGCTGTATATACCCTGTGTGCACGCCGGGACTCTGGGAGCTGTATACTCTGTGTGCACGCTGGGACTCTGGGAGCTGTATACCCTGTGTGTGCCGGGACTCTGGGAGCTGTATACCCTGTGCTGGGAGCTGGATATACCCTGTGCTGGGACTCTGTATACCCTGTGCTGGGACTCTGTATACCCTGTGCTGGGACTCTGTATACCCTGTGCTGGGACTCTGGGAGCTGTATACCCTGTGCTGGGAGCTGTATAGCCTGTATTACACCTGGGGCCTGTATATATACTGGGGCTGCTGTATATACTGCTGGGGGCCTGTATATACCACTGGGAGGCTGCTGTATACCACTGGGGCTGCTGTATATACTGCTGGGGCCTGTATATACCACTGGGGAGGCTGCTGTATACCACTGGGGCTGCTGTATATACTGCTGGGGCCTGTATATACCACTGGGGAGGCTGCTGTATACCACTGGGGCTGCTGTTAATATACCACTGGGGAGGCTGCTGTATACCACTGGGGCTGCTGTATATACTGCTGGGGCCTGTATATACCACTGGGGAGGCTGCTGTATACTACCACTGGGGAGGCTGCTGTATACTACCACTGGGGAGGCCTGTATACCACTGGGGGGGCCTGTATACCTGTGCTGGGGTCCACCCTCGGCTTATACACGAGTCAATAGATTTTCCCAGATTTTGGGGGCAAAAGTAGGGGGGTCGGCTTATACACGGGTCGGCTTATACTCGAGTATATACGGTAAACTGGGTGGCGTCAGACTGTTAACACCGATTCGGTAAGGGGGTGTGTCTTGAAGGGGGAGTGTCATTGGGGGCGTGTCTTGGAGGGGGCCCCGTTCAAAAGTTTGCTATGGGGCCCTGCCAGTTCTAGTTACGCCCCTGCTACCCCCCACCAATCACCTAATTGAATTTGCATATTATCACCTGTTAATCAATTGTATACATGTGCATGCATTACTCTCAGTCATATGTCTAATAGTGCACCACCTCCAGTGTACATTTTACTTCCAGTGTTACAGCTCTGAATGTTTATATGCTAACATTGCATCCTTATTGTCATTACTGTACCACTACTGCACCTTCAGCTGCCAGATATCATGACTTTCGGCGGGTATCGCTATTCCTAATGTGCGCAGCGTCATCCGACATGCTTTAGACGCCGGCGCATGCGTATTGCAGAGGGTTTACGGCCGTCGTTATGGATATACCGGATATCCTCCCGACGCAATCTTTAGACTCGCCCGCATGCGCGGTACACATTATGAAGCCTACACTCGCTCTAATCGCTCGATTTCTCATAAATGTTACATTACATCTTTTGGACTTAGTAACCAATCAATTTTCTTTGCAAGTTAGTCCTGCTGCTTATTCATATTATATATTATTAAATCTATCGTATTTTTACTAAAAATGAGCATTAATGTGAATATATAAACATCAAGATTCTTGGAAGATATCAACCCTTCACCCAGGGTTCCCCTGGTATAGCGTCCTCCAACGCTCATTACAGGTTTACCTGTCGGCCCACTATGTACGGTTTTTACCCCACTACATAGCAACCAGTCTTGGGATCAATCAGGTTTTTCAACTTCACATTTTCTTGATATTAAGATCAATAATGCTCAAACTATATGCTGCATCTCAAATGAAATTTATTCCATCTTAGGGTTTTGCATTCATGATTGGTTAACATTAATAAAATTAAATCTTATCTCCAAATTTCTTATTATATGCTGTAGTTCTGAGGATATTCTGCTAATCCCGCTATCTTCGTCATGGTATCTTTCAACTGTTGCATCACCTGCAGTATATAAGACAGAATATTAACACTAGTACATACAAACATTCTGAAAGAAGATCAGGGTACAATATTTCATACTTATTCATTTTTTACTTAATTTTTACTTATTATTGTACCAATTAGTGACTATATTGTGACTAGTGCTCCTTACCAAATATTATTCTACATCCAATTCACTTCTCCATGGGGTTATCCGGGTAATTACCAGTTTCATTTTGGCTCAATCTAGCATCACATTTTCACATTATTCATTTTTTACTTATTTTTTACTTATTATTGTACCAATTAGTGACTGTATTGTGACTAGTGCTCCTTACATAATATTATTCTACATCCAATTTACTTCTCCATGGGGTTATCCAGGTAATTACCAGTTTCATTTTGGCTCAATCTAGCATCACATTTAATCTGTAATCTACATTTAACCCTTTTGGGTATAAAGTATCCAATTTATGGATCCACTCCAGTTCTCTAATTCTCAACAATTTCGCCCTGTCACCCCCAAGTCTCTGTTGTGGTATCATATCTATCAGTCTAAATTTGAGATCTTTTTCAGAGTGCTTTTTCTCTAGAAAATGCCTAGGTACAGGAAGGTCTTTTCTCTTTTTACGGACAGTGTGGCGATGATTAGCAAACCTCAACCTGAATTCTAGGGTGGTCTCTCCTATATATTTAAGACCACAAGGGCACTCTAACATATAGATGACAAAATCACTGCCACATGTTAAAAAATGCTCAATTTTATAGTCAATACCTTCATGCGTAAATTGAGCACCTCTTATCATGTGCGAGCAGTTGATGCAGGACACACACGGATAACATCCCAATCTGCTACTTAATGTTAAAGTGGTTTGGCGACTCTTCTTCAGAGATTCAAAATCCGATCTTATTAATTTGTCTTTGATATTTTTATTTTTTCTGTATGACATAAGGGGACTGTTTTTGTACTCTTCTACTTCTGGAATGCATTCCCCCAACATATGCCAGTGCTTCCTTACTATTTTAGCCACCTCAGGGGCCTCTTCACTGAACGTAAGTATCAATGGTATTCTTTTGGCATTCCTGTTTTCATCAGGTTTTTCCTCTTTCTTCTTTATTAACTGTTTTTGCCTATTTAATAGTGACCTTGGGTATCCTCTATCTTCAAATTTCCTAAGGATCTCTGTAGTTTCTAATTTCAATTCATCTTCCTTATTCACTATTCTCTCAATCCGCTAAAATTTGAATTTTTGAGTCTTTTTAAAAAAACGTAAGTTTTTCAACTTTCTCCTCAAATACATATAGCTTATAGCATTTGTACATCATTGGTAGCAGCTATGTGCTGCAAGAATTTTTTTCAATATATATATATATATATATATATATATATATATATATATATATATATATATAACAGTCACATATCCATGTTTTTCTGACTATTTGCCATGGAATCAGGATAAAACCTTCCTGTTTTAGGTCAATGAGGATTGCCATTATTATTAATATTTGCCAAATGCCAGAATAATGAGAGAAAATGTTTTAAGGCATTTTTGTTGCTTTCTGCAAAGTCAAAAGTTTACATACATTGCATTAGTATTTGGTGCCATTGCCCTTAAACTGTATGACTTGGGTCAAATGTTTTGGCTATCCTTTCACAAGCTTCTCACAATAGTTGGTAGGAATTTGGGCCCATACCTCCTGATAGAACTGGTATAACTGTGCCATGTTTGTAGGTCACCATGCTCACACTTGCCTTTTCATTTTCAGCTTTTCCCATACATTTTCAATAGGTTTGAGATCAGGAATTTTTGATGATCACTACAAAATGACTTTGTTATCCTTAAGCTACTTTATAACCAGTTTGGCACTATGCTTTCGGTCATTGTACATTTGAAAAGAACATTTCTGCCCCAGCTTGAACTTCCTGTCTGATGTCTCGAAATATTGCTTCCATATTTCCCCATAATCTTTTTTCTTCATGATGCCATCTATTTTGTGAAGTACAGCAGTCCCTCCTGCAGCAAAACAACCCCCCAAAATGATGCTGCTACCTCTGTGTTTCACAGTTGGGATGGTTTTCTTATACTTCTTACTTTTTTCCTTTTTCCACCAAACATAACGATGGTCATTATAGCCAAACAGTTTAATTTTAATTACTTCAGACCTCAAGGACATGTCTCCAAACATGTAGGTCTTTGCTCCTGTGTGCATTTGCAAAAATAAATCTGGCTTTTTTATGTTACTTTTGGAGTGATGGCTTCTTCGTGGCACAGTGGCCTTTCAGCCCTTGTTGATAGAGTACTTGTTTCACTGTGGCTAATAATATAACCTTACCAGCTTCCACCATCATCTTTACAAGGTCTTTTGCTTTTGTCTTCTGGCTGATGTGCCCATGTCAGACCAAAGCACTTTCATCTCTGGGGCACAAATGCCCTTCCTGAGTGGTTTGATGGCTGGACATTCCCGTCTTGTTTGTATTTGCATATAATTGCTTGTACAGATTAGCAAGACACCTTCAGGTATCTGGAAATTGCACCCAAGGATGATCCAGATTTGTGCAAATCCACAGTTCTCTTCCTGATATCTTAGTTGACTTCTTTAGACCTTCCCATGATGCTACAAAAAGAAGCAGTGCATTTCAGGTGTGAAATAAAATATATCCACAGGTGTGTATCTAATTAACTCAGATGTTGTCAATAAACCTATCAGAAGCTTCCAAACACATGACATCATCATATGGGCTGTCACAAATTGTTTAAAGGCATAGTAATCTTAGTCTCTTTAACATTTTGACTTGCAGAAATTAATAAACATGCTTTAAAGCATTCTCTCATTATTCTGCCATTTGCAAATATAAATAATTTAGGTAATCCTAATTGACCTAAAATAGAAAATGTTTATTCTGATTTCATGCCAGATAGTGAGAAAAACATGCATATGTGTATTTTTATATAATGTTTGTAAACTTCTGGTTTCAACTGTATTTATACACTGGCAATCAAAATTAGAGAAGAACACACAATTTCTTTAATGTTAAGTTCATTTGTCCTATATGAAAATATCCCAACATGAGTAATATAGTAGTATTTTAAGCTTATTTCATAAAATGAATATATTCTAAAGCACAGAATAAAAATGTAAATGAGATAAAATGAAAGAGAACACTGATCAAAATTAGAAAACATCTTCAGATACCTGCAAGTTATTGTTGTTAATCTGGCACCTGGTGATAATTTCCTTAAATATCTGACAAAGCCTACATAACTGTCAGCCTAACTTTCCAGTTTATACGCACTTCGCAGAAATAGTATCAGCCATAGCCACAGAACTTGGTCTTTCTAAGTGTGTGATTTCTAGAAAATTGCATCTTTACAATCTCACATACTCTTTTAAGTCCCTCAAGAAGTCTGGTTGCCCTCAAAAGACAAATGCAAGAGAGTACATGGAGAATCTCCATGGATAATTGTTGCAACACTGCAGCTTGAATAGCTTGTCAGTTCAGCACTAAACAGGGTAAGGATTTGTCTCGTGATACAGTGTCACATCATTTAAGAGCATTTAGACTGAAAGCCTACTATCAGTGACTAAACCTCTCATTAGCAGACAGAATCAAGAGCTTAGACTCACCTTTGGTGAGGAGCATGTTATGTAGACAGAGGAGAAGTCGTCAACAGTTTAATTTAGTGATGAAAGGAAGTTTAATTAATTTGGGTCTGATAGGAAACATTATGTTTGTTGACAAACTGGGGAAAGACTGAACTCAAAGTGTGTAAAGAAGAAAGGTGGTGAAGGAAGTGTCATGGTTTGAGGAATGTTTTCCGCTGTAGAGATTTGTTTAGATCTCTCATACCGCTAAATGGCAGAATGAATGTAAGAGTGTATCAGAACTTTCTTCAAAAACATGTAGTTCCTTGCATTCAGTACTCAGTCAGCCAGCAATTTTCATGCCGTACAATGCGTCCTGTTATACATCAAAAGAGATAACTCAGTTCCTTGTAAGGCTGTGTTCACACTGGGCGTTTTTGGGCTGTTTTTGCTCATCAGTTTTTGTAGCCAAAACCAGGAGTAGAGCAATCAGAGGAAAAGTCTAATAGAAACACGTCACCACTTCTGGATTTAATCACCCACTGCTGGTTTTGGCTACAAAAACTGTTGAGCAAAAACAGCCCAAAAACGCCCAGTGTGAACACAGCCTAAAAGAAAATATTGAAACAATGAAATGGCCAGCCCTGAGTCCTGATCTAAGCCCACTAGACAACCACTGAAAAATCCTTTTTGACAAAGTTATGCCCAAAAGACAACAGTCACAGAACTGTAGAAAAGACTGGGAGAAGAGGGAACTAAAATTACACCAGATCAGTGTGAGAGACTAGTGATGTCATTTGTCTACAACTGTGCAGATGTGCAGAAGTCATTCAAAGCAAAGGCCTGTACACTTCTTACTGATTGGTGACTACATTCAGAAAATGTAGTTTTAATTTTCTGTGTACTAAGGTCTTTGTTGTTCTCTAGGATCATCATTTCTTCAGTAAAATAAAAGTTTTAAGTTGAATTACTTTGGTTATTTTTGAAAACCTTCTTCTAGTGGCATGGTGTATCCATCACACAAAAACCTTCAAATGTTGATCAGTATAGGTTACATTTTATCTGAAAAAATCAATTGATCATTCTTCTTGAATTTGATCGCCAGTGTAAACTGTATATATTAAGTAAATGGTATTTTAGCATTGTATTTAACTAAAAATAAATAATAAATGAAAAAACCCTGACATTGGGTCCCCTCTAATTCTGGTTACTGAGTTGGCTAAAACAGACAGCTGCTGGATGCAGGCCATAGCTGGTGGCTTTACCTTTGCTAGTAATCCAAAGAAAAGTCTAAACATAGCAGGTTGCCCAAGGAGTGGTGCCTCCATTAGATGTGCCACTTCTGGCCCTTCACCCCTTCTCTCCATTGCCCTGTTGCGTTGGCAAATAGGGAAATGGTATTTGGAGTTGATGCCAATTGGGTAATATCTGTTGTCATCAAGCACTGGATTTTTGATGTTCAGGTCTCTGAGACCCCCACATTACCAATACCGTGAGTAAATAGTTAAACAATACATTCAGATAAAAATCTTTTATTTGAAATAAAACACGCAGACACCTTCTTCTACTCATTTATTAACCCTTCACATACCCTCCAAAAGTAAATCCACAACTATTATCCTCGAGGCTTCTCAGATTTGCTACATTTCAATGACTGGTTCTTTTACAGTAACCGCTCATCATAAGCAGCAATTAAAGTGCCTGCACTAAGAGCCATGTCTCTGAAAGAGGTGATGTCAGAGAGTTCATCTGAGGTCACAGCTAGTGCGGTTCCCAAAGTATGTCAGCTGTGACCTCAGATGAACTCTCTGACATCACCGCTCACACAGCTGACTGTCAGTGCTTGCATTGAGTCAACGCAGTAGGCTGTGGTCCCACTTTGCTATTGGAATCAGCTGGCATGGCCATAAACTCTCCAGACAGGAGTGTGAAGCTCCATATAAATACATGCAGCTGCCCCTCATCTCCAGAGAGCCATGCCGGGTGATGCCGATGTGTGAATTCCTGGAAGCTTGGCGAACCAAACCAAACTTTCAAGGTTTGTTCATCACTATCAAAGACTGAAAATTAAAAAGTAATTTTGTTATAGTGACTAAAATCTACAATACCTTAAAGAGAACAGTTTCACTTGATACATTATATAGGTTTATGTATGTACTTTTTAAAACCTTAGCTGTCAAAATATCTTATTTGACCGCTTTTTATCCCATTGAATGAATAGCGTGGCAAATGGAAATTGATAAGGAAGCAATTAGGACTATATTCAGCATAGCTTTTCTGCAACAAGATGTGAATGTATAAAGAACCATTAGCTAATCTGTTAAAAATTCCCTGAAATGTAAGAATTCAGTTACTTATGTTTATCTGATCAAAGCTTCTATATTTCATTACATTTTATCTCATGTATGCAGAAACAATTTCCATTTAGGTAAGAAAATTGAGATACATAAATCAGGTAAATTGTCAGTGAGCTGCAATGGAGCTGGAAGCTGTAGTATTAGCTTGTATGGTGTATGATATTGTATACTCTTTCTCTAAAATTTTACTGCATTGAACAGAAATGCCACAAAAATATTGCCAAACAGATATTCCATACTGTTTTTATTCCACTGTAAAATAAATGTCTATTTTTTGCTATGGCCCAATAATATAAGTAACAATAGCTGCAATTGGTTTATCTATATACACAGATAGGATGTTTTGTATAAAGTGTTTGTGTGTGCACTTATGCATGAGTGTACATAAAGATTTTTGTTCATTGTTTTCATTGTGAAGTAAGTACTGAAATGTATTGGGCAAGCTCATTAAAGGCTCCTATTAACAGAAATTCCTTTTTTTTTTGTTAATATGCAGGAGAAACTTTAAATTACAAAGTGTATGCATTTATTGAAAAGGTAAGTGTAACTATGGTAAATATTTAGAAAACCAATGTAATTTGGTGAATTATAGTTGGACATCTTGATTATGTCTACCTGAGTATGAAATCAGGTAGACCTGCCCTCGGCTTTGCTGGCTTTACTTTTCTCTTTCATATTATTTGGGTGATCATGCAGTTCCTTGAAAAAGTGTTCATAACTCAAGATTTTTTCTACATTTTTCCATGTTATTCCCCAGAAATTTAAATTTATCTTATTAGCATTTTATGTGACATACAAGCAGAAATGTTTATAAGCAGAGATAGGTGAACCACCCGTTTTTACACTTTCTCGGGATCTGTGAAAGCAAACACATAGTTAATACAAATCACATACTTACCGGGTCCGCATTTTCTTTTGCCGGTGTGACGCGGAGCTGCATGACTTCCATGCCGCCCCTTATCATCTGGGCGTATGTGATTTGTTGGCTGTTGGAGCCAGTCACATGACTATTCCCCATGACCTGGAAGTAAAGCAGCACTGCCACACAGGTGAAAGGAGGAATAATGGGGATCCGATAAGTATAATGTGTCTTGTTATTAACTTTGTACTTGCTTTCACAGGGCACAATCCCGAATGCTTCGCCCATCCCTATTTATAAGTAGAGATTGATAGATAATATACAGTTAAGGAAATAAGCATTTGATCCCTTGCTGATTTTGTAAGTTTGCCCACTGAACAATGACATGAACAGTCTATAAGTTTAATGGTAGGCACTTTGCTTGTGTATTTTAGGATTAGATTGGCCATTGGTGATTCTGTTTTACGATTTGTTTTGAAAAAAAAAGACAAGGTAACGTTTTGCTTGGCTCATCTGCACTCTGCTTGTGCATTGTAGGATTAAATTGGCAATTGGTGTTTCTGTTATAGGGTTTTATTTTGCAAAAAAGAACAACTTTTTTCTTGGTTCAGCTTGACACTATGTGTGTATCTCACCTACTTATATGACTGACTCCCAATGCAACTTTATTAGTGTGTATTATACAACCAGCTGCTCACCTTCATCAAAAGGTTGAGAGCAGTTGGTTCATTTACATGATCTACCAGTGCTACCTCCAGCTCGTTATTGGGGACGTTCCTTGCGCTCTGCTTGTGCATTGTAGGATTAGATTGGCCATTGGTGATTTTGTTATATGATTTTTTTTTTTAAAGACAAGGTTACTTTTTTTCTTGTTTCAGCTTAGTTAATTTTAACACTGATGGTACCTTTACACACCGCTACTGGATGGTGGCAACAACCGGGTACATGAGAGAAATGTATCTTGCACCGCCAATTCAACCCGAGGTAGCGGCGTGTGAAGATGGTTGTAGCCACCCGCCAGTGGCGGCACCTGTTTCAGAGCACTGCCCTAAAACAGGTGGTTACCCAGCCGATGGTAGCGACCTGTATCGGCGTGTAAAGAAGAAACAGAAGGGTTGTTTCGACACCAGGCTATGTACCTGGTATGTAGCTGGGGCGTGACACAGGCTCCGGGTTACCGCGCCCCATCAGCGATCATTGGAGGAAGCTCCTGCGTTACGATTGGTAGTCGCTGCATAGGGAGGCATATTTAAGGAGATGACCAGTCACACTACACAATTGCTCGAGCTTTCATGTATTAATCAGCCTCCTGCGCTGCCTGGCCAATCATGATGTTATTGCTTTGTCCTATCAGCGTACGGAATTCTCATAATCCACAATTGTGGCACGCCTATGTGTTGTCCCTGCTGCACCAGGTCCGCCCATATTAGCTTGTTGTAGCGGTGTGTAAATGAGGTAAGGTGCTCTACAGAAGGTAACTTTAGGCACCCAGCGGTGTATCCAGAGATAGATGTAACCTACCATAGCGCACCTTGTAGCGGCGTGTAAAGGTGGTGCGATTACCGTTTGCAACCGTTTGTGCGTGCTCGTGCACGTGAAGTAGCCAGTTGTTGCCACCATCCAGTAGCGGCGTGTAAAGGTACCATGAGAGATATAATTTCAAAAATAAAATCCAGAAAATCACAATGTCTAAATTATATAAATGTATTTGCATTTTGCAGTGAGAAATAAATATTTGATCCCCTACCAACCACTGGGAGTTCTGGCTCATGAAGACCAGTAAGACTCTCTTAATTAACTCTTTAACTGTATTAAAGATGACTGTCTTAAATTGTCACCTGAATAAAAGACTCCTGTCCACACACTCCATTAATCAGTCAGACCCTAACCTCTACAACATGGGCAAGACAAAAGAGTTTTCTAAGGATGTCAGGGAAAAGATCCTAGACCTGCTGGGTGAGAAGAAGAAAACTGATAGTGCAATAGTAAGAAAATGGAAGAAATATAAAATGAGTGTCAATTGACATCGATTCAGGTCTCAATGAAAAATCTCACTTTGCGGGATATTCAGGATCATGAGGAAGGTGAGAGATCATCCTAAAACTACATGGGGGGGACTTGTTCATGATCTCAAGGCAGCTGGAACCACTGTCATCAAGAAAACCGTTGGTAACACATTAATGGATTAGAATTCTGCAGTGCCGACAAAATCCACTGCTTAAGAAGGCACATGTGTGTGGAGGTCCATCTGAAGCTTGCCAATAAACACATTGGTGATTCTGAGAGTAATTGGGAAAAAGTGCTGTGGTCAGATGAGACAAAAATTGAGCTCTCTGGCATTAAATCAACTTTCTGTGTTTGGAGGAAGAGAAATGCTGTCTATGACCCAAAGAACACCATCCCCACAGTCAAGCATAGCATTAGACACATTATGTTTTGGGAGTGTTTCTCTGCTAAGGGCACAAAACTAGTTCACTGCATGAATGGGACAATGGAAGGATTAATTTACCATAAAATCCTGAGTGACAACCTCCTTCCCTCTGCCAGGACATTAAAAATGGGTCATGGCTGGGTCTTCCAGCATGATAGCATGACAATGACCCAAAATATTCAGCCAAGGCATAAAAGGAGTGGCTCAAAAAGGAGCACGTTAAGATCTTGGAGTCACACAACAGTGAAATCATTGCCATACAGTTTACAATTATTGTGACGCCAGAGACTGCAGCAAGGTTTTAAGTGTCCTCTTGTTGTAGTCTCTGGGGTCATAGTGATGTGCATTGTATGGCACATCATTGCCTTACAGTGCACCATCACTGTGACCCCAAAGACTACAGCAAGGATAACGCATCCTCTTGTTGAAGTCTTTGGGGTCACAGTGATGGTGCACGGTATGGCAATGATTTGCAATACAGTGCACCATCATTATGACCCCAGAGACTACAACAAGAGGACACTTGATCCCTACTGCTGTCTCTGAGGTCATAGTGATGATGCATTGTATGGCAGATCTTTGCCATACAGTGTACCATCACTGTGTGAAACCTAAGTCTCGAGATCACATGATCACACAGAATGCCTGTGCTCTGGCTGTCACATCGCTCCTCTTCATTTTTATGTTCATGCAGCGAGATGAGGCTATGGAGGAGCTGTCACAGGCAGCAGGTCAGCAGCAGGCACAGGAATGGATGGGGATGACCAGAGGGAAGTGAGAGAAGGAGGAGGGATGGACATAGCACTGCAGGGAACAGGAGCAGCGGAGCAGGGCACAGGAGGGGAGCAAGTGGAGGAAGGAAACCATGGGCCCAGAAGGCGGAGCCGGAAGAGGAAGAGAGATGTTGAATCAGGACCAAAGGAGAGCATGACATGCTGTGGAGCAGCGCTGATGGGAGTGATCAATCCGATCAGATCAGTCCCATCAGTGCTGGAGGGGGAGATACCTGCCGTCTCAGAGCTCCATCTTTTTTAGGGAACAGTGACAATCGCTTCTATAGCTGAACAGTGACAATCGCTGTGATTGGCTGCTGGAGTTTTAACAGCCAATCACAGTGATTGCAAGCGTGGGGTGGCAAAGCCACCCCCTAGCTTCAACCTAAGGTTACTTCCTATCTGTAGCTTCGGTGAATTTTTGGTGACCCCGGTCACCGGAGCAACAGGACCGTGATCCGTCCATAACGTTGTAGAACGTCACAGGTCGGGAAGTCACCGACTTCTATGATGTTCCACAGCATCACAGGTTGGAAAGGGTTTAAAGAAAAAGTTACAGGTCTGTGAGAGCCAGAAAACTTGCTTGTTTTTAGGTTACCAAATACTAAATTTCCACCAAAATTTAAAAAAAAAAATTCTTTCCAAATCAGACAATATGATTTTTCGGATTTGTTTTGTCATTTTGTCTCCAATAGTTGAGGTCTACCTATGATGTCTATGATGCACCCCAGGGATGTGGGGTACTCTGGACCAGTTTGGGGTATTTCTGGGAAGTCACAGGGGTTGAGATCCAGCTTCCGTGGTCCCTGGATTCAGTGTACAACGGGCTTTTGGCTAGTATAGGTAAAGCTATTTGTGAAACCACCCGTGGTTTGTGGCTATGGGTGGCCACCTCTGCTGCAGAACCTCTGTGGATAGTGGATGGGCAGCTAGAATGTAGTGGCTCCCCATGGGTGGAGTGGATCCCCAGGGAAGTGGATGTGGAAGGGTGTAGGGTGCAGAATGGAGGGCGCAACGTAACGGACAGACTCATGGTTTGTTGGTTCCTCAAGTCCTTTACTGGATACACTGGAACAAGGACAGATGATATCGATGGAATCAGGCAACCTGGGTGCTGCTTGGGGTTCTCTTCACCTGGCAAGTTCTGAAGCCTCCCTGCTGCATCTTCTTAGTAGGTCCCTGTGGCTGCTTAAGTTTAGCTGTGGCCCCTCTCTCTCGTGCTGTCTCCCATATGACAGGCAGCTCGGTCCTCTCCAGCCCCACTTTCTGGTGGCTGCTCTGGGCTCTTCATGCTGCTTTACCTCTGGCATTTAGTGTGAATGGGGGACTTGGAGTCCCCACCCTCTGGTATTGGCTGCTGGGATGTTAGGCCCTGCACAGACTTGGACTCTGGTGTCTGTTTCTTGGTGTTTCTCCTCTGGGTGACTTCGACACCGCTCTACTCCCAAGGCTCTACTCTCCTTCCTCAGACGCTTGCCTGCGGGTCACTCAAGCTAAGTCTAGCTTTCCATGGGACGAGTTTAACACTGCTCCAGTCCACAGGATGTCTTCCTCAGTACTGCTCTGTACTGAACTCGCTAACGTCTCCCCAGACCAGAATTTATAGGGGAGGTCACCTGAACCCGAGTTTAGGTCTCCCCCTTCAGGCCTCGAGGCAGAAAGGTATCTATTTGAGTTCTATCTATCTATCTATCTATCTATCTAGTTTGTCGGAATCCCATTTTAGACAAACTAAGGGCTGGATTTTATTTGTGTAAATGGGGTGGTGGTCTCTCCCCCTGCCATGCCCCTCCCCATACAGAATTGTGAGGGGGCATGAATTTAGGCTGATCCTGCAGCTCGCAGCATCATGCCCCTGACACACCTCCTGTTTTTTGCTTCTAGTTGAAGTAGACAGGCAGAAATCTGGATTCCCTGAGTGGGGGCTAGAGCAAGGAGCAGGAATGATTTATCGATTTAGAGAGATCTATGATCCTAGAATGCAGTGAACTGCTCTGCTTCATCATGTAGGAGGGCAGGACATGTACTAAAAGTTTTCTCTCACTGGAGTTCCCCTTTAAAGACAACAGCTGGATTTTATCAAAGAAGGGTCACACTCTTGAAGGAAGGAAAGAATGTTTTATCAGCTAAAATGCAAAGAAAGAGTTCTGTTGTCAACATGCTTTCAGTGTATCCCGAATGTTGTGCTGCCAACACCTAGACTATGTTTGAGGAAAATTTTAACCCTGCACTTTACAGTCAGTCGCCAAAAAGTCCAATTCAGGGTTTGTATGTGTGAGGTTATAGATATGCTTTGACAGCATGCATATTTATCAGGTGACCTATAACTTACCATAGATGGAAGAGAACAAAACAGTGATGTTCATAGAATGGATTCAACGCAAATCCACAAGTAGACTCAGGAGACACAATACGCACAAACACAGTGACATGATTCTGAATGTTTTAGACTAACATTCTATTATGACATCACTTTTGTTCCCAGTTTATATTCTTTAGAAGCTGAGTCTATATCAAACAAGCAAGACCTAAATGGCAGGTGGGGTAGAATGATATTAACATTTTTTGTAGATATCAAAATAATATAGATGTATTGCATAGTACATGGCAATATTAATACATTTTGTAATTTGTAATACAGTACTAATACAAAAAAATTGATATTCTGATATATTTCATTTAATTTCATTCTAATTGAATGTCTACCTGTGGTTATGAATTCCTTAATATTTCCACATTTTCTACAAAAGCCTGGTCTTACCAATCATATATTCCCTAGTAAAACCACAGAAACAAAAGAAAGAAAATAACAATGTTTTTTTGTTTAAATGAACCAGGGTTTTTCGTTTTAAACAGCTAAGATCACCCTGTTAACCAATGGGAAAAGGATCTCATTATTACCTATACAATCATTAGAAGGCAGGACATTTTATGACACATGACAGCAAATTTTATCATATCACTGAATATCTATGTGAAGGAAATAATGAGATTTGATGTTCTATGAAAGTAAGGTATATTGTAAGGTTGTAAAACTTTTCATTACACAATGAGTGAATCACATATGCAAAGCAAACTACATTTTCAATCCTTACAGAGTATATAAACAACTTTGATTGTGACTACATAATTTCGAAAGGCTCCAGTCACTGTGAATCCTATTTTGCAGAAATGACAGGGATTTGGATCTTCATTTAATACCAAAGAAGTTTCACTCTTTACCAAAGGAAATTAACATGTTCATTTAGATATGATTGGTATTGCAACGTACCCCAATTTCAAGTGAATAATAGGTAACGTCTTTTTGTATATGATGATCTCTCTAAAGTGCTGTGGAATTAGTAATCTTACTAAAGCGAGGAAAGCAAAAAAAAAAAACAGAATATAATAATTGTATTATTTCATAGAATATAATTATTATTTTTTTTTTATTTAGCGAATCCTAAAATATCTATGAAAATTTGCACACACACAAATGGTCCCAATTCAACAAAGTGTTTATGGCAGCAAACATTTTACTCGTTGCGATGTTACCCAAAATTTTGACACTTTTGTCATTTTTACATCATTAATTTTAGGAAGACTTGATGATGGGACTTTTCTACACCCAGTAGTCAGTTTTATCAAACAAGGTCAGCATTTCTTACTCAAGCAAGTGCTACTTCAGTCCCTGACTGGAGTAACATTTCTTGTCAAGCATTCAAGGCTCACTGCACTGGATAGATGCACCAAAATCATAAAGTTGCATTTGCCATCTTGATCCTGCATGGACCTCATTAAGGCTGTGTGCTAACGATCAGTAAAAGCAGCCTTTTTAGATGCAGAGTCTTGCCACTGCATCCAAAACATTGTGTTGTAAAGTAGCAGCATAGTGTATGGGATTTGTAGGTATCCCTTGATCCCTATACTTCACCCGACCCAGCATTGATTTCAGCTGTGGTGCGGGTTTCCAGACTTATGCATCTCACAGAGTGTTAATTTCATGTTGTAAAGTCAGAAGCAATCACCATGCATGTAGAATGAAGCATCCCTCCACCCTCCACAGATGGTGAGTACAGGGCAGCTGCGGTCTACATGTGTGCACGCACGGGTATCTGCAGGTCCAGAGGTGCTGCATACAACATGCAGTGCCTCTGGATTGTGAGCACATACCCTAATACTGGCATATGAAACACCAGACAAAATTTATCAGGATCATTATTTCACAACCAAGGATAAGTTGTCCTCACAACAAGCCATCTAATCAAACTTATCAAAATAAGTTGTATTTCATCTACAAAAAGAAAAAAAAAAGAAGAAAATCATCAAAAGATCACAAAAACATATATTATATCTATCAGTATGAATATGTGGCGCCCCACTGGTTGGGATGCCATGGAGAGTACTGCACCCAAATAAGAGTGTGTAGAATTCCTGTGACCAAGGGAATGGGCATGGTACATAAAGAATCCTCACAACACCCATTCATACACACCATAGCATAGAGGTCCATGGGTGAACCCGCTCTAGGGAAGACCCAGTCCTGTGGGAGGAGTCAGGTGAAGTAGAAAAGTGTATGGGTGGGAGGAGAGTGAGTTCAGTGAGAGAGAGGCAGTCGGCTAGAGACTGTGGCAGGAGAGAGACCCTAGGGGCACCAGGCTTTGCGTTGCTCCCGAATCTGTGCTACCGACCAGGAGGGACTGGTCCCGGGCAGAGGACCGACTCTGCACATGGTGTGGGTGTTTATCCCTAAGCCGTTAAACCAGAGGCCCTAAGCTTCTGTAGGAAGTCACAGCCAAAGACCTGGCGCATCCCTTGAAAAGGCAAACCGAACTAGGGTCAGGGGGACCTGAAGGGAAGTCTTTCACTGCAGACCCGTGGGAGCTGGCTCAAGGCTCTATGCGCAGAGGCGCTACATGGTAGAAGGAGAAGAGAGTGCAGTAAGGGACCGTTAGGGCACACCACTGAGGATCCTAAGTGAAACATCCCGGTTCCCTGGTAACTAACCAGGCCAGAGAAAGACCCAAATGACTGTAAAACCTGTTAATTTGCTTGAAGAACTGCAAGTAAACCCGTTCAGAGTTAAAGACGTATGTGTGACATACTTTATTTTCCCTCACCTGATGAGCCGCACACTTGCTGCAGTGAAAAAGACAAGTGACTGTGCTGTGTGGTAAGCTGCCTCTCTGTGTAAAAACAACTACTACAACTGCCCCAGGGATCCCGCTCCACCCACGGTGAACGTAAGCATCTTGCTACCCTGCTATCACCCCGGAGGTCTGACCCGCAGCATCGGTAACCATACTGGAACAGTAGGTGGTGTCACAAACTATCTTTATTATTTTTATCAACTCTTTTCAGCAACCACAAGGGCCACAAGACCAGGCACAGGCCCCAGTTACATCCCCCATGAATCAATGCCTGGAACCGGGTACCCCACAGCCCTGGGGCGGGTCAAATACCCAAAGAGAAAATATGTGAAAACAATTAAAAGCACCCAGAAATACATACTGACCAGCAATAGGATATCATTAAACCAACCAAACACTGGCAAAAAATACAGGGGAAGATTACAATAGAATATAATAGCTCACAAATTATTAATGACCAATTGTATGGTGAAATATCAAAGTACCCAACAAAAATGTACCCTAATAAAACAGTCTACAACCAGCACAGTCTAAATACTATATAAATACGTATATAGCATAATGATGAACAAAGAAGTGGGAGATAACGACAACATCTACATAGACTTAACAGTGTGACTGATGTGGATGATGGTGGTGATTGTCCTCCCAATGTAGTAGCATGCCTCAATCTCCTTGATTAACACATTCCATGCAATTTTTAAATGCAGATAAGCAGTGTTGTCAGCCTGTGTGTCCAATCAGGCACACTTGCTTTGAGCCCGGTGACATCACCGCTCTTATTTTTTCCTGCCCGGGGTCGTGAGGTTTGCTTCCGGTTGGAGCACTTCTCGCTCCCCGTGCGTTCTCCTAAGCAGACGCAGACCCAATAAGCACCTTGCTGTTGCATGCTGCTGCATTGGGAGGACCATCACCACCATCACCCATGTAAGTCACATGGTTAAGTATGTGTAGATGCTTTTTTTACCTCACACTTACAGGTTTTAACTTCTTAGGTGCAATTGTTTGTACATCATTATATGCACTACTAAATCAGCATCTTAAGAATCAGTTTGTTTTATAATTATTATATTTTTAATCACTATATTTTTTAAGATTTCAATTCCCTCACAACTATATTGTGCAACTGTAGCATGCAATATATATGATCAAAATTCTATTTCTTGTGGGTTACTACACATTCGGTTTACATTTAGCTCACTTACTATATCAGGAATTTAAAAGTTTACTACTTATACACATTTTTAAAGCCTTATAAGCAAACTTCTTTAATTTTAATATTTTAATCTTCGAATTTGACCATTTTGTTGAACATTCTTCATTATCTATATCTCTGTCTATAGGCCTCCCTTAAAGAGAACCTGTCACCCCCTCCAGGCATCTAAAAATACCATAGCCACCTTCTGCAGCACTAAGGTTGCATTCTGACAAGGTGTCTATAGCATTTATGCTCCCTTGATTCACTGAAATAAAGACTTATATAAAATCTGTTTCAAACCTGATCCAAGACCGGGAGGCGGGTTTTCATGTGTCTGTCTCCCTCCTCTGTGGTGTCAGTCATCCCTCTCTGCTCTCTGTGCACCTCCTCCAGGGCCATCTCCTGCATTACAGAGCTTTGTCAGCTCTGCTAAAACACAGAGCTTCTGTTATAAGAGACCCCACAGTAGTAAATCTAGCAGGAGGATACTGCCTGCTACGTAGCAGCCCTTGAGCAGTTTTCACTTTCAGTTTCTTGTACCCAGCATCATTGCTCCGTCCTCAGCCCCTGATCTAAAGCACAAACTCAACTCTGCTGCACTGTTGACAGCTCAGCTCAAGTGCTGCTATGTAGCAGGCAGTGCTTTCTCTGCTCAGGGTCCTCCTGCTAGATTTACTACTGTGGGGTCTCCTATAACAGCAGCTCCATGTTGTAGCAGAGCTGACAAAGCTCTGTAATGCAGGGAGATGGCCCTGGAGGAGGTGCACAGAGAGCAGAGAGGGATGACTGACACCACAGAGGAGGGAGATAGAGGCTTGAAAACCCACCTCCCGGTCTTGGATCAGGTTTGAAACAGATTTTATATAAGTCTTTATTTCAGTGAATCAAGGGAGCATAAATGCTATAGACACCTTGTCAGACTGCAGCCTTAGTGCTGCAGAAGGTGGCTATGGTATTTTTAGATGCCTGGAGGGGGTGACAGGTTCGCTTTAACAAGCTCACATGCTTGTGTGAGCCTACAACTAAATCATCATTTTTATTCTAAATAAATAATAGAGGGGTAATTAATAATAATAAGGATTTTTCTTTCAATGTTATCACCACTTTTAACAGGAGAAATAAAGAAATCAAAGATATTTATATGAAGCACTGGCCACTTTTACAAAATGACATGATATTAAATAGAATTTTACCAAAAAGACCTGGGTTCACTTACCGATGTGCACCGAACATAAAAAGCATTTTGGCACCTAGCAGGTTAAAAAATCCTATTAGAAAGAACATTGTTAAACAATCAGATCCAAAGAAGTCGAGAAAATGTGGTGGGAAACGATGCCTTTGTTGTAAAGTAATGCAGACCTGTAGTACATTTAGATCTGCAGTTACCAAAGAAATATTTCCTATTGTACATGATCTTGATTGCAATTCTACTTTTGTCATCTATCTTTTAGAATGCCCATGCAATATACAGTATGTAGGGCAAACTATTCAAAATCTACATTGTCGAATGAACAAACATAGATCTAACATAAAAAATGGGTTCAAACAACATGGAGTTTCGAACCATTTTGATATAGCCCACAATAGGGATTTTACTACCCTGAGAGTAACTGCAATTGATCATATTCCCATCAGCAGCAACAATAGATTAAATGCTTTAAACAAAAAGGAGAGGTTTTGGATGTATAAACTCGATACCTTGAAACCCAAAGGTTTGAATTTGATATCTGAGATTATATCATAAAAATTCCCAGAATATATCATTGCAATATAAGATTGATCATAGGACAATAATCTGTGCGGTTATATTCATTCTTTATACAATATTTATATATATTTATTTATTTATGTATCTCATATTATCTTTTAAGATATAATTTATGATAACAATTGTGATCCTGTTTAGAAGTTTTTATGTTCAGCTGATTTGTATATTTATTGATATCTATAATATATCCTACTGTCTATTGTGAATTCTAGCTTTCACTATTTATTTATCACTGGATACCCCTTCACTAATCCTTCACTTATTTGTGTAATCCCCATATATAAACCTTAATTCACTTTTATTATTTACTTATAAATAATTCAACACAAGAATTTTCACTGCTATTATATCCAACTAGTGGCGGGTGCTTATCTACATAGTCAAATGACTAACACGCGCCACCTTTTTATAAGTTAATCACCGGCACTCGTCTATTCTATACATAGAATCACTGGCACGCACTGGTCTCTTTGATAATGAACAGCACGTGCCGACTCATTCAGCCTGTTACAGGCACGTGCCGGAATGAAACAATGTATCACTGCAGGCACGCGCTAGCTATTACAACTTAATCCCTGACATACGCAGGCACGCGCTGGTACTTAAGATCAGCTACTGGCGCGTGCCGGTATTTGATGATGTAATTCATGAGCTCCAGCCAGCTTTGTTGTCAGTGAACACATTTTTATACATTATTTATCACTGACACATGCCTGAAAACAAAATTAACTATATGTACTGTTCATTTTTGGACTCATATATATTTTTAAAATAGAATTAATCACGGTACACCCTGAAGTTGAGATAATCATCGGCACATGCAAGCCCTCACAATTTCTATTTAAATCAAACACTGACTATTAAATATACATTTTTTCCCCCTTATAGCTTTCTTCTTTTTGAAATACTATGCATTTTCTGACACCTATTCTTCTCCAAAAAATCTTGTACCTGCTCATGAATAGCATCAAATCATCCGATTGTTCCAGTCCCTGGATTAGCCCGGACCGGTTGCTCTGTATCTATTGAACAACACAGAATGCAGGTCATATAATAACTGGACCAGTCTTATCTGGTTCTATTCCTACTACTACCTTTCTGTATAAAACTCATGCATGAAATATAGTTCTTTCATTTCATGATACAAAAAGTATCATTATTAGAAATATGATTTTTGACATTTCATTATATATATTTTTATCAAATAATTCAATACACACTTGTATGAATTTATAAAAACAAAAATATTTTCTCCCCCAGCCTTGATATTTAATCATTTTTATACTCATTTTTTATTCAGCAAATATACATCTATTTTTAATATATAATCATAAATAAATTGTTTTTAAAATTAAAGTCAATTTTTTAAAAAAAATCTTGAGCTATAGCTCTATATATATATATATATGATAATTATTGTTGGATATAATTTGCTGTCATTGGTGACTTGTTATTATTCCTTCTTCCTCTCCATTTGTTCTCAATAATGATGATACCTACAAAAAACATCAACAAATAGAAAACAAATACTTATTAAAATTAACATTTTCTTTTACTTGTATGGTTTTAGCACTGACAGTTTGGTACATACCGTTTGTCAAATACACATTCCACTTATTGAATTTTTAGTATGAGTACAATCCCAATTGTTCCACTTTTGTTCCTTTTATTACAATACTAGTAAAAAGGCCCGATGCAATTGCATCGGGAGCAGGGTGAAATGAATTGTGTGTATACAGGCGGCTCTGTGGGTAGCAGAGTAAACAGGGGGCTCTGTGGGTAGCAGAGTATACAGACGGCTCTGAGGGTAGGAGATTATACAGGCGGCTCTGTGGGTAGCACAGTATACAGGCGGCTCTGTGGGTAGCAGAGTATACAGGCGGGTCTGTGGGTAGCAGAGTATACAGGCGGGTTTGTGGGTAGCAGATTATACAGGCGGGTCTGTGGGTAGTAGAGTATACAGGCGGGTTTGGGGGTAGCAGATTATACAGGCCGCTGTGTGGGTAGCAGAGTATAGAGAAGGCTCTGTGGGTAGCAGATTGTACAGGTGGCTCTGTGGGTAGCAGGGTATACAGGCGGCTCTGTGGGTAGCAGAGTATACAGGCGGGTCTGTGGGTAGCAGAGTATACAGACGGCTCTGAGGGTAGGAGATTATACAGGCGGTTCTGTGGGTAGCACAGTATACAGGCGGCTCTGTGGGTAGCAGAGTATACAGGTGGGTCTGTGGGTAGCAGAGTATACAGGCGGGTTTGTGGGTAGCAGATTATACAGGCCGCTGTGTGGATAGCAGAGTATAGAGAAAGCTCTGTGGGTAGCAGATTGTACAGGTGGCTCTGTGGGTAGCAGAGTATACAGGCTGCTCTGTGGGTAGCAGAGTATAGAGGCGGCTCTGTGGGTAGCAGAGTATACAGGCGGCTCTGTGGGTAGCAGAGTATCGAGGCGGCTCTGTGGTTAGCAGAGTATCGAGGCGGCTCTGTGGGTAGCAGAGTATACAGGCGGCTCTATGGGTAGCAGAGTATAGAGGTGGCTGTGTGGGTAGCAGAGTATAGAGGCGGCTCTGTGGGTAGCAGAGTATACAGGCGGGTCTGTGGGTAGCAGAGTATAGAGGCGGCTCTGTGGGTAGGAGATTATACAGGAGGCTCTGTGGTTAGCAGAGTATAGAGGCGGCTCTGTGGGTAGCAGAGTATACAGGCGGGTCTGTGGGTAGCAGAGTATACAGGCGGGTTTGTGGGTAGCAGATTATACAGGCCGCTGTGTGGGTAGCAGAGTATAGAGAAGGCTCTGTGGGTAGCAGATTGTACAGGTGGCTCTGTGGGTAGCAGAGTATACAGGCGGCTCTGTGGGTAGCAGAGTATAGGGGCGGCTCTGTGGGTAGCAGAGTATACAGGCGGCTCTGTGGGTAGCAGAGTATGGAGGCGGCTCTGTGGTTAGCAGAGTATCGAGGCGGCTCTGTGGATAGCAGAGTATACAGGCGGCTCTATGGGTAGCAGAGTATAGAGGCGGCTCTATGGGTAGCAGAGTATAGAGGTGGCTGTGTGGGTAGCAGAGTATAGAGGCGGCTCTCTGGGTAGCAGAGTATACAGGCGGGTCTGTGGGTAGCAGAGTATACAGACGGCTCTCAGGGTAGGAGATTATACAGGCGGCTCTGTGGATTGCACAGTATACAGGCGGCTCTGTGGGTAGCAGAGTATACAGGCGGGTCTGTGGGTAGCAGAGTATACAGGCGGGTTTGTGGGTAGCAGATTATACAGGCCGCTGTGTGGGTAGCAGAGTATAGAGAAGGCTCTGTGGGTAGCAGATTGTACAGGTGGCTCTGTGGGTAGCAGAGTATACAGGCGGCTCTGTGGGTAGCAGAGTATAGAGGCGGCTCTGTGGGTAGCAGAGTATACAGGCGGCTCTGTGGGTAACAGAGTATACAGGCGGCTCTGTGGTTAGCAGAGTATCTAGGCGGCTCTGTGGTTAGCAGAGTATCGAGGGGGCTCTGTGGTTAGCAGAGTATCGAGGCGGCTCTATGGGTGGCAGAGTATACAGGTGGCTCTGTGGGTAGCAGAGTATACAGGCGGCTCTGTGGGTAGCAGAGTATACAGGCGGCTCTGTGGGTAGCAGAGTATAGAGGCGGCTCTGTGGGTAGCAGAGTATGGAGGCGGCTCTGTGGGTAGCAGAGTATACAGGCGGCTCTGTGGGTAGCAGAGTATACAGGTGGCTCTGTGGGTAGCAGAGTATACAGGCGGCTTTGTGGGTAGCAGAGTATAGAAAGGGCTCTGTGGGTATCAGAGTATACAGGTGGCTCTGTGGGTAGCAGAGTATACAGGCGGCTTTGTGGGTAGCAGAGTATAGAGGCGGCTGTGGTGGTGGCAGAGTGTACAGGCGTGTGTGGTGGTGACAGAGTATACAGGCGTCTGTGGTGGTGGCAGAGTATACAGGCGTCTGTGGTGGTGGCAGAGTGTACAGGCGTCTGTGGTGGTGGCAGAGTATACAGGCGTCTGTGGTGGTGGCAGTGTATATAGGCGTGTGTGGTGGTGGCAGAGTATACAGGCGTGTGTGGTGGTGGCAGAGTATACAGGCGTGTGTGGTGGTGGCAGAGTATACAGGCGTCGGTGGTGGTGGCAGAGTATACAGGAGTTGGTGGTGGTGGCAGAGTATACAGGCGTCGGTGGTGGTGGCAGAGTATACAGGCGTCTGTGGTGGTGGCAGAGTATACAGGCGTCTGTGGTGGTGGCAGTGTATACAGGCGTGTGTGGTGGTGGCAGAGTATACAGGCGAGTGTGGTGGTGGCAGAGTATACAGGCGTGTGTGGTGGTGGCAGAGTATACAGGCGTCGGTGGTGGTGGCAGAGTATACAGGAGTTGGTGGTGGTGGCAGAGTATACAGGCGTCGGTGGTGGCGGCAGAGTATAGAGGCGTCTGTGGTGGTGGCGGCAGAGTATACAGGCGTGTGTGGTGGTGGCGGCAGATATACAGGTGCGTGTGGTGGTGGCGGCAGAGTATACAGGTGTCTGTGGTGGTGGCCGGCAGAGTATACAGGCGTGTGTGGTGGTGGCAGAGTATACAGGCGTCTGTGGTGGTGGCACAGTATACAGGTGTCTGTGGTGGTGGCAGAGTATACAGGTGTCTGTGGTGGTGGCAGAGTATACAGGCATCTGTGGGTGGTGGCGGCAGAGTATACAGGCATCTGTGGTGGTGGCGGCAGAGTATACAGGCGTGTGTGGTGGTGGTGGCATAGTATACAGGTGTGTGTGGTGGTGGCGGCAGAGTATAGAGGCATCTGTGGTGGTGGCGGCAGAGTATACAGGCGTGTGTGGTGGTGGCGGCAGAGTATACAGGCGTGTGTGTGTGGTGGCGGCAGAGCATACACTTGTGTGTGGTGGTGGCGGCAGAGCATAGAGTTTTCTGTGGTGGTGGTGGCAGAGTATACAGGCATCTTTGGTGGTGGCGGCAGAGTATACAGGGGTCTGTGGTGGTGGCAGAGTATACAGGTGTGTGTGGTGGTGGCAGAGTATACAGGCGTGTGTGTGGTGGTGGCAGAGTATACAGGTGTCTGTGGTGGTGGCGGCAGAGTATACAGGCGTCTGTGGTGGTGGCGGTAGAGTATCCAGGTGTCTGTGGTGGTGGCAGAGTATACAGGTGTCTGTGGTGGTGGCGGCAGAGTATATAGGCGTGTGTGGTGGTGGCAGAGTATACATGCGTGTGTGGTGGTGGGGGCAGAGTATACAGGCATCTGTGGTGTTGGCAGAGTATACAGGCGTCTGTGGTGGTGGCAGAGTATACAGGCATCTGTGGTGTGGCAGAGTACACAGGCGTCTGTGGTGGTGGCAGAGTACACAGGCGTCTGTGGTGGTGGCAGAGTATACAGGCATCTGTGGTGGTGGCAGAGTACACAGGCATCTGTGGTGGTGGCGGCACAGTATACAGGCATCTGTGGTGGTGGCGGCAGAGTATACAGGCGTGTGTGGTGGTGGTGGCAGAGTATACAGGCGTGTGTGGTGGTGGTGCAGAGTATACAGGCGTCTGTGATGGTGGCAGAGTATACAGGCGTCTGTGGTGGTTGCAGAGTATACAGGCGTCTGTGGTGGTGGCAGAGTACACAGGCATCTGTGGTGGTGGCGGCAGAGTATACAGGCATCTGTGTTGATGTTGGCAGAGTATACAGGCGTGTGTGGTGGTGGTGGCAGAGTATACAGGCGTGTGTGGTGGTGGTGGCAGAGTATACAGGCGTGTGTGGTGTTGGCAGAGTATACAGGCGTCTGTGGTGGTGGCAGAGCATACAGGCGTCTGTGGTGGTGGCAGAGTATACAGGCATCTGAGGTGGTGGCAGAGTATAGTGGCGTCTGTGGTGGTGGAGGCAGAGTAAACAGGCATCTGTGGTGGTGGCGGCAGAGTATACAGGCGTGTGTGGTGGTGGCGACAGAGTATACAGGCGGTGTGGTGGTGGCGGCAGAGTATACAGGCATGTGTGGTGGAGGTGGCAGAGTATACAGGCTGTGTGTGGTGGTGGCAGAGTATACAGGCGTGTGTGGTGGTGGTGGCAGAGTATACAGGTGTGTGTGGTGGTGGTGGCAGAGTATACAGGCGTGTGTGTGGTGGTGGTGGCAGAGTGTACAGGTGTCTGCGCTGGTGGCAGAGTATACAGGCGTGTGTGGTGTGGTGGCAGAGTATACAGGCGTGTATGGTGGTGGCAGAGTATACAGGTGTCTGTGGTGGTGGCAGAGTATACAGGTGTGTGTGGTGGTGGTGGCAGAGTATACAGGCGTGTGTGGTGGTGGTGGCAGAGTATACAGGCGTGTGGGTGGCGGCAGAGAATACAGGTGTCTGTGGTGGGAGAGTGTACAGGCGTCTGTGGTGGTGGCAGAGTATACAGGCGTGTGTGGTGGTGGCAGAGTATACAGGTGTGTGGGTGGTGGCAGAGCATACAGGTGTCTGTGGTGGTGGCAGAGTATACAGCCGTGTGTGGTGGTGGCAGAGTTTTTAGGCGTGTGTGTGTGGCGGCAGAGTATGCAGGTGTCTGTGGTGGCGGCAGAGTATACACGCGTGTGTGGTGGTGGTGGCAGAGTATACAGGCGTGTGTGGTGGTGGTGGCAGAGTATACAGGCGTGTGTGTGGGTGGCAGAGTATACAGGCCTGTGTGGTGGTGGTGGCAGAGTATACAGGCGTGTTTGGTGGTGGTGGCAGAGTATACAGGCGTCTGTGGTGGTAGCAGAGTATACAGGCGTGTGTGGTGGTGGCAGAGTATACAAGTGTATGTGGTGGTGGCAGAGTATACAAGCGTGTGTGGTGGCGGCAGAGTATACAGGCGTGTGTGGTGGCGGCAGAGTATACAGGTGTCTGTGGTGGCGGCAGAGTATACAGGCGTGTGTGGTAGTGGTGGCAGAGTATACAGGCGTGTGTGGTGGTGGTGGCAGAGTATACAGGCGTGTGTGATGGTGGTGGCAGAGTATACAGGCATGTTGTGGTGGTGGTGGCAGAGTATACAGGCGTGTGTGGTGGTGGCAGAGTATACAGGCGTGTGTGGTGGCAACAGAGTATACAGGTGTCTGTGGTGTGGGAGAGTATACAGGCATCTGTGGTGTGGGAGAGTATACAGGCATCAGTGGTGGTGGCGCCAGAGTATACAGGTGTCTGTGGTGGTGGCAGAGTATACAGGCATCTGTGGTGGTGGCAGAGTATACAGGCGTGTGTGGTGGTGGCAGAGTATACAGGTGTCTGTGGTGGTGGCAGAGTATACAGGCGTGTGTGGTGGTGGGAGAATATACAGGCGTCTGTGGTGGTGGCAGAGTATACAGGCGTCTGTGGTGGTGCCAGAGTATACAGGCGTCTGTGGTGGTGGAGGCAAAGTATACAGGCGTCTGTGGTGGTGACGGCAGAGTATACAGGCATCTGTGGTGGTGGCAGAGTATACAGGCATCTGTGGTGGTGTCAGAGTATACAGGCGTCTGTGGTGGTGGCAGAGTATACAGGCGTCTGTGGTAGTGCCAGAGTATGCAGGCGTCTGTGGTGGTGCCAGAGTATACAGGCGTCTGTGGTGGTGGCAGAGTATACAGGCGTCTGTTGTGGTGGCAGAGTGTACAGGCGTCTGTGGTGGTGGCAGAGTATACAGGTGTCTGTGGTGGTGGCAGAGTATACAGGTGTCTGTGGTGGTGGCAGAGAATACAGGCGTCTGTGGTGGTGGCAGAGTATACAGGAGTCTGTGGTGGTGGCAGAGTATACAGGTGTCTGTGGTGGTGGCAGAGTATACAGGAGTCTGTGGTGGTGGCAGAGTATACAGGTGTCTGTGGTGGTGGCAGAGAATACAGGTGTCTGTGGTGGTGGCAGAGTATACAGGTGTCTGTGGTGATGGCAGAGTATATAGGTGTCTGTGGTGGTGGCAGAGTATACAGGTGTCTGTGGTGGTGGCGGCAGAGTATACAGGCGTCTGTGGTGGTGGCGGCAGAGTATACAGGCGGCTGTGATGGTGGCAGAGTATACAGGTGTCTGTCGTGGTGGCAGAGTATACAGGTGTCTGTGGTGGTGGCGGCAGAGTAAACAGGCGTCTGTGGTGGTGGCGGCAGATTATATAGGCGTCTGTGGTGGTGCCAGAGTATACAGGCGTCTGTGGTGGTGGCAGAGTATACAGGCGTCTGTTGTGGTGGCAGAGTATACAGGCGTCTGTGGTGGTGGCAGAGTATACAGGTGTCTGTGGTGGTGGCAGAGAATACAGGCGTCTGTGGTGGTGGCAGAGTATACAGGAGTATGTGGTGGTGGCAGAGTATACAGGTGTCTGTGGTGGTGGCAGAGTATACAGGAGTCTGTGGTGGTGGCAGAGTATACAGGTGTCTGTGGTGGTGACAGAGTATACAGGTGTCTGTGGTGGTGGCAGAGTATATTGGTGTCTGTGGTGGTGGCAGAGTATACAGGTGTCTGTGCTGGTGGCGGCAGAGTATACAGGCGTCTGTGGTGGTGGCGGCAGAGTATACAGGCGGCTGTGGTGGTGGCAGAGTATACAGGTGTCTGTGGTGGTGGCAGAGTATACAGGTGTCTGTGGTGGTGGCGGCAGAGTATACAGGCGTCTGTGGTAGTGGCGGCAGAGTATACAGGCGTCTGTGGTGGTGGCAGAGTATACAGGCGGCTGTGGTGGTGGCAGAGTATACAGGTGTCTGTGGTGGTGGCAGAGTATACAGGTGTCTGTGGTGGTGGCAGAGTATACCGGTGTCTGTGGTTGTGGCAGAGTATCCAGGCATCTGTGGGGATGGGGGCGGGGGGGGTGCTGTCAGAGGCCAGCACAGCCACCCCTTTAGCCGCTGCTGAGGAGCGGAGGGTGGGGGGGTATGCTGCACCGCCACCCCTATAGTAGGCTGCGGTTGAGGAGGGGGGGTCAGAGAGCACCGCCCCCTCTGCATGAGCGGTGAGGAGGGGCGCAGCGCCACTCGGTGGGTGCTACCTGGCCTGGTCCGGCGGCGTACATATGGCGCCGCCCCTTTGCTCACGGCACCGGTAAAAATGAGCGGCGGGCCTTTATGAGCGGTGAGGAGGGCCGCCGCGCCGCTGGGTGGGCAGCGGAGACTGCGGGTGGACAGCGGACACTGCTCGCGATGACGCTATCGCGTCATCGCTTGCAGTGCCGCAAAGGAGTCTGGGATTCGGCTACAGTGCCTGAATTCCAAACTCCCGATTATATAAATAGATGGAGGACTATGCGGTGCTTATATTATATGAAGGAATATGGGCTTTGCATTGTACTATCTGGAGGACTATGTGCTGTGCATTACACTATGTGGAGGACTATTGGCTGTGTATTATACCATGTGGAGGTGCACCATACTTTATTAAGGACTATGAGCTGTGTATTATACCATATACAGGACTATGGGGTGTTCATTATACCATGTGGAGGACTATAAGGGTGCATTATTCTATGTAAAAGATTATTGGGTGCATTATAATACATGGAGGACAACAGAGGGTGCATTATATTATATGTAGGGCTATGTGATGCCTTATACTATATAGGGGACTAAGGGGGTGCATTATACTATATGGAGAATTGTGGAGGGTGCCTTATGTTACATGGAGAACTGTGGGAAGTGCATTATACTATAGGGAGGACTATGTGGGGTCCTTTATATTCCACGGAAGACTATCGGAATGCATTATACAATGTGAAAGTCAATGTGGGCCCTATTGTACTATCAGGAAGGCTATGTCAATGACATTAAAATATATAGAGGGCTATTGGAGGTTATTATATTATTTGAAGAAATGTGTGGAGGCCAGTATAATAATTGGAGGGGTATCACTGAGCTTTTGTACTTTATATAGGGCTATGTAAGGGCCAAAAAAACTGTATGCACGCAAATAAACAGTCTAAAGGCTTGTGTGGGGTCCATCATACTGTGCGGAGGACTGGTGGGAGCCTGTATGCAGCGTGGAGTGGTGTGAAGGCCTTTATACTGTATGTAAACCCATTATACTAGATAGAGGGCTATGTGGAGGGTCTCATTTAGGGATTACACTGTGTTTGGTCGCCATACTTTGCTGGTATAGTTGAGTTGGTACAGTAGGGTTATCATACTAATCGTATGGAGGGTACTGTGGAGGAATTCACTGTGGGCATGACATACAATGTTTCTGGGCACTTTTGTTGGCACCATTCTTTATGGGTGCAATGAAAGCAGAATATTTGGCATTATAAGGAGCAGAATTACTTTAAAACATTTTTGATGGCAAGGGGGCGCATTTAGAACTTCTGCTATGATGTCCCATGATTTCTATGTATGCTTCTATGTCTATTGTTATTTGCTTGTGGGTCATTCCACCTTAAGTTTCGTCTTATGCATTAAAATGCATGCTTGATGGGGTTGACATCTGGCGATTGACTCGGTCATTGTAAAATATTCAATTTCTTTGACATAAAAAACTCCAGGGTTTCTTTTTCAGTATGTTTTAGGTTGTTGTCAACTGTACTGTGAAGTGCAATCCAATTAACCTTAACCTGGCTGTTTCTGGTTGAGTCTGAGAAGGAAGTAAAACCCTGTCCTCTTCAGAATTTATCCGGCTGCTTTTGTAGTCAGGATTTTTCGATTACACCTGGGTTGAGGTGGGGGGGGGGGTTGGGTGCACCACAATGCTTTGTATAGGGAGGGTGATCACCGTGCCAAGTTAAGACACAATGGGAGGAAAAGAAGACATGGCACATTGAGGGAGCAACACCATGACAATAGAAGCAAATATTAAGTGAAAAAAAGAAATCTTTAAAGATTTATTTTTTTCACTTAATATTTGCATCTATTGTCATGGTGTTGCTCCCTCAATATGCCATGTCTTCTCTTCCTCCCATTGATTTTTCGATTACTGACATTATCCCCAAAAGGACTAAAGTGGGATTATGATATAACAAGTGTTTTGAAATAATAACATTATTTATACTTATATATCTTATTGGAATTGTTACTTATGCATTACATTTTATTTTTTTTTATTTCCTTCTTCTTCCTCTTTTTCCTCACTATAGAGGTTGACACTAGTGATGAGCGAGTGGCGTAATACTTGCACTCGCTATACTGGTAATGAGTACTTTTTAATACTTACATATTTGTCCGAATAGCGAGTCCAATGTTAGTCAATTAGTGATTGGCTCCGCCCACAGACATCCGGCAATAAAATGATTCTTTCTGGGACAGAGTGGGAGGGTGGGCTTTTTTGCTTTTTTTACTGCGTAAAACACCTTGCTCTTTCCCCCAGACAGACCCTAAGGGCCCCTTTACACGTTGCTACATTTCTAGGGTGGCTACAGGTAACTTACTGGTTGCAGTGAAATCATGGAGAGATTATTCCATTTGTACACAGCAACAAGATAGAACCTTGTATCCATGATTTCACTGCAACCAGTAAATTACCTGTAGCCACCCAAGAAATGTAGCCGCGTGTAAAGGGGCCCTAAGATTCAATCTTCTTTCACTGAGGTGCTAGGTCACTTTGTGTACTGAAGGCAGCTGTCAGTTTGTGTCAGATCAATAACGATCGATACATGACTCACGAGCACCAGCGATACTTGCTGTATAATGAATACCGCACTATCCGTGCGAATAGCGAGTAGTAATGATTACACTCGCTCATCACTAGTTGACACCTGACATAAGGTGGAGGTAATTGGATCACATTTCTCTATTCACTTCTTTCCTTTTTTCATTTATTCCCTAATTTATTTCATTTTCTTTTTCTCTCATTTTCCTATATTCTCTTTTTAATCCTCATGCTTGCTTTATTATTGCTTTCATTGATAGATATTTTTCTTAACAGTTCTATTATAACACAGAGGAATAAAAATAAGTGTATTAGAGATTGTTGACTGTTATCACGCATATCTGGTAACTAGCAACATCCCACAGTCTCACAATACACATAGACCTTATATCACTCCACGACGCATGTGAAAGCCAGTATGTGATGCGTTGTCACATGACCGACACTCCCTAGTTCTGGTTTTGTTTATATAAAACACCACGCTGAACAGGGCCGGCTCCAGGTTTCTGTGGGCCCCGGGCGAAAAGGTCTCAGTGGGCCCCCTTTAAGTACATATCGCGGACTATATATATGTATATGTATGTATATATATATATTGCCGCACACTTACCGCAAACCCCATAGACAATGCATGGGGCTTGCCGCAAACATGCAGCAAGTGCAGCCGCTAGACAGAAAATGCGGCAGATGCGGGTTTTTTTTTACCGCAACTGCCACATTTTTAAAAAAACTCCTATGTGAAGGCAGCCTTAGGGCCCTTTCACATCAGCGGTATTTTCAAATCGCGGCAGATGCGGTGAAAAAACCGCATCTGCCGCGATTACCGCATAACCGCAACACTTGCGGCACACTTGCGGCAAGCCCCATGCAATGTCTATGGGGCTTGCGGTAAGGGTGCGGCAGGTGCGGCAAGTGCGGCTTCGGCACTTGCGGCAGGTGCGGCCGCGAAAAAAAACGCTGCAAGCAGCGTTTTTTTTCGCGGCCGCACCTGCCGCAAGTGCCGAAACCGCACTTGCCGCACCCTTACCGCAAGCCCCATAGATATTGCATGGCGCTTGCCGCAAGTGTGCCGCAAGTGTCGTGGTTATGCGGTAATCGCGGCAGATGCGTTTTTTTCACCGCATCTGCCGCAATTTGAAAATACTGCTGATGTGAAAGGGCCCTTACAGGAACAGTGACTGCTGAAACCAGCAAGAGCTGTTCCTGACAGTGAGTATATTACACGTTGTTAGGAGCGGGCTAAAATGCGTATTCCCTTGCGCTTTTTAAAAATACCCTTCAAATGCAAAATGTTGCATTTTTATGCGTCTGAGGATTCTTGGTATATACACAAGCATTCTCAAGCACACAAATAACGCAAGCAGCTCAATAGAGCCGCACTGCCATATGGGTGGCACCGCAGCCAAGCGGAGTGTCTGGCCGTCCAGATCTCTCTTTCTCCTCACCTTTCTTCTCGCCGCTCCGGTCTCCTCCGGTCGCTCTGCACATATCAGCACAGTGATGACATCGTGCCCCTCCATGCTGAGCTGCAGAATGCAGACAGCGGCAGAAGAGACTCTGGAGAAGAATGCTGCTGGCAAAGGCGGCTGGGACTATAGGAGTGGATCAGCGGGGGGCTACCACTGGTACACATACTTCGTACACATGCGGCTCTGCTTCGTACACCTCATACACATTCGGCTCTGCTCCATACACCTCTTACACATTCGGGTCCGCTTCGTACACCTCGTACACACATGGCTCCGCTCCGTACACCTCGTACACACTCGGCTCTGCTCCGTACACCTCGTACGCATGCGGCTCTGCTCCGTACACCTCGTACACACATGGCTCTGCTCCGTACACCTCGTACACACATGGCTCTGCTCCATACACCTAGTACACACATGGCTCTGCTCCATACACCTAGTACACACATGGCTCTGCTTCGTACACCTCGTACACACACGGCTCCGCTCCGTACACCTCGTACACACGCGGCTCTGCTCCGTACACATCATACACACATGGCTCTGCTCCGTACACCTCGTACACACGCGGCTCTGCTCCGTACACCTCGTACACACGCGGCTCTGCTCCGTACACATCATACACACAGGGCTCTGCTCCGTACACCTCGTACGCACGGCTCCGCTTCGTACACCTCGTACACACATGGCTCCGTTCTGTACACCTCGTACACACATGGCTCTGCTCCGTACACCTCGTACACACTCGGCTCCGCTCTGTACACCTCGTACACACATGGCTCTGCTCCGTACACCTCGTACACACTCGGCTCCGCTCCGTACACCTAGTACCCACTCGGCTCCGCTCCGTACACCTCGTACACACATGGCTCCGCTTCGTACACCTCGTACACACGCGGCTCTGCTCCGTACACATCATACACACATGGCTCTGCTCCGTACACCTCGTACACACGCGGCTCTGCTCCGTACACCTCGTACACACGCGGCTCTGCTCCGTACACATCATACACACAGGGCTCTGCTCCGTACACCTCGTACACACGGCTCCGCTTCGTACACCTCGTACACACACGGCTCCGCTCTGTACACCTCGTACACACATGGCTCTGCTCCGTACACCTCGTACACACTCGGCTCCGCTCCGTACACCTAGTACCCACTCGGCTCTGCTCCGTACACCTCGTACACACATGGCTCCGCTTCGTACTCTCGTACACACTCGGCTCTGCTCCGTACACCTCGTACACACATGGCTCCGCTCCATGCACCTAGTACACACTCACCTCTGCTACATTCACACTGTAAATGCCTCCTGACCCCACACATAACCTTCACCTAATTGCCATACACCTCGTACACATACGGCTCCGCTCCATGCACCTAGTACACACTCACCTCTGCTACATTCACACTGTAAATGCCTCCTGACCACACACAAACTTCACCTTATTTGAGCATCATTCATGGTGGCCAGCACACTCCTGGATACACTGAGGAGCTGATCATGTGATCCCTGACTCCTCCCCTCCATGTGACATCATCACAGGTCCTGTAAGCACAGAGTGTGTGCAGCTCTGTCGGCTCCCGTGGAGGGGGGAGGAGGGAGACCTCGGTGCTGCAGGAGCCTGAAAATGACCCCCAGCTGCCCCCTGGATATGGCTCTGGGTGTGGGGGCAGTGCTCAGGGGCCCCTGAGGCTAGGGTCACACTTGCATTGTGACCCTAGCCTTATGCAAGTATTGTATGTTGCAGCGCATAGCATTTAATGCTATGCGCTGGAGGCAGCCCATAGAAACCCGACGTTTACCTTGACAACCACTGGTTGTCAATGTAAACGTCGGGTTTCTATGGGCTCAGTTGCTGGCAGCGCATAGCGTTAAACGCTCTGCGCTGCAGCAGACAATACTTGCGTCAGGCTAGGGTCACAACACAAGTGTGACCCTAGCCCTCAGGGGCCCGGTGGGCCCCCTCCAAGCAGTCGGGCCCTGGCACTTGCCCGGGTACGCCGGGTGCTGACGCCGGCCCTGACGCTGAATCTTCTTTTTGTGCGCCATAACCCACATGCACAAATGTGTTTTGACATGTAATGCTGTTCCAGATCTGGTAAGAGCTGTATGATCTTTTTCTTAACTTACATTTATCTTTAAGTATACAATTAGAGGAATGTATTGAATATATGGAATCCTTTACTTACATAACTAGTGCAGTTTAGTTGGACCCTTTCTTTCATAGTTTCATACAGCTTCATTTAAGCTGTTTTCATCAGACACTATAATAAAACAAAGTATATATATATACAGTAATACAGGCAGGTATATTGCTTTAATTGAGCTGTGTAAATCTAAGGGCCCCTTTACATGCCACCACTGCAAGGTAGCAACTGCCTGGCATTGGGGATATTTATGCCTGTTGCTATGAAATTGCTATGAAATGGCAGCGTGTAAATAGGGAAATTCCTTCCAGTGTCCTGCAGTTGACTCAGATACCTGTTGCTCAAAAACCGAAGGCAACACAAAGGCACAATTGCCATTGTAGTGGCATGTAAACGGGGCACAAGGATGGAATCTGCGACGCCTAGTGATTTCACAGGGGCGTGCCACAGCGTCATGGATACCATGCCCCATCAGCGATGATTGGTGTGGGCTACTGTGTTACGATTGGCTGTCCCTTCACTGGGCGCCATATTTAAAAAGCTGTCCATTCACACTCCACAATTGCAATGGCGTAATGTATTAGCCAGCCTTCCTGCGCAGGCTGGCCAATCATGATGCTATTGCGTTGTCCAATCAGCGTATTAGCATCACGGATTACACAACTCTGTCACGCCTATCTACTTGCGGCGCAAAAGATGTACGCCCATATTCCTTTGTGGTAGTGGTGTGTAAAGCGGGGAATGTATTCAACAGGAAGTAAGCCGCAGGATCTGACAGAACTTCCGGGGAACAAAGATACCTTCAGTTGACAACGCAATGGCGGCGTGTATATGCGGCATCGGCGATCGGTATCCACCGTCAAAAACGTGCGCGTGCACGTGCGGTGGATGACTGTTGCTAGGCACTGTGGCGGCGTGTAAAGGTAGAGAAAAGAGTCACTAGATATCACTAACTGTGTGAATAAAATATTCATCATATTCATCTAGTTGTGTATTAGAAGACCGAATGTTAGGCAGAAATGTTACACAATATTTTTCTTGTAAAATTATTTTTGCCAAAAGAGTTAAACATCTTTGTTTATTCAACTTTTAGTGGCAAGTAACTATCTTGTAATTGCTTCATGCCTTTAGTCATATCATCAATAAATAGTGATGAGTGAATACTAAATTATTCGGATTTGAATTATTGGCACTGAACATTTTGTAATAATCATGTATCTGTTATAGTAACGAATCAACTAGTAACGAATCAACTGCTCGTCAATGGAAAACGCAAATAATTTACCAATGGACCTTTCCAGGATGTCTGGGAGGGCTGTAAAAATGCAGAAATTAATGGAAAAATGCTGAAACTGAATGTGACCATGCAGAAGATGCCTAAGGCTACCTTCACATTTGCGTTTGTGTCTGCATGCTGATGGCATGCAGACACAAACGCAGACAAAAGCATGTAATTTTTTGTGTCCGCAGCGGAGAATGTCCGCCTGCGGACACATCACTGTGCAGCCCGGGAAGCCAATCGGCGTTGCCCGGGGGTGATCAGCGGCGGAGATCTCCTCCTCCCGGCCGCCGGTAAGCTCCGGACGTGTCAGCGGGTTAAACAGCTGATTTGACAGCTGTTTGAATCTCCCGCGCCGACACCGAGAGGAGATGTCGGCGCGGGAAGATTCAAACAGCTGTCACATCAGCTGTTTAACCCCGCCGACACCGCTAGGAGCTTACCGGCGGCGGGGAGGAGGAGATCATAAGAGGCTCAGCTGATCTCCCGGTGGCCGTCGGTGATCTCCTGTGACATCACCGGCGGCCACCGGGAGAGATTTCAATGGGTCCACAGCGTTCTCCTGCGCTGTCAAGCGCAGAACACTGCGGACCCATTGACACCAATGCTTTTTTTGTGCGCTTGGGGAAGCTTGCTGATTTTCCAAGGTCCCTGAGCACCCAAAAAATGCAACATGCTGCGTCCCGGGTGCGGACGGGAGACCCTGGAGGGAGCAGATATCTTCCGCATCTGCACCCGAATGCAGCAAACGCAGGCACTATGCGTTCCTATGTTAAACATAGGAACGCAGTGCGCATGCGTTTGACTGCATATGGGAAAGCAGCATACGCTGCCTTCCCATACGCAAATGTGAAGGCAGCCTAAATGCATTTCTGACTTAGGCTGGCTTCACATTTGCGTTTGTGTCTGCATGCTGATGGCATGCAAACACAAACGCAGTGAAAAGCAGGGTCTTTTTTGTGTCTGCAGCGGAGAATGTCCACCTGCGGACACATCACTGTGGAGCCCGGGCAGCCAATCGGCGGTGTCCGGGGGCGGGCCGGAGGCGGAGATCAGCGGCGGAGATCTCCTCCTCCCGGCCGCCGGTAAGCTCCGGGACGAGTCCGCGGGTTAAACAGCTGATGTGACAGCTGTTTGAATCTCCTGCGCCGACACCGAGAGGAGAGGTCGGCTCGGGAAGATTCAAACAGCTGTCACATCAGCTATTTCTCCCCGCCGACACCGCTATGAGATTACCGGCGGCGGGGAGGAGGATATCATGAGAGGCTCAGCAGATCTCCTGGTGGCCATTGGTGATCTCCTGTGATATCACCGGCGGCCACCGGGAAAGATTTCAATGGGTCCGCAGCGTTCTCCTGCACCGTCAAGCGCAGAACACTGCGGACCCATTGACGCCAATGCATTGTTTGTGTGCTTGCGGGCGCTTGTAGATAAAACAAGCACCCATGAACGCACAAAAAATGCAACATCATGCGTTCGGAGTGCGCTCAGAGGGTGCACAAATTATGCGCATCTGAACGCAAACGCAACTGAATGCAGCCAAACGCAGGCACATGCGTTCCCATGTTAAACATAGGAACGCATGTGCACAAGCGTTTGGCTGCGTTCGGTGCGCTGTGCTCCGAACGCCAGTGTGAAGCCAGCCTTACAGCTGTGTGCTGTGATTAGATACAAAACTTCCATAGGGCTATTAAATAAGCCGCACCAGTGTTACCACTGATTCACGGCATCTGCAGCTCATCAAACATCATTTTAAACAAGAGAAACATATGAGCTTATTGCTTACAAAAGTATATATTTATTGGGAAACATACATACATGGAGTAGGTGATATTAAAATTGCACAGCAAATTGATTGGTACATTAATCCATTAGTATGCTCATAGAGCTATTGCATGATTCATTTAGGGCAATTTGTACATAAAAGGGTCACATACAGAATGGTTTAACAGATATATTACAGTAATTACATTATTAAACACGTTCTCGAACTGCCCATAGTGCAGTGACCCATGTATAGAGTCTATATTGCCATTACATAAGTGCAAATCTCAGAGCATAGAGGTAAGCATCATACCAAGTAAAGTGCTTAGTGCTGAGAAAAGGGGATCCCCCACAAGTGCCAGACTCCAACGCGCGTTTCGCGTATTATGATTGTTAGTGCTTCTTCAATGGGAGTACCGGGGCCTTCTCAGTGACGCGTATATATAGGCAGCTATACACCTGTCATGGTGCAAGCTAATCGAGCCGCCGATTGCGGCGCATGCGCACACGCGGCCCGTCCTGATACGTCACTTCTGGCGCTCCGCCCGCCGCATCATCACCGCAGCCGGATAATACATCCACGCAGCGGGGAGGTGACGGCCAGGCATAGGAGCGTCGTCATGACAACCGGGACACGGCGGAAGTGCGCGCATGCGCACCGGGGGCACGATGTACAGAAATAGTGCTTACACAACAGTACCATGTTCACCATAACATAATAGCATCATAGTTAAGAACAAAGTTTTCTTCCAGTCTTTTCCATGGTAGTGTTTTCTTAGCACATCCAAAATCCACTTCATACAATGAAATAACGCTGTCACTATAGAGAAACAAGCCCAAGTGAAAAATAAAAACAATTAAAACCAGCACATATAAGTATAGACACAGGAGGGGATGGGGAAAGGGAAACAATAAAATTCTCAAGTTCATTAGAAAAAAGGGGAGAGAGAACATGGTAGGACAGTTATGGACAGTCCACGAGACATATGCAGGATCACAACATTTTTATAAGTATGGAGAGAAACTCAGGGTCTCGTTCAAGCCCTTTGGTAAAACAGTATCCAGCATCACAATCCATTTTAATTCCCTCTGGGCGAGTAGCTTTTTTAGGTCACCCCCCTGATCCCCCACGTATCACATCTATTCCCATCACCCTTAGACTTTTAGGGTTACAATCATGAAACCTATAAAAGTGACGGGGAGGGTTTTCAGTTCGGTGACATCCTTTGTCTTCCTAGCACCACCAATATCTCTCACGTGTTCGCCTATTCTCACTCGCAACTCGCGTGATGTCAGACCTACATATATTTTTTGGCAGCCACACGTGGCATAATATACCACGTGTGTGCTCCTACATGTGATGTGATCATTAATAGTATAGGTCCGACTACCATCGCTCGATGCAAAGCGCGAACCGCGAACACAGTTGGCACAGGCTAGGCAATCACCACAGGGGAAAAAGACCCCTGAGGGAGGGCCGGCCCCAAAAATCCTTGGAATTAATGGCACATAATGGCTCTGTACCAGTAAATCCTTTAAGTTTTGAGATATTCTTGAGGTCATTTGTGGACCTCCAGATAGATCACCCCTCAGTGATGGCTCAGACATGAGTACCGGCCAATGTCTCACCAGGACCTTCCTCATTGTCTCCCACTGGTCATTATAGGTGGAGATGAACCCTATCACCCCAGAGTCATCTTTCTTTTTATCTTTCTCAGAAGGGAGGAGGAGATCATCACGTTTAGAGTTTTTTGCCCTATCATAACCGGCTTTGATGCATCTCCGACTGTATCCCCGTTCCCTGAATCTCTCTCTCAAGTCAGAAGCTTGTCTCCGAACATTGGTTTCGGTGGAGCAGATCCGCTTCATCCTCAGAAATTGTCCAACCGGGATGGCACGTATTGTGGATTTAACATGGGCAGATGAGTAACGCGTTTACAGACGTGTCCTTGCGGAAGACGTCAGTCTGCAAACATCCATGTGTATCCACCATGATCTTAATGTCGAGAAAGTCAATAGACTCCTGACTATATTTGTAGGTGAGTTTAATATTAAGGTCATTTTGATTTAACGATGTCATAAATAAATCGAGCTGCTCCGCCGTGCCCTGCCACACCATAAGTAAATCATCAATATAGCGCATCCAGCACTGCACATGGGCGACGGCCCGCCCGCCCCCGCACGCAAACAACCCCCGCTCCCAGTAACCCAGGAACAGGTTTGCATACGAAGGCGCGCAGGACGCGCCCATTGCAGTGCCGCGCTTCTGTAGATAGAAATGAACTTTAAAAGTAAAAAAATTATGTGACAGGACAAAGCGGAGCAGCTCGAGAATTAACTCACACATATGGCCATCCCGGTTAGAACATTCGAGGAAGAAGCGGACCGCCTCTACACCTGCATCATGGTAAATGCAGGTGTATAGGGACTCCACGTCCGCCGTGACAATATACATATCGGATTCCACAAAGATCCCATCAATCCTTTTGAGAGCGTCCGTTGTGTCTTTAATGTAAGATGGTAACGTCTCCACTAGGGGTTTCAGATAATAATCGATATATTTGCACACGGGATCACAAAGACTCCCGATGCTAGACACGATCGGACGCCCCGGTGGATTGGCAGGATCTTTGTGGATTTTCGGAAGGAGATACAGAGTGGCAACCTTGGGTGAAGACACAGTGAGACCATCCAAAATCCTCTTGGTGATGATCCCCTCCTCAAAAGCGCTCACCAGGATCCTCTGAAGTTCATCAGAGTAATCCTTTAAGGGATTAGAGTCTAATTTCTGATAGGTCGCCCTATCCCTGAGCTGTCTCAGAGCCTCTTTTTCGTATTTGATGCATGGCCAGATCACGACATTTCCCCTTTGTCTGCCGCCTTGATAACCACATCTTTATATGATTGTAATTCTTTAATTGCCTCCAGAGATACCGGGTAGACCCAGAGTACCATCTGTGGTATCATTGACATCTGAATGTGATACTCAGGAGAGTGAATCAGCAGATGAGGGAGGTTCAGGCATCAGTGATGAACGACAAATAGTCACGCGGTTACAGTCCTCGATTCCAGCTAAGCCTAAGGGAAAGGGAAAAGACTCCCTGCAGGTGGTTAATTTGTCGGACCGCGTTCTGTCTAGAGTGCAAATAGAGGTCTTGTCTAAAGGATTAACGTTTGTGCCTACTAATAATTTTAATTTTTTTGTAGCGCTAAAAGACATGCATCTGTCTGCACGGAAACTACTACTGAGAAAATTGCACTCTAGGGATAATCGCGGTGGGATGAATACTACCGAGGAACAGGCTAGGCGTTTCCCCCTTTGTCTGCCTGCCCAGCTGTTGATATATTCACGAAGCTGGTAGTGGATGATTTTAAAAAAATTAAGACTCGACGAACTACTGATAACCTAACTAGCCGACAGAGACAGGCGATTAAAGAATTACAATCATATAAAGATGTGGTTATCAAGGCGGCAGACAAAGGGGGAAATGTCGTGATCTGGCCATGCATCAAATACGAAAAAGAGGCTCTGAGACAGCTCAGGGATAAGGCGACCTATCAGAAATTAGACTCTAATCCCTTAAAGGATTACTCTGATGAACTTCAGAGGATCCTGGTGAGCGCTTTTCAGGAGGGGTTCATCACCAAGAGGATTTTGGATGGTCTCACTGTGTCTTCACCCAAGGTTTCCACTCTGTATCTCCTTCCGAAAATCCACAAAGATCCTGCCAATCCACCGGGGCGTCCGATCGTGTCTGGTATCCGGAGTCTTTGTGATCCCGTGTGCAAATTTATCGATTATTATCTGAAACCCCTAGTGGAGACGTTACCATCTTACATTAAAGACACGACGGACGCTCTCAAAAGGATTGATGGGATCTTTGTGGAATCCGATATGTATATTGTCACGGCGGACGTGGAGTCCCTATACACCTGCATTGACCATGATGCAGGTGTAGAGGCGGTCCGCTTCTTCCTCGAATGTTCTAACCGGGATGGCCATATGTGTGAGTTAATTCTCGAGCTGCTCCGCTTTGTCCTGTCACATAATTTTTTTACTTTTAAAGATCCTTTCTATCTACAGAAGCGCGGCACTGCAATGGGCGAGGCCTGCGCGCCTTCGTACGCAAACCTGTTCCTGGGTTACTGGGAGCGGGGGTTGTTTGCGTGCGGGGGCGGGCGGGCCGTCACCCATGTGCAGTGCTGGATGCGCTATATTGATGATTTACTTAGGTGTGGCAGGGCACGGCGGAGCAGCTCGATTTATTTATGACATCGTTAAATCAAAATTACCTTAATATTAAACTCACCTACAAATATAGTCAGGAGTCTATTGACTTTCTCGACATTAAGATCATGGTGGATACACATGGATGTTTGCAGACTGACGTCTTCCGCAAGGACACGTCTGTAAACGCGTTACTACACGCATCATCAGCCCATGTTAAATCCACAATACGTGCCATCCCGGTTGGACAATTTCTGAGGATGAAGCGGATCTGCTCCACCGAAACCAATTTTCGGAGACAAGCTTCTGACTTGAGAGAGAGATTTAGGGAACGGGGATACAGTCGGAGATGCATCAAAGCCGGTTATGATAGGGCAAAAAACTCTAAACGTGATGATCTCCTCCTCCCTTCTGAGAAAGATAAAAAGAAAGATGACTCTGGGGTGATAAGGTTCATCTTCACCTATAATGACCAGTGGGAGACAATGAGGAAGGTCCTGGTGAGACATTGGCCGGTACTCATGTCTGAGCCATCACTGAGGGGTGATCTATCTGGAGGTCCACAAATGACCTCAAGAAGATCTCAAAACTTAAAGGATTTACTGGTACAGAGCCATTATGTGCCAGTGATTCCAAGGATTTTTGGGGCCAGCCCTCCCCTCAGGGGCTTTTTCCCCTGTGGTGATTGCCTAGCCTGTGCCAACTGTGTTCGCACTTTGCATCGAGCGATGGTAGTCGGACCTATACTATTAATGATCACATTACATGTAGGAGCACACACGTGGTATATTATGCCACGTGTGGCTGCCAAAAAATATATGTAGGTCTGACATCACGCGAGTTGCGAGTGAGAATAGGCGAACACGTGAGAGATATTGGTGGTGCTAAGAAGACAAAGGATGTCACCGAACTGAAAACCCTCCCCCGTCACTTTTATAGGTTTCATGATTGTAACCCTAAAAGTCTAAGGGTGATGGGAATAGATGTGATACGTGGGGGGATCAGGGGGGGTGACCTAAAAAAGCTACTCGCCCAGAGGGAATTAAAATGGATTGTGATGCTGGATACTGTTTCACCAAAGGGCTTGAACGAGACCCTGAGTTTCTCTCCATACTTATAAAAATGTTGTGATCCTGCATATGTCTCGTGGACTGTCCATAACTGTCCTACCATGTTCTCTCTCCCCTTTTTTCTAATGAACTTGAGAATTTTATTGTTTCCCTTTCCCCATCCCCTCCTGTGTCTATACTTAAATGTGCTGGTTTTAATTGTTTTTATTTTTCACTTGGGCTTGTTTCTCTATAGTGACAGCGTTATTTCATTGTATGAAGTGGATTTTGGATGTGCTAAGAAAACACTACCATGGAAAAGACTGGAAGAAAACTTTGCTCCTAACTATGATGCTATTATGTTATGGTGAACATGGTACTGTTGTGTAAGCACTATTTCTGTACATCGTGCCCCCGGTGCGCATGCGCGCACTTCCGCCGTGTCCCGGTCGTCATGACGACGCTCCTATGCCTGGCCGTCACCTCTCCGCTGCGTGGATGTATTATCCGGCAGCGGTGATGACGCGGCGGGCAGAGCGCCGGAAGTGACGTATCGGGACGGGCCGCGTGTGCGCATGCGCCGCAATCGGCGGCTCGATTAGCTTGCACTGTGACAGGTGTATAGATGCCTATATATACGCGTCACTGAGAAGGTCCCGGTACTCCCATTGAAGAAGCACTAACGATCATAATACGCGAAACGCGCGTTGGAGTCCGGCACTTGTGGGGGGATCCCCTTTTCTCAGCGCTAAGCACTTTACTTGGTATGATGTTTACCTCTATGCTCTGAGATTTGCACTTATGTAATGGCAATATAGACTCTATACATGGGTCACTGCACTATGGGCAGTTCGAGTACGTGTTTAATAATGTAATTACTGTAATATATCTGTTAAACCATTCTGTATGTGACCCTTTTATGTACAAATTGCCCTAAATGAATCATGCAATAGCTCTATGAGCATACTAATGGGTTAATGTACCAATCAATTTGCTGTGCAATATTAATATCACCTACTCCATGTATGTATGTTTCCCAATAAATATATACTTTTGTAAGCAATAAGCTCATATGTTTCTCCTGTTTAAAATGTGTGCTGTGATTGTCAGACTCAGTGAAACACATAAAATGACTTGCAGTCCCCTGCTGATTTTTAATAACAAGCACAGAAAAGTACCGTAGATAGCTCTCTGCTTTATTTTGGCTGGTTATCAAAAATAGAGGCTCCCCACACCTTTTTTTTAATTATTTAAATAAATAATTAAAAATCACCCACTTTCATCTATTTTACACCAAAGCACTCATGTCTGATGTAACGTCCCATGAAGATTTTGGCTCTGCTACATCTGGAGGGCACGGTCAGCAGTGACATTAAACATGACTTTACATAACATGACTGCTAACTGCAGTCTCCGGGACACACTGAGAACTGTATGGGTGCTGCCAGAAGTGACCTCAGGTGAACTCAGTGCCACATTGACAATTTGTCTTGGCAGAAGCGCAGTTCGACAGTCATGCACTGAGATGACTTGAGATTACAGCTGGTTTTCCAAACAGCAGACACTCTGAGAACCGCCAAAATTTACTTGAGGTGAACACTGTCCAGACTCTGCTGCCATGACATGCAACCTGACAGTCCGGCACCGAGTTCAACTAAAGTCAATTCTAGCAGTTTTAATGGTACTTGCTGTGTGATCTGTCAGCTGTGACCTCAGGTGCACTTAGTGCCATAGTCTTTGACAGAATGTCATTGTGGCAGTACAGACAGTCTAGAAAATGTGAGGAGTGAATGCATTAAAGGATATTTTTGGATAGACTTTAAGATTCCTGGGCTTCCCAGTTATTGGGACAGCTGGAGGCTGTGAACTCTGGTAAATGTTCACAGCCTCCAGATGTACAAGTTGCTGGGAGGTCAAGGAATCTTAAAGTCTCCCTTAAAGATTTCTTAAAGGTTTGTGGGTCTCAAAGCTGCAGAAACCCCTGTGGTTATGAAATGTAGGCTACATAGGTTCACAGCCATCATCAAAAGGAACCTGAAGACCCACCTCTTCCAACAAGCCTACAACCTGCAGTGATCCTCTGTCTTACTGAATCACCTCACGAACAGCTCTATCCTCTCTTATTGTATCCTCATGCATCCTTTGTAGACTGTAAGCCCTAGCGGGCAGGGTCCCCTCTCTTTCTGTACTTGTGTGTGTCTTGTATTGGTCATGTTTATTGTACTTGTCTATGTATACCCCTTTTCACATGTAAAGCGCCATGGGATAAATGGCGCTACAATAATGAATAATAATAATAATCAAGTCTTGCAGCAGCTGTCAACACAGTAGAGAAGAGAATAAAGCCCCCCCCCACACACACACACACACACACACTGATGTCCTGTGCAGTAATGTGAAAAATGTGACATGCATATTAATTTTATGGGGAGTGGACAGCAGAGAACTAAGTAGATAATTCACTGTGAGTGAAAGATGGAATGAATCTCTTTATTTGAAGTTTACAGAAGATAGGAGGGAAATATAAATAAAAGAAATACATAAATTGAACGTGCATCAATGACCTGGAATCTGGATAATCAGGTGGCTGGTAGCGATCACATGGTTTGCTCCCAGCCATCTGATTGGCTATCAGACTGGCAAGTCTTTGCCGCACATCGGAGGAGAGGTTTTCGGGTCCCGGCGCAAGCGTCGGAAGGTGAGTATGATGATTTTTTTTTTTTTAACAACTTTTCTTCACTTTTAGTGTACTTTTGCAGTGTATATATAGATACACTGTGAAAGTATTTGCATTTCAATTGGACTCGCTATACTCGCAACAAGTACCGAGTACCGGGACCTACTCGTTGCGAGTATAGCGAGTCTGATTACTTCAGTACTTGCTCATCCCTAGTTGTGAGGAATAGTCAGCTGAATCCCAAAGTAGAAGTAAACTGCTGGAAAGAGTATCCAACTTCCAATATTCAGACTCTTCTGGTCATATCCAGAAATTAGGACAAGTAACAGAACAAAAACCTTTAACAGATGTAAGCTTGCTTCTCCCAGTGCTGGCCCCTATCTACTTCTTGTCAAAAAAGGCCATGGATTGCAGCTGTTCTCCCATAGTATTGGTGCAGTAAGGATCGTCCTTGTCTTGGGTGGACAATTATCTCAGAATAGGAATTGAGGGAAAACTTTGTCTGGCAGACGCCCCTTATAGTTCTTTGGACAGATCCTTGAGAGAGGTTAAGGCCGAAACGGCTCAGACTGCATGAATTCACGATAGAACCCAAAGACTTTGTTAATAAACTGTTCCTAATATGTATTATAAACTCAATACGTGAGTAAACCCTTGATGAGGTTCATTGTAAACATGTATTTTGCACTAATAAGCTGTCTGGCCCCTGTTCGGCGAGACCAGCACTGCCCCAGAGCATAGACCCTGCCTCGCCCCCGTAGCTGCCATGGGCACCCAAGCCTTGCAACTCAATATGAGCACTGGAAGATTGGACTGATCTGTCGAATAAACTGTAAAAAGGGATATTTCAAGTATAATCACAGTCCTGGCTGCTATAAAAGGGATGACAGTGATGCGTCAGTGGTGAAATAGATGATTACACTGAGCAGTCTGATCAGCTGGTAGGAGACATGTCTCTTTCTTTACTTACAGCAAATCCTGTTATTATACCGGAAATATTCCCCCTTCTAGCTGATTGGACAGCTCAGTCCGTTGGGCATTTGCTCTGCAGTAGTAGCAGAGATGGAAGAAGAATAGACTTTTGAAGACTTGGCATAATGTCAGTTGTGACGTTAAGACTACACTCTGACAGGAAAACACTAGTTGGGGTGTGACCAGCTCCTCCAGAACCAGGATTGATGCTGGTCACTTACTGATGTTTTGTACCTAGGCAATGGTGAAAAATGTTGACAGTGAATTAAATACAAACTGTCAGCATTCTAGTTTTTTGTCAAAATAGAAAATATAAAGAAAGCTTGGACACCCCCTTTAAAAAGATCCTATAACAGAATTTTGATGCAGCACTTCCTCTTCAGCTCTGTTAGATCTATATATAATATAATAATAATAATAATAATAATATTTATTAATTTATATAGTGCTACTAATTCCATAGTGCTTTACATACATTAGCATACAAAGTGAACATTGAATCAAACATGTTATGTGGAGGAAATATGTTGTATTGTGGTAGTCACTGTGTTGTGAGTGAATAGCATTGGGCAGTACAACTGGATGCAAACAGTACTGTGATGTCTATCCCATTTTTGGTGTATGAGTAAAGTTTGGCAGTAAAGCTTAAGAGCAACAGGACCATACAATTATATTGTGGAGCCATATGAGGAAGCACAGTGTAGGAAGGCGTGAATCCAGGGGTGTGACTACAACAGGTGCATGGGTTGCCGTCACACCCGGGCCCTGGAGCCTAGGGGGCCCAAAAGTCCCATTTGCCTATTGAAAAAGATTATTGCTATTAAAGATATGCAATAATTGGGGCCCCGTTGGAGCTTTTGCATCCGGGCCTATGAGCTTCAAGTTATGCCACAGCATGTATCATATATTCTTAATAGAAATTTAAGATTGGAGAGAAAATGCATAACAAAGAACAGTTGGGAATAATTTTTTAAGTTAAACCTTTAAGAGAAATTGAAAATATGAACACAATTCTTATCTGCAGAGCACGGTCAACACTTGATATATTGTCAGGAGAAAATTTCATGGTTGCAGCTGCTTAATAGAATGAAATATTCTATTCTGCACATGAATTATAAGCACATGCTTGACTGCTCAGTGCAGTTGTGAAGATGTCCCCAGTTACTCATACATATGGGTGTAATCACTCACAGTTCACTTTACAGCTTAGCACTTCAAATAAAGAACAAAAAGTCTACATAGTTGTGCACAGATTTGCAATTATTTTATAAACAATAATTTTACAATAAAAAAGAGTATATTTCTTTTCATAAATATGTAAAGCACTTAAAAAATGTGTACACAATTTATGAGTTTTGCCAAAATTACTTTATGTCAAGAATTTCATTATACAAACTGCAAGCATTATTAATAGATTTCTTAAACCTGTGTACTTGCAAATCTTATTTTTTCAAAATAATCTTTTTGTAACGTTTTACCAGTGAATATGTCTTTAAGTTCAAAAACATGGCAGATGAAGTTTAATTTTGATAAATGTAAATTGCTCCAAGGCTTGAGCAATTATTTTGATACATATCAAATTGAAATACACTAGGGACTACAGAACAGAAGAACGATTTGAGTGTCTGGTTTCAAGTAGGGATGGGCGAACTGTTCGTGATCATGCCCGAGGTTGCTGCTGCAAAGTAAGGCGATAGTTAATACTGTTCATATACTTACCGGGTTCGCGTTTTTTCTTTGTGGTGTGACACGTCGCTGCTTCATTTCCAGGCCGCCCATTATAGTCTTGGTATATGTGATTGGCTATTGGAGCCAGTCACATGACTATTCACACCAGAAGCCCGAAAGTGGCACAGCGCTGGGCACAGCTGAACAGGATAATGTGGACCCGGTAAATATAATTAATCTGATTAGTAATTATTACATTGCTTGAGCACAACAACCCCAGTCACAAACCTGGGGAAAAACCACAAGTTCACCCACCCCTAGTTACAAGTAGACTGAACAGTAGTACTCAGTATAAAGAAGCAACTGAAAAAGCTAACCAGATTTTAGGGAGTAAAAAAGAGAACTAAAATTTTGTGATACAAATGTATTGTTACACCTCTATAAATGCCTTATAAGGTTACTTCTAGAATATGGAATCCAGTTTTGGCTCCCACATTTTACAAAAGATATTCGAAATTTAGAGTAAGTTCAAAGGTGGACAACAAGAATATTATATGGGATTGAGAATGAGGAAAAGTTGGGAAAGATAATTTTGATATCTAAACATTTTTTACAGTTAGAGAAGTCAGACTGTGGAATGTCTTATTACAAGAGGTAGTAATGAAAGGATAAATATGCAGTTCCTCTGCCCTGTCACAAATAACCAGATTAAATGAATCCCAAAACGTTTTGGTTAAAAGCATGGTTTAATTCTCAATATGTTTCAAGGCATTCCTGCCTTTTCATCAGGATGTAACCATGCTTTACAACATACAGCAAAGACTGCTATTTACAGGTACTATTCATGAAAAAAAGTACCAAAGACTAGCATCAAAAAAACACACGAAGTGTCAGAGTTCAACAGAAGAAAAAAAATGAAAGATAATAAATTGGTTACTATGCTGCTAATATACTAAATCATATATCCATGAGAAGAATATTTGGTATTGTGAGAATTGCAAGCCTGTAAAAAAGTCACAGTGATGTGAAAACATGAAAGACAAAATTCCTTTCGAAATAGAGCATATGTTGGTGCATTCCTTGTCTTTGAGTGCATGGTATGTACAGTGTAATGTAATTTGTGCAAACTTATTGAAAAAGGAAAACTTAAATATCACGTGGTCATAAGTATTCAGAAACTTTGCTCAGTATTGAGTAGAAGCACCTTTTTGAGCTAGTACAGCCATAAGTCTTCTTGGGAATAATACAACAAGTTTTACACACCTGGATTTGGGGATCCTCTGCCATTTTTCTTTGCAGATCTTCTCAAGTTCCATCAGGTTGGATGTGAACATTGGTGAACAGCCATTTTCAGGTCTCTCCAGAGATGTTCATTTTGGTTTAGATCAGGGCTCTTGCTGGGCCAGTCAAAAATGTTCGCAAAGTTGTTCTGAAGTCCACTCCTTTGTAATTTTTATCTTTGTGTTTATGGTCATTGTCTTGTTGGAAGGTGAAGCTTCGGCCAAGTCTGAGGTCCAGAGCACTCTGAAATGTTTCCTACAATTGCAACCAGTTGTCATGTCTCATAACATGATGCTGCCACCACCATGTTTCACTGATGGGATTGTATTTGGCAGGTGATGAGCAATGCCTGGTTTTCTCCACACACCACTTAGATGAATACCAAAACGTTCTATCTTCATCTTTTCAGACCAGAGAATCTTATTTCTCATAGTCTGGGAGTCCTTCATGTGTTTTTTTACAAACACTATGCGGGCTTTCATATGTCTTGCACTGAGGAGAGGCTTCCATTGGGCCACTCTGCCATAAAGGCCAAACTGATGGAAAGCTACAGTGATAGTTAACTTTGTCGAACTTTCTCCCATCTCCATACTGCATCTCTGGAGATCAGTCACAGTGATCTTGGGGTTCTTCTTTACCTCTCTCACCAAGGCTCTTGTCCCACGATTGCTCAGTTTGGATGGATGGCCAGGTCTAGGAAGACTTCTAGTGGTCTCAAACTTCTGTGATTTAAGGATTATGGAAGCCACTGTGCTCTCAGGAACCTTGGTACATGCAGAAATTATTTTGTAACCTTGGCCAGATCTGTCCCTTGCCACAATTCTGTCTGTCTCTGAGCTCCTTGGGCAGTTCCTTTGACCTCATAATTCTCTTTTGGTTTGACATGCACTGTGTGCTGTGAGGTTTAAATAGACCAGTGTGCCTTTCCAAATCAAGTCCTATCAGTTTAATTAAACACAACTGGACTCCAATGAAGAAGTTCAACCATCTCAAGGAGGATCACAAGGAAATGGACAGCATGTGACTTAAATATGAGTGTCTAAGCAAAAAGTCTGAATACTTATGACCATGTGATATTTCAGTTTTTCTTTTTTAATAAATTTGCACATATCTACATTTCTGTTTTCTGCAGTCAATATGGGGTGCAGAGTGTACATTAACGAGAAAAAAAAACTTTTTTGAATTTACCAAATGGCTGCAATGAAACAAAGAATGAAAAATCGAAAGGGGTCTAAATACTTTCCGTACCCACTGTATATATCAGTATGTTGAGCCACACATGTGTTAAGCATTATTTCTCTTTTTTTTTCTGCGGCTGGACTCCCACACTTTATATGATTTTAGTTGCTTGTCTTTGGCTCTTTTTCATGAACAACAAATGGTATTTAAGGTTTCAGTGATAAATAATCTATCAATAGAAAATAGAAAGATTGAACTTGATCCTCCTTCAGTTAGGTCCATACATTATGTATAGACACTGACATGAATTTAGTTTTTTTTTGCTTGTTTAATGAAACATATTCAAGTTATAGTTATATACCGTTGATTTTCGCACTATAAGGCGCACCGGATTATAAGCCGCACCCCCAAAAAATGACTTTTAAGCCGTCTTGGTCCATTATAGGCACGATTATAAGGCGCACCATATTACATAAAAAAAACAAAGCTCAGACTCCAGTATCCCTGTGTAGCATCCATCACCTCCAGCATCCTTGTAGCCTTGCCATCACCCTCCAGCATCCTCTGTAGCCTTCATACCTCCAGCATCCCTTGTAGGCCTCCCATCACCTCCAGCATCCTCTGTAGCACCCCACCACCCTCCAGTATCCCTGTGTAGCCTCCCATCACCCTCCAGATCCTCTGTAGCTCCCACCACCTCCAGTATCCCTATGTAGACTCTCCATTTCCCTCCAGCACCCACACAGTCAGACACACACACAAACACAACACACTCAGAACAACACATAACACATAACACACATCAGACACACACACACACACACACACACATACACACTCAGACACACGACACCACAACATGATTTTACTTTTATACTGGTACTTTGCTTACTGTACTTGTGTGGGAAGGCACTCTCAGCGCTGGAGCCCTCAGCAAATCACAGCGCTGGAGCCCACAGCCAATCACAGCGCTGGAGCCCACAGCCAATCACAGCGCTGGAGCCCACAGCCAATCACAGCGCTGGAGCCCACAGCCAATCACAGCGCTGGAGCCCTCAGCCAATCAGAGGCTATGGGCTGACGTCAGCTGGCCTCGGATTGGCTCAAGGCTCCTGGGCGGAGCTGTGATTGGCTGATGGGCTCCTGGGCTCCTGGGCTGTGAGCGCTCGCAAAACAGCGGCGGCACCGGACACCGGACAGCGGGGACGGCGGCTGGTGATCGCGTCCCCGCACGTGATGCGAGGCAGGCACCGGCACCAGCATGGATGGCGGGGACGGCGGCTGGTGATTGCGTCCCCGCACGTGATGCGAGGCAGGCACCGGCACCAGCATGGATGGCGGGGACAGCGGCTGGTGATCGCGCCCCTGCACAGCGATGCCAGGCAGGCACCGGACAAAGGGGGATGGCGGCACAAAGGTATGCCTTATTTTCTGGGGGGTGCCAAATATTTGCAGGCAAATGGCACCCCCTTAGCACTCTGGGAAAAATCCGTATATAAGGCGCACTGCACTATAAGGCGCACCTATGATTTCTGGGAAAATCTTAGTCTTTTAGGTGCGCCTTATAGTGCGGAAAATACGGTAATTGAAGTGGGCATAACATCCAGAATTTTAGCTTTCATTTAAGGGTATCCACAATAAAATTGGATGAACGGTTGAGGCATTTCAGTGCCTTTACATGTGCCACACTGGTTTTAAAATGACCAAAAGTAATTGGACAATTAATTCAAAGGCTTTTGCATGGGCAGATGTGAGCTATTCCTTTGTTATTTCATTTTGAATTAAGGACGTAAAAGGCATGCAGTTGATTTGAGGTGTGGTGATTGCGTTTTGAAGATTTTGCTGAGAAGCAAACATGCAGTCAAAGGAGCTCTCCATACAGGTGAAACAAGCCATCCTCTGTGAAAACAGAAAAAAACCATCTGAGAAAATCTACAAAATCAGGTAGATCCTGAGATAGAAAAAAGCACTGGTGACGTCAACAATGTAAAAAGACCTGGACATCCACAACAGACAACAGTGGTGGATGATCGCAGAATAATTACCTTGGTGAAGAGAAACAACTTAACAATGGCAACCAAGTGAACAACACTATTCAGGATGTAGGTGTATCAATTTCCAAATCTTCCATAAAAAGAATACTGCATGAAAGTAAATATAGAGGGTTTACTGCACAGTGCAAAGCCACTCATAAACCTCAAGAATAAGAAGGCTAGGTTGGACTTTACTGAAAAAAATCTTAAAAATCCAGCACAGTTCTGGAAGAACATTTTTTGGACAGATTAAACCATGATCAACTTCTACCAGAATGTTAGAAAGAATAAAGTATGTTGAAGGCTCTGTACAGCTCATAAATCCAAACCATACTACATCATCTGTTAAAACACATCAGAGACAGTATGATGGCTTGGGCATGCATAGCTGCCAATGCCACTGGGTATTTAGTGTTGATGATGTGGCCCAGGACAGAAGCAGCCAAATGAGTTACCGTATTTTTCGCTTTATAAGATGCACCTGATTATAAGACGCACCCCCAAATTTGGTGAAGGAAAAGAGAAAATAAATTATTTTTAATGTTAAATGGGGTCCGTCTTATAATGCCAGTGTCCGTCTTACAAATCAGTATATATGTCCCTCATCCTGGTACATAAACCCCCCATCCTGGTATTCCGTATATATGTCCCCTCCATTCTGGTATACATGTCCCTCATCCTGGTATATATGTCCCCATGCTGTAAATACGGCCCCCATCCTGTATATATACCACATTCTGGCATATATATTCCCCCATCTTATCTATTTTGCCCCCAACCTGAATATAGGCCCCATCCTGAAACTATGCCCCCCATCCTTTATATATGTCCCCCCATCCTGAAACTATCACCCCCCCCATCTTGTATATATGTCCCCATCCTGTGTATTGCCCCTTTTGTGTATATGCCTCTTCCCATACCCCCCACCCCCCTGACCCCAATGGCTTACTGACATGCGGCTGCTGAGCGGGGGTCCGGAGGCAGGTTCAGGAGGGTGAGAGGCACAGTACAGAGCCGATGCTGCAGTGGGGGCACGGGGGCAGGAGCAGAGTACAGGGGGATGAGAGGTGGCAGCAAGCGGTGGGCGTCGCCATGTTTCTTTTGGCTGGCTGCATTCAGTAGTATTACTAACTGTGCAGCCAGTCAGGAAAGACTTCAACAAAATGGCCGCGGCCATAACGGAGACCCGCGGCCATTCTGGAGTCTGCACCTCTACCGGCCGGCTGCACACTGCTTAGTGAATGCAGCCGGGTAGAGAGAATATGGCGGCGCCCACCGCTCGCTACCACCGGTCATCTCCTGCAGCTCCGGTATGGAATCTGTGCCCCTCACCCTACGAAACCTGCGTCCGGCACCCCCACTTGGCAGGCGCACCCCCCTCCCCTGGTAATATTTCATTTTTTTTTTTATTGATTATTTTCTCACATCCGTTTTTAAGACGCACCCCTTTTACCCCCCCAGTTTGGGGGAGGCAAAAGTACGTCTTAAAAAGCGGAAAATACGGTATGTGGTTTTCAGAGACATACCGTGTGCTCCAATCCAGCCAATTGCAGGCAAATTGTATGGTAGGCATTTCATAATACAAATAGACAATGACCCAAAACATAAAGTCAAAGCAACCCAGGAGTTTATTAAAGCAAAGAATTGTAATATTCTTGAATGGCAAAGTCAGTCACCTGATCTCAGCCCAATAGAGCAAGCATTTCACTTGTTAAATGCTAAACGTCAGACAGAAAGGTCCACAAACAAACCGCAACAAAAAACGCTGCAGTAAAGGCCTGGCAGACCTCTAAAAGGGTTAAAACACAGCATGCGGTGAGGTCAGCGAGTTCAAGACTTGAGGCAGTAATTGCCAAAAAATGGTTTTCAACTAAGTATTAGAAATTAACATTTTTTTACAATTATTTAATGTGTCCAATTATTTGTGAGCCACTGAAATGTAGGGATTGAGTTTAAAAAATTATTTAGTTCATCACATTTTCATACAATCATTTTGTTCAACTTACTGAATTAAAGCTGAAAGTCTGAACTTATACTGCATCTGAATTGTTTTGTTTAAAATCCATTGTGGTAATGTACTGAACAAAAATTATCAAAATGTTGTCTCTGTCCAAATATATATTGACCTAACTGTATGTCTTTTTTCAACCTATATTAACATGTAACTATCATTTAAAAAAGAGAAGTTAGAATTGTGCTTATAAACTACAGTATTTAAGGAAGAATTTCAAAAACAAAGATACAAGTCATTCTAATATGGATTTTCAAAATAGGTACAGTATATGAGCCTCACCACCTCTAAGATACTTGTATCTTATATATAAAACCCGAAGGCCACTTCGGAAAAGGCCACGCCCACTTCCGTGATGGTCTTCGCCCAGGCTCATCCAGTGCACTGTAGCCGGGCTGCCCCGGCTACAGGCACCGGCACACGGAACGTTCCGATCTCCCAAGTTCCGTGTGCCCTCCAGCCACTCCCCTCCACCCTCTGCCCTCCAGACACTAGCGCACATACCGGGTGGGCAGGGGGGGCCATTGCCCGCCACCTCGGGGGGCAACACACACCCTGGGGGTACCCGTGCTCCCTGCCGTGTGCCTGGAGAGGAGGGAGGGCGGGACTTCCTCTCCTGCAGCTCTGCCCGCACTCCTCTCCTCTACACCCGACGCCCGGCCACCGGTAAGTCTGCAGCCATACACGCTGCTCTGCCTCCAGCCTGTGTGCCCCCACTGCCCTCTGCCCTCTCCAGCTGTTCTCTGCCCTCTCCAGCCTCCAGCCGTCCTCTGCCCGCTCCAGCCTCCGCTGCCATCCTCTGCCCCCCCCTCCAGCCGTCCTCCGCCCTCTCGCTCCAGCCGTCCTCTGCCCCTCAGCTCCTGCCTCCAGGCTCTGCAGCCCCCTCCAGCGTCCTCTGCCCCTCCAGCACGTCCTCTGCCCCTCCAGCCGTCCTCTGCCTCTCCAGCCTCCTCTGCCCTCCAGCGTCCTCTGCCCCTCCAGCCGTCCTCTGCCCTCTCCGCCAGTCCTCTGCCCTCCACATCTCTCAGCCGTCCTCTGCCCTCTTCCAGCCCCAGCCGTCCTCTGCCCTTCCTCAGCCTCCAGCACGTCCTCTGCCGTCTTCCCAGCCTCAGCGTCCTCTGCCTCTCAGCCTCCACGTCCTTGCCCATCCGCCGTCCTGCCAGCTCTCTGCCCCTCCAGCCGTCCTCTGCCCCTGCCGTCCTGCAGCCGTCCTCTGCCTCTCAGCTCCAGCCGTCCTCTGCCCTCTCACCTCCAGCCGTCCTCTGCCCTCTCCAGCCTCCAGCCGTCCTCTGCCCTCTCCAGCCTCCAGCCGTCCTCTGCCCTCTCCAGCCTCCAGCCGTCCTCTGCCCTCTCCAGCCTCCAGCGTCCTCTGCCCTCCAGCTCCAGCCGCCTCTGCCCTCTCCACCGCCGTCCTCTGCCCTCTCCAGCCGTCCTCTGCCCTCTCCAGCCTCCAGCCGTCCTCTGCCCTCTCCAGCCGTCCTCTAGCCCCGCTCCAGCGTCCTCTGCCCTCTCCACCTCCAGCCGTCCTCTGCCCTCTCCAGCCTCCAGCCGTCCTCTGCCCTCTCCAGCCTCCAGCCGTCCTCTGCCCCTCAGCCTCCAGCCGTCCTCTGCCCTCTCCACCTCCAGCCGTCCTCTGCCCCTCCTCAGCCGTCCTCTGCCCTCTCCAGCCTCCAGCCGTCCTCTGCCCTCTCCAGCCTCCAGCCGTCCTCTGCCCTCTCCAGCCTCCAGCCGTCCTCTGCCCTCTCCAGCCTCCAGCCGTCCTCTGCCCCTCCAGCCCAGCGTCCTCTGCCCTCTCCAGCCTCCGCTCGCCCTCTCCAGCCTCCAGCCGTCCTCTGCCCTCTCCAGCTCCAGCCGTCCTCTGCCCTTCCAGCCTCCAGCCGTCCTCTGCCCTCTCCAGCTCCAGCCGTCCTCTGCCTCTCCAGCCTCCCCCAGCCGTCCTCTGCCCCTCTCCTGCCCTCCAGCCGTCCTCTGCCCTCTCCAGCCTCCAGCCGTCCTCTGCCCTCTCCAGCCTCCAGCCGTCCTCTGCCCTCTCCAGCCTCCAGCCGTCCTCTGCCCTCTCCAGCCTCCAGCCGTCCTCTGCCCTCTCCAGCCTCCAGCCGTCCTCTGCCCCTCCAGCCATCCTCTGCCCTCCAGCCGTCCTCTGCCCTCTCCAGCCTCCAGCCGTCCTCTGCCCAGCCTCCAGCCGTCCTCTGCCCTCTCCAGCCTCTCAGCCGTCCTCTGCCCTCTCCAGCCTCCAGCCGTCCTCTGCCCTCTCCAGCCTCCAGCCGTCCTCTGCCCTCTCCAGCCTCCAGCCTCTCTGCCCTCTCCAGCTCCAGCCGTCCTCTGCCCTCTCAGCCTCCAGCCTCCTCTGCCCTCTCCAGCCTCCAGCCGTCCTCTGCCTCTCCACCTCCGCCCGTCCTCTGCCCTCTCCAGCCTCCAGCCGTCCTCTGCCCTCTCCAGCCTCCAGCCGTCCTCTGCCCTCTCCAGCCTCCAGCCGTCCTCGCCCTCTCCAGCCTCCTGCCCCCAGTCCTGCCTTCCACTCCGCGCCTCTGCTCTCCAGCTCGCCGCCTTGCCTCTCAGCCCCAGCTCCTTGCCTCTCACTCACGCTCTGCTTCAGCTCAGCGCTGCCACTCCTCTGCCCTCCAGCCGTCTCGCCCCCTCCAGCCATCCTCTGCCCTCTCAGCCTCCAGCCGCTCTGCCTTCCGCCTCCTCAGCTCCTCTGCCTCTCAGCCTCCACCGTCCTCTGCCCTCTCCAGCCTCCAGCGTACTCTGCCCTCTCCAGCCTCCAGCATCCTCTGCCTCTCCAGCCTCCAGCCGTCCTCTGCCCTCTCCAGCCTCCAGCCATCCTCTGCCCTCTCCAGCCTCCAGCCGTCCTCTGCCCTCTCCATCCTCCTCCCGTCCTCTGCCCTCTCCAGCCTCCAGCCGTCCTCTGCCCCTCCAGCCGTCCTCTGCCCCTCCAGCCATCCTCTGCCTCTCCAGCCTCCAGCCGTCTCTGCCCTCTCCAGCCTCCAGCCGTCCTCTGCCTCTCCAGCCGTCCTCTGCCCTCTCCAGCCGTCCTCTGCCCTCTCCAGCCATCTTCTGCCCTCTCCAGCCTCCAGCCGTCCTCTGCCCTCTCCAGCCTCCAGCCGTCCTCTGCCCTCTCCAGCCTCCAGCCGTCCTCTGCCCTCTCCAGCCTCCAGCCGTCCTCTGCCCTCTCCAGCCTCCAGCCGTCCTCTGCCCTCTCCAGCCTCCAGCCATCCTCTGCCCTCTCCAGCCTCCAGCCATCCTCTGCCCTTTCCAGCCGTCCTTTGCCCTCTCCAGTCGTTCCGGGGGTGGCCACATGTTGACTCAGGATCCAGGCGCCGGAGAAGACGCAGGGTCGGTGGTAAGTATAGCGGAGTGTGTGTGTGTGTGTGTGTGTGTGTATGTATGTGTGTGTGTGTGTGTGTATGTATATGTGTGTATGTCCTGACCACTCTGCCCACGCCGCTGCGCTGACCACTCTCACCGCACTCACTGCTAGCCACTGAGCGACCGCGCGCAGTGCTAGCCACTGAGCCACCATATACTCTGCTACCCACAGAGCCGCCTGTATACACACAATTAATTTCACCGCACTCCCCTAACTATTCGTAAATAAACTATATCTGGATTCTAGACTACCCGATTCTTTAGAATCGGGCCACCATCTAGTAAAATATAAAAGGAACACATTAGTAAAATGGGTCTTTGCCCTATATCATGCTAATCTCAGATTAAGTGGAAATAACCTGCCGACAGATTCCATTCAACACATTGTGTTAGCAACACAAGTGCCTGATACCGATGCAACAATCATTGCAACCAGCCAAACCATGGGGGAGGTGATTGGTGGTATTTATAGGCACAAGGTTACCAGAGTCACACAGGTACAGACGATGCAGAGTGCCTGTATACAACCTATTAGTCACGCCCATACTATTAGATCAGGTGGTTTACCCAGCACTATGTACATGCATCAACCAAGGGACAGTCACCCCCCCCACCCCCAGAGGGCTCAACTGCATCCTGCAATAGATAAAAAAGTGCAGAAAAACCCGATGGATGATGGTGTGAGGTGTTAGTGGATATTTTGGCTAAAATACATAAGCTAATAAGCCAACGTCAACGTCACAAAAAGGACAAAAGAATTCAGACAAAAACTCACCAAAAATAGCAAAGGTCCAATATCCATCGCATTTAGCAGGATGCTGCAAGCCCACTGAGAGGCAATACAAGTGCCTGATACCGATGCAACAATCACCTGCAACCAGCCAAACCAAGGGGGAGGTGAATGGTGGTATTTCTAAGCACAACGTTACCATAAGGCATCAGTTACATATGTACGTGCGATACAGAGTGTCTGTATTCATCCTATTGGTCACGCCCATACTATTAGATCAGATGGCTTGCCCAGCACTATGTACATGCACACAAAAAGGACAAATAAAAATTCAGAAAAACTCACCAAAAATAGCCAATGTCCAATATCCATTGCACTTAGGAGGATGCTGCAAACCCCACTGAGAGTCAACACAAATGCCTGATACCATTGCAACAATCACCTGCAACCAGCAGATTAGGACTCGTAAGCAGGGGTTATGAGTTTACGTATTTTGGTCAAAATATCCACTAACACCTCTCACCATCATCCATCATGTTTTTCTGCACTTTTTTATCTATTGCAGGATGCAGCTGAGCCCTTTGGAAGGGGGGGGTCTGTCCCTTGTGTGATGCATGTACATAGTGCTGGGTAACCCTCCTGATCTAATAGTATGGGCGTGAACAATAGATTGTATACAGACACTCTGCATCACCTGTACCTGTGTGACTGACGCCTTATGGTAACCTTGCGTCTATAAATACCACCAATCTCCTCCCCCATGGTTTGGCTGGTTGAGGGTGGTTTTTGCATAGCTATCAGGCAATTGTGTTGCTTCTCAATGGGGCTTGCAGCATTCTGCTAAATGCAATGGATATTGGACCTTGGCTATTTTTGGTGAGTTTTTCAACTCTCTCCATTTGTCTTTTTTTGGCAGATGAATGTTAGCAGTAAAGGTATTTCCAAATGAGGATCACACACCTTGAATGATATTCTTGTGAAAGGCTTTATCTCCTACTTTACCCGACCCGAGGAGAACATGTAGTGCAATTAAAACCCCTTAGGGTCCTTTCACATCAGCGTTTTTTTCAAATCGCGGCAGATGCAGTGAAAAAACCGCATCTGCCGTGATTACCGCATACTGGCTGCACTTGCGGCACGGTTGTGGCGCAGTTGCGGTAAACGCCATGCAAGGTATAGGCGGACTTGCGGCAGGTGCGACAAGTGCGGTTTTGGCACTTGCGGCAGGTGCGGCCGTGAAAAAAAATGCTGTCAGCCGCGTTTTTTTTCGCGGCCGCACCTGCCGCAAGTGCCAAAACCGCACTTGCCGCACCTGCCGCAAGTCCGCCTATACCTTGTATGGCGTTTACCGCAACCGCGCCGCAACCGTGCCGCAAGTGCAGCCGGTATGTGGTAATCGCGGCAGATGCGTTTTTTTCACCGCATCTGCCGCGATTTGAAAAAAACGCAGATGTGAAAGGGCCCTTAGTGACAAAGAAATTTGTCATTTTTCATTTTCGTTTTTTTCGCTCCTCGGCTTCCAAGAGCCATAACGTTTTTATTTTTCTGTCGACACAGACATATGACAGCTTGTTTTTTGCGGGACGAGTTGTACTTTCAGATGCAATAATTTGTTTTGCCATTTAGTGTACAGGGAAATTGCAAAAAAATTCTAAATGCAGTGAAATTGCAAAAAAAGTGCAATAAGACGTTTGTTTTTTGGGTTTTGTAGTTGCCGTGTTCACTGTATGGTAAAACCGACGTGACCGTGTGATGCCTCGGGTCAGTACGTGTTTGTAGATACCAAACATGTATACCTTTATTGGTATCTAGGTGGTGGAAAAAAATTAAAAAACATGAAAAAAAAAAACATTGCACTTTTTGCGCCATGTTCTGCGACCGGTAGCGTCCTCATTTTTCGGGATCTGGGGCTAAGTGATGGCTTATTTTTTGCGTCTCGAGCTGATGTTTTTAATGATACCATACTTGGGTGGATGTGCTGTTTTGATCGCCCGTTATTGCATTTTTTAGCATTGTTGCAGTGATCAAAAAAACTTAATTTTGGCGTTTGAACCATTTTTTGCGCGACGCAGTTTACGGATCTCATTATTTGATTATTTATATTGATAGATCGGGACGATTCTGAACGCGGCGATACCAAATATGTGTATTTTTATTTTTTTTTAATACTTTTATTGTGGATGGGAGAAAAGGGGGGTGATTTGAACTTTTATGTTTTTTGCTTTTTTTTCAACTTTGTAAAAACTTTATTTGCTTATAGATTATTACTTTTACACAGCCCCTGTGAGAGGCATGCAGCTGCATAGTCCGATCGCTTCTGACACATACAGATGAGCTGTAGCTCCTCTGTATGTGTCAGAATCGAGGACCTGTTGTGGTTGGCAGTCTCTGCCAACCACAACCCGGAAATGCTCCATGACAGGTTCCAGGGTCAAGCCAGGACCCTGGCCTGTGATATCAGCACGGGAGATCCCGCAATACTATCGCGAGATCTCCCCTGGAGCCCGGTAACAGCGCGCTGCCCGCTCCGGCTCCCTTAGATCCCGCTCTCAGAGATTAAGGGCGGGATCTAAAGGGTTAACAGCACCGATCAGATGGCGGGACCGATTGGTGCTGTTACTCCCACATCTCAGCTAGTGAGATCAGCTGAGATGTGGGAGGTTTGAAGTGAGCTCCACGCCGGAGCTCACTTCAAACACCGGGTAATGACAACCGACGTCTAGAGACGTACGGCTGTCGTTAAGAGGTTAAATTGAATGTATTTATGTAGGAAATGTCAACACCAAAAAGAAATGTTTAATAGAACATATATTGGATCTTTTTTTACTAAAGTGCTCCAGAAAATAGTTTGTAATTGCAATTGTTCATTGTTTGTTTTAGTTTCGATTCCTTCCTCTTCAATTTACTATTCTAATTACTTTAATTTATTATCCACTTGATAACCAGTCCTTGGAAATAATGTTGATCAATTTTGTAGATAGGTTGATAAATCAGTAGACAGATATCTTAAAGGAATAAAATGACACAACACTTGACCAAATGGTGGGTGTTCTAGTAGACTCAACTTCTCAACATAAGTGCCAATTATGAGTCTAAATATTCTGAATGTGTATGTGTATGCATGTAAATAACTGAAAGATGTACCTGTAGAAATATATAATTTGTCTTATTGTCATAGAAATGCCATATTGTGTTATTTATATTGCTATGTGCCATATTATGTTAAATATGTTGAGTCCCATACGTAATACTGTGGGTACGGAAAGTATTCAGACCCCTTTAAATTTTTCACTCTTTGTTTCATTGCAGCCATTTGGTAAATTGACAAAAAGCTCTTTTTTTAATTATTTATTATTTTTATTATTATGCATTTTGCACCCCATCTTGACTGATTAAAAAGACAGAAATGTAGAAATGTGAGCAAATTTATTAAAATATAAAAACTGAAATATCACATGGTCATAAGTATTCAAACCCTTTGCTCAGACACTCATATTTAAGTCATATGATGTATATTTCCTTGTGATCCTCCTTGAGATGGTTCTACTCCTTCATTCGAGTCCAGCTGTGTTTAATTAAACTAATAGAGTCCATGGAGCCTCGATTAAGAGTCTCAAACACGGGACTAGCCAGATATCCCTCCAGGGAAGGACCTAGCCCTTGGATGGAATCCTTGCTGAGACCACCATAACCACCATATTAAGTGGCCCTTTTAGTCAATATCCCACTCAGTTACGAGTTAGGTCCTTCCCTGGAGGCATATCTGGCTAGTCCCGTGTTTGAGACTCTTAATCGAGGCTCCACGGACTCCATTTGCATATTCAAATTTCTCACTGTGTTTGAGCGCTTTAGCCGGCTGACCGCAGTGTTTTCCGTGACTGGTCTCCCTGAGATCAGTGAATGCTTTGTGATGTTAATTAAACTAATAGGACTTGATTTGGAAAGGCACAGACCTGTCTATATAAGACCTCACAGCTCACAGTGCATGTCAGAACAAATGAGAATCATGAGGTCAAATGAACTGCCTGAGGAGCTCAGAGACAAAACTGTGTCAAGGCACAGATCTGACCAAGGTTACAAAAGAATTTCTGAAGTTCTCAAGGTTCCTAAAAGCACAGTGGCCTCCTTAATCCTTAAATGGCAGAATTTTGGGGCCATCAGAATCCTTCCAAGACTTGGCCGTTAGCCAAACTGAGCAATTGTGGGAGAAGAGCCTTGGTGAGAGAGGTAAAGAAGAACCCCAAGATCACTGTCGTTGAGCTCCAGAGATGTAGTATGGAGATGGGACAAAATTCCACAAAGTCAACGATCACTGCAGCCCTCCAATAGTCAGGTCTTTATGGCAGAATGGCCCAATGGAAGCCTCCCCTCATGCTAGACATTTAAACGCCCATATAGAATTCACAAAAAAGCACAGGAAGGAACTCCCAGACTATAAGAAATAAAATTCTCCTGTCTGATAAGATGAACATAGAACTTTTTGATGATAATTCTTCGTGATATCTGTGGAAAAACTAGGCACTACTTATCACCTGCCCAATGCAATCCCAACAGTAAAACAAGGTGGTGGCATTATCATGCTATGGGAGTGTTTTTCAGGATGACTGATTGCAATTGAAGGAAACATGAATGTCGCCAAGTACAGAGATATCCTGGAGAAAAACCTCTTCCAGACTGCTCTGGACCTCAGACTTGGCTGAAGCTTCACCTTCCAACAAGACAATAACCCTAAGCGCACAGCTAAAATAACAAAGGAGTGGCTTCAGAATAACTCTGTGACAATTCTTGACAGGCCCAGCCAGAGCCCTGACCTAAACCCAATTGAGCATCTCTGGAGAGACCTGAAAATGCTGTCCACCAACGTTCACCATCCAACCTGACGGAACTGGAGAGGATCTGCAAGGAAAATGGCAGAGGATCCCCAAATCCAGGTGTGAAAAACTTGTTGCATCATTCCCAAGAAGACTCATGGCTGTACTCACTCAAAAGGTGCTTCAACACAATACTGAGCAAAGGGTCTGAATACTTATGACCATGTGATATTTCAATTTTTCTTTTTTAATAAATTTGCACACATTTCTACATTTCTGTTTTTTTTTTCAGTCAAGATGATGTGCAGAGTGTGCATTAATGATAAAAAAATAAACTTTTTTGATTTCACCAAATGGCTGCAATGAAACAAAGAGTAAAAAATGTAAAGGGGTCTGAATACTTTCTGTAGCCACTGTATACTATTGCTGGGTAGTATTATAGTGTATTTAGTTGGGTGCATATTATAATGCTATATTAATGTTACATATTACATATTACATTAGTAATATGCTTTTTGAATGCTATAATAAATATGGGACATGAAAAAAATTAAAGAATGCCTCATGGCGGATGCAAATGAATAAAAAGCTCCATGTGTCTAAGGCCCCTCATATTCATTAACCCAACGATATCAAAAGATAAAGCCACAGCATAATAAGGAACATTCTGCCCGTACTGAAGAACTTTGATGACAATGAAATTATCTGGTTTTCGTTTAGAAAATCCCCAGATCCCCATCCTCTTTAGCCTTCTTCACTGAAAACACATTTTTTTTACCCCTTTCCCGGTACTCCAGCTGTTTGCCATTATTCTGGATTCACAGTGACTTAACCCCTTAATGACCAATCAATAATGGCTATACCCGTCATGGCTTTCAACTATCACTGCGTGTAAACACTCTCATTGGTCAAAGAAATGCAGAAAATATCATCTTAAAGTTAGGGTCAGATTTGTGTCTGGCCCCTAGCCTGCTGCTCCCATCAGAAACTTAGTTTCAGATAGGAGCAGCGCATGGCCTTACCAGCAGATAACGCTATGCACTGCCTGGCAATAGATCTCTATGGCAACTGGACGCTTACCGCAGCTGCCGGCTCCACAGAGATCTCCAGGATATGCACTTTTGATGAGCGAACAGGAAACACGGTCTGCAGCGTTTTCCTGTGCACTCTACAAAATCTCATATCTTGGAGATCACTGTGGAGCCGGCGGCTGCGGTAAGCATCCGGTTGCCATAAGGGTCAATAGACAGGTAGCGCATAGCTTTACCTGCTGGTAACGCTATGCGTTGATCCTGTCAGAAACTATCAGCAGGCTAGGGGCCCGAAACTGTCAGCAGGCTAGGGGCCAGACGCAAGTCTGACCCTAACCTTAGTTCACTGCTAACATGAAGTCCAATATGTCATGAAAAAACAATCTTGGAATCACTGGGATATGTTGAAGCGTTCCAGAGTTATTATCTCATAAAGTGACACTGGTCAGAATTGCAAAATAAGGCTCGGTCCTTAAGAGGTAAACTACTGATTCCGCAGAGTTTGACATTTTTGTAAAATCAAGGAGAATTTACTTCTCAAATGAATTTGCTAATCTCAACTGGTAATTAATAACAGATACACATGTAAAATAAATATATTTACAGTCAGCAGACAAACAGATGGAACCTATGCAATATATTCACAATGAAGCAGACAGAATGGTTCATTGCTAGTTCATACAATCCTAATGTAGATGATGTTCCCAATTTCACAGCTGTTCATTTATAAGACATTGCAGAGTAGCAAATATATTCTGTAATATTGTACAGTGACTATAAACTGAAGGCTGCAATATAAATTTATAGTGATGTATCTCTCCTTTTACCTAAGGCAATCATTCAAAGCTGTTTAAAGAGCCAGTAAACAAAACTATTATAATTTTAGCATCTAAAAGAGAACATTTACTTATATATGTACAGATGTAGCCTTTCTTAAATTAATACGCGAGAACGATATCACGATGTAGAAAGTTAACTTTCATGGCATTTCAATGTTTTTCTCTTTTATGGCACTTATTGCAGAGACTTAATGAATTTTATAATTTGATAGACCAAAGCATTACAGATGCGACGATGGCAAATGCCTTTTTTTATTTATTTATTTTTTAATGACGGAGTAGCAAGGTGATTTGAATTTTACTTATTTTCTTTTTTTTTTTTTTTCATTTTTTCTTTACTTTTTAGTACTCATTAATATTTTTATCACCTGTTCTTTATATTGCAGTACCGTATTGTTGCAAAATATAGCACAAACCACAGTCTTCTATTGAGCTGAGCCTACGGCTGAGCTTCATTAGAAATTAAAATTGACAGCAAAGGAGTCTTCAGCAGACACCCATCCACCATGGTAACACATTGGTATTCCATAGATGCATTGCAGGGTACCAATGGTAGTTGGTGCTTACATGTCTTAACAACTCCTGCACAGTTGAGGGTATGCTTTAACCCCATAACGACGGCCTAACGCCCAGAGACGTCGGAAAAAATGGGTACTTATGCCTGGCTGACGTCTGTAGACGTCAGCCAGGGAAAGTGCTCTAGCGCCCCCCAGTGGTCAAAAATCTCCGGGGTTTCAGCTACCGGGGGTAGCTGAGACCCTGCAGATTATGAATCGGGCCGGTTTTTACCGGTACCCGCCATGTGATCACGGTTATACACCGTTTACCGGAGTATAACCGTGATCACATGAATATACAGTGAATCGCCGGTAAATAAATGATTTCTCTGTCATGCCACATGATCAAACCTGTGGCATGACAGAGAAATGTATTTCCCTGTCTTCTGGTACCGGTACACAGCCCCCGGTACCGGTACCCGGCCCCCACCCCCTCCTTTCCTCCTAAAATGCAGCCGCAGCGCTTCACAAGCAGCGCTGCCGGCCGCCTGCAGCCCCATGCTGTGGAGTCCTCACTGATGTGACATGTCACACATGTCACATCAGAGAGGAATAAGCCCCCTGCCTCCGGGTCCCCTTAGTCCCCCCCCTTCCAGGTCCGGTCTTCAGGTGCCCCCCCTCCCCAGCTCCGGTCCTCAGCCGCCGTTTCTGCACCCGCCGCCGCCATCATCTCCCTCCCATCTGAGCTGTCAGATGGGAGGGAGATGATCGCTCCCTCGGTCACCCCCCTGTCACCCCCCCAGTCACCAGCGTCACCCCCCCGGTCACCGGTGCATACTTACCGGCCGGGATCTTCTTTCATCCTGCCCCCTGCGCCGACTTCCTGTTCTGTCAGGAGCATGCGCAGACAGAGCAGAAACTGCTCTGTCTGCCAGGGGAAACTGACAGCTCATGACCTCAGTGAGGTCATGGCAGGTCAGGATCCTTGGTTCACAAAGGGTCAATTGTGATCCCATGATGGGACCACAATTAACCCTTTGTGAACCAAGGATCCTGACCTGCCATGACCTCACTGCAATCATGAGCTGTCAGTCTGTGCAGAGACTGTTCTGCCTGCAATTAGACTGACAGCTCATGATCGCAGTGAGGTCATGGCAGGTCAGGATCCTTGGTTCACAAAGGGTCAATTGTGATCCCATGATGGGACCACAATTAACCCTTTGTGAACCAAGGATCCTGACCTGACATGACCTCACTGCAATCATGAGCTGTCAGTCTGTGCAGAGACTGTTCTGCCTGCAATTAGACTGACAGCTAATGATCGCAGTGAGGTCATGTCAGGTCAGGATCCTTGGTTCACAAAGGGTCAATTGTGATCCCATGATGGGACCACAATTAACCCTTTGTGAACCAAGGATCCTGACCTGACATGACCTCACTGCAATTATGAGCTGTCAGTCTGTGCAGAGACTGTTCTGCCTGCAATTAGACTGACAGCTAATGATCGCAGTGAGGTCATGTCAGGTCAGGATCCTTGGTTCACAAAGGGTCAATTGTGATCCCATGATGGGACCACAATTAACCCTTTGTGAACCAAGGATCCTGACCTGACATGACCTCACTGCAATCATGAGCTGTCAGTCTGTGCAGAGACTGTTCTGCCTGCAATTAGACTGACAGCTAATGATCGCAGTGAGGTCATGGCAGGTCAGGATCCTTGGTTCACAAAGGGTCAATTGTGATCCCATGATGGGACCACAATTAACCCTTTGTGAACCAAGGATCCTGACCTGACATGACCTCACTGCAATCATGAGCTGTCAGTCTGTGCAGAGACTGTTCTGCCTGCAATTAGACTGACAGCTAATGATCGCAGTGAGGTCATGTCAGGTCAGGATCCTTGGTTCACAAAGGGTCAATTGTGATCCCATGATGGGACCACAATTAACCTTTTGTGAACCAAGGATCCTGACCTGACATGACCTCACTGCAATCATGAGCTGTCAGTCTGTGCAGAGACTGTTCTGCCTGCAATTAGACTGACAGCTAATGATCGCAGTGAGGTCATGTCAGGTCAGGATCCTTGGTTCACAAAGGGTCAATTGTGATCCCATGATGGGATCACAATTGACGCTTTGTGAACCAAGGATCCTGACCTCACATCACCCTACTGAGGTCATGACCTGTCATTCTCCTGGAAGAAATGCCAGCTTTTATAGCATATGGGGGACGCCCCCATATGCTGTAAAAGACTGGAAATCATCGAGGGACCTCCCACTGGACTACGTCGGACCTTCCTGCTGGACTACGTCGGACCTTCCTACTGGACTACGTCGGATGCCAAAGAATAATAAAGATGGGGTCTAAATAGTGTCTGTGTTTTTTTTCTAATAAAAATATTTTTTTCTGTCTTGTGTCTTCTTTACAATTTACTAGGGATTCTTAATGGCCCGGTCTAATATTGGCCAGACATTAAGAATCTCGGGCTTAGTGCCAGCTGCAAAAAAAGCTGGCATTAACCCCTTATTACCCAGTCTGCCACCGCTACACGGCAGCTGGAAGAGCTGGATACAGCGCCAGAAAATGGCGCTTCTATGAATGAGCCATTTTCTGGGGCAGCTGCGGACTGCAATTCGCAGCGGGGGGGGCCCAGAAAGCTTGGGCCTCCCTACGCTGTGGATTCCAGCCCCCAGCTGCCTAGTTGTACCTGGTTGGCCCAAAAATATGGCGAAGCCCACGCCATTTTTTTTTAAATTATTTCATGAAATAATTTAAAAAAAAAGGTCTTCCCTATATCTTTGGTTTCCAGCCAGGTAAAACTAGGCAGAAGGGGTTGGTGGCAGCCCGTAGCTGCCTGCTGTACCTGGCTGGACCAAAAGTATGGCGAAGCCCCACGTAATTTTTTTTTTAAAATTTAATAAAGAAATACTAAAAAAAATGCAGGAGAGGAGACGCCCAGGACACGGTGTCTCCGAATCTTGTGCACATGCTCTAAAAGTGAGAAATTATGTGAAAAAAAGAAAATGTTCAGTATACTAAATGCTCACTATACCCCTAGATATAATCCTTGAGGCGTCTAGTTTCCAAAATGGGGTCACTTGTGCGGGAGCTCCAATGTTTAGGCACACAGGAGCCCTCCATACACAACATGGTGTCCGCTAACTATTGGAGCTAATTTTCCATTCAAATTGTTAGCGGACACCATGTCGCATGTGGAGAGCCTCTGTGTGCCTAAACATTGGAGCTCCCCCACAAGTGACCCCATTTTGGAAACTAGACCCCCAAGGAACATATCTAGATGCATAATGAGTACTTTAAACCCCCAGGTGCTTCACAAATGAATCCATAAAAATGAAAAAAGAACATTTTTGTGGACAGAAAGTACTTTTTCATTTTTATGGATCAATTTGTGAAGCACCTGGGGGTTCAAAGTGCTCACTATGCATCTAGATAAGCTCCTTGGGGCGTATAGTTTACAAAATGGGGTCACTTGTGGGGGAGCCCCAATGTTTAGACACATAGGGGCTCTCCATACGTGACATGGTGTCCACTAACAATTGGAATTGTAAGTTGATACTTTGTTGTGTATAGCGATCCCCTGTGTGCCTAAACATTGGAGCTCCCCCACAAGTGACCCCATTTTGGAAACTAGACACCCCAAGGAATTTATTTAGATGCATAGGGAGCACTTTGAACCCCCAGGTGCTTCACAAATTGATCCATAAAAATGAAAAAGTACTTTTTATCACAAAAATCTTCTTTTTTTTCCTTTTACGGACTAATTTGTGAAGCACCTGGGGTATGAAAGTGCTCACTATGCATCTAGATAAGTTCCTTGGGGGGTCTAGTTTCTAAAATGGGGTCACTTGTGGGGGAGCTCCAATGTTTAGGCACACAGGGGCTCCCCATATGCGACATGGTGTCCGCTAACAATCTGAATGGAAAATTAGCTCCAATAGTTAGCGAACACCATGTCGCGTATGGAGAGCCGCTGTGTGTCTAAACATTGGAGCTCCCCCACAAGTGACCCCATTTTGGAAACTAGACACCCCAAGGAATTTATTTAGATGCATAGGGAGCACTTTCAACCCCCAGGTGCTTCACAAATTGATCCGTTAAAAATGAAAATGTACTTTCTTTTCCACAAAAATTTTCTATTTTCATTTTTATGGTTTCATTTGTGAAGCACCTGGGGGTTCAAAGTGCTCATCACCCATCTAGATAAGTTCCTTGGGTGGTCTAGTTTCCAAAATGGGGTCACTTGTGAGGGAGCTCCAATGTTTATGCACACAGGGGCTCTCCATACACAACATGGTCTCCGCTAACAATTGGAGCTAATATTCCATTCAAATTGTTAGCGGACACCATGTCACGTATGGAGAGCCCCTGTGTGCCTAAACATTGGAGCTCCCCCACAAGTGACCCCATTTTGGAAACTAGACACCCCAAGGAATTTATTTAGATGCATAGTGAGCTCTTTGAACCCCCAGGTGCTTCACAATTTGATCCGTAAAAATGAAAATGTACTTTCTTTTCCACAAAAATTTTCTATTTTCGTTTTTATGGTTTCATTTGTGAAGCACCTGGGGGTTCAAAGTGCTCATCACCCATCTAGATAAGTTCCTTGGGTGGTCTAGTTTCCAAAATGGGGTCACTTGTGAGGGAGCTCCAATGTTTATGCACACAGGGGCTCTCCATACACAACATGGTCTCCGCTAACAATTGGAGCTAATTTTCCATTCAAATTGTTAGCGGACACCATGTCACGTATGGAGAGCCCCTGTGTGCCTAAACATTGGAGCTCCCCACAAGTGACCCCATTTTGGAAACTAGACACCCCAAGGAATTTATTTAGATGCATAGTGAGCTCTTTGAACCCCCAGGTGCTTCACAAATTGATCCGTAAAAATGAAAATGTACTTTCTTTTCCACAAACATTTTCTATTTTCGCTTTTATGGTTTCATTTGTGAAGCACCTGGGGGTTCAAAGTGCTCATCACCCATCTAGATAAGTTCCTTGGGTGGTCTAGTTTCCAAAATGGGGTCACTTGTGAGGGAGCTCCAATGTTTAGGCATACAGGGGCTCTCCATACGCAACATGGTCTCCGCTAACAATTGGAGCTAATTTTCCATTCAAATTGTTAGCGGACACCATGTCGCGTATGGAGAGCCCCTGTGTGCCTAAACATTGGAGCTTCCCCACAAGTGACCCCATTTTGGAAACTAGGCCCCCCAAGGAACTTATCTAGATGCACAGTGAGCATTTTGAACCCTCTGGTGCTTGACAAATTGATCCGTACAAATGAAAAAGTACTTTTTTTTTCACAAAAACTTTCTTTTGTCCTCAATTTTTTCATTTTCACATGAGCAACAGGATAAAATGCATCCTAAAATTTGTTGGGCAATTTCTCCTGAGTACACCGATACCTCATATGTGGTCATAAACCACTGTTTGGGCGCACGGCAGGACTCGAAAGGGAAGGAGCGCCATTTGATTTTTTGAATGGAAAATTAGCTCCAAAAATCAAATTGCGCTCCCTCCCTTCTGAGCCCTGCCGTGCGCCCAAACAGTGGTTTATGACCACATATGAGGTATCGGTGTACTCAGGAGAAATTGCCCAACAAATTTTAGGATGCATTTTATCCTGTTGCCCATGTGAAAATTAAAGAATTGAGGCTAAAAGAATATTTTTGTTGGAAAAATTAAAATGTCCATTTTTTGTTTCCACTTTGCTTTAGTTCCTGTAAAGCAACTGAAGGGTTAATAATCTTCTTGAATATAGTTTTGAATAGCTTGAGGGGTGCAGTTTTCGGAATGGTGTCACTTTTGGCTGTTTTCTGTCATCTATGCCCCTCAAAGGGACTTCAAATGTGATGTGGTCACTAAAAAAATGGTTTTGTAAATTTTGCTGGAAAAATTAGAAATTGCTGATGAACTTTGAACCCTTATAACGTCCTAACCACAAAAATTTTTTTGCCCAAAATTGCGCTGATGTAAAGTAGACATGTGGGAAATGTTATTTATTAACTATTTTGTGTCACATAACGCTCCAGTTTAACAGAATAAAAATTCAAAATTTGAAAATTGTGAAATTTTCAAAATTTTTGCCAATTTTTTAATATTTTCACAAATAAACGCAAAAATTATCGACCTAAATTTACCACTAACATGAAGCCCAATATGTCACGAAAAAACAATCTCAGAATCGCTCGGATCCAATGAAGTGTTCCAGAGATATTACCTCATAAAGGGACACTGGTCAGAATTACAAAAAACGGTCTGGTCATTTAGGGGGAAATTGGCTGCGTCACTAAGGGGTTAAAATATCAAAGTGATGGAAGCATATCAGCAATGTAACTACCTTTTTGCACTTTACTGTTCAACTCACACTACACCTAGCATCTGCATCATGCTGCCCACGGTTTGGGGAGCATTAATCAGATAACAAGTTCCGTTTAAATGTGACATCCTTAATGGCTGTACTATCTTATAACTCACACAAACCCTGGATTATTATTACAGAAACTAGGATTTCCTGTTAATATTTATCAATCATTTGACGTTTCACCATTAACACTACTATGAATAAGGGTGCAATTAAACATGTAGATCACATTTTTGATATACTCGGAAAAATCTGTGTTATATCTTTCAATGTTCATAGCCTGTTATTGTTGTTGGCAGTGGCGGTCCTTTTTACACAAGATGATATGGAACACAACAGATCATTTCACCTAATGGCTGAGCCTTTCGCTTGTTTATTGGGTGACCAGCAGCCAGTTTACACTGCAAGAATCTTAGTAATGTTAAATCACGATAGTTGTGCAGTGTAAATGGGTTGTCCAGCCTCAGAAAACAAATCTGCAATTACTCTATTTGACTGAAGACGTAAATTTGCACAGTGCACAGTACGCACTGTCAGGATTCTCTGATGCTTGAAGCTTGTGGATGCATTGTGGCAAGTATCCGAATTGAATACATGTGATAATGTGCCGATTAGACATAAGTAGCCTCAATCTATACAAGTGAAATCAGTGAGACCAAACATGTCTAGTCGGAATGTGGTCTGTACCTGAAAATCCTGACAGCACCTACACTGAAGAGTCTTTACAGTGCATAAAGCGCATTGTGAGTATCCACAAGTCTGGAGTTAAAAAGAGTAAAGCTAGGGTCACACTTGCGTTGTGACCCTAGCCTAAAGGAATGCGCTTAAAACTTAGTAATTTCCCCGCAGGGCTAAGCGTTAACGCTATGCGCTGCCAGAGAATGCAGCCCATACTTACCGATGATTACTCCCTGCAGCTTTGGGTGTGTGGCTGGTTGTCAAGGTAAGCATCGAGTTAGTATGGGCTGCGTTCTCTGGCAGTGCATACCGTTAACGTTATGCGCTGCAGGAAAAATTTCTAAGTTTTAAGCGCTTTCCGTTAGGCTAGAATCACAACGCAAATGTGACCCTAGCCTAACTTCAGACTTGTACCCCAAGGCCTGATAACCTTTTTCTAATGCTAGGGCGACACTAGCGCTGGCAGTTCGTCCAGGAGGTCTGTCAAAAAGAGATTCTGGCAGCATTAAGGCAGCATAACCGTAAAAGATTGCTGCCTTAATGTTGCCAATAGAATACTATGAAGAATGGACTCCAGAGCGCATTCAAATGCCTGCATGTAAGTGCCGAAATTTGAAATCTCGCACTATTTTTAAGCACATCACATGACGCAGAAGAGCACGTCATGTGGTGCGCTTGGAAATAGCATGAGATTTCAAACTCCGGCACTTACATGCTGGCGTTTGAATGTGCTTGGGAGTCCATCCTTCATAGTATTCTATAGGTAACATTAAGGCAGCATTCCATTATGGTTACGCTGCATTAATGCTGCCAGAATCTATCTTTTTGACTGACACCCGGGACGGAATGCCAGTGCTAGTGTGGCCCCGGCCTAACTTAGCTCTGCTTAACATGTAGACTGTGAGCCCTCGTGGACAGGATCCTCTCCCGTCGTGTATCAGCAAGCATTGACTGCTCATATGTACTGTACCTGTCCTAGTTACCCCCACTGCTTATGTAAAGCGCCATGGAACCAATGGCGCTATATAAATAAATAATAATAATAATAATAAATAATAACATGCCCATACTGACTCTAGGTTTCTAGATCTGAATTTGACTGCCTCATACACATATATAAAATTTGTAGAATTTTTGTCCGAATACCTGCATCCAGTCGATGCATTACCATCTGTACCTGGACAGTGATACACAGATGTCTGAATAAGGCGATGTTCACACATCTCCTCTGCTAGTTTTTAGCGGGTGTCCGCTAAATACTTAGCTTATTTCAGTGAAGCGGAGATGCGTGAGCACTGCTGTTTCCTGGTGACGCAGCCCCAGGTTGCCCGATGTTGATCGTGGTAACCAGGTCACACACAAGGCTGCCTAGTGTCCGCTTAAGCAGAGCGGACAGGGAAACGCTGTTAGCAGCGTTTCCCTGTCCACTCTGGGAAAGCGGACACTAGGCAGCCTTGTGTCTGACCTGGTTACCACGATCAACATTGGGTAACCAGGGGCTGCATCACCAGGAAGCGGCGGTTCTCATGCATCTCCGCTTCACTGAAAAAAGCTAAGTATCTAGCAGACACCTGCTAAATACTAGAGGAGATGTGTGAACATGGCCTAAGATTTAAGATGAATTATTATTTTTTATTTAAAATAACATGCCTGACCCCTAAAGACAAGTACTAGCGTACAATTCCAATAATTAATATTTTTATGCCAATTTAAATTTCTTTAAAGAGTCTGTCCAAGCTTTTTATATAATTTATGTATGCTCATGCTGACATCTTCTTTATTGGAGCCAGCAGTATCGATGTGATTACAATTTGAATAGCTCTTCTATTTACTAAGTTTTTCAATCATTATCTGAACCGCATGTGCAAGGAAAAAAAAAACTATGTGAGCACAGCACCTGTCATAGACTTTGCTAGCGTCAGGCTAGAAATGCAGAGTTTGATGCCGACTCTCAAAATCTGCATAAAAAAGCAGCAAACAATACACTATGTTCAAAGGGCTTAAGACGGTTCAGAAAGAGCCACAGTTATGTGAAAGATCCACTTGAGGAAGACGCAGTCAGCGTCGAAACGCGTTGTGGCAGGAGGGCTTTTATTTGTTGAATGAATAAAACTCAAAGGTAATATATTTAAGAGCATTGTGTATCCTGTTTTAGCTCTCAGTGCTTACTATTATTATACCACATTTATTCATCGGCTTACAGTTATGTGAAAGGCTTGATTACTCCTCTTGCCTTCTGTCTACTTTCAGAGCCCTCTAAGGCAGGGTGACCCACTCCAGTCCTCAAGGTGTGAAAACAATTCAAGTTTTCAGGATTTCCACGTGCAATACTAAAGAAATCCTGAGGACATGCATCTGTATGCGGCCCTTGAGGACTGCATTTGGCCAGTTCTGTTCTACCGTAGTGTGTGTAGTGTCTTGCATTTCCATACCTCAGGCCAACAAGCCAGAGGCCTGTGGCTTGTTTACCAGTCTATATAGGGCAGTATCAAAACACCTCTTTGTAGAAACAGTCCAGCACACAAGGAGTGAACTCAAAACTCTTTACTTTAACACATACCATAAGTCTCTGACAGTGGAAGGTGGTGACAAACACCCACTGATCTCCTGGAGATCCAGGAAAAAAAAGAAGAAGGCCTGCACATAGGTGAGTAGAACATGCAGTGTATAATGTAATATATAGATGGGTGTATGTGTCATGTATGGGACAGGTTAGTAACATAGCCATCAGTGATAGAGAGGGTGGTCTCCCTGAGCCCAGCATTCACAGGGGCCCAACCAGAGCTATACTACTGTGAGCTGTATAGTTTGTGCAGCACTAATACAGTTAAACACTGTGATAGTGCATGGAAATGTGATCTCCTTACACTACAGATCCCAATTTTGTATGACGCAGGTTGCTTTAAGTTTGTGGCATACTAAACAGCAGGGAAATGATTGAAAAAAATGCACTAAAGGAAGTGACATCATCAAAACATACAGGACTGAGGACTGCTATGAGCAAAGGACAGATGGCATCACCTTGTTGCTCCCCCCACTCTTATCCTCTCTGCTGGTGGTCTCTTCAGAATCCAGGCTTATAGTAGGTGAGAATAACATTTTTCTTTATTTTTTCTTAAATAATATAATAGAACTAGTGAGGCATGACTAGTGTGCACTAATATACAGTGTGTGAGTAACCATATAGTGTGTGGGGAGGTGCTGCTGGGGCCATAATACAGTATTTAGGAGCTACTGGGGGAATCTTACAATATTTGGGGTCTAATAGGGGCTATAATACAATGTGTGGGCTACTAAAACAATAATGAATTTTAAGGGACTACGGGGGGCTATCATGCCATTTTGGTGGTTTAAGGCCCATCATACAGGGTGTAGGCTTCTGGGAGTCACCATACAGTTTTTGATGGCCATTATACAATGTGCAGGTACTACTGGGGGCAATCATAGATTTTTGGGCTACTTTCACATTTCCACCAAAGCCTACTCTTGTGAGATCTGCTTCTGTCACCAGGCACTGTCATATTCACTTTGTAGGTAGTGATGGTGATAGAAGAGAAGTCTGTGCCAGAATCTCCGGAGAGCGCAGGTTCTGCGCATTCACCAAAGTTAAAGTGGCTGGGATCTGCAGTACCTTACAGTTTTATTGTCCAAGTGAAGCGTGCAGTTATCCCAGCCTCAGATCTTAGAAAGAAAGCATAAATATCAAGCCTCGTACCAACAGGCACAAATACTAAACTCCAACATTGCCAGATTTCTAGCCCCATGATACATCATTCCCAGCCACCACTATTTTGCCCGGTGTGCCTTCCCCGCATTACACAACCATGTTTTCAAAAGTGTCAATTGTTCTCTGACCGACACCATAACTGGAAAGGTTCACCTATGAACAGACAAGTGGACAATTTGTTGTGGACAGGGATGATACATTTCTCTTCCCCATGATCCTCGTGTGATAGACATTGTGGCCACCAACAAATACTAGTTGTCCACCTTTCTCGACCCACCGTACCAGGAGAAGTTTCCTTCTCTTATTTTGGAGTCAGAAAAGAGTTACACAATGGAATCAATCAGGAAGGCCATTGTAGATCAGTTAATGAAGAGATCACCCTCAGACAATGCTTGTGGGAGATGTACTGCCTCTTCCTCTTTTCAAGTACAAGGATTACAGGGGAGGGACCTTGCACACCAGATGCGACAGAGGTGGGGGTAAAATGTGCAAAAACTGGGCCAGTTTCAATACATCAACACATCAGCAAGTGCTATCTGTGCGTGTAGCAATGACAAGGAGGGTGAAGTTGACCACCATGGTCAAGGAGTGCTTAAGTGACCATTCCAGCATCCTTCCTGATTCTTCAGCGCCCATTAACTATTGAGTATTCAAACTGCACATTTGGCCCAACATCTCCTTGCATGCCTTGGAGGTGTTGGCCTGCCCTGCTGCTAGTGTATTGTCTGAGCATGTTTTTAGTTTCACCGGGACAATCAAAACAGATAGATGCACATGGCTCTCAACGGACAATACAAACAAGCTTGCTTTCATAAAATTCACAAAGGACTTTGTAAGCCATCCGGATTACAGCAACACAACCTAAATTCACTCTAAATGTTCATTTATGCAAATTGTCTTAATGTCCATCCGTTCCCATATAACCTGTTTTCTTCTTAAATTAAAATCCTATTCCTCCTTCTTCTGTCACATGTACTTCTTCATCCATAACACCCTAGCAATCTTGAATTCATTCATGTTTTACCTCAGAGACTCTTGTCACAGTTTCTTACTGAGTGCATGACACAACTCCCAGGGCTACTTTATTGAAAGCTGATGCACATTCTACACAGGCCCAATGACTATAGTAGTCCTACATGAATGATGTTTTCCATTGTAAGCCATTTTCATGGTCTCTTGCTGCATGTATGACACAACCCTCAGAGCTAATTTTTTTGTAAGCCGAGGCACATTCTGCACTGACCCAGCTACTAGAATAGTCCTTCTGAAACTAATATAAATAATGTTTTTTATTTGAGACCCTTGCCACAGTCTCTTCCTGAATGTATAACAGAGCCCTCAGGGACAATTTTTTCAATGCAGATGTACATTCTGCATTGGCCCATCTACTAGAATAGTCCTACATGAATAATGTTTTTCATTGGAGGCCCTTATCACGGTCTCTTACTGCATGTATGACACAGCTCCCAGGGCTAATTTTTTTAAAGCCCATGCACCTTCTGCACTATACCAACTACTAGAGTAGTCCTACAAGAAAACTGTTTCTCATTTAAGGCCCTTGTCTTGGACTCTTTCTGCGTGAATTAATAAAAATAGAAATTGACTGGCAATACCTATGTGTAAAGGTGCTAGCTGGGAAAAAAACACATTACATAATAAGGTAAGCCACTGCACACAGAACACCAAGAAAAAAATTAAAGTAGCATACTGGCTAAAGCAATGAATGGCAAGGCAAATACGAAAAGCTAATTCAAATGTGTATGGGGAAAAAGAATAGCAAAAACTGCTCAAGAATACAGAAAAACACAAACGTAGCTGATGTACTGGCCAATTCGTGAGAGCCCGATGACCAACATCAAGATGTTCTCTTTTATCGGGTCCCTAACCTTATGCCTCTGCTTTCGATTTGAAACTGCATGTATGGGTGTATTTATGCTTTTGAGTGCAATTAAAATCTGCATATATGGGTGTAATTAGGAACCTGGCTACAAAAAGATGGTGGCCATAACATGGCTATGGGCAGGGAAAGGGTGCACAGTCAAAAAATATAGTGACTATAAAAATAGAGATTGACTGGTGACACCTCTATGTAAAGGTGCTTGCTGGAAAAAACATTATACACTAAAGTAAACCACTGCACATTGATCACCAGGAAAAAACTGAATCTAGCATACCGGCTACTGCAATGAATGGCAAGGCAAATAGGTAAAGCTAATTCAAATGTGTATGGGGAAAAAGCATAGCAAAAACTACTCAAGAAGCAAAGCTAATTCAAATGTGTAAGTGGAAAATAACGTAGAAAAAATGCTCAAAAATACAAAAAAACAGAAATGTAGCTGATGCATTGACCAATTTATGAGAGCCTAATAAACATCAAGGTGTTCTCTTTTTTCAGGTCCCTAATCTTATGCCTCTGCTTGCGATTTGAAACTGCATGTATGGGTGTATTTATGCCTCTGAGTGTAATGAAAATCTGCATGTATGGATGTGATTAGGAACCTGGCTCCAACAAGATGGTGGACTTAACATGGCTATGGGGAGGGGAAAGGGTGCATCATCAAAAAATATAGTACCACTAAAAATAGACATTGACTGGCAACACACATGTTTAAAGGTGCTCGATGGAAAAAAAAAAATAATAATAAGGAACACCAAGAAAAAACTAAATCTAGCACACTGGCTATTGCAATGAAGGGCAAGGCAAATAGATAAAGCTAATTCAAATGTGTATGTGGAAAAAGCATAGCAAAAACTGCTTAAGAATACAGAAAATATAGAAATTTTGCTAATGCACTGGCCAATTTATGAGAGCTCGATTACCAACATCAACATGTTCTCTTTGATCGGGTCCCTAACCTTATGCTTCTGCTTGTGACTTGAAACTGCATCTATGGGTGTATTTATGCCTCTGAGTGTAATTGAAATCTGCATGTATGGGTGTGATTAGGAACCTGGCTACTACAAGATGGTAGACATAAGGAAGATATGAGGATAGGGAAGTGGGCACAGTCAAAAAATATGGTAAACACAAAATAGAGATTGACTGGTAACAACTCTGTGTAAAGGTGCGGGCTGGAAAAAACATTAAACACTAAGGTAAACCAGAACACTGAACATCAAGAAAAAGCTGAATCTAGCTTACTGGCTATAGCAATGAATGGCAAGGCAAATAGGTAAAGCTAATTCAAATGTGTATGGGAAAAAAAGCATAGAAAAATGCTCAAAACAACAGAAAAACAGAGAAAGTTAGCGGATGCCAATTCATGAGAGCCTGATAACCAATGTCAAGGTGTTCTCTTTTATCGGGCCCCGAACCTTATGCCACTGCTTGCAATTTGAAACTGCATGAATGGGTGTAATGTATGGGTGTGATTAAGAACCTGGCCACAACAATATGTGAACTTTAATGGCTATGGGGTGGGGGAAGTGTACACAGTGAAAAAATATAGTAACGCTGAAAATAGAGATTGACTGGCAACACCGGTGTGTAAAGGTGTTAGCTGGAAAAACATAATACAATAAGGTATATTGCTGCATATGGATTTAGCTTTACCCATTCACCTTGCCATTCATTGTTATAGTCACTAAGCTAGATTTAGGTTTTTTTTGCTATTCAGGGTGCATTGGTTTACCTTATTTACTCTCTGCATGTGTGACATAATTCCCAGTGCTAATTTTTTTAAAGCCATTGCACATTCTACACTGGTCCAACTACTAGAGTATTCCTACTGCTACCAATATGAATAAAGTTTTTAATTGGAGTCCCTTGTCACGGTCTCTTCCTGTGTTTATAACACAACCCCTTGGGATAATTTTTTGAAAGCCGATGCACATTCTGCACTAGCCTTACTTCTAGAGTAGTGCTTCATGGATAATATTTTTCATTAAAGGTCCTTGTCACAGTGGCTTTCAGTGTGTATAGTAACAACAAAATAGCGGCACTCTGATAAGACGTATAATTGAAACTAGGACCATGCATAGCCAAGGAAAGCAAAGATGAAAATAAGGCACTTAGCTTTCCAAATATGGCCATAAACCAGCCAGTAGCCATATCAAGGTGTGTCTCGTATATCGGGTCCCTACGCTCTTCACATCCTCAAACTGTTTTAAAAACTTGATATTTTATGGGCGTGTAGGTACCTGCTAACAAAATGCTATAGCCAATATGGGGGAAGGGTGCACATCAGAGCGTGTGGACCCAAACAATAAATAAGAAAAGAGTATGCAGCATTCTATTTTATGCACCCACTATTGGCCCATTATGCTATTGCTCTCTGTTAGCAGGTACCTACACATCCATAAAATAGAAGGTTTTTAACCCAGTTAGAGGCTATAACTAAATGTAGGGACTGGTATACGAGACACACCTCGATGTGGCTGCCAGATGGTTAATCAATATTGCCATATTTGTAAAGCTATGTGTCTTATTTTTATCTTATTTTTCTTTAGCTGTAAGATGGTTCTAATTTTTATTTTTTTGTCTTAGCAGAGTGCTGCTATTTTATTGTTACTATGTATCATGTTTAGTGTAGCAACTGTTCAAACTATATATGGAATGGAGTGTCGCAGATTCTTTTCTTATCTTCCTGTGTGTATGACACAGCCCCAGGGATAATTTTTTGAAAGGCAATGCACATTTTGCACTGGCCTAACTACTGAAGTAGTCCTACATGAATAATGTTTTTCATTGGAGACCCTTGTCATGGGTTGTCCCACATTTTTGCTGATATAGGAGATAAATATTCAATAGCAATTTGCGGCCACCATTGCTGGCCAAAAAACAGCCCTGGGCTGTTCAGCATCCAATGTGAGATACGGTAACTGTTTCTCTTTCCCAAATGTATGGTACAGGACCACATGAGGCCCTTCACAAAAATCAGATTTACATTCACCTGCTGGCTCTCTGAAAACTTGAATTGAGGGCCATAGAATGACATGGTGGTGATGTTGAAGGTGAAGGAGGGTAAAACCCAACATACCAACGGGCATGTTGTAGATGGCATTGTAAAGTGCTATGAAATATGTGTTCCATTATAATCAGTAACAATGAGGGAGGGGATGCCCAAATCATGTGTAACAGCAGTCTCTCTCAAAAGTATGGTACAGGGCCCCCTGAGGCCTCTCACAAAAATCAGATTTTCTGACACCTGCTGAACCTCTGAAAACTTGAATTGAGGGCAGCAAAATGACATGGAGGTGGTGTTGGAGGAGGAGGAGGGTAAAGCCCAAAAGAACAAATGCATGAAGGCATATTCTTCAGACTATTTCCATTTAGTGATGAGCGAGCAGTAAAATGCTCGGGTGCTCGATGCTTGGGTCGAGCATATCGAGATGCTCTGGTGCTCGACCCAAGCACCGAGCCCAATGTTAACCTATTGGAAACCTGAGCATTTTTCCAGCGGCACCCCCGGCAGCCTAGATAAACCCTAAGAAAGTCACAAATGTATAAGAACAGTGCTCAAATGACATCGGAAAAGCATGGGAAAGACCCCTTTAATCATTTCTGACTCCCAGGTCACTGCTGTGAAAAATGTTGTCTTAGTATTATGCCACTTTTATGGACTGACAATAAAATGTCCAAAAATGAAACCAAAATGGATTTTCCTGGGGAAAATGTTAAGGACTCATACTTACATGTGAGACAGTAATGGTACATCCCATTATTGTGGTATTCCTGGTGAAGGGGTTTACCTTGAATTGCGTAGAAATAAATACCACCATATTAATTCAAATAACCCTTGATTCTTAGATTTTGTTGGAGCAGGAGCGCGGCCACAAGTCCCTATTCTTATATCTGTTTTCCTGGACATTGTGTTGCCCTATGCAGGCTGCCAAAAATTGGGAGGCACTCTGATGCCCCTTTTAAGAGACGTGGTGGAGGGCCTCATTTAATATTGTATGTTTCAATTATTAGGAAGTGGGTCTCCCATAGTGTTGCCCTATGCAGGGCTGCCAAAAATTGGGAGGCACTCGGATGCCCCATTTTAAGAGACGTGGAGGAGGGCTCATAAAAAACAACTTTCCCATTACAAAGGATCGGGACTCTTATACTTGTAATGATCATGCACTAAGTATGGACTGAAACATTTACCCCTGTGGGGTATACATGAATATACTGTCTAACATTTTTTTGGGTTACGGGCATCATAAACACTCTTTAAAAATATTATGTGGGTGTTGAATCATTGACCACGGGCACCCTGGTGATATGATGGTGAAGGATGAGGAGAAGGAGGAGGACTAGAGCAAATAGCCAACATCAGGAAGCGTATAACCATGTGTAGGGGTGAAGAGGAGCATGGGAATATACCTCCCCAAAAAAAGACACTGGCTTTGAGTTTATGTTATGTTGCTATCATTTGGTGGTGTTGAAAAGTCTGGCTCAATCCAGTCTTTGTTCATTTTGATAAGAGTCAGCCTGTCAGCATTTTCAGTTGACAGGTGTGTGCGCTTATCAGTAATAATTCTCCCTGCAGTACTAAAAATCCGCTCTTACAAAACGCTAGCGGCAGGGCATCCCAGGGCTTCTAAGGCGTACAGAGCCAGTTCATGACACGTGTCCAGTTGGATACCCAATAATTATAAGGCACAGAGGAATCACGGAGGACATTGGTATGGTCGGCAAGGTACTCCTTCAACATCTTCCCAAACTTTGCAGTCCTTGTGAGAGTATCCCGCGCCTCAGAGCCCGTGCCATGGGAGGGGCTGAGAAAACTCTCCCAGGACTCAATTCGAGTTGTATATCTCTCTTGCCTGTACCCCTTGGTTGTCCACCGATCTGGAACCTCTGCCGCCAGCGTTTTCATAAGGGAAATTTTTTACTAATTCCCCAACAAGGGCCTTCTGGTACTGCCCCACTTTTGTAGACATCTCTGCTTCGGGAATAAGAGATATAAAGTTCTGTTTGTAGCATGGGTCTAAAAGTGTCACTAACCAATAATGAGTGTCAAACATTATTTTGATAACGCGAGGGTCACGGAACAGGCAGCGTAACATAAAGTCAGCCATGCGCTCAAAACTGGTAACAGGCAAGACGTCCGTGTCCTCACCAAGAGGATGACTGACCCTGCTCTCCTCCTCCTTCTCCTCCCTGTCCTCTGGCCATCCACACTAAACAGACGGTATGACAGCTGGGCAGGTAGTACTTTAACATATGAAACTAGCTCCTGTTCTTCTTCCTCCTCCTCCTCATTGTCCCTCAATCCACATTGGGATGAGATGAGGCTGGGCTGTGTGTAATCACCCTGTATGGTTCCTTGCTCCATCTCATCGTGCTCTGCCTGCAATGCATCCTCTTTTATTTTGAGAAGAGAGCATTTCAGAAGACAGAGAAGTGGGATGGTGACGTTAATGATGGCGTCCATAGGGACGCCATTGCCGCTCACCATCGTGGTGGATTCCTCAAAGTTTTGGAGGATGGTGCAAGCAGTCATGAAATGTGTGAATTAAGTAGTGTGGCCTGTGGGGCATTGGCTGCGTATTTGTGCATGTGTTCCAAGGATTGGGGTATGGACAACTGAATGCTGTGTCCTGAACAAGGACAGGGACATGGTTGCTGATGGTGGTATGTCTGATTGTGCAACAACAGGTGCAGGACAGGAGTCATCTTTGCGTGCGCTATGGACAGGGGATTGCCTTGTATGCACAATAGTGGAAGAGGCAGTGGTGTCACCCACAGACACTGCTCCTGGACCCCCGGGGGTTTGGCCCACAAAGTCGAGTGCTTTGCTGCCATGTGCCTGATCATGCTGGTGGTGGTCAGGCTGGTAGTTTTGCTACCCCTGCTGATGCTGTCATGGCAGGTAGTGCAAATGGCCTTTTTTGGAATTATCATGAGACTACTTAAAAACAGCCAGACCCAGGAAAACCTAAGAGTTGTACTGCCAACTTCCATTGTGTTGGTGTTAGGTGGAACGGTTGCCCACGTTCTGTCTGTGGCTACCACACTGCTTCTTCCTGCCTTTTGGGGTGCTATGCCTCCCTTGCCCTTTCTCGCACAGCAGCTACCCTCGCTCTGCATGTCCTCCTGCCAAGTTGGGTCAGTTACTAAATTATCCACCACGTCATCTTGCACTTCCTTACCTTGGTCCTCCTCGTGACTTTTTGGCAATTGTGTCTCATCATCGTCCACCTCTTGTGACACTTTACCACCGTCACCTTCGTGTGACCATGGCTGCTCAAATATTTGGGCTACATACGATCTCTTTACCATCAATGCCAAAAACAGAAACCAAGAGCACTTACAGGATGCAGTCAGAGCCCAAATGTGAAGCAAGCCCAGCTGCAGGCTGATAAATCACATCTACCAGCAAGATGTGGGAGGCGACCTGCCATGCATACACTGGGCTTGCATATAGCACCATATATATATATAAAAAACTTTTGCACTTTTTTATCCATCCAGGGTGCAGTTGGGCCCATAGGGGCGCCATTCATCTAGTGGTGCAGAAGCATCGTACTGTGCGGCCCAATGCTCAGGCAGCGGAGCGGTTGGGTAGCTTTCAGACACTCTGCATCATATGTACCAGTGTGAATGGTGCCATATGCAAGCCCAGTGTATGCATGGCAGGTCTCCTCCCACATCTTGCTGGTAGAGGTGATTTATCAGCCTGCAGCTGGGCTTGCTTCACATTTGGGCTCTGACTGCATCCTGTAAGTGCTCTTGGTTTCTGTTTTTGGCATTGATGGTAAGGTTTTTTGATGCTGCTTTTTTTCTAGTAGTTTTTCTACATACGATCTCCTCATGCCCCACTTCAAGTCGAGCTGCCGAGAGGCCCGAATCTATGAATAGAAAAGTAAACAGGTCTTCAGAGTGTCCAAGTGTGGGATCATTTTTGTCTGGGCACTCGGCATGGTGGGAGGAAGCAGGATCAGGTGAGAAATATGCGGTCCAGACTCACGGCTACTGAGACTTGACCGTTTGGAAGACAGTGTGGTTGTGGTGGTGGCAAACTGATTGGAAGCATTAACCGCTATCCAACTAACAACCTGTTGACACTACTCTGGGTTTAATAGTGGCATGCTGCGGGCCTCTAGCAATTGGGACCGGAAGGTCGGGCGAGAAGATGCGGGTCCAGTTCCTCGTCCCTTGACACCGGCTTTATGCATTTTAAACGGTGTGCTATATGGGTTTTAAAGATGTGCTGTATAACCCTCCTGCCTGTATACAGCTAAATTAATCCTTAAAAGGACTGTTGTTTGGATGGCTAGATAGATATTAGAATCATGTACACCAGCCCCAGATGTGCTGACTGGTATACAGCCTCTTGTGGTACACCAAGTGTGCTATATACACCTCCTGCCTGTATACAGCTAAATTAATGCTTAGAATGACTGTTGTTTTGATGGATAGATAGATATTAGAAGCCTGTACACCAGCCCCAGATGTGCTGACTGGTATACAGCCTCTTGTGGTACACTGAAGTGTGCTATATACCCTGCCTGCCTGTATGCAGCTAAATTAGTCCTCAAAAGGACTGTTGTTTTGATGGTTTGTGTATCCTAGCACCTACACTACCTTAAAGACCCAAAATCTGTCCCTCACTCAGCAGCACTCCTCCCTACACTAGCTGACAATGTGGAGCAGAGTGACGAGCACAGCGCAGTCAGGTCTTATATAAGCCTGATGAAGCTGTGCGGCCAGCCAATCACTGTAATGCCACAACTAACATGGCTGTAACATTACAGTGTGTGACAGCCAATCCTTGCATGTGTGCTGGCTCTGTAAAGAGAGCCAACATACAGGGAGGTGGAGCCAAGCATGAGCCAGAGCATCTCACCGGTACTTGGTGCTCGCCGAGCATCCCAAGTACGGTGATGCTGGGGAGAGCACCGAGTATCGCCGAGCATGCTTGCCCATCACTATTCCCATTCAGTTTCATCATTTTCCTATCCATCTAAGCCTTTTTCTCATGCCCCTAGACCTCTTAGTTGGATCCAGCAAAAAGTTCTCGCTTTTCCTATTGACTTGCATTGGACTCGCTATAAGGTACACATACACTAGTGTTACAAACAAGTCATTATGATTTCCACAAATCCGAGTATTTCACTATTCACTCATCAATAATCATGAGGAAAGTAGATTTTGTGGCAATGCTGTAGCAACCTCTCAAGACATCAGGCAGGAAGTCAAAGCATGGGCGAAATGAGTCTTCAAAATGGACAATGACACAAAGCATACTGCCAAAATGGTTACAAAGTGGCTTAAGTAAAACTATGTCAATGTTTTGAAGTAGCCATCACTTAGCCCTGATCTCAATCTTATTAAAAATTTATGGCAAATTTAATAAGGCACATGCGAGCAAGGTGACCTACAAACATGGCTCAGTTACACCAGTTTGTGACGAAGAATATACCAAAATTCCTTCCTATTGTAAGAAGCTTGTAGAAGGATATCCAAAATGCTTGACTCAAGGCATACAGTTTACAGGTGATGGTACCAAATACTAATGAAATGTATGTAAACATGTGACTTTGCAGAAAGACATAAATATGCTTTAAAACATTCTCTCTCTCATTATTCTGACATTTGGCAAATATTAATATTTTTTGTAAACCGAATTGACCTAACACAGGAAAGGTTTATTCTAATTTCATATCAGAAAGTGAGAAAAACATGCATATGTGTTTTTTGATATACTTTATTGTGTGCAGTGGGTACGGAAAATATTCAGACCCTTTTAAATTTTTCACTCTTTGTTTCATTGCAGCCATTTGGTAAATTCAAAGTTCATTTTTTTCTCATTAATGTACACTCTGCACCCCATCTTGACAAACAAATGTAGGAATTTTTGCAAACTTATTAAAAAAAGAAAAATTGAAATATCACATGGTCATAAGTATTCAGACCCTTTGCTCTGTATTGAGTAGAAGCACCCTTTTGAGCTAGAACAGCCATGAGTCTTCTTGGAAATGTTGCAACAAGTTTTTCACACCTAGATTTGGGGATCCTCTGTCATTCTTCCTTGCAAATCCGATCCAGTTCCGTCAGGCTGGATGTTGAACATTGGTGGACAGCTATTTTCAGATCTCTCCAGAGATGCTCAATTGGGTTTACGTCAGGGCTGTGGCTGGGCCAGTCAAAAATGGTCACAGAGTTGTTGTAAATAGTGATGGGCGAATCCTAAATTACTCGGAATCGCTTGACTCTAGCGAGTCCGAGCCCAGGACTCGCTACTCGTTGCGAGTCTAGCGAGTCCAATGTTAATGAATTGTGAAGCGAGTAATAGCGAGTAGTGTGCGATTTACAAATCACAGATGTGTCTCGGAAGCTTCAGCCTGAAGCAATCCTAGTTTTGCCATTGATTTGCATTGGACTCGTTTACTGTGCAAGTAATCGCTGGGAAACTCGCACAGATAAGAGTCCTGTCTGCTCTGTGTGCTGGCTGCCGCAGCTCCAGGGTCCTAGAGCCCGCCTGCTGCCTGAGGTAGCAGAGCTGAGATTGTTCTCACTCTGCTCATTCCCTGTGCATTGACATCTATATCTATGCACAGGGATGAGCAGAGAGGACATCGCGTTTTGGACTGCGTCGGACGGAAGAGGATTTTTTTAATTAAAGATGGAGTCCCTAATGGCTTTTTTTTTTATTTCTAATAAAAAATTTTCTCTGTGTTGTCTTTTTTTTAAAACAATTTAATAGAAATTCATGGCGGTCATGTCTAATATTGGCGTGACCGCCATAAATTTCGGGCTTAGGGCCAGCTGATAATACAAAGCTGGCCTTAACCTCTTTATTACCCAGCGTGCCACCGCCACCAGGGTCGCTGGAAGAGCGGGGTTCAGCGCCAGAGGATGGCGCTTCAAGAACGCGCCATCTTCTGGGCGGCTGCGGCTGCAATTTCCGGGGCCCAGAAGCTGGGCATCCCCTCATCAGCCCCCAGCTGCTTAGCTGTACCTGGCTAGACATAGAAATTGCGCGGAGCCCCACGCATTTTTTTTTTAATATTTCATGAAATTCATGAAATAATAAAAAAAAAGGGCTCCCCTATATTCTTGTGTCTGGCCAGGTACAAATAGGCACCTGGGGGTTGGGGGCAGCGCGTCGCTGCCTGCTGGATCCGGCTGGTTCCAGAAATACGGCGAAGCCCATGTAATTTTTTTTCTGAAAAATCAATAAAACAATCCTAAAAAAGGGACTGCATCTTTATTAACCCCTTGCCCATGGTCCAGGGGTTAATAAAGATGAAGTCCCTTTTATTTACATTGTTTTATAGATTTGTCAGAAAAAAATTTCACTGGGCTTCGCCGTATTTCTGGAACCAGCCGGATCCAGCAGGCAGCGACGGGCTGCCCCCAACCCCCAGGTGCCTATTTGTACCTGGCCGGACACAAGAATATAGGGGAGCCCTTTTTTTAATTATTTCATGAATTTCATGAAATAATAAAAAAAAAAATGCGTGGGGCTCCGTGCAATTTCTATGTCTAGCTAGGTACAGCTAAGCAGCTGGGGGCTGGAATCCGCAGCGCAGGGATGCCCAAGCTTTCTGGGCACCCCCCGCTGCAAATTTCAGCCCGCAGCCGCCCCAGAAGATGGCGCGTTCATTGAAGCGCCATCCTCTGGCGCTGAACCCCGCTCTTCCAGCGGCCCTGGTGGCGGTGGCACGCTGGGTAATAAAGGGGTTAATACCAGCTTTGTTATACAAGCTGGTATTAAGCCCGAGATTCTTAATGTCAGGCCACGTTTGACCCAGCCACTAAGAATCTCCAATAAAGGGTTAAAAAAACACAGAGAAAAATTTTTATTTGAAATAAAAAAAAAGCCATTAGGGACTCCATCTTTAATTAAAAAAATCCTCTTCTGTCCGACGCAGTCCAAAACGCGATGTCCTCTCTGCTACATCCCCTGTGCATAGATATAGATGTCTATGCACAGGGAATGAGCAGACTGAGAACAATTGCAGCTCTGCTACATCATCTCTGTGAGTAGGCGGGCTCTAGGACCCTGGAGCTGCGGCAGCCTGTACACAGAGAAGACAGCTGGACTCGGCTCGCAAAGTAACAGCAGTTACTTTGCGAGTTTCCCTGCTATCACTGGCACAGTAGCCGAGTCTAATGCAAGACAATGGCAATCCTAGTTTTGTCAGCGTTTGCCATTGATTTGCATTGGACTCGTGCGAGTAAACGCTGGGAAACTCGCAGAGTACCGAGTCCTGCGAGTCCCTTACTACTCGCCGAGTAACGAGTCCTAGCGAATAGATTCGCCCATCCATAGTTCTAAAGCTACTCCTTTGCTATGTGCTTAGGGTCATTGTCTTCTTGGAAGGTAAACCTTCGGTCAAGTCTGAGGTCCAGAGCAGTCTGGAAGAGGTTTTCATCCAGGATATCTCTGTACTTGGCTGCATTCATGTTTCCTTCAATTGCAACCAGTTGTTCCTGCAGCTGAAAAACACCCCCATAGCAAGATGCTGCCACCACCATGTTTCAATGTTGGGATTGTATTGGGCAGGTGATGAGCAGTGCCATGTTTTCTCCGCACATACCACTTATAATTATCACCAAAAAGTTCTATCTTCATCTCATCAGACCAGAGAATATTATTTCTCATAGTTTGAGAGTCCTTCATGTGTTTTTTTGCAAACTCTATGCAGGCTTTCATATGTATTGCACTGGGGAGAGTAACAGAAAGTGTATTTGGTCAGTGAAGGAGCGCTATCAAATATATACTCCAGAAAATTATTCACCATGCAGGATACTTGATATTTACAGTATAATACCCATAAATAAAGCTACTCACAATTTCCCAGTAAGGACACCCTATAATATATGATCTGGAGTTTCTCTGTCTGAATTTTGCTGAAAATCTATGGGAAATACCAGAGTGATCAGAAGTAATAATTCCCTAATGGAGAAGATGATGATGAAGATAAGAATGATGAGGATAATGATGATGAAGGTGCTGTGTCCCCTCAGTCCTCTCCAGTGCTCTCTATGGCACCCCACTGGTCAGTGCACCACAGTAGGGGTACTGTACCCAAAACAGAGTGTGCAGTATCCCAGCCTTCTGGAGAACCGTGTTTCAGGACTTGAGAGTCCAGATACTCGAGACCGTGGAGTGGACTGTCTAGCGGTGGAGCACTGATACTGCCCTAGAGCTGTTCCATAGGTCCGAGCAGAGAGGAACCAGAGATTGAGAGCTGGAACCGGGGACAAGAGACCAGGCCATGGTTGAGAACCCGGTGACTAGGGAGGACCTGCCTATCGAACCATCCCCAGTCATCTGCGCTGAAGTCGGGGCATCCGGGCCTTGCAAAAACCCAGATGACCCCAAGGTTCTAGCCGGTGATGAGGAGGAGACAGCTGCTGCGGAACCCGACATCCCTGAGCAGGAGGTCACGCCAGATGTCCTTGAGGAGCCACCCAGTCAACTGGGCTCTGAGGACGAGGATCAAGACACATGCAGCGAGCAGGCTGGGGCAATTGGCCCCCGGCCGGTGTGGTGGAGCAACCTTGAGTACCAGCTGGGAACGATGAGCTGCCAATCCGCCCGCACCAGAGGTCATGGACAGACCCCCAATTCTGTTTCTCCGCCACTGGCCTACCAACTCCAGCTAAGCCCACCCACCGAGCAGAGCAACAATGTCATCGGGAGGCCTGGTGGGCTAGAGAGATGGAGAACCGGCAGGTTCAAGCCCAGGTCCACCTTCAGCCACCGTTACCCCCGGAGGAACGGTGTACAGGTACTGTGTCATCTGTTAACCTGGAGAGCGGGTTCGGGTTCATCCAGGAACTGGGCCTTTATGAAGAGGTGTTTGTGGAAAGACGAGATGTAGAATCCCACCTCTCGAGAGGCCGGGACTTGTACCAGAGTGATCGGGTAACCTATGAGGGACACACAGGGCCACGAGGATGCTACGCCCTTCGTGTTTCTAAAGTGTAAAGACACTATGACACCCGGCTTTGTATATAGTCATAGTAATGTGAAAATTTTGCCCTTTTTCCTTAACAGTGAGGCTCATAGACTTTCATGAGAACTCTAACCCCTTTTCCATTATGTGTGCCTAAAGCAGTCCAGCAGTGAGAGAAGACACTGTGCAGAGTGCAAGGACAAATTACCACTGGGTTCGCAGATGTGTGTGTACCGGCCCCATCAGGCCGATGTCAGCTTAAAATTGTTTGCAACGTTTTAAGAAAAAGTGCCTCCCATAAAGGGAAGAAAATATTGTTTATTGTTTGTAAATAAAAATGCTCCCGTTATGTTCCAAAAATATATAAAAAGCTTTGTACTTGGTAGGGGCAGAAATCCTTGAGAAGAAGTGTGTTTCAGCAAGGGGGAATGTGGCGCCCCAATGGTCAGTGTGCCACAGTAGGGGTACTGCACCCAAAACAGAGTGTGCAGTATCCCAGTCATTGGAGGGATAATGTTGAACTGAGGCTCTCTTCCCAGCATCCCTACACCTAGACTAGGGGACCAATCAGCTAACCTGTTACCAGGGTAACCGATCCCGGTGGGAGGAGTGTTTGGGTAGAAGGAGTGGGAAGCACACAGACAGGAAAAGAGAAGAGAAAAGTATAGTCTGAGGGACGAAGCAAGGAACAAGTCCTAGAGAAACACCACAGGGAGGGAGCCTGAAAAGGAGTGGTGACCCAGACAGAGAGGGGAGACCCAGGGCCAGACTGTCTGAGTAAACGGTCTGGGGGAATCCCGGTCCACAATGTGGTACCGGCTCCAAGTCGCGGTGCAGGTGAGTCCAGCCCTGAGCCGCCAATACCAGTGGGTCGCAAGTCTGCCAAGCAGCCCCCGACCTCGTCCACAATGTGCAGCATCACCAGGTATCCTCAAACCGGGTTGGGCCCCATAGAGAGGAAGGGTCACCTCATCACACCCGACGGGCCTGGTAGGAAGTGGGTTGTACAGGGCAGGGAAAGGATAGAAAGGAGGTGCAGGAACAGAGGGCAGTGAAAGTACTAAAGAAGGAACACCTGAGAGCCTCAGAAAAATTTTGCTCCCTCCGGTGACTACCCGGCCAGCTACCCACAAAAACTGTGTAACTGTGTACCTGAACTGCTGAGAACTGTTGCCAGTAAAGTACCCTTACAGAGTCAGCAAACCTCCGGTGTCTTATTCTGTTGAGTTAAGAAGCAGCTGCTGCCACATCGACAAGCTCAGCAGCAACACTGCCCCGGGGACCTCGCTCCGCCTGCAGGGAGCGTTTTTAACTGTCTGCAATACCACCATCTCCGGCGGTCTGACAGCGGCACTGGTGAGATCACCAGAATCTGCAGGTGGCATGACGAGACTTTATTTTGTTCTTTTTTTATTTTTCCCTTCTAACAAGTGACCCCAGGGTTACGAGTCTGGGCAGGCCACCAGTGACATCCCCTTACAGTAAATGCCCGGATACCAAATCCCCAAAGACCCCTGGGCAGTTCATCTGCACTCATTGATTTGCCCTGTATCAGCCTTGGAGCCGGATCTTAATTAGCCCCACACTGTTTGGGGGAGGCTTGATTTTTGCTAGTTCCTTACATGTTTTGGGGTCACAATGAGCAGGAGTAGGAGAAGAGGGCAGACTCAGGACAAGAGGAGGCGGTGGCAGACACATAGAGGCAGTGGAACACACAAGGAGGAGACAGGGAGGATTGTACCAGCAGCCAGGACCTCTTAATAAGATCCAACCCAGGCGACCTCTTAACTGTAAAGATTCTAAAGTTTTCTTAAAGCTTATAGGGGGGCTAGAGAAATGGGGGACCCCTTCTCTGATTGCAGCAGACATGCTGCATTCAGTGCTGCATTTAGTTTGCTATGCACCAAGGGGGTGACAGGTCCTCTTTAAGTAGATAAGTGGTAAATATTTATTAACTATTTTGGGTGGTATTACTATCTGTTTTAAGGGCAAAATATATGTTTAAAAATCATGAATATCACAAAAAAAAATATTTTGGCCATTTTCACTTCTAAGCAGCCTGTGCGCTTGGCTGCCCTGCCTGCCCTGCGCTAGAGCAAATGCAAGCGCAGGTGCAGTTACAGGCAGCTGCAGCCAAGCACATAGGCACATGGATGTCCTGGCTTTGCGGTGACGTCAGCACAGTCACATTTGCGCTTCGGGGATGTTGGCTCCTGCGCTCGGCCATAGAAGGTATGGGGACTCCGAGAGCAGACAAGCACAGGAGCAGTGCATCTATGTGTTGATATGCTTGCCTATGTTTGCCTGAAAATGCACCTGCACTTGCATTTGCGCTAGCACAGGGCAGGAAAATGCAGGTAAATGCACCAACGCATAGATGTGAACTAGGCCTCTCAGAATCATATTGATGTATTCCAGAGTTATTACCCCATATAATGACACAGGTCAGAATTGTAAAATTTTGCATAGTCAGGAAGGGGAAAACAGGTTTTGGGTGAGGGGTTAAGGAACAAGACATTGTTTGGTTTATTGAGTTGACTTTGATGTAGCCCTTGAGGGCGAAAGGTTCTCATTATATGAAAAGCCATACTGGAAATGTTGTGTTCTGAAATATAGATGAAAATGTAAAAATGACAATATATTGTATTCAGGTTTAGCAGCTCTGCATGTTTTTTAATAGATTCAAATGAAAACAAATCTGTGTAAATATAATTTATTTTTGAGTTTAATTACACTTCTAAATTCAGACTATGCTAAGTATTATCTTACAAATTAGGTTACTTTCACATTAGCGTTTCTAGGCATTCGTGGCAAAGCCATCAGTTTTGCCGCATAAGCCGCCTAATAGCTCACTTGCAACAAGATTGCGTTCAGCCTAATGCATTCCCTATTAGACTAGTGGACATGTGCGGCACTTGCGGTTTTGCACTTGCAGCACTGGCAGCGAGTCAAAAAAAGGCTGCTAGCAGCCTTTTTTCCCATTGCCACAAGTGCCAGATTTGCCAGATCACGGCAATACCACAAGTGCCGCATATGTTCGCAAGTCATATAGGGAATGCATTAGGCTGAGCACAATCTTGTTGCAAGTGATCCGTTAGGCAGCAGATGCAGCAAAACTGACGTATCTGCCGCGAATGCCGAGAAACGGTCGTTAGGACATTGTTTTGACATCGATGATAAGATGTCACACGTCTAGATATCGTGGACGACACACCATCGATCCAGCGAGCAGGTATGGGCGAAGTTGTGAACGACATCATTATCGTGGTGTTACACTGACCAATGCAGCAGGTTGGATGATCGTGGATCGTTTGATTTGAGAATTTGTTCTCAAATCTACGATCACCAATCCAACGATTTATCGTAACCGTATCTCAGAGTCACAAGCAACGAGGTAGTAACGATGTCGCTTCAACGACTCCAAACCCATGACGTTTCAGTGATATTGTTCATGATCTCGTACCATGTAACGGGGCCTTTAGTTATTATATGAGTTTTAAATGTGTCAAATAACATGTACACAAAAACTATTTTTATTACAGATATAAAAATATAAAGATATGTGCATGGAAATAAAGGATTGAAATTTTGAGAGTCTACATTACAATAAAAACATGACTACTTATATATTGAGCAAATAAAGGCAGATGATAGTATTACAAATCTACCACACAAGGAGTGTTTCAAAGTTTTTCATTACATTTTATAATTTACAGTTTACAAATGGGAATATAAAGGTTAAGTCATCAGTGTGACGAAATGGACTCCTTCAATATAGAACATATGAAGATTTCTTATGTAATCCAGACCATATGGTATATTGGCTTGAAAACTTGTAATGGCCAAAGAGAATTTCCTACAGTATTTTCATAGATTACTGTGGTTTAAATTTAGCATGGTAATGTAATTATCTAACTTGTTTGTCACTGAAGACCAGAGAACTTAATTATGCTAATCGTTCATTGTCTATTACCCTGTGAATGTTGATTCTATGTACATGGCTCCAGCCACTATTGTTTTAGTGTCATGGTTTGCAGACTGAATGTCTCCTACTAACATTTCATTGTAAGGACTATGTCAATCAGTGTGTCACTCTACCTTGTCAGGAGTACAATACTACTAAAATATGTTAAATGAGACTTGAGGTTCAACCAATGAAAAGACAGTTTTATTCCACCAATCGTGACATCCCCAATATCCTGCAATGAGGGCTGAAGGTATATAAGGAGATGTGTTCATTAACCAGAGTTAGTTAGATTCTGTCTAGTGGCCTCAGTCTAGGGATTTCGGTCCTGGCTAGAGGTCCACTGGATTGAAGATTGGATACAGGCAGCTAATCTAGGTCTTCGGGTCCGATTAGCGAGCCATAACCCCAGGCCTAGGCATTTCGGTGCCGACGAAGGGGACCAGAACCCGGACTATAGAACCACAAGTACTTTAGCATCGGATTCGGCTGTGATAAAGACTGCATGAGGACAAGGAAGCAACCCAGGTTGGGACGATACAGTCACCTGGCTACAGACTTTGCTGTGCTACATTCTAAACCCTGGTGAGCCAACGGAAGGGTGAGACTCTGTTGCCTGTTACATTGATGTGTTTTGCTGGTTATGCGTTATATGCTGTTAACTGTTTGGGGATCCAATAAAGCCTTAATATTGTGATTCCCATACCCTGTGTTGGCTGAGTAGTGTTCCGCCCACGGTTAAGGAGCTCGGGCGTTCAGTTGGGGATGAGCCCTGGTCCACGCTGTCTTTGTAAAGGAGGCTGGGCCTGCGGACGAGAGCACCCACTGACCCCCGGGTTTCCACAATCAGTTCCTATCATACAGAGCATATATATGTAACAGTCTCAATGCAAGGTATCGCTGTACATTTAGTGTTTTGGAATTTGCCAATATTTTCTGCTTAAGATAAAAAAAAAGTATTCTCAATAAGAAAATATGTATAATAAGCAGGGACAGACACAGACAGAAGAGGTCCCCTGTGCAAGATCATTAGGGTGTGTGCCCACAGGCAGGTTTTGCTGCATTTGAGATCAGGTTTGCCTTGGTTTTATGTAAATCTATGCTAATCTAATCCTGAGTTTTTGGTTTCCATCAAAACCTATGTATGCAGGGAAAAGCTTTCACACACACACTGTTTTTTTTTCTCTACAGAAAATGGAAATACCACAGGTGTTTCCACTTTAGTAAAAGTGCAGCAAAGAATTAACGTGCTCATTCTTTCTAAAACACAGCAAAACCTGAGGTGTTTCCACTTTCTTCTCCAAACAAAAACCAATGTGTTGGGACAGCTAATCCTAGAGTCCATAGGTTTTACTGGAAAACAAAAATGCAGCAAATCCTGTGGTGTTTACACTGTCTCCAGAGAACAAAAAACAATGTGTGTGCACAGCGTTTCTGTGAAACACATTGGTTTTGGTGGGAATCAAAACTGCAGGAACAAATTAGCATACATTACCATAAAACCAATGGTAAACCGCAGGCAGAAACCGCAGCAAAAACGCAGCAAAAACGCACTGTGTGCACATACCCTTATACAGGTGCATCTCACTGAATTAGAATATCATCAAATTTGAAGTTAGTTTTTTTTCAGTAATTCAAGTCATAAAGTGAAACGCATATATTATATAGAGTGATTACAAACAGAGTGATCTATTTCAAGTGTTTATTTCTGTAAATGTTGATGATTATGGCTTACAGCCAATGAAAAAACCCAAAGGTTATTATCTCAGAAAATTAAAGTATGGAGGATCCAGGGTTAAAAACCGCACTGTTGTATTCCATTTATTAGTCAATGCATTTCAGGCACACTGAAGCATCCTGAAACATGGCAATATGATATTAATTTTTCCTGAGGAAGGGGCCAGGGAGGCCTGAAACGTGTTGACTAATAAGCTAATATTATATTCACCCTTTGTTCTCTCATGGAATAAGGCAGCGTGGCTTTTAACCCTTCATCCTCCCTACTCTATATGCACTACACTATGGACTGCAGCAGCCGTGATATGCTTTTATAGTGGTTGTGACATGAACAACTACACAAGGTGAAGCCTCTGATACCTATTTAGGTAATAATTTATCTCTCAGTCCTTTCATCCTCCCTACTTTAATTTTTTTAAATAAAGACCTTTGAGTTTTGATTTACTGTGAGCCATAATCATCAATATTAACAGAAATAAACACTTGAAATAGATCACTCTGTAATGACTCTATATAATATATGTGTTTAACTTCATGCATTGAATTACTGAAATAAATGAACTTTTTGATTATATTCTAATTCATTGAGATGTACCTGTAGGTGTGATAGCTCAATATGATGCAGAATTTCACCAGCTTTGGAGGTAGAAGTGGGTCCCCATACAAAGTTGGCCTCTGTACAGGCTGCATCAATAGTATGCCCGCCCCATAAATAAGTGAATAAAGAACTAGTGTAAAAAGTAAGGCCCCCATAGTAAAGTTTTTTGTGTGTAGGCCTTTGTGTGTGTAAAAGTTGTGAATTTTCATTAAAAAAGTATAATGATAGGTAATGAATTGAATTTAAAAAGTGATTTAGCAGTAATCTATCAGATGTACAGTATCCAAAACCTCTCATTACCTCCTTCTGCAGAATCACTCTCCAATCAGCATTTTATATAATATCATTAATTTGACAGCATATACTGTAAATGAGTATGATTTGGCTTCTTAGGAACCCTTCATTTCCATGGTGATAAACTTACATTTAGTAGGGGTGCTGTGCTGTTGCTTTCACAATCTTCACTTTCCTAACAGATATTTCATTATCCTCAAGTTATCTCTGCTATTAAGTGATACAATGTGTGCAGCTTCTCTCCAATGGTAGATGATTGCATCAGATTAGAGATATCTGAAGGTGCAGTAATGACATTTTTAGGATTTTTAAAGATTTCTATCAGCATTTTCAGTCTTGCTATTGGGAATAGCTTGTTGGGTTGACAATTGTCAATATTTTGACTAATTTTATATTCTCTAAAAAAAATTGTTGGCATACAATGCTTTGCAATTTTTACAATTATTTTATGCTTTATATTGTGCTGGTTTCTCTTGCAGGTTAGGCTGGGGTCACACATAAGCCCTTAGTCCGTTTTTGGCTTCATTTTTGTCATTTTTTTCTAAGTCCAAAAACTGACAGAAAAACGGATTGGATGTAATAAACACCCTGTCCGTTTTTTTCTGTACCTCAAAACCTTGCTCTGTCCGTTTTTGAGCCAAAACGTTTTTGGCATCAGTTAAAAAACGCATGCGTTTTTTTAACATGAGGCCCTATGGGAAACGCATGCGTTAACGCATGGCACATATAGGCACTTGCGTTAACGCATGCGTTAACGCATATGCGTTTTTAATAAAAAAATGACTAAGTCCAAAAACGTTCAGGGGTGCAGGAGGCTCAAAAAGCACCCTATAAAAAACGGATTGGTGATGAAAATCACTTCCAAAAACGGACTTCTATGTGTGACCCCAGCCTTATTTAGTCTTTTTCGTCTGGTTTTCTGTGAGGACATAGGATTATTAGTCTTGATGATGTAGCTTGTCCTGAGGATCACTACAATAGACATGCATCATTTTTGCTGTTTGATAGCTTTGTCTCCTACATAGCATGTGGAAGATGGTGCTCAGGTCCAATGTGATCAAAGAAGAACTTAAGACTGAATGCAAAACTTTATGTGTGGTGAAAAGCTAATACTGCACATCACCCTAAAAACACTATCCCCACAGACAAACATTGCAGTGACAGCATCATGCTGTGGGGATTCTTCTCTTAAGTAAGGACAGGGAAGATGGTCTGAGATATTTGGAAGATGGCTGAGTCCTGAAGGAAAATCTGTTGAGGCTACAAAACGCTTGAGGCATAGACTCACCATCCAGCAGGACAACAACCCTACACATAATATCAGAGCTACAATGAGATGTCTTAGATGAAAACATATTTATATATGTGAGTGGCCCAGTCAACATTAAATATATAAATTCCATTAACAATCTGTGTCAAAACTTGAAAATTGCAGTTTTCTAATGCTCTTCATCCTATCTCATTGAACTAGAGCTAGTTTGCAAAGATGTGCACATTTTTTAGGACCACCTTTGCTGCAATTACTCATGCAAGTCTTTTGGGGTATGTTTTTACTCCAGTATGGATTAAGAGAAGCTGAATGCACATCGACATTTTCAGATTAATAATTTTAAAATATTTGAAAAATCTTGCACCATTTCCTATGCATTTCACAAATAGAGAAAAGAAAAAGGAATGGTGCTCACCAACATGACAAACACTAAGTAATAGTCATAGTACAGGTGGTGTCATTTCACTGCTTGTGCTTAGCAATAGTCAGGAGAAATTGAAAAATTGAAAACATCTGTCCAGGAATAGAATGAAAAGTTGATTTTTATTGGAAATCAATTTAAAACTATAAAATATGTAGAAACACATTTCAAAGTCCATGGTGAACTTACACATTTCAGAAAGAATTCCATTTTCCATAGCATGGAGAAAAAAAAATTAACAAGGCATCTATTATATGAATGGAAACCAATCACAAATACTCAATTACACTATTCACTTGCAAAAATAACTTAAGTTTAACTTTTAAATTTTTTAAAAAAATGTAAAAAAAATGCATAAAAAGAATAACATATCAATGATAAATACATCAATAAATATAAAGAACATCATTTTTCAAATTCATACCATGGGGATATTCAATTTCCAAAGTAAAGTGTCAATAACCCTCACATGTTGTTACGTCTCTTATCCCGAGATTTAACTCTTTCAATTTTATAAATAAAGAGGACAAATCTCTGTTATGAATGTTGACAAAATGTTTAATTGCTACAGAATATGATTAAAGGTGTTCTGCCTGAAACATACAAGATCATTATAGATTTTGTCATGTGTTTATGGTATTTAATGGATTTTTTTTATTCTATTCCTGAATGGATGTGCTAATTTTTTTGTTTTCTCTACACTTCACAATTTCTTGCTATTTTGTATTGGTATAAATATATTAAATCCCAAAAAATGCATTTAAAATTGAGGGTATAACCTGAAAAATGAGAAAAAAGATATGTCTACTTTTTCAAGGCACTGTACTATATAATATATATGCTGAGTGTGTGTGTGTATGTCCTCTAAAGAAATCCACACTGTTGTATCTGCAATCACCAAATTTTGCACACACACCCCATTTGACTCAGGGAATATCTATCACTATGGGGGGAGACTTTAACCCTGCATCTTACAATCATTCACCAAAAAAAGCCTATTAACTGTATGACCACACATAGCTTTGCCCCTTCATAGCATAGCTTCGCCTCTGCATAGCCATACATTCTTCATAGCCACTGGCAATGAGGCCGTGTGTAGACACTTTGGAGGACATACACACTCTGGCAGGTTATTAGTTAACATTTTAGCTGCATATCAGACAATGCAACAGGGGCATTTTTATGGCACAACATTATAAAATTCTGTGATGCACCTGGGGGATCAAAGTGCATACCACACATCTTCATAAACTCCTTTGGGGGTCCAGTTTCCAAAATAGGGTCACTTATGGAATTTTCCACTGTTTAGGCACATAAAGGGCTCTCCAAACATGACATGGTGTCCACTAATAATTCCAGCCAATTTTAAATTTAAAAAGTCATATGATGCTCCTTTCCCCCTGAGCCCGAGCGTGAATTCAAGCAATGGTTTTCCACCACATAAAGAGTACAAACTTAAACAGGACAAATTGCATAACAAATTTTGAGGTGCATTTTATCCTGCTGACCCTGTCAAAATGAAAAAAAAAATTGTCCTATAAAAAATTTTGTGGACAAAAAAGTTATTTTACATTTTTACGCTTCAATGTATAAAGCACCTGGGGTTCAACGTGCTCACCAAACTTCTAAACATTTCTCTGGGGGTTTAGTTTCCAAAATGGGGACAGTTGTGGGGGGTTTCTACTGTATAGGCACATCAGGGCTCTCCAAACATGACATGGTCTCAACCAATAATTCAAGGCATTTTTCCAATCAAAAAGTCAAATGATGCTCTTCCCCTTCTGAGCCCTGCCATGCGCCTGCCATGCAAAAACAGTGGTTTTCCACCACATACTGGTTATCAGCATACTCAGGACTAATTGCCCAACATATTTTGAGGTCCATTTTATCCTGTTACCCCTGTGAAAGTGAATAAATTGAACCTGAAAGAACATTTTAGTGGAAACAAATTTATATTTTCATTTTTACGGCTCAACGTTATAAATTTCTGTGAAGCACCTAAGGTGTCAAAGTGTTCACCGAAAATCTAGATAAATTCCTTTTGGAGGGTGTAGTTTGCAAAATAGAGTTAATTATGGGAAATTTCCACTATTTAGGCTCATCAGTAGCTCTCCAAATGCAACTTGGTGTCAGCTAAAGATTCAATCTAATTTTTCATTCAAAATGTCAAATGGTGCCTTTTCCCTTCCAAGCCATGCCGTGCACCCAAGCAATGGTTTTTGACCATATATGTGGTATCAGCGTACTCGAAAGAAATTGAGCAAAAATTTTTAGGGTCCATTTTCTCCTGTGACCATCTTGAAAATTCAATATTTGAGGGAAAATATTGTTTATTAACTATTTTATGTGACATAACTCTCTGGTTTAATGGTATAACATTTCAAAGTTTGAAAACGGCAACATTTTCATCAAAGTTTCATTTTTTTTAACAAATAGATGCAAAAAATATCCTCAATCCACCACTGACATAAAGTGCAATATGTCACAAATCCGATCTCCGAATCTCTGTGAGCCATTGAGGCATTCCATGGTTAAAACCTCATAGTGACACTGGTCAGAATTGCAAAAAATCGTCTGGTCAGTAGGGTCAAAACAGGTTGAGGCTGAAGGGGTTAAATAAACAGAGAGGGGAAGGAAGGAGAGGAAATGTCTCTTTGGTGTGCAATTCCTTTCGCTCTGGGTGGAGACAGACTGCGCAAAGGATCCGGCCCTGGTCCTGGCCTGTAACAATTAATGTCAAATGAGCAATGATCCAGCACTTAGAATGCTCTCGAAATCCAATACTTTATTTCATGCAAAAGAAAAAACAAAGGTTGCGCCACGCTGCATTGGGGAATCTAGATTAAGCGATATTCAGGATTTTCACTCACCTTTACTAGTTGTGCCGTATCCGCACAACTAGATTGTGGACATGTGGTGAGTGAAGGTCCACATTCACTGATCTTCTGATCTTTGGTGTTCCCCTTCAACGTTTTTAATATAAGATTCCTGCTAGATTCCCTAGCTAGCTCGCGTGAAGGATCACGTGCCGATTTTAAGGATGGATAAATGTAGCCAGGTCCTGCTCCGGAGCAGCTCACAACACCACGCTCCCCGAAGGGAGATTGTAGATAAGCCGATGAATAAATGTGGTATAATAATAGTAAGCGCTGAGAGCTAAAAGGATACACAATGCTCTTAAATATATTACCTTTGAGTTTTATTCATTCAACAAATAAAAGCCCTCCTGCCACAACGCGTTTCGACGCGTTTCCACTTGAGGAAGACGCAGTCAGCGTCGAAACGCATTGTGGCAGGAGGGCTTTTATTTGTTGAATGAATAAAACTCAAAGGTAATATATTTAAGAGCATTGTGTATCCTGTTTTAGCTCTCAGCGCTTACTATTATTATACCACATTTATTCATCGGCTTTAATACTTTATTTCATGATTAATACAACTTCACATCAGAGGCAACCAGAGCAAAAAGATTAGCATCAATTAAAAATGACAAAAGAGAAATATATAAACACATAAATGATATATTAAAGGCATTTGCAGAATATTATGAGACATTTTATAATCTAAAAAACAATAAGCAACTCAACCAACAGAGAAAAGAGAATCTACTGTAGTAACCAAACTTAACCGCTTTGTGATGGAGCCAATTCATTAAGAATTACCGCCCCATTTCACTACTCAATTTGGACATCAAAATATTTTTAAAAGCTATTCCCAATAGACTGAAAAAACGTATTACCTCAAATCATACACCAGGATAAAGTAGAATTTGTATATAGTAGGCAAGCCTCTGATGCTACTAGCAGCAGTAAAGCAAACACCTTCTCTTCTTCTAACCCCAGTTGCAGAGCAGGTGTTTGAAAGGATTCATTTAGGATTTCTCACTTTCACCCTTGATAAACTTGGCTTTAATGGTCCCATCATAAATTGATTTATGACATTACATGAAAAAAACTAAGCTAAATAATAACAATTATTTTATATAAAAAATCTTTAACATCATAAACAGAACAAAACAAGGTTGGCCACTCTCACCCATATTATTTGCAATAATAGTGGAACCATTCACAGAAAAAAATTTGAAATAATCTACTAACAAAAGGTATTCCAGAAACTTTAAAATAAGTCTATTTGAAGTTATGTAATTCTCACCATAACTAATCCTCTATAACCACTAAGAGAGGTAATTAAAACAATAGATGAATTTTCCAAGGTCTCATTATATAAAATCAACAAGAACCTTTCACAAATTTTGGACTTACTTGCATGAAGAACAAAAGGGACCAGAAGACACCACAGCGATTCTGATTGAGCTATTCCCTCCACTGCTAGATCTAAAAGACAGACTAATGCTGCAGCTAGAAAGAGCGCATTGAGCACTGAAGCCCAAACCAAAGCCGACGGAGTTGACAAGAGATATAATCTGCAGATTAATAGACTTTCTAATTAAAGAACAAACCTACAAGAAGGCTAGAGCAATTGGGACATTGAAATATCAGAGCTCTGAAATCTACGCTTACCAAGACCTGGCCCCATCCTCTCTCCCCAAGAGACACTTGCTGAAGCCTTTTATGGGTATTCTTAAAGAAAGGCACTTCCTTTTCCGATGGCTCTTTCCGTTTGGGATTTTTATAACAGCAAAGGGCAAGAGATACACAGCAAGAATGTCAGCGGACATTGCCAAGGACTGTGAGAAGCTTGAGACCTGGTTGAACCCAATTTCAGACTTGTTCGGTCTACACTACCTTACAACTCCCACGACTTCCAAAACAAGGCCAATGGAAGAAGACCGGCGCCCCCAAAGGTCAGAGAACTAAGAGGAGACAGGCGCGATCTCAAGGACCCGAAATCACCTGAAGTCACAAAAGGACTTGAGTATAATTATTTTTCTTCTTTGTCTTTGCTTGCTCCCAGGACTAGATTAATAACTTTTAACTTTATACATAGTTAGCATATTGGTTGAATAGTGAGATACCATGTCATTTTGCTTCACAAGTTTCCCTGGTCGGGATCACTTTTCTACCAGATACAGATTTAATGTCTGAGATAGGGCATCAGGCCCGAATTACTGTTAATTCTTTGTTCTTACTTTGTCTCCAAGACCTCGCTCTTCTCCTCCCTCCTTTCTACACTCTTTGGCGAAACTGCAAGGTCACACAAATGTTGCACATGCTTCTAATAGTAATTCATGGATAGTCAGACACAAGCGACTACTATAGCATCCTATAATGTACAAGGTTTAAACTCCCCTATTAAACGGTCACAGAAAAACATAAACAAACACAAACAAATGATACTTTGGCTCTTCTCACGCAGAAAAGACAAAGCCCTAAGAGACATTACAAATAAGGATTCAGTTAAATTTTTCTTAAATTGGAAACACTGTATGTTCGGTCATGTGGACAAAATATCAAAATGTATGTCTTCCCTAATTAAAAAACGGAAAACACGATTGCTAATATACACTTTACGGGGCACACACAATTCTAAACTTACGGATCCAGATAGCATCTCGAAGGCCTTTTGTACCTTCTACTCCAAAAAAGATATATAAAAAGAATCTTTATTCAAATTCCTTTAAAAAGGTCTAAAGGACCCACATGTAAGTAAATAATGAAACATACAACATAAAAACATAAATGGGTCACAATGGTTGTGTACATCACCTATTTTACCCCTATGTGCTGTTTACACCCTAAGGTTAGTGGTGCCCCCACTCCACGGTGGCTCTCCCTAAATCTGACCCTAACGGGAGATCGAGGTGCACAGTAGACTTAAATAAAATATATTAAGTTCCAGAGTCTGGACTTAACTCATAGTGAAGTGCATAGTGTGGCAGCCATCCGGAATATTTATACACGGCACAGGCGCAAGTCCAAAATTAATATATTAGGATATTTCTCCAGGCTTTATGCATTTCATCTTGTCTTATTTGACAAGGCTCATCAGAAGGCGGAGATGATGCATAAGTTTACCTACGAACAAGGAGATTAACAATTAGGGCCTAGTTAAATAATTCATCTCCTAGAAGGGAAGTACATAAATGGGCAGCTTCATTATGAATAAGAATCCATATCTTGGTGGCTGCAAAGCGCAAACAACACAAAAAACTTTGCATACATAATGTAAGGCTCAGTCATACCCTGTCACATAATTCTCAAGGGAAAAGAATGATGTAAAATTGCCTCTGGAGAATTCACCTAATGAATTTATGTGTACAGGGATGAGGATGCTAAAAAGCAGGTCAAACAGAGGACACAGATGTAATAACATGATATATAATAGTATACTTTATGTGTATATGCCTGTGCGTCTTACCAGCATCCCCAGGTGACCGGTCAAAACAGACATCCACCACAAAGACGCAAAAAAGACTGCCAGCGACACCTCCATGTGAAAGGTGCTAGCCAGAAAAAAACATCAACAAGAAAGGATATCGGCTGCAACACTAACACTGGAAAAATATGATAAATCATATTAGCTAGTGAATGCATGGCTGGCTATGTGCAAAGCCCTCAATGTGAATAGGGTATACAGGCATAGCAGAAAACTGCTTGGTGATATAGAGGAAAAAAATGAGAAGTTAGCTAATGCAATGGTCATGGCATTTCAGCCCAGTAACCGGCGTCAAGGTCTCTCATACTACCGGGTCCTAACCTTGTGCGTCTTCCTGCGGTATGAATTGCTTGAATGGGTGTCTGTGACACTAACTGCAATTAAAAACCTGCGTGTATTGGTGTGTCGGGACCTAGGTGCAAGAAAGGATATCGGCTTCAACACTAACACTGGAAAAATATGATAAAGCATATTGGCTAGTGAATGCATGGCTGGCTATGTACATGGCTGCTCAATGTGAATAAGGTATACAGGTACAGTAGAAAACTGCTTCATGATATAGAATGGAAAAATTTGAATGGAAAATTAGCTCCAATTGCTAGTGGACACCATGTCACGTATGGAGAGCCCCTGTGTGCCTAAACATTGGCGTTCCCCCACAAGTGACCCCGTTTTGGAAACTAGACACCCCAAGTAACTTATCTAGATGCATAGTGAGAACTTTGAACCCCCAGGTGTTTCACAAATTGATCTGTAAAAATGAAAAAGTATTTTTTTTTCACAAAATATTTTTTTTCATCATTACAGATTAATTTGTGAAGCACATGTGGGTTCAAAGTGCTCACGATGCATCTAGATAAGTTCCTTGGGGTGTCTAGTTTCCAAAATGGGGTCACTTGTGGGGCAGCTCCAATGTTTAAGCACACAAGGGTTCTCCATATGCGACATGGTGTCGGCTAACAATTTGAATGGAAACTTAGCTCCAATTATTAGCGGACACCATGCCGCGTATGGAGAGCCCCTGTGTGCCTAAACATTGAGGTTCCCCCACATGTGACCCCATTTTGAAAAGTAGACCCCTCAAGGATTATCTAGGGATATAGTGGGCATTTTGAACCACAGGTTCTTCACAAAATTTGACAACAATAGGTCATCATAATTAAAATTTTCTTTTTTTTCACAAAATTGTTGTTTTAGCACCAAATTGTTTTCACTTTTACAAGAGGTAACACCAAAAAGTGGATCCCGCAATTTGTTACCCACATTCTTAAGAGCACAACGATACCCCACAAGTAGCCAAAATATTATGTTTACACAAATGGGAGGGCTCAGACGGGACGGAGCAATATATGAATTTTGGAAAAGCTGAAATAGATAGCGGGCACCATGTCACATTTGCAGGGTCCCTAGGGATCCTAAACAGCAGAAACCCCCACAAGTGACCCCATTTTTGGAAACTAGACCCCTCAAGGATTATATCTAGGCATATAGTGAGCATTTTGGAACCTACAGCTATGTAGCAGAATTTGATAACAATAGGTCATCATATGCAACATTGTCTCTTTTTCACACAATTTCTCCCTTTTAGGCCAGGGTTAGATTAACGTTTTAATGCGGGTAGCACTATAAACATAGGTTTTGGCAGCCTTGACCCTTGTTATTGCCATGGTAACGAGGCATCAGCGCTGCCAATGCTTACCTATGGAGACACAGCCCCCAGCGCTGATCAAAAGCTGGCATCTGAGTGCCGGAGTTTGAAATCTCATGCTTTTTCCCAGCGCGAGCAAAGTCGCTTCTGAAAGCGTCTTTTCTCGCGTTAGGAAAAAGCGTGAGATTTAACTCAGATGCCGGCTTTTAAGCTGCGCTAGGGGCCGCGTCTCCATAGGTAAGAATTGGCAGCGCCGACGCGGTGTTACCATGGCGGTAACAAGGTGTCAGAGTTGCCAAAACGTATGTTTTGGGTGCAAGGCCCCTGAAACGTTAATGTGACCCTAGCCTTAGGGTGTGTGCACAAGATCTGGAGAAACCGTGTCCTGGATGTCTACTCACCTGCATTTTTTTTTTATTATTTCTTTATTACATTTTTAAAATAAAAAACATGGTGCTTTGCCATATTTTTGGTCCAGCCAGGTACAGCAGGCAGCTACGGGCTGCCACCAACCCCCACTGCCTAGTTTTACCTGGTTGGAAACCAAAAATATGAGGGAGCCCTTTTTGCAGCTTGCAGCCACTCCAGAAAATGGCGCATTCATAGAATCGCCATTTTCTAGCACTGGATCCAGCTCATCCAGCTGCTGTGTAGTGATGGCCGACTGGGTAATAAGGGGTTAATGCCAGCTTTTTGGCAGCTGGCACTAAGCCCGAGATTCATAATGTCTGGCCAATATTAGACCGGGCCATTAGGAATCTCTAGTAAATAGTAAAAAGAAGAAACAACACAGAGAAAAATATTTTTATTAGAAAAAAAAAACAAACTTATTTAGACCCCCATCTTTATTAGTCTGTAGTGTCCGAAGTCCAGTGGGAAGGACCGACGTAGTCCAGTGGGAAGGACCGACGTAGTCCAGTGGGAAGGTCCGACGTATTCCAGTAGGGGTCCCTCGATGATTTCCAGTCTTTTACAGTATATGTGGGCATCCCCATATACTATAAAAGCAGGCATCCTTCCAGGAGAATGACAGGTCATGACCTCAGTAAGCAAAGAAAATGAGATAAGATTCTTTATGTGTCCTTTTAATTGTGTTCACTAATGCGTTTCTTATACAACAGTAAAGTAAAAAAAAACAGCGATGTCATGCACCTGACATTTCGACCCACCTGGGTCGTCATCAGGGGTTAAGCAGACTGATCCAGAATATGCAAGACAAGACATAAAAGGGCAAGGAATCAATAATACATAATGTTTATGGTGATATACATCATCCTATTGTCATTGATTAAAGAAAATACAATTAGAGGAACACAATAACAAAATTCAGGCGGAGCATGTATAAATTAGCATATATTCAGACTAAATAAATGTCATCTGGAATAATGAATCAAAATAAAGTAAAAGGCTACTAAACCCTGTGATAGTAAAATAAAATCTCAATGTCGGGGTCATAAGGTGGAAGTGCATTATCATGGACATAGTGTAAATAGGCTAAAATGAAACGGTATAGATACCCAAGGCTGTTAAGAACCTTCTTTATACTGTGAACAATAATCACCAAGCGTGGTAGTGATCATAGACGTGCCTGAAACAAACAGGGAGAAAAGTACAGACAAAATCGTCTCCTCTAGGTACAAGGTATGTACTAACTGAAAGTATCATAACTATTAGGCAGCAATAGAGATTTCTGGCCACTGGGAGTGATAACCTATGAGAGTAGTCACAGGCAGCAGTCTAAGTGTAAAAAGACGTGTAGAAAGTAGTAATTGGGGCATTAGTAATGTCACACAAGAGGTTAACAGCCTAGGGTTTGTATTTACTAGTACCTTAATGAAAGAGGTGAATGGGGAATCCTCCAGGTTAAATAACCTAAATAAAGAACAGGTCCACAAGTGCAACGATCCCCCCAGTGCCCCCTATGGTGTCCTGGACAACTGTCCAGGTGGTTACCTTCAGTGCGCAGTGTAGTGCTTTCAAGCGGCAGCGCGCCACCGCATCCTCGGCTTTTTTATATTATGTGGAACGCCCCTCCACTTCCTGCTTCCTCTCGTTTGGAACGCAGGTTGGAACGCTGGGGCCTGTATATACCACTGGGGAGGCTGCTGTATACTACCACTGGGGAGGCTGCTGTATACTACCACTGGGGAGGCCTGTATACCACTGGGGGGGCCTGTATACCACACTGCAGGGGCTATATACATTTGCTGGGGTCCACCCTCGGCTTATACACGAGTCAATAGGTTTTCCCAGGTTTTGGGGGCAAAAGTAGGGGGGTCGGCTTATACACGGGTCGGCTTATACATGAGTATATACGGTAACTCTAATTGTTTTTTTTGTTATGCCTGGTACATATTTCACTGCAAACTTAAAATGTATTGGCAAGGCTGCATGAGATTTTGTTAAAGCCTCTTTTTCTAATCTCTAGGCTAAAGCAAAGTTACATATAGTTTAGTATAACTGGTGTAATAGTGTGATTATAAATGTGTATTTGCCCATTTAAGACAAGATATACAATAAAAGAATGAAACAAAATAGTGTTAACATTTTAAACTTGCCTAAAACTTTCAAGCATCATATGAAAAAGCTAACATTGAGGATTTAGGAAATCTTTAAATAAGAGATAAGAGAATCTGCTAATATTCAATTGCAGCAGATTACTCTATTTTGCTAAATCCAGAGCTTAATAAATGTAGTATGGAAAAAAAAAAGAAATTAAAATGCTCACATTAACTATTCACCTATTCACCATTAAAGTTCACCTTCTATTCCTTAACTCAATCTGGCCTCTTCTTTTTCTCTTTTCTCCAGCGTGCAACATCCTTTTGGGGTATCTTCACTCTTTTTAAAGGCTTCCAAGATAGGCTATGTGATATCAGAGCCCTACCTAGCTTTGGAACATGTGACAAAGATTGTAAATGTTCAAATAAGATGTTGCATGGTAAAGGAAAGATAAAAGAAGTTGCTGAATGTTTCTGAAGACTCATTGGTGTGTAGCGGGTTATTAATTTTGTAACCGTTTTTTAGTGCTTTACACTTCAAAAAATTACAAATCCCAATGCCAATTTAATTCACCTTAAACACATTTGCTAATCTGTACTTAACTATAGAGATGAGCCACCACCCTGATGTTCGTGTTCGATTCGATTCGCCAAATCGACGGGTGTTATGATTCGGACCCTTTCTTTAAGTAAAAGTTACTTAAAGAAAGGGTCCGAAGCATAAAAATATCTATTTTAAGCTTTCCGGCAAGGTCCGGTGCTTCCAGGACCTGTGGTGACGTCACATTCTCGCGGAACTCCGGTCATGTGACCGGAGTTCCCGCGAGAACTGACGTCACCACAGGTCCTGGAAGACACAGGACCATACCGGAGGCTTCGGTGGACCGCGGACAGGTGAGCATACATTATTTTTTTTATTTTAACACTTTCTTTCTTCTAGGGAATGTTTATTTTGGCTCAAAATGCGGCAGATGCGGTTTTCTGACCGCATCTGCCAGATTTTCGAACCAAAATCGAACATGTTCGAAATTTGCCGAATTGGAACCTAATTGTTCGAATTCGGCAAATGACTCGAATAGGGCCAAAATCAACTCGAATTTAAGATTGGCGAACTATTCGAATCGAACATCGCTCATCTCTACTTAACTATAAAAACTTTGTGTAATATACAGTTTATTCAAGTTATCTGCCATTATACCAGAAGAACATACTGTGGGTACGGAAATTGTTCAGACCCCTTTAAATTTTTCACTCTTTGTTTCATTGCAGCTATTTGGTTAATTCAAAAAAGTAAATTTTTTTTCTCATTAATGTACACTGTGCACCTCATCTTGACTGAAAAAACAGAAATGTAGATATTTGTGCAAATGTATTAAAAAAGAAAAACGGAAATATCACATTATCATAAGTATTCATACCCTTGGCTCAAACACTCATATTTAAGTCATATGCTGTTCATTTCTTTATGGTTCTACTCCTTCAGTGGAGTCCAGCTGTGTTTAATTAAATTGATAGGACTTGATTTGGAAAGGCACACTGGTCTATATAAGACCTCACAGCTCACAGTGCATGTCAGGCCAAATGAGAATCATGAGGTCAAAGGAACTGCCCAAGGAGCTCAGAGACAGAATTGTGGCAAGGCACAGATCTGGCCAAGGTTACAGAAAATTTCTGTAGTACTCAAGGTTCTTAAGTGGCCTCCATAATCCTTAAATGGCAAACATTTGCGACCACCAGAAGTCTTTCTAGACCTGGCAGTCCAGCCAAACTGAGCAATCGTGGGAGCGACACCTTGGTGAGAGAGGTAAAGAAGAACCCCAAGATAACTGTGGCTGAGCTCCAGAGATGCAGTAGAGAGATGGGAGAAAGTTCCACAATATCAACTATCACTGCAGCCCTCCAACATTCAGGCCTTTATGGTACAGGGGCCAAGCAGAAGCTTTTCCTCAGTGCAAGACATATGAAAACCCGCACAGAGTTTGCAAAAATACACATGAAGGACTCCCAGACTATGAGAAATAAGATTCTACAGTCTGATGAGATGAAGAAAATAGAACTTTTTGGTGATAATTCTAAGTGGTTTGTGTGGAGAAAACCAGGCATTGCTCATCACCTGCCTGATACAATCCCAACAGTGGAAAATTGCAGTGGCAGCATCATGCTATGGGGGTGTTTTTCAGCTGCAGGGACAGGACGACTGTTTGCAATTGAAGGAAACATGAATGCTGCCAAGTACAGACATATCCTAAATGAAAACCTCTTCCACATGCTCTGGACCTCAGACTAGGTCAAAGGTTCACCTTCCAACAAGACAATGACCCTAAAATAAATGACAGCTAAAATAACAAGGAGTGGCTTCAAAATATTTCTGTGACCATTCTTGACTGGCCCGGCCAGGGCCCCAACCTAAACCCAATTGAACATCTCTGGAGAGACCTAAAAATAGCTTTCCACCAACGTTCACCATCCAACCTGACGGAACTTAAGAGGATCTGCAAAGAAGAATTTCAGAGGATCCCCAAATCCAGGTGTGAAAAATGTATTACATCATTTCAAAGAAGACTCATGGCTGTACTAGCTTAAAAGGGCCCTTGTACTCAACACTGAGCAAAGGGTCTGAGTACTTATGACCATGAGATATTTCAGTTCTTCTTTTTTAATAAATTTGCAAAAATTTCTACATTTCTGTTTTCTTCAGTCAAGATGGGGTGCTGAGAGAAAAAATAAGAAAAAAAATGAACTTTTTTGAATTTACCAAATGGCTGCAATGAAACAAAGAGTGAAGAAGTTAAAGGAGTCTGAATGCTTTCCGTATCCACTGTACTTTAAAATAAAATGTATTTGCCCAATAATTTATGGGTATTGTCTCATTTCTCTACTTTTTTTGGAGATGTATTTGCCCAATAATTTATGGGTATTGTCTCTTTTCTCTACTTTTTTTGGAGATGTATTTGCCCAATAATTTATGGGTATTGTCTCATTTCTCTACTTTTTTTGGAGATGTATTTGCCCAATTTTTTTAATTGATAAGATATTTGCGTATTTAACATAATGGAGACTTGAAGACTACTTTGGTCTAAATTCTTTAAGAGATAACACTCATGATTAGCTGGTAGAACTTAATATTGAAACTTAATTTAACATCAATACATCTAAATAAGTGTGCTAATGCCAAAGTAATTCTTCAATTGCTTACTTTGCTTCTAATTAATAAATCATAGATTACTTAATTTACCTTATAATAGATTATTTGAATAACGTCATTGTACTGTTCACCAAAGATTGCACATAGATTAATTGGACTTTTTAACTTAGAACAAATAATATTGTGGTCCTTTTGAAGTGCACTGAGATACAGGCTGATTTGCTGCTAAGGGAAAAAAAGAAAGAAAAAAAAAAAATACCTCTTTATATCTGATTCTCTAGCGAGTGTGACCGCGAGCTTTGTGTGACTGAGCGCAAGTGCGACAGAAGTAAGTGTGTGACTTGTGATTCAGTGACTTTGGATTCAGGGAGTTTGGAAGGGAGGACTTACTGAATTGCTGGTTGTATTTTATTAATACTTTGCATTTCTTTTTACTTATCATTTCTGTCTGGTGCAATCCCCATTAGGAAATGAGCTCCATGATTGGCAATGCCATCCAGTGTACATCTTGCCACATGTATGCATTCCTTGACCAGCCGGCCAAGGGTGCATACTGCTGTGTGAGATGTGAGTACGTTGTGCATTTGGAAGCCCAGATACTGGATCTAAATGAACGACTGACAACGCTGAGATCCATAGACAATATGGAAAGGAGTCTGCTGCTCACTGAACAGCTGCTCAATGGGATAGATGTGGGGGAGGATGGTACTATGGAGCCTCAGGACCATGAGGTAGCTAGCTGGGTGACAGTTAGAAGGCGGGGTAGAGGGAAGGGTGCCAGGGAGGCTAGCCCTGATCTGGCACACCCCAATAAATTTGCTATGTTGGCAGATGAGGGGGGTGTGAGTTCAGGGATAACACTGCTGCAGCAGGGCATGACCTCTGAAAGCCAGAGGAGTGTCTGCTCCAGTAAGGGGGAAAACAGGAGAGTAGGGCAGGCCAGACAGGTGCTGGTAGTGGGGGACTCAATTATTAGGGGAATAGATAGGGCAATCTGTCACAAAGACAGGGATCGTCGAACAGTGTGCTGCCTACCTGGCGCTCGAGTCCGGCACATCGCTGATCGGGTTGACAGATTACTGGGAGGGGCTGGTGAGGACCCAGCGGTCATAGTGCACATTGGCACAAATGACAAAGTTAGAGGTAGGTGGAAGGTCCTTAAAGATGATTTCAGGGAATTAGGCTGCAAGCTTAAGGCAAGGACCTCCAAGGTAGTATTCTCTGAAATACTGCCTGTACCACGTGCCACACCAGAGAGGCAAAGGGAGATTAGGGAGATAAATAAGTGGCTCAGGAATTGGTGTAGGAAGGAGGGGTTTGGGTTCCTGGAGAACTGGGCCGACTTCTCTGTTGGCTACAGGTTCTATGCTAGGGACGGGCTGCACCTCAATGGGGAGGGTGCAGCTGTGCTGGGGGAGAAAATGGCTAGAAGGTTGGAGGAGTGTTTAAACTAGGGATTGGGGGGGAGGGTATTCATTGTATAGGAGGGGAAGATAGTGTAAACAGTAACCTGGGCACAAGTAATAAAATTGGGGGTGGCATGGGGGGTGGGGTTAGAACAGTCAATCTAGTAGGAAGGAATAGAAGTAAAGAGAGATGCATAAAGTGCATGTTCACTAATGCCAGAAGCATCACCAACAAAATGGAGGAATTAGAATTGATTTTGTTGGAAAATAATTATGACATGGTGGGTATTTCGGAGACTTGGCTGGACGAGAACCATGACTGGGCTGTTAATTTACAGGGCTATTGTCTGTTCAGAAATGACCGTACATATAGGCGAGGAGGAGGTGTATGTTTATACGTAAAATCATCCTTAAAACCCATCCTGCGTGATAATATAGGTGAATCTAATGGAAATGTAGAGTCTCTGTGGGTGGAGATAAGGGGAGGGGGAAAAAATAATAAATTACTGATAGGGGTTTGTTATAAGTCCCCAACAATAATGGAAGTGGAGGAGAATATCCTCATAAAGCAAGTAGATGAAGCAGCGACTCAGGGAGAAGTCATTATTATGGGGGACTTCAACTACCCTGAAATACATTGGGGATCAGAAACCTGTAGTTCCAGCAAAGGTAATACGTTTTTGAAAACTATAAGAGACAATTACCTTTCACAACTGGTTCAGGACCCAACAAGAAGGGGGGCACTGCTGGACCTAATATTAACCAACAGGCCAGACCGCATATCAAATATACGGGTTGGAGGTCACTTGGGTAATAGTGATCATAACTTAATAAGCTTTCAAGTATCCTTTACTAAGACGTGTAGTAGAGGGGCCACAAGGACACTAAACTTCAGGAAGGCAAATTTCCAACGGTTGAGAGATGATCTTAGTGCAATAAACTGGGACGATGTCCTGAGACATAAAAGTACACAACACAAATGGGAGATGTTTATTAGCATCCTGAATAGGACCTGTGCACAATATATACCCTATGGGAATAAGCATGCTAGAAATAGGAGGAAACCACTATGGCTAAATAAAGCGGTAAGAAGTGCAATATGTGACAAAAAGAAAGCATTTAGGGAATTAAAGCAAGTAGGTAGTGATGAAGCATTAAATAAATACAGAAAATTAAATAACATTTGTAAAAAGCAAATCAAGGCAGCAAAGATTGAGACAGAGAGACTCATTGCCAGAGAAAGTAAAAAGAATCCCAAAATATTTTTTAACTACATAAATAGTAAGAAACTAAAAAATGATGGTGTTGGCCCCTTTAAAAATAGTCTGGGTGAAATGGTGGATGAGGATGAGGAAAAAGCAAATATGCTAAATGACTTTTTTTCAACGGTATTTACACAAGAAAATCCCATGACAGACAATATGATCAGTGATAACAAAAATTCTCAATTAAACGTCACCTGCTTAACCCAAGAGGAAGTACGGCATCGTCTAAAAATCACTAAAATTGACAAATCCCCGGGCCCAGATGGGATACACCCCAGAGTGCTGCAGGAATTAAGTACTGTCATAGATAGACCATTATTTTTAATATTTAAAGATTCCATAATAACAGGGTCTGTACCACAGGACTGGCGTATAGCAAATGTGGTGCCAATATTCAAAAAGGGGACAAAAACTGAACTTGGAAATTATAGGCCAGTAAGCTTAACCTCTACTGTGGGTAAAATCCTAGAGGGTTTTCTAAGAGATGCTATACTGGAGTATCTGAAGAAAAATAACCTCATGACCCATTATCAACATGGTTTTACGAGGGACCGTTCCTGTCAAACTAATCTAATAAGCTTCTATGAAGAAGTAAGTTCTGGACTGGACCAAGGAAATGCAGTGGATGTGGTGTATATGGACTTTTCAAAAGCTTTTGATACGGTGCCACACAAAAGGTTGATACATAAAATGAGGGCAATGGGGATAGGGGAAAATATGTGTAAGTGGGTTAAGAACTGGCTTAGTGATAGGAAACAAAGGGTGGTTATTAATGGAACACACTCAGAATGGGTCACAGTTAACAGTGGGGTACCACAGGGGTCAGTGTTGGGCCCGCTTCTATTTAATATATTTATTAATGACCTTGTAGGGGGCATACAGAGTAGAATCTCAATATTTGCAGATGACACTAAACTCTGCAGGGTAATCAATACAGAGGAGGACAATTTTATATTACAGGAGGATTTATGTAAACTAGAAGCTTGGGCTGCTAAATGGCAAATGCGCTTTAATGGGGATAAATGTAAAGTCATGCACTTGGGCAGAGGAAACAAAAGGTATAATTATGTGCTTAATTGTAAAACACTGGGCAAAACTGTCACTGAAAAAGACCTGGGTGTATGGGTAGATGACAAACTCACATTTAGTGGCCAGTGTCAGGCAGCTGCTGCAAAGGCAAATAAAATAATGGGATGTATTAAAAGAGGCATAGATGCTCATGAGGAGAACATAATTTTACCTCTATACAAGTCACTAGTGCGACCACACTTAGAATACTGTGTACAATTCTGGTCTCCGGTGTATAAGAAAGACATAGCTGAACTAGAGCGGGTCCAGAGAAGAGCGACAAAAGTTATTAGAGGACTAAGGGGTCTGCAATACCAAGACAGGTTATTAAACTTGGGGTTATTTAGCTTGGAAAAACGAAGGCTTAGAGGTGATCTTATAATAATGTATAAATATATGAGGGGGCAGTACAGAGACCTTTCTAATGATCTCTTTACTCTTAGGCCTGAGACTGGGACAAGGGGGCATCCTCTACGTCTGGAGGGAAGAAGGTTTAATCATAATCACAGACGCGGATTCTTTACTGTAAGAGCAGTGAGACTATGGAACTCTCTGCCACATGATGTTGTAATGAGTGAGTCACTACTAACATTTAAGAAGGGCCTGGATGCCTTTCTTGAAAACTATAATATTACCAGTTATATATACTAGATTCTTTGATAAGGCGTTGATCCAGGGAATTAGTCTGATTGCCGTATCTGGAGTCAGGAAGGAATTTTTTCCCCCAATGTGGAGCTTAGTGTTGCCACATGGGGTTTTTTTTGCCTTCCTCTGGATCAACATGTTAGGCTATGGGTTGAACTAGATGGACTTAAAGTCTTCCTTCAACCTTAAAAACTATGTTACTATGTTACTATGTGGTGATCAGAAACTAAACATACCTTTAACACAATAAATGGAAAATATCTAATTACCTTCTTATATAGGAAAATAAATTCTATAAAGCATTCACTATATCATGACTATTTAAAAGTAATCGTAGAAAAAAATGAATTATTATGAATATTTGCAGCTAGGTGCTGATCAAGAGTCATTATATTTGCTCATCTGCTTCTTATTGATTTATTTTATACTATGCAAAACTTTCATTTGCAAAAGAAACATGAATAGCCAACACATATATTTTGTCTGTTCTATCACTTTACCTTTGTTTATATACTTCAATAAAATCATTTTGACTTCATGGCTATTATAGCTTTGTGTTATCTATGCTCACATTAACATCTTATTTTATTTTATATTCAATATATGTCACATTCATTTTCCATGAGAAATTGCCTTATATTATATGTAGTGACAGATTTAACAATAAAAATTGCAGCTATTAATTGGATTTCCATTGTCCTACATTAACATGCTACATTTTGTGCCAAATTGCTAATCCCATTGGAGCAGACAAATATAAATGGCTGCTCATTTATCCTGAAATGAGAATATTGTTTTCATTCTAATATTATATATTTGCATGTTATGAAAAGATTGTAATTCTAGAATGTATTGTTTTTGAGGATTGAGCGATTTAGCTTTGCATAATGTTTACTTATATGAGTGCAATAAAGATCGTTCAATTTTGAATGTGAATTTCTGATTATGCGTACTATGCAAAATGGTCATAATTGCTAACATAAACTAACAAAGGTAGTGTCATTTAGGCAAACAATATAGCCTTATGATACAAGGTACTGAAATTTTTAGAGATAATTAATTGAGGAAAGTTTGTATAGGAAAGATAAACAATTTGAATTGCACAGTTTAAGGCTTGTAAACAATTATGCTAACTTCCACACATCTTAAAACATTGAACTATAGACAATAAAATGTTAACCTGTAGCAAAGGTAGGACAGAATTGGCCGAAGACAAAAAAAATACAAGATCAATCAGTGAACATAAGGCCCAATTAAGTTAAGTCTTGAAAATGGGCAGGGTGGAGTCAGTGGCTATTACTTCATAAGGATGCACATGCCTCCTACTGCATCAAGCACATCTTAGGCTGGCTTCACACCACGATAAGGTCCAGTCCGGGGCTGTCCGGTGTAAACCAGACAGCCCTGGACTGGTTTTTGGCCCCATAGAAGCCTATGGGGCTGGATGGAGCCAGATGGCAGCTCTCTGCCATCCGGTTTCCATCTCTCCAGATGAATCCGGGAGAATTCAGATTATTCTCACTGGACACAAAAATGTTGGTTGTTTTTGTGTCCGGGGAGAAAAATCACCCAAAAAGCCGGATCCCGGATTTGCCCGGATTGTCCAGCATTCTCCCGGATCCGGGGTAATCCTGTTCTCTCTAACATGGGAGACTATGGGCCCGGATTGCCCCGGACCGGGAGGATCCGGGAACCGGATACCGGCGGCTGCACGCCGCTGTTGTTTCAGGACCGCGGCAAGCAGGAGCTAGCCGCGATCTTGAAAAATCAGCAGCTGCGGCTGCAATTACAGCCATCCAGCTGCACACAGGACCGGAGGGCACATTTGGCCCTCCGGTTCTGTGTGCTGATCCGGTCCGAGTCTGTCTGGTTTACACCGGACAGCCCCGGACCGGACCTTACTGTGGTGTGAAGCCAGCCTTAAAAGTAGTCAAGACTCCCTGCACCTTGCCATTAATAAAATTCTAGTTGGGCACTGGAATACGATTTGTGGCATAAAATAAGGGATCTGCAAACATTGCTTGAACATGTTTGCCAATTTCTAATTCGGCAAGAACATGGCTGATTCAGTTCTGTGATCAGAAACCCAAATACTTTCCCCAAAAGTCAACAAATTCACATAAGTTTGGGAAAAAGTTTGAAATTTAAAATAGCCCTAAAACTTAATGTGTTTATTTTGGGCAAAAACGCTTGCTGGAGAACCCAATGGCTGGGGACTGCACCTAACCAAAGGTTATGAATGTACCAAGCCATCGTGCCAATCGGCTTGTGTTAAGCTGTAGAATTTATTAATTTATTTTACATTTTGTAAGCTTCCAGGAGTTTGCAGGTGTTTTGACACCTGCAGGATGTGAATTTTGGAAACATTACCAGATGTGGCAGCAGCTGGGAAGCCTATAAAGCTTTTAATGTCCTTAAGACATCAGTTTAAGAGAGCTTTATATTTTAAGGGAATTTTTTGTGGATATTTTTAAAATTATTATTACTAATATTATTATTTTATTTATTTTTTATTGGCGAGCAAACCTTTATTATATCAGTGGGTCACCAGCAAGTGAGGCCATCTGTTCTACACTCATGTGAAAGCAATATATAAAAAATAGCATATGGCCATTATATGCTTCACATAAATCATCTTATAGGTTTGCTCACACTGATAAAAACCCATAGTATGGCTATTGCTTCTTAAAAATGTGTAATTATTATTTAATGTCATAATCATAATACTATTAATAATATGTATTCATTTATATAGCACTATTAATTTCATAGCGCTTTACATATATTGTAACACTGTCCACATTAGGGCTTGTATTTCATGTATAATGCATATTACAGTTGTCCTGGCATTTCTCCAGTGCCCAGTGCCAAGTAGCCTTAGCCTAGGGTCACACTTGAGCACTGGATCCGTTAAAAGCATCATTTTTCCAGCTTTCGAATTTTAAGTTGAAAAACTGATGCTTTTAACAGATCCAGGGCTCACGTGTGACCCTAGGGTATGCGTTTTTGAAACGGATCCAAAAAATGCTGCAAGCAGCATTTTTTGGGTGCAGGAAATAAATGCATCCTTTTGTTTAACATGGGACCCTATAAGAAACGGATCCATTAATGCATGGCACATATAGGTACCATCTGTCAATGGATCCGTTAATTCTAGCGTTTTTAGCCATAACAATGCCAAAGTGAAACAACGCATAGCAGAACTCGAGGCTCAAAAAACAGCATTAAAATAACGGATCCGTTATTGGTTCCATTAAAAAAAAACTGACTGCCAAGTGTGACCCTAGCCTTATTCAGCATTCCAGATGAATTGGTGGTGAATGGACCTGAATAAACTTATTTATTTTAATTAATATGTTTCATACAAAGATGTCACACTTCAATAATGATTGCAACTAAGTAACCGCAACCAGCTTATATATATTGTGGCCTGACATCCAGGGGTTAATTAGCAGCTAGGCATTAGGCAACAACTTTAAACTCCAGTGTTGATTGCTCGGGTCTGAATCGTGACACTCAATGCAAGGGTGGGCCCCTTAGGGAAAGCCAACAAACACACCTAAAGCAGCAGAACTCACTCAGTGTCTCGTGCCATCTTACCTCTTTCTGCATTCCCAGTGGCACGTAGGTACACTGCCTGCATTCCGCACTGCGTTAATTTATTCATGGATCTTCTACAAGTCATGGCTGACCAGAACTCAGAGGATATAATCTACCTAACCACCAAAGGGGCAGAATGCGAGTCAGCAGAATCAGACCCAGAGTGGCATCATGCAGATGAAATGGAGACCTATGTCACCTGGAGCTCCACTGCACTTCCCAATTTGGGCATCATCTGTAATGAGATGCGGATCAAATCCTGGGCTCCGATGTAAGCCGTGGATATGAGGATCGAGTCCCAGCAGTCAGATCACTCTTAAGGTACCATCACACGAGGCAATTTTGCTAGCAATTTCACTGGCAATTTGCTGGTTGCAGTGAAATCATGGACACATTGTTCCATTTGTACACGGCAACAAAATAGAACAATGTGTCCATGATTTCACTGCCACCAGCAAATTGCTAGTGAAATTGCTAGCAAAATTGTCGCATGTGACGGTACCTTTACCCTATGATAATCTGGGACCAGGAGCACCACAGATAATCTGATAGTATGTCTGTCTACATTGCAGCTGCAGCCAATGTCGCAACCACAGCTACAGGATCCCATTCCCCAAAACCAACAGGACCAGGACCTTTATAGGGAGCCTGAGGAAGAGGAGCACCTAGAAGGCAATGTTTTCCAGCTGTGTGGATGACCCTCAACACCTGGAGGTATTCTATCTTGGGCAATGCCATGTCCCCCTCCAAGCACCTATCTAAGAAGGCATCAATCACCCATGCAGATGCCATCACGCGGGGCTACTTGCATAGGCCTAAGGCTAATTACTTCCTTGATCAATGCTCTAAAGGCAAGGCAGTGGTATTCAAACAGGATAAGAGGTAGAGGTTCCTCGTGGAACCTGGCACTAAACATCTGTGCTAGGTCAACCGCTCCACCTTACAACATGATGATCGTCCCCAAAGTCTATGTAACATCTATGTTAAGAATGAGACTACATGCATGAAAGTGCAGTACATAAAGGGGTGGTTTGCAGTTGGTGTATGTAGTGTTGGCACCGCTGCCCAATTTGAAAAGTGACAGAAGGAGGCCAACCTAGAGAGAAGTAGGTGTCAGGTGAAACCTAATTGTTTCTTGCTTGGCCACCTAAATGCACCCGAACCCACAAGGAGTGTCGATATTCACAAATATGGTCCTGGTCCTGTCTGTCCTAGAGGGGGTGGTCATCCCCTAATTCATCCATCATCCTCTCCAGCAGTGGCAATAATGGAGGGTGCTTGGGATTGGTGGTGCCGGAGAATGCGCATAGAGGAGTAGCTTGTGTTACCCCCAACGTCTGTCCAGCAGCATGGCTGAATATGGCAAGAATCAATTTCACTGGACCTTACTAAAGGCATGTTGGTGAGTCTGTGAGACAGTGACTCATCCCTTAGTTGGAATTCTGGACAATGAGTGGTTTTTGGGACTTGTTTTTTTTTTTAGTTTTTCATTGTTCTTGACCAAGGCATGTGTTTTTGTTAAAGTTTGAACATTTTGTGCCGTTTGCACTTAGCCCTACTGAGCATTCATGAAGCCTTTGAGGTACAACTGAAAGATCTTAATGGGCTCTTCCCTTCATTGCCTGTCCACTGCTTTAACAGTCTGTGTGCTGCTGTTGTTCCCTGTGGGACTTTTGTTATATGTATATACTAAGTATTTTGTTGAGTTTTTTATTTAAGATTTATAGTCTATGTTTGCATATAGTAACAATTTTTGAGTTCATTACTTGTGTGCTGACTGTGTCTGCAAACAGGTGATTTGATACTGCAGTACAGAGACCTGGTGAACAAGCAGCAGTCCTCTGGCGTGAAGGTATGAGGTATGGAAATGCAAGACAATACACCCACTCCTGTAGAGCAGGGCTGGCCAAGTGCAATTCTCAAAGGCCAAAAAGAGTGCATATTTTCAAGATTTTTGTAGCATTGCACAAGGTGCTGGAATCATTCATCATCTCTGCAGGTGTTGAAATTAGCACCTGTACAATGCTAAGCATGTTTTTTTTTTAATGCAGATTGAGAATCTGCATCAAACTCTGCATGTCTACCATGGGACCAGCAAAGTGTAGCACAGGTCAGAAGTGTGTGACCATGTTGCTTTTTTGTTTCCTTGCACATGTGTTTCAGATTTCTTTTTTTTGCTCCAAAATGTGCAACAAATCTGCAATAAAAGAAACACGTTATCACAGCACGTCAGAACTCACATAAATGTTGCTGGCTTCAGGATAGACATGGAGATTCTAAAAATGTGCTTCCAAAAAACATCAAGCAATATGGCTTGGCCACAGTGGGATTCCCTGCTGCGTCATAATGGCTGTGTAACCTGACATAAAATAAATAATGGAAAAAAAATGTTGGACTCCACCTTATATTTAATTACCAGCCAAAGTTAAACTAGGCAGCTGAGGGCTGGTATTTTCAGTGGAAGTGTAGGCCCATCATTATTGCCCCCCTCACTGTACAATAGCATCCCACAGCTGCCCCAGAAGTTAGTGCATTCATAAGAAGCTACAGTTCCTGGTGCTTTACATGCATCTTCTAGTTGCCGTGTATAGGTGTCAAACTGGGTAATAAGGAGTTAATGCCTCCTTTGCATTGCCACCTGCCATTTAACCCAAGATGTTTAATGTGGGGCCAATGTTAGGCCCGGCTATAAAGTAATTAAGAGTAAATAGTAAAGAATAATTATATAGAAGGAGGGATTTAACAGCAAAAAGTCAAAGGAGGGTGCCACATAATGCAAGGTGAAGAGCATCAATGACCGTAGAGAACGACCCTGCATACACAAATGAGCACACTGAAATAATAAATAAACAAAGTCAATTTTAATATATATGTACTAACAACACAAAAAATCAATTAAAAGCAGTTAAAACAATGTCCGGACCCATATGGTTTTAACTGCTTTTAGTTGGTGTTTTTGTGTTGTTAGTATATATTTAATAAAGTTTTCATTTTTAGTATTATTTTGGTGTGTGCATTTGTATTTCTCTACCTTGGTATATAGTAAAGAAGACACAACACACAGAGAAAATATTTTATTTGAAATAAGACCACAAACACATATCTGCACTCCATCTTTATTTTTCCCTCATATCCATTCTCGATCCTCTGTGATATTTTCATGATTAGAGGCTGCGGTGAAGAACACAGCGTCCTGTCACTGAAACCTCCAAACATTGAACAAATGAACCATCAGCTCTGGTCCAGTAAGTGGTGACTCCTGAAGTCACACAAGGACAGCTCAGGTAATCAAGGCACCTGCTATGGTTAGCGGCCACCATTGTTACCTGAATGGTGACCTCAGGCAGTACTCCATGAAACTTATAATTGAGCCACCCGACTGTGGCTGAGCATAAAATCATGGAGCCACCAAACATTTTGTGACATTACATGGAAATAGTTTAAAAACATTTTCATTTTTTGAACTGGAAAGGGTTGATGCTTTCATATGTGGGGGCAACTGGCAAAAGAAATCTGGCCCTAGGAGAGGCTTACTGGATTCAAACTAAATTTCCTACCAGCATGACTTACCAAAATAATCTTTATTATTTTTATTAAGCATATATCTGGTGGTCTTTCTGTTATGGTACAATTTTCGTGAATATCCGTATTTATATCAATTTTTATTTGTATATTTTTACCTTTTTTATATTTTTGTATTTTTTGTGTTTTACCTTTTTCTATATTTTTTAATGGTTTTCTTTTTGTATATAACTTTTTCCAATCCCTCAATGTCATTTTCTCAGCATTCACCCGAAATTAATATGGAATTCTATTAACGAACTAGTGGAGGCGTCCTTTAGACATGTGTTGAATGTGAAAATAATGATTAATTATTTTCTTCCTTCGACCTGTGTATTCACCAGTAGAGGTAAGCCAACACCACAGTGTTTTAATTAAGATTTGTTTGCCAAATGTGGAGTGCTCGTCAAATAAGTCAACGAACATTTGACAAATTTTCCGAATGCCATTGAAATCAATGGGAGGCGAAATCAATGGACTAGAAAACACCTTGAAAGGGGCCCTAAGACTGCCAAACTGCTCATATTACTGCTAGACCTCAGAAAAAGGGACAACAATCTACCTACAGTACAAATAGTGTCACAGCATAGCATGAAGGCATGATACATGGTCTGTGCCAGCGTGCACTCTCTTCAAAATCAGTTTAAAATAGGAGGTGACTAGGGATGAGCGAGTCTACTCGCTAGGACTCGTTACTCGGCGATTCTTAAGGGACTCGCTGGACTCGGTAATCGGCGAGTCTTTTAGCGAATACTCGCTCAGTAACGAGTCCAATGCAAGTCAATGGCAATCTTAGTTTTGTCAGAGTTTACTTTATCTCACTCGCTAGACTCGCTAGACTCGCTCTATCACATCGCTATATAGCTTGAATCTCCCCAAACAGCAGCGAGTCTGAGCGAGTCTACGAGTCCGAATCCTAGCGAGTCTGCGATTCCGAGTCCTGTATTCTCTATTCGGGACTCGCGAATCCAGAATCTTTTATGTTACTAGTCAGCATTGCGTGTTAGGTCAGAAAACTTGTGAAGAAGGACAAGCATCTTAGCCAATCATAGTCAGTAATGCCATAGCAGCTTTGGTTGTGTCAGGACTATGATTGGCTGCTGTCCATCGTGATGCCTATGTCATCTATGACAGGCAAGGCAGTATATAAGGCTTGCCCCCGCCATTTTGGGCACATTCCTGAGAAGAGCTGACCTAGTGCAGGGAGACTTGGAGCAGATCTAGGGACAGTTAGGCAGTGTAGGAGTCACATATAACCCAAAAGTTCTTTTCAGAACTAACAGGACGGAGTGTAGGAGTCAAGATTCCTCACACATAACCCAAAAGTTCTTTTCAGAACTACCAGGATGGAGGATTGCTGTACAGGACTGTAAGGAAGGGGAGATAGGAGCAGCCTTACAGTGAATCCAGCACCATCCTCAGAGCTTAGTTCACCCAGCTTTCCGCAGAGCTGTAATCCTAAGCTTTTTCTTATTTTTGGCACTAGTCTACCAAATAATTTTGGTGCCATTTTTCCACAAAACATTTCCTGTGCCAGTGCGTTGCTGTACGGTGTCCTGCCTGCAGCTCGCACGGTACTTGTAAACTTGCACGCAGCCAGCACCGCAGCCTAACAGTGCCTGGTTCTGCGTACTAAACAATTTTTTCCTGTGCCAGTGCGTTGCTGTACGGTGTCCTGCCTGCAGCTCGCACGGTACTTGAAAACTTGCACGCAGCCAGCACCGCAGCCTAACAGTGCCTGGTTCTGCGTACTAAACAATTTTTTCCTGTGCCAGTGCGTTGCTGTACGGTGTCCTGCCTGCAGCTCGCACGGTACTTGTAAACTTGCACGCAGCCAGCACCGCAGCCTAACAGTGCCTGGTTCTGCGTACTAAACAATTTTTTCCTGTGCCAGTGCGTTGCTGTACGGTGTCCTGCCTGCAGCTCGCACGGTACTTGTAAACTTGCACGCAGCCAGCACCGCAGCCTAACAGTGCCTGGTTCTGCGTACTAAACAATTTTTTCCTGTGCCAGTGCGTTGCTGTACGGTGTCCTGCCTGCAGCTCGCACGGTACTTGTAAACTTGCACGCAGCCAGCACCGCAGCCTAAGGCTACCTTCACATTTGCGTTTGTGTCTGCATGCTGATGGCATGCAGACACAAACGCTGTCAAAAGCATGGTCTTTTGATGTGTCCGCAGCGGATAATGTCCGCCTGCGGACACATCACTAGGGAGCCCGGCCAGCCAATCGGCTTTGTCCGGGGGCGGGCCGGGGCGGAGATCAGCGCCGGAGATCTCCGGCCGCCGGTAAGCTCCGGGACTGTCGGCGGGGAGAACAGCTGATTTGACAGCTGTTTGAATCTTCCCGCGCCGACACCGAGAGGAGATGTCGGCGCGGGAAGATTCAAACAGCTGTCAAATCAGCTGTTCTCCCCGCCGACATCGCTAGGAGATTACCGCCGGCGGGGAAGAAGACAAGAAGAAGGGAAGAAGAAGAGAAGAAGCAGAGGCTGAGCTGATCTCCCGGTGGCCGTCGGTGAGCTCCTGTGACATCACCGGCGGCCACCGGGAGATTTTTCAATGGGTCTGCAGCGTTCTCCTGCGCTGTCAAGCGCAGAACACTGCGGACCCATTGAAGACAATGCAGGTTTTGTGCGCTTGGGGACGCTTGCTGATCTTCCAAGGTCCCCGAGCGCCCAAAAAATGCAACATGCTGCGTCCCGGGTGCGGACGCTTGACCCTGAAGAGAGCAGATATCGTCCGCATCCGCACCCGAACGCAGCAAACGCTGCCAAACGCAGGCACTATGCGTTCCTATGTTAAACATAGGAACGCAGTGCGCATGCGTTTGGATGCGTATGGGAACGCAGCATACGCTGCGTTACCATACGCAAATGTGAAGGAGCCCTAACAGTGCCTGGTTCTGCGTACTAAACAATTTTTTCTGTGCCAGTGCGTTGCTGTACGGTGTCCTGCCTGCAGCTCGGCTCCAAATAAGAGAAAAACCTGCGAGTTTGGACTCGCACACTTTCAGAGACACATCAGCGATTTGGAAATAGCATTATTCGTTATTACTCGGTTCCCTATTCATTAACATTGGACTCGCTAGACTCGCAACGAGTAGCGAGTCCTGGGCTCGGACTCGTGCGGGTCTAGCGATTCCGAGTAATTTAGGACTCGCTCATCCCTAGAGGTGACTAAAATTCACTTTCATTTCAGAGGTGGGTGAAACTCAGTTTGAATTGACAGATGAAATGATGGGAGTGATGGTGTGTCACGGTCCGCGCTGCTTCTGGGTTCAAATAACTCACCAAAGAGCCCAACAACTTTTCATCCTCTTTATTCTTTCTTCTCCTACGCGTTTCAACGCCACACCCGGCGCCTTCCTCAGGGATATGAATATCCCTGAGGAAGGCGCCGGGTGTGGCGTTGAAACGCGTAGGAGAAGAAAGAATAAAGAGGATGAAAAGTTGTTGGGCTCTTTGGTGAGTTATTTGAACCCAGAAGCAGCGCGGACCGTGACACACCATCACTCCCATCATTTTCTCTTGGAACATACCACTATCCAGTGGTAGGTGGAGGTCCTGCAGCAGCTTGGAACATTGATTCCTAAACGCCTTCAAACCAGTTGTGGGGACCACAACTGGACCAGGTGAGCGGCCACACAGCACCACCGTTTGCACACCAGTGTCACTAGTGATAGGGCACTATTGCGCCTCTTGTCCCCCCCCTTTTTATATTTTGAATTGACAGATGGACAGCTGCCGTACTTCATGACCTCAGAATTACCAACCCTTATTCTGTGAGACTTTAACATTCCCATAAACTGCCCCATCTCCCCATCTGCATCCCAGCTCCTATCTCTAACCACCTCTCTAGGCCTCTCACAGCTCTCAACCGCTGAGACACACAAAGATGCTAACACACTTGACCTGGTCTTTACCCGGCTCTGTTCAACCTCCTCTTAGATAATTCACCTCTTCCTCTTTCTGATCACAACATTCTCTACTTCACAATCACAAACCCTTGCCCACCCCAGTGCACTCCTACCTATTACACATTCAGAAATCATCAGGCCATCAAACCTCAAACACTCCCAGACTCTCTACACTCATCACTGTCCCCAATCTCCTCATTCTCTTGTCCTGATCTAGGTGTAAATCACTACAATGAAACTCTCAGAAGCACCCTGGACCAAGTAAAGCCCCTCACCCTCTGAACCTCCAAACATAGAATAAAACAGCCTTGGCCAACATAGCAAACTCGTTTCCTCTAGCAATGCTCTAGGAGTGCTGAATGCCTATGGAGAAAAACTTGCTCCCAAGAAAATTTTAACCATTATAATTTAATGTTAAAAACCTACAACTATGCCCTTCACCTCACCAAACAACCCTACTTCACCACCCTGATCTCCTCACTATCCAACAATCCAAAAAAAACTCTTTGACACCTTTCACTCTCTCCTCAGTCCTAAAAGTACAAGTCCCCATCACAGACATCTGTGCTGATGATCTAGCTACTTACTTTATGGAGAAAATAGTCAACATCCGCCAGGAAATCAACTCCCGGCCTCCAAGAACTGCTACTCCCATTCCTCTCCACATTTCCTCTGGCTCGCTTCCCATATTTGACCCAGTCACAGGAGAAGAGGTGTCTAAGCTCCTCTCTTCCTCTCATCCCACTACATGCACCACTGACCCCATTCCCTGACACCTGCTCCAGTTCCTCTCTCCGATCATAACTACTCACATAGCCAAAATCTTCCCCTCCTCCTTCAAACACTCTATCATTACTCCATTATTAAAGAAATCTTCTGGTGACTCATCCTGCAGTAATAACTACAGACCAGTCTGCAATCTCCCCTTCATCTCTAAACTCTTTGAGTGCCTGCTCCACACCCACCTCACCTATTACGTCTCCACTCACTCACTCACTCACTCACTCACTCACTCACTCACTCACTGTCTCTCTTCTAGATCCATTAGAGTCTGGTTTCCGCCCCTACACTCTACAGAAACTGCCCTCATGAAAGAGAACAATGACCTTCTGATGGCAAAACGTAATAAGTACCACTCTCTGCTTAGTTTTCTTGATCTCTCTGCAGCTTTTGACACTGTTGACCACCATCTCCTACTCTCTATGCTGCACTCCATCAGCATAAAGTACACTGCTTTCTCCTGGTTCTCGTCTTATCTTTCTGACCGTTCTTTCCATTTATGATTCGCTGGCTCTAATTCCTCTCCTCTTCCTCTTGGTATTGGGGTCCATCAGGATTTGTTCCTTGGCCCTCTACTCTTCTCTCTCTACACAGCCCCTATTGGACAGCTTATCAGCAGATTTGGCTTCCCGTACCATCTCTATGCCGATGGCAGACAATTATACATTTCAGCCCCTGACCTTACCCCTGCGGTACTAAAGAGCACCAATGACTGTCTAGCTGCAGTTTCCAACATCATATTTACTCTGCATTTCAAAGTCAACCTTTCCAAAACTGAACTATTCTGCTCTCGCCCTCCACTAACCTCCCTAAATCTGACATTTTTCTCTCAGTGTGCGGAACCACGATAATGCCTACGCAGCAGGCTTGCTGTATGTGTGTTATGTTTGACACCGATCTCTCCTTCACCTCCTATATACACTCTTTCGCCTGCTCCTGTCGCTTGCACCTGAAGAACATCTCTAGAGTCCGCCCATTTCTTACTATGGAACAGCAAAAATCCTCACTGTGGCCCTAATCCATTCCTGCCTTGACTACTGCAATTCTCTAATAATTGGCCTCCCCCTCACTAGATGTTCCCTTTTCCATTCCATCCTTAATGCAGCAGCCAGGATCACCTATCTAGCTTACCATTACTCAGATACCTCCGCTCTGTGCCAGTCACTGCTCTGGCTGCCCATACACTATAGGATCCAATTTAAATTGCTTGTTGTCACCCTCAAAGCTCTTCACAGTGCAGCACTTCCCTACGTCTCCTCCCTCATCTTTGCCTACCACCTTACCCGTTCTCTACGTTCTACAAATAATCTTCAACTAACATATGCATTAATCCAAACCTCCTACTCCCGGCTCCAAGACCTCTCCCGAGCTGCACCAATTCTCTGGAATGCTCTACCCCAAGAAATTAGGACTATCAGCAACTTGCATAGATTCAGGCGCTCCCTAAAAACACATCTTTTTAAGGCGGTCTATCATGTTCCCCAATAGAAGTCCTTTATACGGTATATAGCCCATTCACTATCTCTCTGGACATAACTCTCCTTCAAACTCCACCAAACTCAAAAGCACTATACAGATTGGCTGGTGATCATTCATGTAATTTCTTTCTATCCCCCTCTTCCTAAGATGCCTGGACCATCATTTTAATAACCCTTATCTCGTTGTAGATTGTAAGCTCTTTTGAGCAAGGTCACCTTTATTTGTGCTGTAATTATTGTATTGTGTTTTTTTACACTGTTCCTCTGCTTTAATTATTGTACTGTATTTTTACATTGATTCTCTACTTTAATTACTGTAATTTTTTTTTTATAATTGGTACCTATAACCATCTGTATAAGAACCACTTAATTGTAAAGCACTGCAGAATATGTTGGCGCTATATAAATAAAGATTATTATTATTATCAACATCGCCTCTTCCTCCTCCATTTCGTTTGTGCCTTATGCATCTTCATCAACTGTTTGGCTGCTACCGTGACTTCTCGACGATCCCTCTCCAATGCCACCCTCCTCTGTGCTGATGACAGCCTGGACATTATAGATCTTGTTATCCATTCTGCATACACCCCCTCCTGTACTTCATTCTCTTTCTGCTGGACCACCACCTTACTCTGCATACTAGTCAAAGTGTGCTCCAGTATAGAGAAGACCAGAGTAGTCATGATGATGATGGCATCTTCAGTGCTAATCCTCTTTGTCGCCATTTCAAAACTGTACCGAAAGGTGCAGAGGTCCTTGATCTGTGACCACTCTAGTAATGAGATTTGCTCAACCTCAGGATCGCATTGACCCAGGCTGTACATCATGATATACTGCACCAGGGCCCGTCGCTGCTGCCACAGTCACTGCAACATGTACAGAGTCGAATTCTATTGTGTTGGCACATTGCATATCAGGCAGTTAACTTGCAGGCCAAAAGACCTTTGTAGCAATGCAAGTCTTTGAGCTGCGGGATGCAAATGATGGCAGTAAGCACAGAGCGATTGTGTCTTGTGCAGCATCACATCTAGGCCAGGATAGTGGGGTAGAAATTGCTGGACGACCAGGTTCAGGACATGAGTAGGGATGAGCGAGTACTGAAATACTCGCTAGACTCGTAATGAGTAGGTCCCGATACTCGGGTACTCGTTAAGAGTCTAGCAAGTCCAATGTAAGTCAATGGGGAAGAGAGTATTGCGAGTAATTCCTCTACTGCTGGACCCTATAAAGAGGTCTGGCACCAGAAGAAAAACCTGCAATTTCCCTCCGGCTATTAAACAACGCTGACAGCCGCTGACAACTTCCCTGCCACCTGACAGCGGGATCCTCTGCTCCCCCCACCGCCTCCCCACCCTATCCTAACTTAGGATTGAGTGGGGAGGCTGTGGGGGGAGCGGAGGATCCTGCTGTCAGGCAGCAGGGAAGTTGTCAGGAGCGCAGAACCGATCGCAGCCAGCAGGGAGCTGTCCACGGTCGTGAACTGAGGTAAAACCGGATTCTCCCGGATTGCCCCAGTCCGGGTCAATCCGGGATCATAGAGCCCCATGTCATGGGGCGCCGGATAGCACCGGATGGGTACAATCCGGGAGAATCCGGTTTTGAAAACCGTATTCTCCTGGATTGCCCCGGTGCAGTGCAATCCGGCGCCCCATGACATGGGGCTCTATGGAGCCGGAATGCTCCGGACCGGGGCAATCTGGGAGAATCCGGTTTTCAAACCGGTTTTATCTTTTGGACGCCTTCCCGCCTGTAATTTCAAATGAACAGCTGACTCAGAAAAAGAACTTGACGTGGGCTTCACCGTATTTTTGTATCCAGCCGGATATAGCAGGCAGCGACGGGCTGCCACCAACCCCCAGCTGACTATTTGTACCTGGCCGGACACAACAATATAGGGGAGCCCCTTTTTTTATTATTTCATGAATTTCATGAAATAATAAAAAAAAATGCGTGGGCCTCCGCGCGATTTCTATGTCCAGCCAGGTACAGCTAGGCAGCTGGGGGCTGGAATCCGCAGTGCAGGGAGGCCCAAGCTTTCTGGGCACCCCCCGCTGCGAATGGCAGCCTGTAGCCACCCCAGAAAATGGTGCGTTCATTGAAGCGCCATGTTCTGGCGCTGAACCCAACTCTTCCAGGGCCCTGGTGGGGTGACTCACTGGGTAATAAAGGGGTTAGGGCCAGCTTGTTGTTATCAGCTGGCCCTAAGCCCGAAATTCATGGGGTCACGCCAATATTAGACATGATCGCCATGAATTTCTATTAAATTGTTTAAATAAAAACACAACACAGAGAAAAAATATTTTTATTTGTAAAAAAAACAAAAATACACTTAGGGACTCCATCTTTATTTTAAAAAAATCCTCTTCCGTCCGACGTAGTCCAATCCAGGGTTCTTCTTTAGCTCTGCTACATCTCTGGTAGAGAACCTCCACCAGAGATGTAGCAGAGCTGTGCACCCTGGCATGGGAAAGTTCATGTGAGTTCATGCAGGCAAGCATAAACTCACATGAACCATGCCTGCACTGCTACTTCAAATGAACAGCTGACCTGAGTCAGCTGTTCATTTGAAAATCCAGGCAGGAAGGTCAAAAATAGAAAACCGGTTTGAAAACCGGATTGAAAACCGGATTGCCCCGGTCCAGTGCAATCCGGGACCATAGAGCCCCATGTTATGGGGCGCCGGATTGCACCGGACTGGTACAATCTGGGAGAATCCGGTTTTGAAAACCGGATTCTCCCAAATTGTACCCGTCTGGTGCAATCCGGCACCCCATAACATGGGGCTCTATAGTCCCGGATTGCTCCGGACCGGGGCAATCTGGGAGAATCCGGTTTTCACTTAATGCAGTTCTGCACTCCCTGCCTACAGTAGTGATAGCGGCCGTGCTTTGCGGCCGCCGCCATTCTATGCGGCCGCTGTTGTTGCAACGACAGATTGAAGAAGACGGCGGGCCATGGAGGACGGTGAGTGAAGCAGACTCCCTCCCTCACCCCCGCTCCTCAGTTCGGGGCCGCAATACCAATAGACAACAGGATCCTCAGCTCCCCCCACAGTCTCCCCACCCAATCTTAAGTTAGGATAGGGTGGGGAGGCGGTTGGGGGAGCGGAGGATCCTGCTGTCAGGTGGCAGGGAAGCTGTCAGCATTGTTTAAAAGCCGGCGGCTTTTTACAGCTGGCTTTTAAACAGTGAAATGGGGAATTGCAGGTTTTTCCTCTGCTGCAAGACCTCTTTATACGGTCCAGCAGCAGAGGAATTACTCGCAATACTCACTTCCCCATTGACTTACATTGGACTCGCTAGACTCGCAACGAGTACAGAGTATTGGGACCTACTCGTTAGTCTAGAGGGTCTGAGTATTTTAGTACTCGCTCATCCCTATGTGAGACCCACAACCAGTGTAAGCATGTTTTTTGCTGTTGCTGCTGAACCCACACTCCATGCAATCGCTGTGGCTGTTGAAATGATCCCAATGGATGGTACTTCTTGTCCCACGCACACTGCAGATAATAAACCGAACCGAAACTCCAAGAGGTAAAAGTAATGGTGCCTTTAATCACTATACGTTTCTGAGCACTTTCACGCTCCTTCATCACTAGAGTCGCCATGTTGCACTCTTAACAAACAATGGTCTTATATAGTAAACAAAAAAATGCCAACTCATGTACACATCATCATGATGTCAGGGTGGGAGGATAAACCTACATCACCTGTAACTTGATATCTTCTTTTCTTATAACAAATTGCCACATTTCAATATACAAATACAATATTATATAATATACTAGATGGTGGCCCGATTCTAAAGAATCGGGTAGTCTAGAATCTATATAGAGTTTATTTAGTAATAGGGGAGTGCTGTGAAATTAATTGTGTGTATACAGGCGGCTCAGTGGTTAGCAGAGTATACGGTGGCTCAGTGGTCAGCAGTGAGTGCGGTGGCTCAGTGGTCAGCAGTGAGTGCGGTGGCTCAGTGGTCAGCAGTGAGTGCGGTGGCTCAGTGGTCAGCAGTGAGTGCGGTGGCTCAGTGGTCAGCAGTGAGTGCGGTGGCTCAGTGGTCAGCAGTGAGTGCGGTGGCTCAGTGGTCAGCAGTGAGTGCGGTGGCTCAGTGGTCAGCAGTGAGTGCGGTGGCTCAGTGGTCAGCAGTGAGTGCGGTGGCTCAGTGGTCAGCAGTGAGTGCGGTGGCTCAGTGGTCAGCAGTGAGTGCGGTGGCTCAGTGGTCAGCAGTGAGTGCGGTGGCTCAGTGGTCAGCAGTGAGTGCGGTGGCTCAGTGGTCAGCAGTGAGTGCGGTGGCTCAGTGGTCAGCAGTGAGTGCGGTGGCTCAGTGGTCAGCAGTGAGTGCGGTGGCTCAGTGGTCAGCAGTGAGTGCGGTGGCTCAGTGGTCAGCAGAGAGTGCGGTGGCTCAGTGGTCAGCAGTGAGTGCAGCACAGGCTGAGGGGGCAGAGACTGGAGGGGGAAAGGAGGGAGGAGGCAGAGGAGGCAGAAACTGGAGGGGTCAGAGGAGGGAGGGGCGAGGCTGGGGCAGAGGAGAGCGGAGGCTGGGGCAGGAGAGCGGAGGCTGGGGGGGCGGGAGAGGCAGGAGGCTGGGGGGCAGAGGAGAGCGGGAGCTGGGGGGCAGAGGAGAGCGGAGGCTGGGGGGGCAGAGGAGAGCGGAGGCTGGGGGGGCAGAGGAGAGCGGAGGCTGGGGGGGCAGAGGAGAGCGGAGGCTGGGGGGGCAGAGGAGAGCGGAGGCTGGGGGGCGAGAGGAGGCGGAGGCTGGGGGGCAGAGAGAGGAGGCTGGGGGGGTCAGAGGAGAGCGGAGGCTGGGGGGCAGAGGAGAGCGGAGGCTGGGGGGCAGAGGAGGCGGGAGGCTGGGGGGGTCAGAGGAGAGCGGAGGCTGGGGGGTCAGAGGAGAGCGGAGGCTGGGGGGTCAGAGGAGAGCGGAGGCTGGGGGGTCAGAGGAGAGCGGAGGCTGGGGGGTCAAGGAGGGAGAGCGGAGGCTGGGGGGGGTCAGAGGAGAGCGGGAGAGGCTGGGGGGGTCAGAGGAGAGCGGAGGCTGGGGGGTCAGAGGAGAGCGGAGGCTGGGGGGTCAGAGGAGAGCGGAGGCTGGGGGGGTCAGAGGAGAGCGGAGGCTGGGGGGCAGAGGAGAGGGGGGCGGGGAGAGGGCGGAGTGGGGGAGAGAGAGAGCGGAGGCTGGGGGGGCAGAGGAGAGCAGAGGCTGGGGGGGCAGAGGAGAGCAGAGGCTGGGGGGGCAGAGGAGAGCAGAGGCTGGGGGGGCAGAGGAGAGCAGAGGCTGGGGGGGCAGAGGAGAGCAGAGGCTGGGGGGGCAGAGGAGAGCAGAGGCTGGGGGGGCAGAGGGAGAGCAGGCTGGGGGGGCAGAGGAGAGCAGAGGCTGGGGGGGCAGAGGAGAGCAGAGGCAGGGGGGGCAGAGGAGAGCAGAGGCTGGGGGGGCAGAGGAGAGCAGAGGCTGGGGGGGCAGAGGAGAGCGGAGGCTGGGGGGTCAGAGGAGAGCGGAGGCTGGGGGGTCAGAGGAGAGCGGAGGCTGGGGGGTCAGAGGAGAGCGGAGGCTGGGGGGTCAGAGGAGAGCGGAGGCTGGGGGGTCAGAGGAGAGCGGAGGCTGGGGGGTCAGAGGAGAGCGGAGGCCGGGGGGTCAGAGGAGAGCGGAGGCCGGGGGGTCAGAGGAGAGCGGAGGCCGGGGGGTCAGAGGAGAGCGGAGGCCGGGGGGGGCAGAGGAGAGCGGAGGCCGGGGGGGGCAGAGGAGAGCGGAGGCCGGGGGGGGCAGAGGAGAGCGGAGGGCCGGGGGGGGCAGAGGAGAGCGGAGGCACGGGGGGGGCAGAGGAGAGCGGAGGCTGGGGGGGCAGAGGAGAGCGGAGGCTGGGGGGGCAGAGGATAACGGAGGCTGGAGGGCTGAACACTCACTGGGCTGTTGGCGGTCAGCGGCAAGGCTGGCGGCGGTTCCGGAGGCCGGCCCCGGAGTGCGGGCGGGGCTAGCTCCGTGATGGAGGAGAGTCACCGGGTGTGTGGAGAGAGTGTCAGGACTGGGAGCGGTGCCGGCGGAGGCCGCACACCGGAGTGTGTGGGCCGGTCCGGGCCGGTTCCCGCATGTTGGTGGGCGCACAGCAGGCTGTGTGCGGAGCCAGTGGCGGGATGGCGGTCCCTGATGGAGAGTGGGCGGTGAGCAGCAGGGCTGTGGGCCGGATGTGGGTGGGCGCAGACGGGGCTCTGTGCAGGGCCGGTGGCGGGATAACGGGGAGTGGTGGCGCTTTAGCGCCCACGGCAAGGCGCTGTGCCATTTTGTCAGCGGCTCGCGGTGAGCGCTATGCGCTCACCGCTCGTGGGTCTGGTACTTCCGGTTCCGGTCTTTGACACAGGGCGCAGGCCATCACGGAAGTTGAGCGGATTGGCGGGAAGTGGCCTTCGGTTTTTATATATAAGATATATATATAGCAGTAAGATGGTATATGGTGGTAATTAGAGCACATGTATAGCAGCACTATAGTATATGGCGGTAGATTATAGTAAATGTATAGCAGCACTATAGTATATGGCGGTACATTACAGTACATGTATAGCAGCACTATAGTATATGGTGGTACATTATAGCACATGTATAGCAGCACTATGGTATATGGCGGTACATGACAGTACATGTATAGCAGTGCTATGGTATATGGCGGTACATTACAGTACATGTATAGCAGCACTATGGTATATGGCAGTACATTATAGCACATGTATAGCAGCACTCTGGTATATGGCAATACTGCGGTGACCGCGGTCCCCACTCCTCCTGGCCCCGGTCGTCCACAGTAAAAATAAAAAAATCCTCAGTGAGGATACTCACCTGTCCGGCGGCTCGCTCCGCCTCCGCCTTGTAGGTCCTACAGGCCTTTAGGACCTGTAGTTGCCTGGGCAAGCAATCAGCTGAGGAGGTGAGGGGGGGCAGGATTGTGTTGGGGGGGCAGAATGGAGCGAGTGGGGAAAGAGTATGGAGGCGGGGCAACAGGATGGAGGCGGGGGCAACAGGATGGAGGCGGGGCAACAGGATGGAGGCGGGGCAACAGGATGGAGGCGGGGGGGCAGGATGGAGGCGGGGGGCAGGATGGAGCGAGCGGGGCAGGATGGAGGCGGGGGAGCAAGAAGAGCGGGGGGCAGGATGGATTGAGCGGGGCAGGATGGAGGCGGAGGAGCAGGATGAAGCCGAAGGGGCAGGATTGAGCAGGATGGAGCGGGAGGAGCAGGATGGAGGCAGATGAGCAGAATGGAGCAAGCGGGGCAGGATGAGTAAGCGTGAGGGCAGGATGGAGGCGGGGGAGCAAGAACAGCGGGGGTGAGGATGGAGCGAGCAGGGCAGGATGGAGCGAGCGGGGCAGGATGGAGCGAGCGGGGCAGATGGATGGAGCGAGCGGGGCAGGATGGAGCGAGCGGGGCAGGATGGAGCGAGCGGGGCAGGATGGAGCGAGCGGGGCAGGATGGAGTGAGCGAGGCAGGATGGAGTGAGCGGGGCAGGAAGGTGCAAGGGGGGCAGGATGGTGCAAGGGGGGCAGGATGGTGGGTTGCGGAGCAGGATGGAGGGGGCGGAGCAGGATGGAGGGGGCGGAGCAGGATGGAGGGGGCGGAGCAGGATGGAGGGGGCGGAGCAGGATGGAGGGGGCGGAGCAGGATGGAGGGGGCGGGGCAGGATGGAGGGGGCGGGGCAGGATGGAGACGGAGGGGCAGGATGGAGACGGAGGGGCAGGATGGAGACGGAGGGGCAGGATGGAGACGGAGGGGCAGGATGGAGACGGAGGGGCAGGATGGAGGTGAGTGGCGCAGGATGGACAGAGCGAGGCAGGATGGAGAAGGCAGGGCAGGATGGAGGCGGCAGGGCAGGATGGAGATGGCAGGGCAGGATGGTGGTGGGGGAGGGGGGAGGATGTAGGGGGCGGGGCAGGATGTTGGCGGGGGGTGAGGATGGTGGTGGGGGTGCGGGATGGAGTCGGGGGGGCAGGATGGTGTTGGGGGGCAGGATGGATAGGGGGGGCAGGATGGATAGGGGGGGCAGGATGGAGGCGCTCCTCCTGACCCTTCCGCTCCCCGCGGCACCCGTCCCTCTGGGCCTCCAGTCTCTGCGGCCGCCCTCCCTCTGGGGCTGCACACCCCCTCCCCTTCATGGTGATAATAAAAATAAAAAAACCTCAGTGAGGATACTTACCCTGCGGCGGCTCGCTCCACCCGTCTTGTAGGTGGCAGGACAGGAGCTGTCGTTGGCTGGGAAACCGATCTGCTGGGGGTGAGTGGGCAAAGCGGGGGTCAGTGGGCAGAGTGGGGGATGAGTGGGAAGAGCAGGGGTTAGTGGGCAGAGTCATTGGGCAGAGCAGGGGTCAGTGGGCATAATCAGTAGTCAGAGCAGGGTCAGTAGGCAGAGCTGGGGTCTGTGGGCAGAGCTGGGGTCAGTGGGCATGGTCAGTAGCCAGAGGGGGGGGGGTAGGTAGGCAGAGCAGGGTCAGAGGGCAGAGCGGGGTGTAGTGGGCAGAGTGGGGGGTGAATGGGCAGAGCATGGTCAGTGAGCAGGATTGGGGCATCAGTGGTCAGAGCAGGGTCATAGCGGGGGTCAGTGGTCAGAGCAGGGGTTAATGGGCAGAGTGATTGGGCAGAGCAGGGGTCAGTGGGCAGAGCAGGGGTGAGTGGGCACAGTCAGTGAGCAGAGCAGGGGTCAGCGGGCAGAGCGGGGGTGAGTGGGCAGTGCAGCAGGGTTTAGTGGGCATAGCAAGGGTTATTGGGCACAGTCAGTGGGCAGAACAGGGGTTAGTGGGCAGAGCGGCGGTCAGTGGGCACAGTGAGTGGGCAGAGAAGGGTGAGTGGGTAGAGCATGGGTGAGTGGGCACGGTCAGTTGGCAGAGCAGGGGTCAGTGGGCATGGTGAAAGGGCAGAGCGGGGGGTGAGTGAACAGAGGGTGGTCAGTGGGCAGGCCAGGGTGAGTGGTAAAAGCAGGGGCGAGTGGGCAGAGCGGGGGTGAGTGGGCAGAGCGGGAGTAAATGAGCAGAGCAGGGTCAGTAGGCAGTGTGAGGGGTCAGTGGCCAGAGCATGGTCAGTGGGCAGTGTGAGGGGTAAGTGGGCATAGCATGTTCAGTGGGCAGTGTGAGGCGTGAGTGGGCAGTGTGAGGGGTCAGTGGGCAGTGTGAGGGGTCAGTGGGCAGAGCAGGGTAAGTGGGCATTGAGGGGTCAGTGGGCAGAGCATGTTCAGTGGGCAGAGGAGGGTCAGTGGGCAGTGTGAGGGGTCAGTGGGCTGAGCAGGGTGAGTGGGCAGAGCAGGGTCAGTGAGGGGTCAGTGGGCAGAGCAGGGTCAGTGTGAGGGGTCAGTGGGGGGTGAGTAGGCAGAGCAGGATGAGTGGCCAGTGTGAGGGGTCAATGGGGCGAGCAGGGTGAGTGGGCAGAGCATGGTCAGTGGGCATAATGGTGGGTGAGTGGACAGAGAGGGGGTGAGTGAGCAGAGAGGGGGTGAGTGGGCAGAATGTGGGTGAGGGGGCAGAGGGGGTGAGTGGGCAGAGTTTGGGGGTGAGTGGTCAGAGTGGGGGTCAGTGGTCAGAGTGGGGGTCAGTGGGCAGAGCAGGGGCAGAGTGGGGGTGAGGGGGGCAGAGGGGGTGAGTGGGCAGAGTTGGGGGGTGAGTGGGCAGAGTTGGGGGGTGAGTGGGCAGAGTTGGGGGGTGAGTGGGCAGAGTTGGGGTCAGTGGTCAGAGTGGGGGTGAGTGGGCAGGGTCAGAGTGGGGGTCAATGGTCAGAGTGGGGGTGGGTGGGCAGAGCAGGGTCAGGGGCAGAGTGGGGGTCAGTGTGCAGAGTGGGGGTGAGGGGGCAAAGAGGGGGTCAGGGGGAAGAGTAGGGGGGTGAGTGGGCAGAGTTTGGGGGTGAGTGGGCAGAGTGAGGGTCAGTGGTCAGAGTGGGGGTGAGTGGGCAGAGCAGGGTCAGGGGCAGAGAGAGGGTCAGTGTGCAGAGTGGGGGTGAGGGGGCAGAGAGGGGTTCAGGGGGAAGAGTAGGGGGGTGAGTGGGCAGAGTTTGGGGGTGAGTGGGCAGAGTGAGGGTCAGTGGTCAGAGTGGGGGTGAGTGGGCAGAGCAGGGTCAGGGGCAGAGAGAGGGTCAGTGTGCAGAGTGGGGGTGAGGGGGCAGAGAGGGGTTCAGGGGGAAGAGTAGGGGGGTGAGTGGGCAGAGTTTGGGGGTGAGTGGGCAGAGTGGGGGCCAGTGGTCAGAGTGGGGGTCAGTGGGCAGAGCAGGGGCAGAGTGGGGGTCAGTGTGCAGAGTGGGGGTGAGGGGGGCAGAGAGGGGTTCAGGGGGAAGAGTAGGGGGGTGAGTGGGCAGAGTTTGGGGGTGAGTGGGCAGAGTGGGGGCCAGTGGTCAGAGTGGGGGTCAGTGGGCAGAGCAGTGGCAGAGTGGGGGTCAGTGTGCAGAGTGGGGGTGAGTGGGCAGGGTCAGGGGCAGAGTGGGGGTCAGTGGGCAGAGCAGGGGGTGAGGGGGGCAGAGGGGGTGAGTGGGCAGAGTTGGGGGGTGAGTGGGCAGAGTTGGGGTCAGTGGTCAGAGTGGGGGTCAGTGGTCAGAGTGGGGGTCAGTGGGCAGAGCAGGGTCAGGGGCAGAGTGGGGGGTCAGTGGGCAGAGTGAGGGTGAGGGGGCAGAGTGGGGGTGAGGGGGCAGAGTGGGGGTGAGGGGGCAGAGAGGGGTGAGTGGGCAGAGTTTGGGGGTGAGTGGGCAGAGTGGGGGCCAGTGGTCAGAGTGGGGGTCAGTGGGCAGAGCAGGGGCAGAGTGGGGGTGAGGGGGCAGAGAGAGGGTGAGGGGGCAGAGTTGGGGGGTGAGTGGTCAGAGTGGGGGTCAGGGGCAGAGAGGGGTTCAGGGGGAAGAGTAGGGGGGTGAGTGGGCAGAGTTTGGGGGTGAGTGGGCAGAGTGGGGGCCAGTGGTCAGAGTGGGGGTCAGTGGGCAGAGCAGGGGCAGAGTGGGGGTCAGTGGGCAGAGTGGGGGTGAGGGGGCAGAGAGGGGGTCAGGGGGAAGAGTAGGGGGGTGAGTGGGCAGAGTTTGGGGTTGAGTGGGCAGAGTGGGGGCCAGTGGTCAGAGTGGGGGTCAGTGGGCAGAGCAGGGGCAGAGTGGGGGTGAGGGGGGCAGAGAGGGGGTGAGTGGTCAGAGTGGGGGTCAGGGGCAGAGTGGGGGTCAGTGGTCAGTGTGGGGGTGGGTGGTCAGAGTGGGGGTCAGGGGCAGAGTGGGGGTCAGTGGTCAGTGTGGGGGTGGGTGGTCAGAGTGGGCGTCAGGGGCAGAGTGGGGGTCAGTGGTCAGTGTGGGGGTGGGTGGTCAGAGTGGGCGTCAGGGGCAGAGTGGGGGTCAGTGGTCAGTGTGGGGGTGGGTGGTCAGAGTGGGCGTCAGGGGCAGAGTGGGGGTCAGTGGTCAGTGTGGGGGTGGGTGGTCAGAGTGGGGGTCAGTGTGGGGGTCAGGGGCAGAGTGAGGGTCAGTGGTCAGTGTGGGGGTGGGTGGGCAGAGCGGGGGTGAGGAGATCGTGGGTCAGTGTGCAGCGCAGGGGGATGAATAGGCAGAGTAGGTGAGATCGGGACAGGACCTTTGATGACGTCACGGTCATGTGATATGTGACTCCACCCATCATCGTGACGTCATCAGAGGTCCTCAAGCCCCATGAATAGAGATCGTGGCTGGCTGGAGGGAGCTGTGGTAAGAGGCGGGGGGGGTGACCGGAGAGTGGGGGGGTGACAGGAGAGTGGGGGGTGACCGGAGAGTGGAGGGCGGCTATGGTGACAGGCAGGGGGGTGATGGGGCAGCGGGGGGAAGTGTTGTGACAGGCGGGGAGCGCGGGCAGTGGAGGATGGCTATGGTGACAGGCAGGGGGGTGATGGGGCAGCAGGGCTGTGGGCCGGATGTGGGTGGGCGCAGACGGGGCTCTGTGCAGGGCCGGTGGCTGGGGCTCTGTGGGTCTGGTGCTTCCGGTTCCGGTGTTTGACACAGGAGGGAGGCCATCACGGAAGCGGAAGCGGATTTTGGGCGGAAGTGGCCTTCGGGTTTTATATAATAGATAAAAACACTTTACTCGTGTGAGTGGTTAAAAAAGAAAAAGAAATATAAAACAAACAAGAAAAAGAAAAAATAGATCTATAGAAGACTAGTGATGGAACGGAATGAAACAGGAAAAAAAATTCTAAGAGGGTTGAAGGGTTGGAAAGTGGATTAGAGTGCGGTGATCCAAGATGGCCGCTGACCAGGGAGGTTGCATCTGACACAGCTCCCTGCCACACTCCATCATCTGTGCCATCTAGCCTCAGAAAACACATAATCTGCCATCAAAGATACACCAGCTGCAGCCCACAACACCAGGGACCCGGAGGATCTGGATCTTAAAGCCTGCAGAGCCTCTGAACTCTCTCCTCAGTTTGGTGAATGCTGCACTCCCCCTCCTCCCTGCTTCAGACTGTCTGAATTCCTCCCTGCTCCTGGACACCTAACACTGCCAGCCCGCAAATCCCTGATACATACTGTGATATCATCGGGGCTCTGTGAGGAGACTCCATCAAATCAGCAGGGAGCAGAGATAAGATAAGAGAAGTGCGGGAACCAGAGAGAGAGGAGCTCATTTCTGCCCACGCAGCCATTAATGAGGGACACAGACAGTGCTCACATCAGTTAAGATTCATAGAGGTGCTGCAGGGCTTCAACACTACTGGCCCCAGCACTTAAAACTGCTCAGAGGCTCCCAGACAACTCAGGATAACAGTTGCTGTTGCCAGGACTGTTTTGCGACCTAATTTCTGGTGACTAAAGGCACTGCTACCATCAAGCATGCAGACTTCACCTCTGCAGCTGCTTGGAAAAGAACCCCTATTGTCATCTAGGGAGCCTTGCTGAAACTATTGGTGACAGGAGGGGCTGCTTTGGAGTTGCACCGTGCTGCTGCACTGAGGGAGACAAGCTCTGCTTCATATAATCTCCTGGCAATTATAACACCTCGGCCCCTACAGGACCTTATAACTCTGATCTCAGAGTATATATAAGTGGCTGGCATCACACTTGTCATCGCAGGGACATCCTGACTCGCTGTGAACTACTAAAGAGCAGATTTCATCCATGTGCTATGGGAATCTGATCCCTGTACAGAAGGACATTCTCTACACCAACCTTTCCCCTCTCATATAGGATTACAGTACCACTGCTCTACAGCCTCTGCAGCATTCAGATTTATTAACTCTTTGTCAACCCTTGAGGTGCTAGACGCCATACGGTCCTATAGTGTAACATCTTCTGGATCTCCACACACTTACTACTTCTCTGTGACTACGGATATATAATATCATGTCTCTTGAATATGCAGTAGAGGCTAACGGGCTATAAGAACCACATAAGATTTAACTCTCGTACTTTCTGACAATGGTGAAAACCACGAGCAAACCTGTAAAGTCAAATACCAAATCCGGCACTGTAAAGTCAATACCAAATCCGGCAACGCCACTTCTCAGGCAGACTTGGATAAGTTTCTGAAGAAACAAGCCGGTATGTCTTCTTTATCTAAAACATCTCGACAACTTCTCACTGATGACCCCACCGAATCTGAACCTAAAAGTGACGTGGAAGCTGAAGAAATATCCAAAAATCCTCCACTCACTAGGTCTTTCCTTAAAAGGATTTTGAATAAAGCCATTGAGCCGGTCCTTAAAGAACTTTCTCGATATCAAGCAGGACCTTTCACAGTTGGGCCATCGGGTTGAATCTCTAGATTCTTCCCACTCAGACATGGTCCAACACTCTAACTCCACTGTACTGAGTTTACAACATCATGAAGACCACCTTAATCAGAAATTCTTAACTCTGGAAGACCACGAAAACAGGGAAAGGGGCAACAATCTACGATTGAAGGGCATACCTGAAACCATTAGCCAGGATGCTCTTGGCCCTGCCATCACGGATGTGTTTCGCTCCATACTACTACCAGATGACCCGCAGACTATCGAGATGGTGAGGGTCCATAGAGCTCTGCGCCTGAAACCACCCCCGGAAGAAACCCCCAGAGATGTAATTTGCCGATCCCTCGATTTTAAAACCAAAGATCTACAAAGAAACTACACTAGAGACACTTTCCTTATAGATGGCTGTACCCATTTGGCATTTCCATTTCTGCTAATGACAAGCGGCTTCAAACACGAACCTCTGCAGATATTAAAAGGGTTTGTAAAGACCTTGATATTGTGCTTGAACACTACCCAAATTTGGAAGAGGTCAACTCTGCATACCTGCTGAAACCTCTTCCACAACTTCCAAACAGGCAGACGAATTTGACCCCCAAATTCCAAAGGCTCAAGTGTCGCACCGCTAAACCAGCTGGGATCCACGATGGGGACGACCCAGCTGGCTGATAGATCAGTCGGAACTTTGTTGTTCTCCACAGGTCCCGTGGATATAAGGATCATGCCCTACTTACACACTGACAAGACTAAAGGGACAACCCTTGAGGACTGGTAGAGGGTTTCTGCTTTACTAATGTCCGTTTAGATTTGCTCCTACTTATAACTCATGTAGTGGGCAACGGTTCTTTTTCAAGAAACCACGTTTCCTATTGATTGTTTCTCACTACATTCACCTTCCCCCTTCCTTTACCCCCCTTCCTTCCCACGCCCCCCACCCTCCCGACTGCTTGTTTACCCTACTCCCTTAAAAGGACTTGATGCATAACCTATCTTGAAGATATCTGTTTAGCATTCTCTGAGGATGTGACGCGACCCTCCTGACATCCATGACTTGAACAACACTAGGCCTTTCTTATTCCTCGACCACTTATCCTCAATCCTCCTCCTACCCTCTTCTCACCCTTTCCAATACCTATCTCCACATTTGTTCGGACACTTGGTATAGGTTTAACCAAGATTTTCTACAAGGTTCATACTGTACTCATGTTCAGTTATTTTCCATGTTTGGGTTATGTGAGTTTTACTATCACGGCCTACCCGTTGGCCTCTGCAACTACTCTGCTCATTTATAGCTTAATGTCGATTACAACACTACTGTACCCCCTCTGGGGTGTAATGGCTGAATACTATGCAATGTTTTTTCATGTATTCATTGAATTTCGCTTATTTCCTCTTGCATTTTGTACCTACTCACTTACTTTCCCCTATTCTCATTTCTCTCCCTCATCTACACCCCTGGAACTTGTGGAGGGTCGGTCGTTGATGATACCTTCATTTCATTATCTCACGCCATGACATCGTCACGTAAGTTGTACAGAATTGTCTCTCATTACGTCCATGGTATTAATTCCCTAGTTCCCAGGTCGCAGACTTTACATCATTTTAAAAAGGATGGGTATGATATTCTATTTTTACAGGAGACTCATTTTATAGCTGGTAAAACCCCTACCTTCGAAAAAGGCTATTATAGCAACTGGTTCTCCCCAGAGGGGTGCACGAGGAGTATCGATTACTTTCGCAAAAGATATCCCCTTTCTTTTTCAGGACAGTCTGGTTGATCCAGAGGGCCGATACCTATTGTTAAAGGGCCTCCTAGGAGGTAATTTAGTGACACTGGGAAACTTCTACACTCCCAATAAACAACATCTAAAATGGATCCGTAAAACCCTCCGCAAACTGGATCTTTTTAGGGAAGGTTTTCTTTTGCTGGGGGGTGACTTAAATGTGGCATTGGATCCCTTGTTGGATACATCCTCTGGGAAGGGCACGATCGCCTTACGTGATTTGGCCCAAATCTAATCCTCGCTTCACTCCATGTGATTAGTAGATGCCTGGAGATACTTCCACCCTCGAGACAGAACTTATACATTCTATTCCCATCCCCACAATACGTATCACCGTATTGACTACTTATTGATCTCCAGAAATGCTCTTACCACTACATCAGATGTAGATATTCTCCCTGACCTGTACTCGGATCACGCCATGGTTATAATTGAACTGGAACTTGATAAACCCCTTTCCACCTGTAGAACTTGGAAACTTAATGAATCCCTACTCTTGATGGAAAACGTTAAGAACAAAATTCAAACAGCCATCAAAGAATATTTTTCTATTAACGCCACATCCGATATGGATCCGACATTGGTCTGGGAGGCTCACAAAGCCACAATTAGGGGGGTGGTTATATCTGAGGCGTCCCATATTAATAAACAGTGGAGGACCGAATTGGAATCTCTCTATCGGGACATAGCTGATTTAGAGATACAACACCAACGATCACTACTCCCCGATATATTAATCCAACTGACTGAACGCAGACAACGCTTGAAAGACCTACTAAACAAGCAAGTTGTGAAACATTTCACCTCGTGGAGGAACCGTTTCCTGGTTCATGGTGACAAAGC